>CM062819.1:1704434812-1705634812 GCA_031772625.1 Pinus tabuliformis
TTAATGGGAGGCTCCAAAATTTGAATGTAGGAAAAATTTGGAGGGTGTTGTAGCAATGAAAACACTTGGAGATTAACTGGAAGAACCCCAACTTCTCTATTTAGGTATAGATTTTGTGCATAGATTTGTTCCCTTTAGGAAGTATTGATTCACCATATATATTACCCCAACTTCCCTACTTATCCTAGGTATTGAAGTAGTCTCCTCTATTCCCTTTCTCGACTCAACACATTTACAAAAAATTTCATAACCAATTGTTTTGAGTAGGAAGAAGGATAATATATATTTGCGTGTTTATGATGATCAGATTTTTAGTATCATCTCTGGTGTTTCTCCATTACTAGTAGGCCTATTCAGTACCTTGACAGAGTCACTTCAAGGAATCACAAGTGTTACTTCACTGCTAACGTTCTTGTTCAATACCCCATCGAAGTTGCTTGCTTCACCTCTCTATGCAGGAAAACTTTCTCTTCTTTTCCCTTTATTTATTTTCAATATGCTCTTAGAATTTATTAGGAATTCCATCTTCCCAAGGTGGAAGACAGATCCTGACTTATTGAGAAAGAGAGGTTACTCCTTGTTTTACAGAGAATCTTATATATACCTCTGAAATTAATTTTTTCACTTTTATTTCTCCTTCCGCTTCTCTACTCTATTGGATTGGTAAGTTACAATAAAATCTAATTACAATTCCGAGTCAAGAAATTAAGATCATAGAATGGATATGAGCATTGTAGTTCTATTAAAATTTTATGTTTTGGATGAATCTTATTTTCCATTCATACATCATTGACTTTAAATATATTAAGACCCAAGCAATGAAGAGGGACTGAAAGTTAACCAAGCATTGTTGGATGTCACAATGCCCTTGTAACACCCTACCCCACATTTCCCACTTTTACTCACTTTTACAAGCTCTCCAAGGTAAGAATGAGTTGAGAGTTACTATGACATGACCCAACATCCAAGTTCCAGTTATGGAAGTTGGGTTTACAAACTGGAAAGATACCACAACCTCCCAAGAGCGCCACATTACCCAGATACAAAACAACATCTATTGATGATCATGCCCTAGGTTGGAACTAACTTTTTTCTTGACCTACATCCTATCCACATGAATGCCAAGCTATTCATGCATTTATAAATCTCTATCTTGATGCACATGCCTTCCTCCATGGGGTTGCAACTGAAATCTCTCAATTCATAGGGTGCGACTAGAAACCTAGTTCTTGATTTTCAGGGCTAGCTACAGGTCGGCTACCTAGAACAACCCATAATAACCCATAATGCAATCTAATATGATAATAAGCATGTATGATGAATACTAAGGCTAGGTCTTGCTCAAAATTTTCCAAACACATACTAAACATTTTTTCAAACACATGGTAAAATTAGTAGCTATAGGTCATGAATGCATATTTGTTCGCTTCCTTCTTAACTTCATCAAAGAATCATCAATATAGCTCAATTCCCTCTCAAACTAGCTGCAACGACACTTGTTATCCCATGAATTAATATACCATTTAATAACTTAGCAAGCCATAAGAAAGATATATAATAAGAGCACATTATACAACAAGAATGTATCTTGCTTATAATGAACATTTAACCAAAATAAATCCATGACAAACCGGTCATAAAATAAACACAATAACCCATACATGTGCTCATTGATTTCAATAACACATAATAAAATATGCATAATTCCAACCAAGTCAGGGACTTCCACATAGCACCCAACCAAAGATTGGGTTGAACCAAATATCTCTTTCATCCAATCTCCCCCATTCCATATTCCAAGCATGAACATGGGATCATATGGGTCAAACCAAAACAAATCAACCAGGGCTTCTAGAGTCCAAACCACCTCAACCCTCAACCACAATAATTTCACCTAAACCAGTCCAGATATCACTAACACCTAACAAGATTGGGTGCCTCTAAGTTTCTTCACCTTACCTAGAGGAATTTTCCTATATCCATCAAGAGTTCTAGGAGAAAGCCCATCTCCACCCTCAACCCTTGGCAATTTTCCTAAGACCACCTCACCAGGATCCAAAGTCTACTAGCCATCCAAATCTTAATCATAACAAAGAACCCACTACACCATGGATGTCTAGGAAATGGAAAGGCAAGGTTGAAACCATTGTCAATCTAGGCAAATCCCATGCCAATGATAGAAAATAAACCAAATAACCAAATGCATGTCCATGCATTCAAATATCATTAATGAAATCACACATGCAAACTGTTACCTACAATGTTTACCTGCTTTAACTTCTCTTCCAAACTTCTCTTCAACTGCCCATGAATTCCTTTGCTTTCTTCCCTCTACCCAAGTGCTTTCTCTCTCCCAGTCCAAGTGAGAATGACTCAATATCCAAGTGAATGCTAGAATGCTCCAAGAATTCTCTAAGTGTGGAAAGTATATGAGTGACTAAGAGTAGCAAGAGTAACTAAGAAAGGCATAGAATATTCTCTCTCTCCTTTTGTTTCCTTTCCCTTTTTTCTCCTTCAATTTCCTTCATTTTCCCTTGCATGCATATTTGTGTCTCGCATCTCCCTTTTCTCATATTTTCCTTTACTTCTCATATTAAATTGTCATTTATTGCCTTTTGCATTTTCCAATTCTATTGCCAATTTCCATAACCAATAATAAACCACAAGTGATGCCCATTATAATTTTTTCCCCTCCATTCAGCTTGGAACATGTGTCCCATGACCTTGGTTTAATTTATTTACATAGAAGATAAATATGGGGTTGTTACAAACCCTTCCCCCTTGGGGGAACACCGTCCTCAATATTCTATGCCACTTATGACCAAAAAAACATAATGCTTATGGAGCTTTATAAACATAGCTTGATGCAATATTTACAATGACAACTATTGAAAAAATGACAAACATACCGCTTATTGGATATTTATAACACAACTTGATGCGATATTTACAATAACATAGATAGATAGATAGATAGATAGATACACACACACACACTTTCTTCAACCAACAAATAAAGAAGGATATAATGCACGCATCTAATCAACCATCTCCCATGTAGCTTCATCTAGCCCAAAGTGCTTCTGCTGCACTTTAACTTTCTCTATTTCTCGGTTCTGGGGCATGATCTATTTTCACTGCAATATGAATTATGGCTATGATTGGAATACACACACACACACACACATATACCAAAAAAATTATTTTCTTCAACCAACAAATAAAGAAGAAAATAATGCCCACATCTAATCAACCATCTCCCATGTAGCTTCATCGATCCCAAAGTGCTTCCACTGCACTTTGACTTGCTTTATTACTCGTTTAAGGAGCATGAGCTTTTTTCATTGCAATATGCATTATGGCTATGGTTGGAACTCTCCCTTTGGTTCCACCTACAATACATACCAATAAATCACATGATCAATATCCTGCACATATCTCTTAAGCAATGAAACATGGAAAACATCATGGAATTTCATTGTTGGTGGTAGTGCAAGTCTGTAGGCCACTAGTCTAATACTCTCAAGGATCTCAAAAGGTCCACAATGCCAAGGTGAAAACTTGGCACACGATCTAATCCTCAAGGATCTCCTCTTGGGATTGATGCACAAGTACACATGCTCCCCAACCTAAAACTCCTTGAATGGTCTATGCTAATTCGCATAAATCTTCTACTTGTCTTGTTGTACCTTTAAGTTCCTTTTGATAGCATGCATCTCTTTCTCCATCTCTACCAACATATCCAGTCCAATAAACACCCTATTCGCTAGATCACTCCAACTGATATGAGTATTGCAACTTTGCCCATAGAGAGCCTCAATGGAATCATATTCAAGTATTTTTGATACCCATTATTATAAGAAAACTCCACCAGTGGAAGGTACTCCTCCCACTTCCTCTATTGATGCATGACATACATCCTCAACATATCCTCAAGGATCCTTTTAACCCTCTATGTCTGTCCATCTGTCTGTGGATGATAAGTTGTGCTGAAGGCTAACTCTGTCTCCAAGCATACAAACAACTCCTTCCAAAACCTAGAAGTGAACTTGGCATATCTATTTGATATAATCATCTTGGGAACTCCATGCAGCCTCACTATTTCCCTAATGAATATTTAAGCTACCTCACCAACCAAATTAGTATACTTTACCACAATGAAGTGAGCTACCTTGCTCAACTTTTCAACCAAAACCATGATGGAATCATGATTTCTCGATGTCCTCAACAATCCTGTAATGAATTCCATGGAAATGACCTCCCATTTCCATTATGGAATTGGAATAGGATGCAATAGACTAGCTCGATCCTTGCATTCATCTTTCACCTGCTGATAGTCCAAGCACCTTGCAATAAAATCAGCCACCTTTTTCTTCAAATTCAATCAATAGTAGAACTTCTTAATAACTGTCAAAGTCTTATAGTATCTTGGGTGGCCTGAATATGGCTTGACTTGAAACTCTCTCAATATAAACTTCTTCAACTCGCTACTATCTGGTACATAGATCTTGCTCCTAAATCTAACCAAGAAATCTACTGTGAGGTGATACTCCTCATCCTTATCACCTTCACTCTGTTGCTGTAATATCTATTTCAACTACTGGTACCTCTCATCGTGCTGCCTTGCATGTAATATCCACTCCTGTAAATCTATCCCATAAGAGGTCACAACTGAAATATGAATCACTTGCACTCTCCTACTGAGAGCATCTGTAACCCTATTCTCTTTGCCTTTAATGTACCTAATTTCAAAATTAAACTCACTAAGAGTAGCCAACCATCTTTCTTTCCTTGAATTCAAATTGGGTTGGTCAAACAAATACCTCAGTCCACTGTAATTACTCATCAAGATGAACCTCCTACCAAGAAGATAATGTCTCCACATATTAAATGCATGAATGATGACTGCCAACTCAAGATAATGAGTCACATAGTTATTCTCGTGCTCATTCAAATTACTTGATTCATGGCAAACCATTTTCCCTTCCTGCATCAGGTGTCCACCAAGTCCTTCCTTGCAAGCATCTGTACAAACGAAAAACTCCTTATCATGATCTGCAATATTTAAAACTAGAGCATTTTATAAGAAAATGGTTCAACTGATAAAAAATAGTTGCACACTCAACAGTACATTCAAACGTTTTCTGTTTCCTTTGCAAATATGTAATAGGATAGCCAATCTTGGAGAATTTCCTGATAAATAGCCCGTAATAACCTACTAGTTCCATGAATTATCTGACTTCATCCACATTCCTTGGATGTGGTGACTCCATAATAGCCTTAATCTTTTCTGGATCCACTATTATCCCTTCCTTGGAAACAACAAGTCCCAAGTAATGAAATCTGAGTTTGAAAGAACTACATTTGTTGATCTTGGCATATAAATTATGTTCTCTCAACAACATCAACACCATTTCTAGGTGCTCTATATGCTCCTCCTTATTCTTTAAATATACCAGTATGTCATCAAAAATGACTATCACAAACTTATCCAAGTAAGGGCACAACAAACTGTTCGTCAAACACATGAAGGTGGTTGGAGGATTGGTAAGACCAAAAGGAACCACCATAAACTCATAGTGCCCATACCGTGTACGAAATGCAATATTGTAAATATCTTCTTCTTTGATGCGTACCTGATGATATTTTGATCTCAGATCGATCTTCGAAAATTTTGCAGCTCCCTTCAACTAATTAAAAAAATCATCTATCCGTGGCAATGGATACCTATTATTGATAGTCACCATGTTCAACTACCTATAATTAATGCATAATCTGAGAGTACCATCCTTCTTCCTTATAAACAACAATGGTGCTCCCCAAGGAGACACACTTGGCCTTATGTGTCCCTTATCAAGCATTTCTTTAAGCTACAACTTCAACTCCACCAACTCGGGCGTGCTCATCCTATAAGGTGCCTTAGGTGTTGGTGTTTCTCATGAAATCAACTCAATAGAGAAATCAAACTCTCTATGAGGAGGCAATTGTGGAATCTCTACAGGAAACACATCTTGAAACTGATGCAAGACATGATACCTCCTCAAGACTTCATCATCCTCAACATCCTTTCCTTTGTCACTAGAAACATGTATTGTAAACAATAAATATCCTTTCCTATTGTAGAACTTAGCTTGCATAGCTGTAACCATTATCACTGATGTAGGCTTCTTTTTCCCTACAATACTCTCTTTTCTCCATCATCATCTAGGCACTCAATGGCCTTGTCATAATAATCCACCTTGGTCCTGTGAATGGAAAACCATTCCATGACCAAAAGCATGTTATATGAACCCAAAGGAAGCACATTTAGATGTTCTATTGTAGGCATTAGATTAAGATAAAATTCACAAGATATCAATAAATGATGACTTCTCTTGGTCCCTATAGCCAATTACACCAATCAAGATTTTGCATGCACTTATTTATTCAACTGACACTGATCGACCAGGTCAGGACTAATATAGCTATAATTTTATTCAAGATTAATCAAAATAGAAACAATGTGATCAAAAAGCTTACCTTCCATCTCAATAATAGATTCCTAATTATTTACTTTCATGTTATCCACTGTTGCATAGATTCGGAGAATGCTCTAATGAAAATTCCCAATTGTCTGTGCCTCTTGAGCACTGTATATCTGAGGCCTGCCACCCTAATGTGATGGAAAATACCTCATGTAATGGTATCCACCATAGGTCCAACAACTCAAAGGTTACATTTATTCTGCTACTCCTTAGGCTGAGACCCATGGCCTCTCTTAACTACTTTGAACTTCTTATGAGGTGCCACATATTCCTTGTCCCCTACATCCTGTATCTTCCTCGCTTCTTAGGCCATTTTCCTTTAGTCTTCTAGTTACCTTTCTAGTCATGCTTGAACTCAGATTGCGCTTTGACTACTCATAAAAATGCTTCAACTTTATGATGGCTTCCTCCAATGACTGAGGATCATCAAACTCAATCCAGTCTTTAAATGCTACTGGAAACTTGTTGAGGAACCTTTGGATCTTTGTTTTCTCATCCTTTAGATAAGGAACATATCTCAACAACTCTAGAAATTTGGTTGTGTACTCTTCATATGTCATGGAACCCATCCTGAGCTCATAAAAATCCATAGAATTTCCATCATAATACCTCTGAGATAGGTACTTCTTCCTGAAAAGTATTTTAAACTCATCCCAAATCAACTCCTCTTCTCTGATTCCTCTAACATGCTTAACATCTTCCCGCTAGATAATTACATTTCTCTCTAGAATGAAGGTAGCTATCTTGGCTTTCACATTTTCTAAATAATCTTGTAATCTGAATAATTTCTTCATCCCAAGCAACCATGCTTCTACATCTTCTGATTTATTCATTTCTCCATCAAATTTAGGAGGCTTGGATTTCTTGAATTATTATGGAAAGTAACCCCTCTCAATCCTGCTATAAGGATGTTGGAAATGATGATGATGATGTCTCTCAGAACTAGAGCTAGAATAAAATCCATGAGTGCTAGCCCTCCTCTCAGGTGTACCCAAGGATCTACCACCCTTCACTGTAACATCTATGTCCATCTTGTACCCCTTCCAATACCTTTTCCATCTGCACCATTAGTCTTTTCTTCCTGTCCATGACTGATCCCTAGTTGTCCTTGATTATGAAAATATGAAAGGCTCTGGAGGATAACTGCATTAAAATCAACTTAATTTTCTTGAGATTTTTCAAACCTTTCATATGCCTCAATCAACCACTTATTATCTACCTTGCAAATCAAAATTTCTGCCTTCAAAATTTTCAATGTGTCTACCAAACAAGGAGAATGTCCCTCTCCCTTCTACTCAACTAATCTCTCCAATCCTACCAATGTCTCTTCCGGCCTTTATGGAGAGTCATATGAATTTTACTAAAGTATTCTGCTCTTAATCTCTTGGCCTTCTATTTCTTGCAATATTCCATTGTTAGCTAAGTGAAAACATAATCAAAAGCATACCTCAATGCATCTTATGGGAGGCTATTGCATCTGTGCAAGCCAATCTATATTATCATGATACAACATCTCAAGAATACCATCTCATACATGGATATCATAACCATAATAATAATTAGCTAACATGCACACATAATAACATATAGACAATTGGCATGCATGCATAACAATCTGCATTCACCCCACGGTCCCGTGCTGCAACCTCGCTCTGATACTATCCTGTAACACCCCACCCCACATTTACCCACTTTTACAATCTCTCCAGGGTAAACATGAGCTGAGAGTTACTATGACATGACCCAACATCTAAGTTTTAGTTATGGAAGTGGGGTATACAAACCAAAAACATACCACAACCTACTAGGAGCACCACATCACATATATATTAGACAACATTTATTGATGATCTTTCCCTGGGCTAGAACCAACTTTTTTCATGACCCTACATCCCAGTTGCATGCGTGTCAATATGTGCATGCATCTAGAAATATCAAACCACATGCATATGCCTTCCTTCGTGCAGTTGCAGTCAAAATATCTCAGTTCAAAGGGTGTGACTAGCAACCCAGTTCTAAATTTTCAGGGCTAGCTAGAGGCCACCTACCTAGAACAACCCAGGAATGTCTAGAATTCAATCTAAGATGATAATGAGTCTGTATGATGAATACTGAGGCTAGATCTTGCTCAAAATTTCTTAAACACATGCTAAACATTTCATCAAACACATGGTAAACATAGTAGCTACAAGTCATGAATGCATATCTATTCACTATCTTATTAATTTCATAAGAGAATCATCAAGAAGGCTCAATTCCCTCTCAAACTAGCTGCAACAACACTTTTTAGCCATGCATTCATATACCATTCAATAACTTAGTAAGCCATAAACAAGATCCATAAAAAGAGAACATTATACAACAAGAATGTATCATGCCTATAACTAACATTTAACCAAAACAAATCCATGACAAACAAGTCATAAAATGAATACAATAACCCACACATGTGCTCATTGATTTCAATAAGAAATAACACATAACAAAACCAAGTCAGGGACTTCCACGTACCACCCAACCTTAGATTGTGCTAAACCAAATCTCTCTTTCATCTAATCACCCTTGTGCCATATTCCAAGCATGAACATGGGATCAAATGGGTTAAACCAAAACAAAACCAACCAAGGATTCTAGAGGCCAAACCACCTCAACCCTCAACCACATTGATTTCACCTAAATCGGTCAAAAAATCACTAACACTAAACAAGCTTGGATGCCTTCGAATTTCTTCACCATACCTAGAGGAATTTTCTCATCTCCACCCATCTGTCAAGAGTTCCAGGAGAAAACCCATCTCCACCCTTGACCCTTTGGAGTTTTCTTCATATCACCTCACTAGGATCTGAATTCTATCAGCCATTCAAAGATTAATCACAATAGGGAACCCACTACACTATGGCTATCTAGGAAATGGAAAGGCAAGGCTAAAACAACTATCAATCCAATCAAATCCAATGCTAATGATAGTAAATAAACCAAACAACCAAATGCATATACCACACATTCAAATATCAACAATGAAATCACACATGAAACATGTTACCTACAATTTTCTCCTAGCGTAGCTACTCTTCCAACCTTCTCTTTCATTGCCCACAAATTCCTTTGCTTGCTTGCATCTAACCAAGTGCTTTCTCTCTCCGAGTCCAAGTGAGAATGCCTCAATGTCCAACTGAATGCTAGAATGCTCCAAGAACGCTCTGAGTGTGCAAAAGTGTATGAGTGACTAAGAGTAGAAAGAGTAACTAAGAGAGGCATATAATGTTCTCTCTCTCCTTTTGTTTCTTTTTCCTTTCTTTCTCCTTCAATTTCCTTCATTTTCCCTTGCATAAATATTTGTGTCTCTTCATCTCCCTTTTATCCTATTTTCATTTATTTCTCATATTAAATTGTCATTTATTACCTTTTTCCTTTACCAATGCCATTGCCAATTTCCATATCCAATAATAAACCACAAGCGATTCCCACTATAATGTTTTCCCCTCCATTCAACTTGGAATACATGTTGCATGACCTTAATTTAATTTATTTACATAGAAAATCAACCCAGGGTTGTTACAAACCCCTCCCCCTTTGGGGAAAACCATCCTTGATGTTTTATGACACGTATGACCAACAAATCATACTACTTATGGAGATTTATAAACACAAACTGCTTATGACACTTATGACCCTTTTTGAATTTGGTGATTCCAAGCATCTAAGTAAGAAACCATTGTGGGGCTTTCAGAGAAGAAAACCATGGACAAGATGATAAGATAAAGCTTTGAAATGAACCTCCCTCTTTTGTTTCACCAATAAGTGTGAGGGCAAGGTGCCTTTCTCTAGATGTTGCCACACATCAGTGTACCAAGATGTGATTGTACTTGTAGGGATAAATTGATCGATATTGTACATATCAATCTCTTGTTCCCATCCAGAAGAATCCTCTTCTGGTGAGTTGATTACTTCTACCACACGATGACAGATACCATGGCCCCTGATAGTATGAACTGGATTAAATTCCAAATAATGTTCTTGAAGACTTGTCATCCAGTTCATCCTCCTCTCCCACAACTCTTGTTGTATAAAGAGTGATCTAACTGTTGGACGAGGAAAAAATACGATAACATGACTTTTCAAGAGGTAAGTCATAAAATGCTTCACCGCCTTATAGACTGCATATGCTTGTTTATCTATGGTAGGGTAATTTAATTTCCATCCTCGTAGGCCAACATTCATAAACGAGATTAGATGTTTGTTGCCTTGATTTTCCTTTTGAGTAAGAATGACTGTGATAGATATATTAGAACTAAAGGTATACAATAAGAAAATTCTATTAAAGTATGGACTATATAATGCCACAACATCAGCTATTTCTTGTTTAGTTCGATCAAAAACATATTTTTCCCTATGGTCCCATTTATATATCACATCCTTCTTGATCATCTCTTGCAAAGGCTTAACAATTTGTGCATACTTAGAGATAAAGTTTCAAAGAAAATTATTTTTTCCCAAGAAGGATTGCATAACTTTCTTGTTCATGGGATAGGGAATCTAAGCAATTGTATTAACCCGCTTTCGGTCCACTTTAATTCCGCTCCTGGCTATAATGTGTCCCAATAGGCTTCCCTTGGTCACTCCGAATATTCTTTTCTCAGGATTTAATGATATGCAATATTTCTAACACCACTCAAATATTCGCTTTAGATGATGATAGTGGTATAATATTTTCTTTGAAAACACTATAATTCCATCCAAATAAATGACCACACTTTGGACGATTAGTCCTCAAAACGTGATGTCCATGGCCCATTGAAAGGTAGCACCAACATTTATGAGTCCAAACGACATTCGCCTAAATGTGAATGTACCCCATTTTGTACCAAGTGTTGTTTTCAACCTATCGAGTTCCGCTACTAGAACTTGCTTGTATCCTGAAAATCCATCCAATAGTGAGAACATCTCTGATCTGGATACCATATGGAGTATCTACTCCATAGATGGTATGAGGTACTTTCCCTTATTAGAAGCCCTGTTTAAATTCTAAAATTATACACATAGTCATATTTAACTAGACTTCTTTATGATTGGAACTAAGTTAGATACCCATGTAGAGTGATGAACTTTGAAGATGATCTGAGCATCCAACAATTTATTTAGTGCTTTCTGTATAAGAGGCTCAAGCGTAGGATGAAATTTTCTCAACTTTTGACGAAATGGCTTAACCCCTCGTTGATTGGTATCACATGCTTGATGATTCACATATCATAATTTTTCAAATCATCATATGTCCACGTGAATACATCTCGGTACTATTAGAAGAGATGGATAAAATATTATCGTTCTTGAGGTGAACAACACGCATTGAGGTGTAGAGCCTCCAAAATGTATTCAAAATATCATCCACTTTCACCTTTATCGACACCAGTTCACTCACATGTCGCAACTCCATAGCCATATAATCTTTCATTAGACTCCATTTTCATGATTACATGGGGTTACCTTTGTGTTTTCCAAAAGCTAATGATTTCTAGAATTTTAAGTGAATTTATGGTTAAAACTTAGAAAAATGACATATACTTGCTAATACTTAAAAGTGGCTTGAGTTTCATGACATGTGTAGGTCATTTGGAATCTTCCAAGGCACCCTTATGTGGCCTCCAATGCTCAAATTCGAATTCCCTTCAAGATATGGAAGAAGATTTGGATAAAGGTCAAAGAGGATATGTGTCTCATCATTACCTATTTGAGTTGTAACTCTATGAGATTTTCTAGGGATCTAGGGAGAGAATAATGGACCTTCATTAATGAGGTAGTTTCTTATGTTTTTGTATAAATAGGATAGCCTCATCCTTTCAAAGGCATGTGTAAAGTTGGAGATATTCGGGTGTCCAAGTTAAGATTACTCACGAATGGAATTTAGATTTAGCACCACGCTCATGAGTGATGTTCACCTCTTTCTGGTAATGCTTGCATTGGGAGCCTCTCAACTTGCCATCCCTCATGCTTTTGGATTGGCCAACTCTAATGTGTGAGATTTATTGTTTTTCATAGATTAAGATTTATTGCTTTCATAGATTAAGATTTATTGCTTTCATATCTTTTCCTGTGTGAGAGGTTAAGAATGTTTGTTTTTGCTTTCATTTTATGTCATGTGGTTTTGATTATTCATTTCATAAGATCTTGATTTGATAATGCACACATGATTCCTTAGGTTAGATTTCACTTCGTGCAATTCCATTTTTGAAAGAGTGGCATGCTTTTCAATTCCTGCAAGTGTGGTAGATTAATATTTCAATTCCTACAAGTGTGAAAGATTAAGATTTCAATTCCACGCACTGTACTATAATTATACTATAATTTATTTTGAATTGATTGTTGAATTAGAATAGGCGAATTTGGTTTGTCAATATTTGGTTTCGTAGTTAGATTGATCTAAATTGAAAGTTAATTTCTAGCATATACACTACACTCATGCTTCACAAATTTTACGAAACCCCCGGGTTGACAATTAAATGATAGGTAATTAATTTGCCTCAACATTTTGGTGCCATTGTGATGGAAGTGTGCATAGGAACTAGCTTTCAGTCTAGAGTTCATTTTTTAGTTTTTTTCTAGATGCATGATTAAAGCATGTAGATGCATAAATCATTTAGCTGCATATCATTTTTATAAAAATAAAAAATCGATACTAACCATTTATGGACAAAGGATCTAGAATGCAGATTAAACATTCTTTGGAGCACAAGGACTACATTGAGGAATGGTATCGAAATGTGATTGCGCCACGACATTCATCCGTTCTTCAAGAGATATTTGCGGCAAATCTAAAGGTTAAAACAATTTTTCATGTCCTCATGCACAATCAAGTACATTTTGCAAATTTGGATATGAACGTTCTAGAAAGTCTAATCCGTAAATGGCTCCATTGGAAACATTCATATACTTAAAAATAAAAATAAAAATTTCTTTCAAGTAGATAAATTAGGAAAAATAAAATCAAGCTTGATTGCATTTTTTTTAAGTTCTTAATTGAATTTTTATTTAGAATTTAGAACTTTTAGATTGTATTTGTTTTCTTGCATTTTAATAATTTGGCAAAAATATTTTTTTTATAAAAAAACAAAACATTAAAAAAAAATACAATTTAAACAAATAAAAACAAATAAATACAGAAAAAGCAAAACAATTAAAAGAAACAATAAATAATAACAAAACAAATAAAACAACTAATAAACTAAATTAAAAAAAAAAAACAAAAAAAACTTAACAATTAAAAATAATAAAACTCACCTTTCACATCGAATAAAAGAGGGATGAAAACTAAGTGTGTAAGTCAAATGGAACAATAGTAATGAACACACAAATGCGAATGTAATTGCTACAACAAACAATGTCCCTGTGCGCTCATAAAAAGGAAATCCAAAACATGCCTGGTACAGGCTGAACCACATGCAAATTCTGGTTTTCATTGTTTGGCCTTCAGATTCGTGATAGAATTCGGGTTTGAGGTGAGGACTGGATCTCTTGTCAAAGAAGTGAGGAATGAGAGACATGCTGCAAAGAATATTGACTCTACCGTAATCAAGAATTGGAAAATTTATAATGCAAATATCAAATCACGCAATTGCCTAAAGAGGTTTCTTCTTAGTTTCGAATAACGAAGGGATCTTATGGACGTGTTGCAGTTGATCCAATTAATAATTAAAATAACATAGATTCCCACTCATCCTCATCCATGCTTGGCGGTGGACATGAAAGATCCAACAAAGTGATTTTTTTACCTGAGCATTTTCCAGAATGCGTAACAAATTTAAAAATGTCATTTTTAAAACACATTTTGTGACCAAATGAAAATGAGTCTCAAAAAAATAAAACATGGGTTTTTCCCAGAAAGGGGTGAGTTATGTTTAACATGAGTGGTTTCCTCAATTCGTAACCATTTGAGAGATTTTTGGGGTTCTATAGAGCCTTATTTGCTAGATTGCGTGAGAAAAATGGATTTTCAATTAAATGCACAGACAACAGTTGCGGCAATGATCCGATTTCCCTGATCTACAGGAGGAAGATCCGCTAAGATCTGATCTCCCTAATCTACAGGAGGCATGGATTACTGTCCACGCTTGATGAATCCCTCAATGATGTTGGCAATAAAGACAAGTTTGTGATGTAGAGGATTGTGGAAAATGCTCCATGCATACACCAAATGGTTCAAAGATAGAATATGTTGCATCTTTGATTCCATGTAGCACACCTACTAAAATTGTGCTTCCAATAACATCATCGACATATAAAACTACAAGCAAATCTCATGGCACACAAAATGCAGCGGATGGGCTATGGCAAAGATACAAGCATGCTACATTAATTGATCCGAGGAGAATTCTTTTATTGTTTGCAACACTATACAGCATGGGGACAATGATAGTGATATATTTTACTTTGCAATCAGATTTTTCTTCTTATTCACTTAGGAAAGTCCGGTGTAATGTACATATTTTTATTGTGCTGTTTTTATGAGTCCTCCATTCTTTGATTCAAGTTTTTGACTATACTCTTTGCCTAAAGCACAATATCGTGATTTTTGTAAATGCTTCAAATAGGGAAGTCAACTGTAGACTGATTTCATATTTTCATTGTCAAGTATTTTCTTCTCATTTATCACTCTCGTACGAGACAAGAACAACAAACAAGGCTACGACATCAAAAACTGGAAATCTCTCTGCCATTGTTTAGCCAAAGAAGGTTTACAGGTAAAGATAAGCAGATCAGAATTACCTTACCTTTTTAATAAAAAAATTGTTCTATTTGCTAATTTTTCTGGAAGAGGTATTGATTAATTTCAAGATTGGGCTGGTTATTTGTTCATGACAAAAATGCATAGTTGTGTGTACTTAACTGTCTATTCAGGATTTTAGCTACAGAAATTGCGCAATTCTGTAGCTGAAAAAAATTCTGCTGCTCTATATTTAATTCAATGATTTATTCTGAGACAACACATTCTAATCAAAATTCATGAGTAGCATACCATCTAATCTGCCACATCAGCATCATGTTCCAATGCCACACTTAAGCATGACAATTTTCAATGTTTCACAAAAATTTCAGACAAGCATAACTTTCTCATATGACATCAGTTTTCGATAATTCAATTGTCATCGGAAATATCTCAACGAGATCTACACAATGAGAAAGACTTCAATAGAATTTGAAATAGTGAAAGAATGAATAAATTGCTGACAAGACATGACAGGTAACATGAGGCACTAGTTTCGGAACATGTAAAAATTCATTTGATTTTCTTTCGTAAATTTGTTTTATTAGTACCAATTCTCATTTTTTTTTTGTCTAAATGTCATAAATAGAGATATTTATCACCTCTCTATTTTGATAATCTTACATTTCATTGCAGAAAAAGTACTAAGTTTTTGCAGGTTGCGGGAAGATAAACAGATGGACACAAACAAACAGTGTGTCTCAAAGACCACATTTCTCTCAAAAGAACATGATCGGAGCAACATCAAAGATGAAATATCCAAGCATTAGCACATGATTTTGGATAAAGAATGTCGAATCAAATCCATCATACCATTTGGAAGCCTTTTAGATGCCAGTCTTACCATTTCATTCCTACTTATTTAGTGAATAAAATTTTCATCTCATTTTCTTGCCTCGCTTTCACTAACCTTTAACCTAGCAATAAAAGCATTCAACTACCCTACAAAGCTGATTCATTCCATTTTCATTTTCGCTTTGTCAAATAAACCTTGATCCACTGCAAAAATTTTCATCCATAGTCCTTCAAAATATTGTTTTATGCTCGTGTTAGATGATGGAGGATTCATTAAGGCCTACCTTCTAACAAGTCTTGGCCTATCGACATCAACATATTATCTAGGTTGAAGGCTAGAGTCCTTATTAGTACCTTGAGGCTTGTATGGATTAATGAAAAGTTCTCTTTCTCGCAATCATGAGAATACATCAATGTCCCTTGATCGTTAGATCTTGCAAGTGGCTCAACATCAGCTCATATATTTGCACTTTGCAAGATGTACTTAGGTACCTTGGCACTCATTGACATTAATGGTGAGTTTGCCTCACATTGATTAACGAAATTCATTAATGGTTGGTAATCCAATGACTTCTCTTCATGCTTGACAACAACACATTTATTTGCATGACTAGAATTTTACCATCGGGTTTTGTAGTAGGTGAAGACTATATCATTTCAGCATTTTGCAGTAGATACAACAGATTTAGCAGCAGAAAAAAAGAATCCACTTTCACCACCTCATCCACAATTTATGCAACCAAGAAGTAGATGAAATTCTACATTCTATTCCATGATCCAGCAATAGCTACAACTTCTCTACATATGCACAGTTTGTCCACTTCCTATGTAAGTAAAGGTATGTTGTTTTCTAGCTTTTAATCATAGAATTACTTGAATATTGAAATTTAAGTTTTGGAAAATACTTCACCATATTTCCTTTCTCATTTGAAAAAAAAACTGTAAACACCTTTAGTTGGGGGGGAAGGGACATCCATTTATGATCACTCTTCATATCACTTCATTCCATTTCACTTCATTTCATCCTAACATACTTGTCCTAATCATTATGATTGCATTATGGTTCAAAATTTATGTGATTTGCAAATAAATGCCTAAATGATGAGCATATTATATGGTTGATTCAAAGATGCATTCTTAAATATGTTCAATGAATCTTGCTGCAACAAAAAGAAACAAGGTATTGAAACACAAGAACCAATACCAATTAAAATTTGGTTGTCACACAAGAGACAACCAAACATGTTTCAATTCAATGTATGACAAGGAATACTTTGCAAAAACAGATGAAATTGTCAAATGCAAAGTTTAAGGACAAATGATATAAACCAAGCTCATTCAAACCAAATCATGATTAAGCAATGTAGTAGATTGCATGAGGACATGCAATAATGTTAGTTGGGGGGTATGTAGAGCCTCCAAAATGTATTCAAAATATCATCCACTTTCACCTTTATCGCCACCAGTTCACTCACATGTCGCAACTCCATAGCCATATAATCTTTCATTAACCTCCATTTTCATGATTACATGGGGTTACCTTTGTTTTTTTCAAAAGCTAATGATTTCTAGTATTTTAAGTGAATTTATGGTTAAAACTTAGAAAAATGACATATACTTGTTAATACTTAAAAGTGGCTTGAGTTTCATTACATGTGTAGGTCATTTGGAAGCTTCCAAGGTGTTGGGTTGTGTTATATTCTTTCCATGACTAGCCCAAGTAGTTAACCAGGGGGTTAGAAAGGGGGCGGAGCCCCCCCTTCGTTGCACCGATTGCGTAGCGTTGGGAGTCACAGTGGGTTTGAGGGGTGTAGGTAACCCCACACTATGGGGTCCAGGGTAGTGCCCCGGAGAATTTTGGTTTTGGACACTATATTAGGTTGGGCGGACCTACCTATGGTTTTGTGCATGTTTTTCGCACATGGTTTTGGACGCGATGGTTTTCGGTCTATGGTTTTGGACGCGATGGTTTTCGGTCCATGGTATTTGGATGCTTCGGCATGTATAAATATGTATTGTAACATTGAAAGGAAAATAATGAAAAATCAAGCTGGTAATCCCGGTTTTGGGATCCAGGGGAAAATCTCTGTGTATATGTGTTTTATGTGTTATGCTCTCACATTGTTTATTTTCTGTGTTTTAGAACTCATATGGAGGTAATTTCTATACAGGGTTAAAACCTACATTTGGTATCAGAGCTCTTTTGGCTTCAAGGGGACGCCTTTGTTGTTGAGGGGTTTCGCTTGGGCCTGTGGTAGACCCTGTTCAGTGGGAGATCTGCGAGATCGATTCTGGTGATGAAAGAAGATGGCGAGCAGTGGAAAGATAGAGATCGAGAAATTTAATGGTCAGAGTTTTAAGTTGTGGAAACTCAATATGGAGGATCTGTTGGTGGATAAAGATCAGTGGATCGCGGTAGATTCGGGTACTAAACAAACAGGAGTGTCCGATGAAGAATGGAAGAAGTTGGATCAGAAGGTAAAGAGAACAATACGATTGTGTGTCTCAGATTCAGTATTGTTGAATGTATCAGGGGAAGCTATGGCGAAGGCTTTGCGGGACAAGTTAGGGACTTTGTACCAATCTAAGTCTTTGGTGAATAATTTTTTCTTGCAGAAAAAGTTGTATAACCTGAGGATGAAAGATGGAGACTCAGTGACAGAGCATTTGAATGCATTTAATAATGTGGTAAGTGAGTTAGCATATTTTGATATTAAAATTTCAGATGAAGATAAGTGCATCAGTTTGTTGTGTTCTCTACCAGATTCATGGGATAGTCTGGTTATTGCAATAGGTAGCAATGCAATTGCCTTGCAGTTTGATGAAATAGTCTCATCCTTGCTAACGAAGGAGATGAGACGGAAAAATATGGAGAGCCAGAATAGTGATGCCTTATCTGTATGAGGACGATTCCATAACAGAAACAAAAATAAGTCATCGAGTGGGAGATCTAAATCTAGAGGGAGATCTAAATCTCTAGGAAAACCTGTATAGGTGGTGTGCTGGAAATGCGGAAAGGAAGGGCACTACAAAAGGGACTGTAAATATAAAGCTCTTGATAAAGGAAAGGGATTTGATGATGCTACTTCTACAGAGGTGAAAACCACCTCAGATGCAGGTGGGGATGTGTACTTGGCTTCTTGAAGTACACATGTAGATCATGAGGCATGGTTGATTGACTCAGGTGCATCCTTTCACTTCACTCCCCATAGAGAGTGGTTCTATGAGTATGAGAAATACGATGGTGATGATGTCTTCTTAGGGGATGATAGGAAGGCTAGAATCATTGGTCGCGGAAAAGTAAAGTTGAAGTTGCAAGGTGGAAGGGTTAGAACACTTCCGAGTGTTCTGCATATTCTTGCATTGGCCAGAAATCTGATTTCTGTAAGCAAGTTGGATGATGTAGGTGTAAAAACAGTGTTCGAGAAGGATACCTGCAAGATGGTTCGGGGATCACTGGTATTGATGTGGGGAGTTCGGATTGGAACTCTGTACAAGTTGCAAGGTATCATGGTTGTTGATGGGTGCAACAGTTCTGTGGTTCCTGAAAGTGGAGCAGAAAATCTAGTGGTCTCTGGAGAGAAGACCATGTTGTGGCATCAAAGGCTTGGACATATTGGAGAGAAGGGCCTTCGAATACTTCATGGTAAAGGTATGGTAGAAGGTATGAGTAATAGCTCTCTGGATTTTTATTTATGTGAAAATTGCATATATGGGAAGTAGAATTGGGTGAGTTTCCCCTCTGGTGGTAAGAGGGAAAAACATATATTAGAGCTTGTGCATAGTGATGTGTTTGGACCTGTGAAGGTTCCATCATCGAGTAAGTATGTGTACTATGTATCATTTATCGATGACTTCTCAAGGAATACATGGATATATTTCCTTAAGAAGAAATCTGAAGTCTTTGATAGGTTTAAATAATTTAAGGCTCTGGTGGAAAACTTGACAGAGAAGAAGATAAAGGTGCTAAGGGCAGATAACAGTGGAGATTTTTGCAGTAAGGAATTTGAAGAATTCTGTAAGAAGTGTGGTATAGCATGGTAGAATACTACTCCATATACAACTCAGCAAAATGGAGTTGCAGAAAGAATGAACAAGACGTTGATGGAAAGGGCAAGAAGCATGATCAGTGGTGCTGGGTTAGGATAGGAATTTTGGGCAGAGGCGGTGGAGACAGCATGTTACCTGGTCAATAGATCACCTTCATCAGCGTTGGAGGATAAAACTCCACAAGAGGTATAGACTGGTAAGAAATCCTCTCTTTCACATCTGAGGTATTTGGATGTGATGCATATGTACATGTTCCAAAGGAGAAACGAATCAAGTTGGATAGTAAATCTGAAAAGTGTATCTTTATTGGATATAAGGATGGTTTAAAGGGTTATAAGCTTTGGAACCCAGTAACAAGGAAGGTTGTGTACAACTGAGATGTGGTGTTCAGAGAGGTGAAAGATGTTATTAAACATGAAGTCCAACCAAAGGAACTTGAGAATATAGAGTTTGACCTATAGGAGGAAGAATCAGACTCTACAGCAGAGGAGGAATTAGAAGATGAAGAGCCACAAACTCCGGGTGTGAGAAGATCAGTTCGAGAAAGAAGGCAGCCAGAAAGGTATAGTCCATCTGCTTTCTGTTCAAATTTTTCTTTATCTATTATTGATGATGATCCCAGAACTGTGAAGGAAGCAGTAGATTCAGAGGATGGAAAACTCTAGAAAGAGGCCATGGTTGATGAAATGGCATCTTTGCACAAAAATGAGGCTTGGGATCTGGTGGAGTTGCCGGCTGGAAGGAAACCATTGGTAGCAAATGGGTGTTCAAGAAGAAGATAAATGTAGAAGGAAAGGTGGAGAAATACAAAGCTTGGTTGGTAGCAAAAGGTTATTCCAAGGTGTCGGGAATTGATTTTGGTGATATTTTTTCTCTTGTTGCCAAGGTAACTTCTATTAGATTACTTTTATCTGTTGCTGTTGCTTTTGATTTTGAGGTAGAACAGATGGATGTGAAGACAAAATTTCTTCACGAGGATTTGGAAGAGGAGATATACATGAAGCAACCTGAAGGCTTTGCGGTGAAGGGTAAGAAAGAACTGGTATGCAAGTTAAAGAAGTCTCTGTATGGGTTAAAACAGTCACCAAGGATGTGGTATCATAAACTTGGTACATTTATATGAGGACTTGGCTTCACCAGAAGCAAAGAAAATCACTGTGTGTATTTTAAATTAATTGGTGACTGTGTTATTTATCTGGTCATGTATGTGGATGATATGTTGCTAGTTGGAAATGACAAAGAAATTATCCAGGATTTGAAGACCCATTTGTCCTCCAAATTCGACATGAAAGATCTTGGTGCTGTAAACTATATTTTGGGCAGGGAAATTAAAAGAGATCAGATAAAGAGGAAGCTCTGGTTAAACCATAGGAAGTATGTCGAGACAATATTGCAAAGGTTTAATATGCAGGATAGTAAACCGGTGAAGGTTCCTATTCCTGTAGGTGTAAATTTATCTATTGAACAGTGTCCCAAGACACAAGAAGAGGAAGAGGACATGTCCCATGTTCAATATGCAAGTGTAGTCGGTAGCCTGATGTATGCGATGGTCTGTACTAGACTAGACATTGCACATGTGGTGAGTGCCAGTATTGCAGCAAGGATGCTGCAACTCCTGGGCTGCCAACTTTATTTTTATCAACTTGGTAGTTCATAACAAACTTGGAAGCGTCGGTGCTATATGCACAAGTACTAGTTTTTACTGCAGGTTGTCACTTGGTCAGCCAGTGCGAGATCACTAGGAGCTCAAGCCAACTTCTATAGATTTCAGAAGAAGCTCTATGTGTGATGAAAGGAAAGAAATATTACTCTACAGATGCTATTCTAACTATAGAAAGGAGAAAGACTGGAATGTAAAGCAAAACCTAGAAAACCCTAATTAACAAGCTAATTCTACTTTTGCCAAAAACACTATGAAAACCATGAAAGAAATACCATTACCTACTCAAGGAAGTAAACAACATCTAACCATGCTATTTCTGGGAGTAAATAAGTAAAAAACATATTTTTGGATTTTTATGTGTTTTTAGTTGAATTTAACATGCATCTAATTTATTGTGTGTGAGTGTGGAAGCGAACAGGTGGCGTTAGAGGGTGGTTTTCGAGCTTGGGATTATGTAGGATGGTGTGGATGGGTCGTAGGAGGTCTTAGGTGGCCTTCTGGAGGCTTTTTCCACACTCGGCCTTCAAAAGAAATCCTATAGGAAAAACTACAGGAGGACATAGGAAAACTATAGGAGGAAAACAAGGAAACTACGGGAGGAGGTCAGGAGTAATTTTCACTGTTTTGAGGGTGTGAGAGTGGGTGGAAAAGGTGGATGAAGGTTGGAATGAGGTGTTAGGGTACCTAAGGTCTACCATGAATCACCAAGAGAGAGAAAGATGATTGGGTTTGCTCAAGGAGAGAGGAAGAAGTTCTATGAAAAATGAAGGAAACTAGGGCATAATTGAGGTGAGGTTTGGGAGACCTATAGGGCATGGATCAGATGGAGGGTGTGATTTCTTGTAAGTTGGCCTACTGCTGGAAGAGATCTGCTGCATAGAACTGAAAATCAACCAAGAAAATCAAGCAGCCAATGAAATGAGTGCATCTTAGGAAAAATAGAGTTTTGCATTAAAATGGCCTAAACTATGATGTATAGAAGGAAATGATGGGGAATGTTGTAAGAAAGGAAGGCTTGCAAAAGGACTATTTCAAATCAGGAAGTGAACATGATAAATAAGATCTAAAGAAAAGCAAAACTGGACTATCAACCTACTAGAGAGCTGCAAACACTAGAAGTCCTAGGAATGAGGAAAATCTGTGTTTTTGGGGCAGCAAGAGAGTCTTTGCCTCAAATCATGGTCCCAGAGGGAGGAAGAGAGGCCAAGGCACTATTTCTAGCCTTTTGAATCTTCTTTGATCACTGCTTAACCTGCTACAGAAAGCACAAATGGAAGCAAGCTACTAAATCATCAAAAGCAACATATTCTTAACCATAAGAGAAATACATCTAACAACAAACTAATCTACAAATTGAAGTAAAGCATACAAATACAAGTAAAGAGAAGCTTGGCTACTTGGATTGGGCCCTAACCCAAGAGCTTTAGCCCTTTGAGGTAACTTAGTGCTAGCTCAAAAAGGATTCCATCTTCATTATCAAAAAATAGCACGATTACATAAAACTGTCATAAAATAGTAAGCTCAAAATTTGAGCAGAGTTTTCCCAAGCGAAAAAAAGTCCCCCTAGTGAGGCCCTAGGCCTCTCTACTTATACATCTAAAGCTACCAACGGCTTCCTTGAAATTAGGGAGGCTTGGCTCCCAAAACTCAAGATAACTATCAATCATATTCCACTTTCTTGGCTGCCTTCTAGTGCATGATTCGACTGCTTGTACTCCGAGCTGAATGAAGGGGAATTCGAAGTGAGGAGCAATAAATGAGGGGGATTCCCTCCTATAAGTCCTCTCCTCTATCTACTTCAAGTTATTTCTATAGTTTGACTACTAGATCCTTGACTTTGACCTCGAAATACATCAATGATCTGCATTAAATACATGTTAGACCACATGGCATAATAACTAACTCAACTCACCCTATAAACATAAATATAATCAGAAAATCATATAACAAGCTAAGAGAATGGTTGATTTGACTAGGTTATGAGGTAAAATGAGCTCATATAATTACCCATTTATGAGGCTCATCATCACCCCCCTACTGAAGGTGTTGCTCATCCTCTGAGCAACCTAGTCAATCTCTTCTTCTTTCATAGCCCTGGTGGCCTCCGTAGCATTCCAGGCTTCTGATATGGTCTTCTCATGTTCCCCATAAAATCCTGCGTTTCTATCTATGTCCTTCCACTGCTCCTTCTCTTCTTCTTCTCTTCTACCTTCCAGCATGCCTAATATGAGTGGAGGACTCAGTTTGAGGCCAATCCAGTTGACCTTCAGCCTTTGCATGGAGTGTTTGTACATTGGCACTCTTTTCAATGCCTCCTTCAGCCTCATGGGGGAATGGTATTCTCTGATCTGTAAGCTGTGGGGTAGGGTGTTCCATCTTCTCATGCATGCATGCAAATAGTCATCCCCAAGTAGCCTAAGCATATCTTCAAAGTGTGAAATGGCTTGTGCCTGATTGGCTAGATATTTAGGGGAAATTTGAGGGTCATTGGCAAGTAGGTTGTGTGTGCTGATGAGTGCCATAGGATCTGATGGCTCAGCTCTTATCATCAATGGTTCATTCTACTCTTTTATTAACAATCTTTTCATTTCTGCTACCCTCAATTCTTCATGGTTCATCCATGACGCCATGGCCATTAATTGCAGATCCCCTAGCTTGGCATTGGGGTCCCACACATTTAGGTCTGTGAGGGCCATGTTGTGTAGATAGAACTCTGCCATCTTTGCTTTGTCCTTGGAGGTGATTTGGTCACACAAATCCATGAACTGCCTGTAGTCTTGGAAAGGCATTATGCCTCTTTGTGCCAAAGTTTTTATTTGGAATTGAAGCCATTGATCCTTCAAATAGAGGCCATAAGATTTGGCTGGTGTTCTGCATTGTAATGCTTCTATGGATAAGCTAGCCATGTATGCCAAATGAGTCTCTTTCTCTTGCAGCTACCTCCTTAGTAATTCATTCTCATTCTCAAGGTGGCTTCTTGTAATGGCTTCTCTATCTCTGAGAGCACTCAATTCCCTACCCATTTCCCTGAGTTTGTCTTCCATGTGGCCAATATCCTCAACTCCTTTAGACTTGGCTATCTGCATCCACCTATGCATTCTCACTCTCTCTTTTTCCAATTCGAAAAACAGTGGAATTGCAAATTTCTGTGGGATTATCTTGCCTCCCTCAAGTAGTCTGTAATAGGAGTCAAGATTAGGCTAGGGGTTAGGTTCTTGTAGCTCTTGTGCTTCCTCTTTCACCTCTAGCTGTCCTCCCATCTTTTTCTCAAGTTTTTGTGTCTCCTGTAGTTTGGACAGTGTCTCCTGTAGGATTGTTTTAGCCTCTTGTAGGTCTAGTTTGGGGTCCTGTAGAATTGCCTTTCCCTTCCATGTAGAAGATATTGTAGTCCTCCTTTCATAGGTTATGGGTGTCTTGGAAGGAGATTCTTTCACCTTGGCAGATGGTGCATCTTCAATGTTAATGGGAGTCTTTGATGAGGGTTGAAGTTTGCCTATTTTAATTCTGGTACTCTTCCTTGCCCTGAAATACATGGAGGTTTTTCTTTTCCTCTTCTGCTTCTGCTTGACTGGTGTACTAAGGGTAGTGAGGGCAGCTGCTGCTTCTCTTTCCAAAGTTTTAGGGGACTCTTCTCTTTTCTCTGCCCTCTCTGCCTCCTTTTCTCCCTCTTCTGTCTCTTTTTCTACCTCATGTTTTGTCTCTTCAACTCTCCCCTCCTCTATTTATTTTCTTTCCTCTTTCCTCTCTTACTCTGCTATGTCACCACTAGCTTCATCTTCTCCTCCTTTCTGTTCTCCCTCCTCACTGACAGCAAGACTGACATCATAGGTTAATGCCTTGATGTCATCCTCAACTGTCATATTTATGAAAACTTCCCTTGCTATAGGGATTGTAAGGGTATGGAGGGCTTCTTCTACTAGGATTTTGATTAGGCCATGGTGAGCTAGCTATTGTGAATTTCCTTCTTGTACCTTGGTGCTGGAGTCAATGAGGGACTGAAGGAGAAAGTAAGGGATACTGAGCTTTTGATGTGCTAGGGTATCCATACCATATCTCAAGTCTTGGAGGATTCTAAAATGATATCCATAAACAATGTTGCACCTCCCCTCACAAGAAATGTATTTTTTCACTTGGTAGCTAATCTCATCCCAGGGATATGGTACACTAGCCCTCCTAATTCCATTTTTGTCTTCAATAGGGGTTTCATTATCTTGGAAAAAATTCCTCTTGGCAGCCTGGCCAATTGTTTTCTCATCTTTACTCCAAGGCAGCCCAAGAGGAAGGGTAGTGACCCTACTGATGAATTCAAGGGTTATTTCAATGGAGAGGCCTCTAATGGTTACAGTAGCATGAGTTCTTGTGTGAGGGACCAGAGAGAGAGCAAATTCATGGGCAATTTCATCATCAAACCCTCTAAACTTCTCAAAGAAATTCATCCAGTTTGCCCTTGTAAATATTTCCACCACTTGAGGATGTGCATGGAGTCTAGTGGAGTTAGTGGGATATTTTCTCATAAACCCCCTGTCATACTGCCTGTACTTTTTTTGAAAAACCAGATATGGAGGTGGAGACAAAGAATTTTGAGTGAAATAGAAAAACAGAGGGGATTGTGTTAAAAAAAAAAAAAAAAAAAAAAAGAGAAAATTTTTATGTATTTCTACCCTCTTAAAGACTCATTTTATCTTCAATTTGAGACCAACACTTTCACATTTTGATATTCAACAGAGGGAATTCATGAACCTTACCTCTTCAGACTGAAATTCATGCCAAAAATTATGTTTCCTCCCTTCAAAATGACTCACTGACCCTACTGTAGAAGCTCGTTGTCCCTCCTGTAGAAAATGTCGAGAGAAAAAATATGGAGAAAATCGATGGAGGATGGTGGATACAAGGCTGTGGGGGCATAAGAAGACTGCTGTGTGGCTGAGTTACGAGGAGAAACTGAAGAAAAGGTGGTGAGAATGCGCGGGAGGAGTGCTCATTACCTTTTATGGCTGTTTTCGGTTATGAGTGTTGAGCTGGCAAGGTGTATGTTGCCCAAATTAGGACTGTTGGTCCCCACCTGCTTGGTCATCATGATCCCCCTCATAATCATCCCCTCGTTACTACATTGTAGTTAACTCTTCCTCCCACTGCCTGTCCTTCACATCTTTTGCTTGAGTTGACTATGTGCACGTGTGGGTGATATCTCGGTTAAGTGGAGTCAACTAAATGAAGGTGGCCAAGTTAACTGGCCACCTTTCCCTCTTTTGATTTCAACCATCTCGTTGCCTTCGTATGATTCCTAATTACACAAATGCAGATAGAGGAGTGACTTAGCTACTTACCTGTAATCCAAGTGTATTTTCTGCCATCAACTGTGAGGTGTTGTGGCTTTCTTTGTTGCATGCCTTCATTTTCCTTCCTGCATGCTGTCTTTGCTTGCTGATGTGTTGTTGTGTGTTTTTGTAGGTTCTTCTTTTGTTGGAGCTGAGCTACATGTGCCTTTTCAACCTTCAGATCTGTTGTCCCTTGTTGCTGGTGCTGGACTTCTATGGGATTAGCTGCTACAGGAGCTCCTGTAGTTGCTTCTCCCCTTGAAAATTCAGCTATTTCCCTGTGCTTGGAGCTCAAGAATGATGCCAGAGGTGGAAATGAATGATGGAGGGATAGTAGGTAAGATTCAAGTAAAGTTAATGGTGCCTTTTCCTCCTTTTTTTCTTGTTTTTTTTTTCAAAATTGAAAAACTGTTTTTCTATGTTTTTCTTGGAAAGGAAAAAAAATGACAATGATGCTTGGAATGTGATGCAGGCTTGGAAATGATGGCAAGGAGGTTTGAAGATGGTAAGAGGGATTATAGGTTCCTCATGAAGCTTTTCTTGTCCCTCAAACTGCATCCTATAGACACTGTTGGCTCTCTGTAATTCCTACAAGAGCCTCCTGTAGAAAAAACAAAGCCTCCTGTAGAAAAAATAGTTTTGGAAGAAGAGGTATAGTGGGGTGAAAGAGATGCCAAAAATGATGGAGGAAGGTGTGGAGAAGATGAGATGGATGCTAGTATGAATGTCAGGGTCCCCTTGGCACCTTCTTCTGCTCCTTGTAGTCCTCCTACAAACTTGCAATGCAATAAAAAATAATTTTTTCTCTCTCTTTTTTTTTTTGAAAACAACTAGGGTGCCTCAGAGAGGTTTTCACCTTAATTGCCTGCCCTGGGTGCC
This sequence comes from Pinus tabuliformis, assembly GCA_031772625.1. Classification (NCBI taxonomy): domain Eukaryota; kingdom Viridiplantae; phylum Streptophyta; class Pinopsida; order Pinales; family Pinaceae; genus Pinus; species Pinus tabuliformis. The sequence goes on from CM062819.1 coordinate 1,704,462,800, forward strand.
TCCAAGGGAGGTTTTCACCTAGGGATCTTATTCTTTTCCCCATTTTTTTTGACATCACTGGGCCGCCTTAGAAGAGGTTTTCAACCCAATGATGGGACTCAAGTGCCTCATGGAGGTTTTTACTTGAGTCCTTATTTTTTCTCTTTTTTCTTCAGTGAGTGGGTGAAGTGGAAGCTAAGACATGCTCCACTACCATCACTATTTTATTCAAACCTTCAATAAACTCTCACATGGAGAGGGGTTTCTTGTAGACTTTTAACCGATGTCCATTAACAAGCATGGGGATGGCTTCATCATTAATGGTTCTGATCAGAATTGAACCATTGTCATTGCATTTATCCATAGTGTAGGGTCCCAGCCATCTTGTCCTCAACTTGCCTTTGAAATCCTTGTATCTTGAATCATAGAGTAGTGCCCAATCTCCCTCTTGGAACTACTTCTCCCTAATATTTCTGTCATGCCATATCTTTCTCTGAAGCTTAACTACCTCTATATGGAGAAGGGCTTGAAATCTGTATTCATCCAATCCATTGAGCTGAAGTAATCTCTCCTTCTGTGCATGGCTGAGGTCTAGGTCCAGCTAAGCTACCATCCTTAGGGTATTGAATTCAAACTCTATTGACAACAAAGCCTTCTTCCCATAGACCAGTTCATAGGGTGTGAACCCGGTGGTGGTCTTCCATGTTTTTTTGTAGGCCCAAGTGGCCTCAACTAATCTGTCCACCTAGTCTTTTCTGTTGCTGCTCACTACCTTGGTTAGGATCCCTTCCAATGCTCTGTTAGTGACCTCCACTTGCCCATTGGCTTGTGGATGGTAAGGGGTGGAAGTCCTGTGCTTGATCTTATGATGTGTGAGCAGGTCTTCAATCAGGTTGGAAGTGAACTAACCAACTCTCTTGGATACCCAAACTTGTAGAATATGTTTTCCCTCAAAAACTCAACTACTTTTTCCTATGTCACTGTTTTGATTACTTTTTTCTCTACCCACTTTATTAGGTAGTTAGTGCACACAATGATGTACTACTTCTGCTTTGAAGGGGGGTTGATAGGCCCCACAAAGTCCATGCCCCACTTCTCAAATGGCTCAAAGGTCACTTGAGGTTGCATGGGCATTTCATCCTTTGGAGTGGGTTTCCCCATCCTCTAACACCGATCACACTGGCTCGTGTATCTCCTCACATTTTGATGAAGAGCAGGCCAGTAGTATCCTGCTTGCAATATCTTGAAGGCGGTTCTTTTTGCTGCAAAATGACCTCCATAAGGCCCATCATGACAGGTCAGGAGGATGTCAAAGACTTCCTCCTCCCTGACACATCTTCTCAAGATCTGATCTGGGCCAAGTTTGAAGAGATTGCCTCCAATCTAGGTGAAAGGGGCACTTTTCCTTACTATCTTGCTCTTCTCTTTTGAGGATAGGTGTGGTGGGAACTGTGTTGAAACCAAGTAGTTTGTTATATCAGCAAACCATGGAGAGAGTACTGATATAGAAAATAGGTGTTCATCTGGCATTTGGTCATCCACCATTCCTTCTTCACCTGCAGGCAAATTTACTCTAGACAAAAAGTCAGCAACAACATTCTCTTTACCAAGCTTATCAATAATGGTCAGATCAAACTGCTGCAGTAAAAGCAACCATCTAATAATGTGAGCATTTACATCTGGTTTGTTCATTAAATATCTAATTGCAGCATGATCAATGTGCACAAAGGTTTGATAGCCTATGATATAATGTCTGAATTTGTTTAAGGAATGCATGATAGCTAGGAGTTCCTTCTCGGTCACTGTATAGTTTAACTCTGCCTTTGACAAGTTTTTGCTTATAAAGTATATGGCATAAGTTAAATTTTCATAAATTTGTCCTAAGGTTGCTCCTATTGCTTTGTTCGAGGCATCTGTGTGAATGTGAAAGGGTAGGGCCCAGTTTGGGCCTCTGAGAATTGGGGTAGTCACTAGCTTGCTCTTCAAGGTATCTAGGGCTTCTTGACAGTTTTCCGACCATATGAACTCAACATCTTTTCCTAGGAGGCCAAACAAAGGAGAGGCTAACTTGCTAAAGTCTTTAATGAATCTCCTGTAATATCCATCTAAGCTTAGGAAGCTTCTGATATCTCTCACCTTTTGAGGAGGTGGGACCCTTTGGATGATGGAAATTTTGTTGGGGTCCACCTGTAGTCCTTGTTGAGATATTGCATGACCTAGCATGGTCCCTTCAGTCATAAAAAATTCACATTTTTCCAGACTGAGGGACAGGTTCATCTCAATACACTTATCTAGAACTTTTCCTAGGTTAGATAAAGCTTCTTGAAAGTCAAAGCCATAAGGAGTAAAATCATCCATGTATATTTCTACTGCATCATGAACTAGTTCAGAAAATATACTCAATACTGCTCTTTGGAAAGTGGTTGGAGCATTGCACAAACCAAAAGGAAGGACCCGGTATGCAAAGGTACCCCAAGGACAAGTGAAAGTGGTCTTATCTTGGTCTTCTAAGCTGATTTGAATCTGATTGTACCCACTAAACCCATCTAGGAAGGAGAAAAACTTTTTCCCTGCTAGACCGTCTAACACTTGATCTATGAAAGGTAAAGGAAAATGGTTCTTTTTAGTGGCTTTGTTCAATTCCCGATAGTTGACACAAATTCTCCACTTACCATTTTTATTTGGCATTAGCACCAAAGGAGAGACCCATTCACTGTCAGAGATGGGATAGATGAATCTTGCATCAAGCAATTTCTGTAGTTCTTCCTTAACAATATCTTTAAGTGCTAGGTTCATCCTCCTTTGAGGCTACTTGATTGGCTTGCAACCTTCCTTGATGTATATATGATGAGTATTGAAGGATGCACTCCCTTTATCTCCTTATAACTCCAAGCGAAGGCATCTAGATGTTTTCTCAGTATGCTGCATAACTCCTTCTCCTGGGAAGTAGATAGGGATGGATTGATTTTCAATGTTATTTCTAGGCCGAACTCTATATTTTTAACACGAAGAGAAGTGAGGTCAGCCACACAAAGATCAGTTGAGGGGTTGTTTTGGGTTTCTCTTACTATGTCTTCTAATGGTGATACACTGGGAGGTGGATTCTGAATCAAATTTTCAATCATATCATCCTCATCTTATGGTTTCCCCCCCATGGCGATTTCTAATGTACAAATGGGTGTAGAATAAACTTCATCCTCATTATCCTCCTCCAACCAGAGAGGTAGATCATGTTCTAGCAAGGGTTGGGTAGGAGGATATAGGATTAACTGCTTGGACATGTGCCCGTTCTTTATGGTCATGTTCCCAGCACAACAACTGATGTAGGCATCGGCTGTATCCAACTAGGGTCTTCCTAGAATGAGAGGATACCCAGTGAGCTTTGCCTTTGGTTGGAGAACTAAGAAATCACCAGGGTACTCCCAAGAATCAATGGAGACCATCACATCTTCCACAATCCCCTCAGGGGTCACTATGGAGCAGTTTGCTAGCTGCAGCACTGTCATGGTCTTCCTCAAGGAGCCTTGGAGGTTAAGTTTGAGAATTGTGTCCTTTGTCATCACATTAATGGTGGCTCCCAGATCAATCAAGGTATGTGGGATCATTGTGCCATTCATGTGGACATCCACTACTGGGCTTCCAGGGTCCAGATATTTTGGACAGATTATCTACCCCAACATCAAGTCAGACAGTTGTCCTATGACATTGATGGTTGGGTCATCTCTCTTGCACCTTCATGGATGCCTAAAGCACTTCTCTTTGATCAACCTATCGTAGATAGGCACATCTTTTATGGCTTCAAGAAGTGGCATCTTCACACATAAATGTTTCAATTCTCCCAGGAGTTCAGTCTCTGCTGGGGTAGGGTAGATTGTCATGGATAGTCTCTCAAGAAAGGGTGGGTTTTCTTTAGTTTCGCTTTCCTCTTTATCTTCCTCAACCTACCTTGGTGGAGGCTAGCCATCTGGGATAACTTTCTCGGATCGCAAGTTAATTTCTTGAATCTCCATAGCATAAGTTGGGCATGATGGTTCCCCACTATACACTTGCTGATCTTGTCTGTTGTTCGGGTTTGGATTAGGCTGGGCAGGCATTTGGGGTTGCCTTGGTGGAGCATAAGGTAACGGTTGTGGTTGGGCAGGTGGTGGAGGTAAAAGAGCGGGAGGAGAGTTGTATTGGGGCCTCCACCCCTAATGAGATGCATTCCACTGAGGTTGTGGCTGAGCATAGGATTGAAATGAATGGGTGGCTAGTTGGGCATGATATTAAGATGTGAAGGACCAAGGAGGAGGCGTGGACTAGGAAGGATGAGTAGGGGGACCCCAAGAAGGTATGTAGGTGACTTGGTTAGGGTTGTAGTATGCCTGAGATGTCCCTTGCATCCCCTGCTAGTATGGTCTAGGTCCATGCGACCTCCTTTGGTTTATGTAATAGATCTTTTCAGTGACTCCTTCGTCCCCTTGGTATACAGCTTTAAGTTCGGGCAAGGAAGGGCCCTTATCTGTAGAATGATCTTCTTCGCAGACTGAACAAACCTCTATAGAGTTCAATGGGCATTCATTCCTAGGATGCCTCCTGGTGCATCTAGGGAAAAAAATTGGCCAAAGCCCTCCCTGCTTGCTCTTGTTTTCTTTTGATATGTAAGGTATCCATTTGCATGGTAAGAGTCTGCAACATCTGACTCTTGAAGTCTTCCAGCATGTTTCCAATTTCACCTTTAATGGATGAATTGGAAGAAGAGGTACTGGCTATGGGTTGACCCCCCCTACCTTTCTTTATGGCTGCTCTAGAATGGTTTCTAAAAATAGTCTTTATGTCCTCATAGGATAGTTGGTAGACGTCTCCCCCAGCTAGTAGATGGAGGGTGTCTAAAAGGTCTTCCCAAATTTCCTTGAGCAGGACCAACTTTAGAGACTCAGGGTCAAGTGTACACCTAGCCCTTTTGTAACTGAGTTGGAACCTCTCTTCATAGTCTTCCAGGGGCTCATCACTTCCTATGGTCATTCGGAAGATTTCTTCTTTAGTATCTTTTGACCTACAATAGTCTCGATACTTGTTGTTAAAGGCCTGCTACATCTGAGCCCAAGTTGTGATGTTATTGCCAAGTAATCCCATGAACCAGCGCAGTGTTGTGTCCTTGAGAGTATAAGGGAACAATTTCAACTTTTGCTCATCTTCTGCATAGTCATAAGTTCGACAGATGACAGCAAACTCGAACAAGAAGGTGTCAAGATCTTCTGTAGTCAGACCATGGAAGTGAGGTAGGGCTGAAGGAATTATATTCTTCATTTTGGTGTCCCCATTGGTCTCCCGAATGGGGAAGGTGCCCTCTATTCTCTCTCCATTTCCCGTAGCATTTTTGTTTTTAGCCATTGGCTCCAGAGGAATGTTTTCTTCTTCTTCTTCCCCTATAGGTTCTTCAAATATGTCTGAATGTTCACCTAAGGGTTCTTCTTGATTGCAGCCACCGAAGAAGAGAGAAGGTTGGCTGTGTGAAGCAATGGGGGTGTTGAGCAAAAAGTTTCTGAAGTTATCTCTACTCCTATGAGGCATGAAAGGAAATATTTTTGGTTCGTTTTTAGTTTCTTTTTCCCCACACTAAAATTACCTACAGAAACTAAAATTGTGATTGAACAAAACAAATTGCAACTAGATGAAATGAACTTGCTGAATGGAAATTTGCAGAATTGAAAAGGAAATCAAGGAAATGCAGAACTGAAAGAAAAGAAATGACTAGTCTACTTTTATCAAAATAAACTATTAGCAGAATGTTGCAATAGGAAATAGAAGAAAGCAGTAATCACAGAATACTCTGACGCTCCCCCAGCAACAGAACCAAAAAGTGGTGAGCGCCAGTATTGTAGCAAGGACGCTGTAACTCCTGGGCTGCCAACTTTACTTTTATCAACTCGGTAGTTCGTAACAAACTTGGAAGCTTTAGTGCTATATGCACAAGTACTAGTTTTTACTGCAGGTTGTCACTTGGTCAACCGGCACGAGATCACTAGGAGCTCAAGCCAACTTCTATAGATTTCAGAAGAAGCTCTATGTGTGATGAAAGGAAAGAAATATTACTCTATAGATGTTATTCTAATTGTAGAAAGGAGAAAGACTGGAATGTAAAGCAAAACCTAGTAAACCCTAATTAACAAGCTAATTCTACTTTTGCCAAAAACACTATGAAAACCATGAAAGAAATGCCATTACCTACTCAAGGAAGTAAACAACATCTAACCATGCTATTTCTGGAAGTAAATAAGAAAAAAACATATTTTTGGATTTTTATGTGTTTTTAGGTGAATTTAACATGCATCTAATTTATTGTGTGTGAGTGTGGAAGCGAACAGGTGGCGTTAGAGGGTGGTTTTGGAGCTTGGAAAGATGTAGGATGGTGTGGATGGGTCATAGGAGGTCTTAGGTGGCCTTCTGGAGGCTTTTCCCACACTCGGCCTTCAAAAGAAAGCCTATAGGAAAAACTACAGGAGGACACAGGAAAACTACAGGAGGAAAACAGGGAAACTACAGGAGGCCTACAGGAGGAGGCCGAGAGAAATTTTCGCTATTTTGAGGGTGTGAGAGTGGGTGGAAAAGGTGTATGAAGGTTGGAATGAGGTGTTAGGGTGCCTAAGGTCTACCATGAATCACCAAGAGAGAGAAATATGATTGGGTTTTCTCAAGGAGAGAGGAAGAAGTTCTATGAAAAATGAAGGAAACTAGGGCAGAATTGAGGTGAGGTTTGGGAGACCTATAGGGCATGGATCAGATGGAGGGTGTGATTTCTGGTAAGTTGGCCTATTGCTGGAAGAGATCTGCTGCATAGAACTGACAGTCAACCAAGAAAATCAAGCAACCAATGAAATGAGTGCATCTTAGGAAAAAACAGAGATTTGCATTAAAATGGCCTAAACTATGATTTATAGAAGGAAATGATGGGGAATGTTGTAAGAAAGGAAAGCTTGCAAAAGGACTATTGCAAATCAGGAAGTGAACATGATAAAGAAGATCTAAAGCAAAGAAAAACTGGACTATCAACTTACTAGAGAGCTGCAAACACTAGAAGTCCTAGGAATGAGGAAAATCTGTGTTTTTGGGGCAGCAAGAGAGTCTTTGCCTCAAATCATGGTCCCAGAGGGAGGAAGAGAGGCCAAGGCACTGTTTCTAGCCTTTTGAATCTTCTCTAATTAGCACTTAACCTGCTATAGAAATCACAAATGGAAGCAAGCTACTAAACCATCAAAAGCAACCTATTCTTAACCATAAGAGAAATACATCTAACATCAAACTAATCTATAGACTGAAGTAAAGCATACAAATACAAGTAAAGAGAAGATTGGTTGCTTGGATTGGGCCCTAACCCAAGAGCTTCAGCCCTCTGAGGTAACTCAGTGCTAGCTCAAAAAGGATTCCATCTTCATTATCAAAAAATAGCACGATTACATAAAACTGTCATAAAATAGTAAGCTTGAATTTTGAGCAGAGTTTTCCCAAGAAAAAAAAGTCCCCCTAGTGAGGCCCTAGGCCTCTCTACTTATACATCTGAAGCTACCAATATCTTCCTTAAAATTAGGGAGGCTTGGCTCCCAAAACTCAAGATAACTATCAATCATCTTCCACTTGCTTGGCTGCCTTCTAGTGCATGATTCGGTTGCTTGTACTCCGAGCTGAATGAAGGGGAATTCGAAGTGAGGAGCAATAAATGAGGGGGATTCCCTTCTATAAGTCCTCTCCTCTATCTACTTCGAGTTATTGCTACAGTTTGACCACTAGATCCTTGACTTTGACCTCGAAATCCATCAATGATCTGCATTAAATACATGTTAGACCACATGGCATAATAATTAACTCAACTCACCCTATAAGCATAAATATAATAAGAAAATCATACAATAAGTTAAGAGAATGGTTGATTTGACTAGTTTAGGAGGTAAAATGAGCCCATATAGTTACCCATTTATGAGGCTCATCAACATGCAGTGGGAGTATTGAGCGGGTTTATGTCAAAACCAGGAAGGAGCACTGGACAGTAGTGAAGTGGGTTTTCAGGTATTTGTGTGGTACTAGTGATTATGGTTTGTGCTACCAAGGAAGACCAGGATTAGATAGAGTATTGGATATTCATGGCTTTTTTGATGCAAACTCGGTTGGAGATCTAGATCAGAGAAGATCTACAAGTGGGTATGTGTTTAACCTATTTGGAGGTGCAGTTAGTTGGATGAGTAAGAAAAAATTTGTAGTGGCACTATCAACTACAGAGGCAGAATACATGACAACCACTCATGCAAGCAAGGAAGCAGTTTGGTTGAAGAGATTGTGTTCAAGTATGGGGTTAGTACAGGGATCTATAAGGATAGACTGTGACAGCCAAAGTGCAATTTTCTTGGCAAAGAACCCTGCATATCATTCAAAGACAAAGCACATTGATGTGCAATATCACTTTGTGAGGGATATGATAGAAGACAAAAAGGTGTTGTTGGTAAAGGTGGACACTTTAAAGAATACTACAGATGCATTGACAAGATCTGTGAGCTCTGAGAAGTTCTCTTGGTGTAGAGAAACAATGGGCATTGTAGGGCTAGATAAATGACTAAGCTCTCTTGTGGCCCCCTTTGGAAAGAAAACAACAAGTGGGAGAATGTTGGGTTGTATTATATTCTTTCCACGACTAGCCCATGTAGTTAACTGGGGGGTTAGAAGGGGGGCAGATCCCCCCCTTTGTTGCATATATTATGTAGCGGGGGGAGTCACAAGGGGTTTGAGGGGTGTAGGTAACCCCACTCTATGGGGTCCAAGGCAGTGCCCTGGAAAATTTTGGTTTTGGACACTATATTAGGTTGGGTGGACCTACCTATGGTTTTGTGCATGTTTTTTGCACATTGTTTTGGATGTGATGGTTTTCGGTACATGGTTTTGGATGCGATGATTTTCGGTCCATGGTATTTGGATGCTTCAGCATGTATAAATATGTATTGTAACATTGAGAGGAAAATAATGAAAAATCAAGCTGGTAGTCCCAGTTTTGGGATCTAGGGGAAAATCTTTGTGTATATATGTTTTATGTGTTATGCTATCGCATTGTTTAGTTTCTGTGTTTTAGAATTCGTATGCAGGTAATTTCTATACAGGGTTAAAACCTACACAAGGCACCCTTATGTGGCCTCCAATTCTCAAATTCAAATTCCCTTCAAGATATGGAAGAAGATTTGGATAAAGTTCAAAGAGGATATGTGTCTCATCATTACCTATTTTAATTGTAACTCTATGAGATTTTCTAGGGATCTAAGGAGAGAATAATAGACTTGCATAATGCCTACCAATTCAGGTACTTCCACATAGCACCCAACCAAATATTGGGTTGAACCAAATATCTCTTTCAACCAATCTTCCCCTTTCCATATTCCAAGCATGAACATGGGATCATATGGGTTAAACCAAAACAAATCAACTAGGGCTTCTAGAGTCCAAACCACCTCAACCCTCAACCATAATGATTTCACCTAAACCAGTCCAGAGATCACTAACACCTAACAAGATTGGGTGCCTCTAAGTTTCTTCACCTTACCTAGAGGAATTTTCATATATCCACCCATCCATCAAGAGTTCTAGGAGAAAGCCCATCTCCACCCTCAACCCTTGGGAATTTTCCTAAGACCACCTCACTAGGATCCAAAGTCTACTAGCCATCTTAATCTTAATCACAACAGAGAACCCACTACACCATGGATATCCAGGAAATGGCAAGGCAAGGTTGAAACCATTGTCAATCTAGGCAAATCCCATGCCAATGATAGAAAAGAAACCAAATAACCAAATGCATGTCCATGCATTCAAATATCAACAATGAGATCACACATGCAAACTGTTACCTACAATGTTTACTTGTTGTAACTTCTCTTCCAAACTTCTCTTCCACTGCCTGTGAATTCCTTTGATTTCTTCCCTCTGCCCAAGTGCTTTCTCTTTCCAAGTCCAAGTGAGAATGCTTCAATATCCAAGTGAATGCTAGAATTCTCCAAGAATTCTCTAAGTGTGGAAAGTATATGAGTGACTAAGAGTAGCAAGAGTAACTAAGAAAGGCATATAATGTTCTCTCTCTCCTTTTGTTTCCTTTCCCTTTTTTTCCTTCAATTTCCTTCATTTTCCCTTGCATGCATATTTGTGTCTCTTCATCTCCCTTTTCTCATATTTTCCTTTATTTCTCATATTAAATTGTCATTTATTGCCTTTTTCCTTTTCCAATTCTATTTCCAATTTCCATAGCCAATAATAAACCACAAGTGATGTCCATTATAATTTTTTCCCCTCCATTCAACTTGGAACATGTGTCCCATGACCTTGGTTTAATTTATTTACATAGAAAATAAATATGGGGTTGTTACAAGCCCTTCCCTCTTAGGGGAACACCATCCTCAATATTCTATGCCACTTATGACCAAAAAACATAATGCTTATGGAGCTTTATAAACATAGCTTGATGAAATATTTACAATGACAACTACTGAAAAAATGACAAACATACCGCTTATTAGATATTTATAACACAAATTGATGTGATATTTACAATGACATGGATAGATAGATAGATACACACACATGCGTGCGCACACACACACACATACTTATACCAAAAAAATTATTTTCTTCAACCAACAAATAAAGAAGGATATAATGCACGCATCTAATCAACCATCTCCCATGTAGCTTCATTGAGCCCAAAGTGATTCTGCTACACTTTAACTTTCTCTATTTCTTGGTTCCAAGGCATGATCTATTTTCACTGCAATATGAATTATGGCTATGGTTGGAATACACACACACACACACATATATACCAAAAAAATTATTTTCTTCAACCAACAAATAAAGAAGAAAATAATTCACACATCCAATCAACCATCTCCCATATAGCTTCATCGAGCCCAAAGTGCTTCTGCTACACTTTGACTTGCTCTATTGCTCGGTTAAGGAGCATGAGATATTTCCGTTGCAATATGCATTATGGCTATGGTTGGAACTCTCTCTTTGGTTCCACCTACAATACATACCAATAAATCACATGATCAACATCCTACACATATCTCTTAAGCAATGAAACATGGAAAACATCATGGAATTTCATTGTTGGTGGTAGTGCAACTCTGTAGGCCACTAGTCCAATACTCTCAAGTATCTCAAAAGGTCCGCAATACCATGCTGAAAACTTGGCACATGATCTAATCCTCAAGGATCTCCTCTTGGTATTGATGCACAAGTACACATGCTCCCCAACCTGAAACTCCTTGAATGGTCTATGCTAATTCGCATAACTCTTCCACTTGTCTTGTTCTACCTTTAAGTTCCTTTTGATAGCATGCATCTCTTTCTCCATCTCTACCAACATATCAGTCCAATAAACACCCTGTTCGCTACATCACTCCAACTGATATGAGTATTGCAACTTTGCCCATAGAGAGCCTCAATGGAATCATATCCAAGTATTTTTGATACCCATTATTATAAGAAAACTCCACTAGTGGAAGGTACTCCTCCCACTTCCTCTATTGATGCATGACATACATCCTCAACATATCCTCAAGGATCATTTTAACCCTCTATGTCTGTCCATCTGTCTGTGGATGATAAGCTGTGTTGAAAGCTAACTCTGTGTCCAATCCTACAAACAACTCCTTCCAAAACCTAGAAGTGAACTTGGCATATCTATTCGATATAATCATCTTGGGAACTCCATGCAGCCTCACTATTTCCCTGATGAAGATTTAAGCTACCTCACCAACCGAATTAGTATACTTTACCACGATGAAGTGAGCTACCTTGCTCAACTTGTCAACCAAACCATGATGGAATCATGATTTCTCGATGTCCTCGGCAATCCTATAATGAATTCCATGGAAATGACCTCCCATTTGCATTCTGGAATTGGAATAGGATGCAATAGACTAGCTCGATCCTTGCATTCATCTTTCACCTGTTGATAGTCCAAGCACCTTGCAATAAAATCAGCCACCTTTTTCTTCAAATTCAATCAATAGTAGAACTTCTTAATAACTGTCAAAGTCTTATAGTATCTTGGGTGGCCTGAATATGGCTTGACTTGAAACTCTATCAATATAAACTTCTTCAACTCGCTACTATTTGGTACATAGATCTTGCTCCTAAATCTAACCAAGAAATCTACTGTGAGGTGATACTCCTCATCCTTATCACCTTCACTCTGTTGCTGTAATATTTACTTCAACTGCTTGTACCTCTCATCGTGCTACCTTGCATGTAATATCCACTCCTGTAAATCTATCCCATAAGAGATCACAACTGAAATATGAATCACTTGCACTCTCCTACTGAGAGCATCTGTAACCCTATTCTCTTTGCCTTTAATGTACCTAATTTCAAAATTAAACTCACTAAGAGTAGCCAATCATCTTGATTTCCTTGAATTCAGATTGGGTTGGTCAAAAAAATACCTCAGTCCACTGTAATTATTCATCAAGATGAACCTCCTACCAAGAAGATAATGTCTCCACATATTAAATGCATGAATGATGACTGCCAACTCAAGATAATGAGTCACATAGTTATGCTCGTGCTCATTCAAATTACTTGATTCATAGCAAACCATTTTCTCTTCCTGCATCAGGTTTCCACCAAGTCCTTCCTTGCAACCATCTTTACAAATGAAAAACTCCTTATCATGATCTACAATCTTTAAAACTAGAGCATTTTATAAGAAAATGGTTCAATTGATAAAAAATAGTTGCACACTCAACAGTACATTCAAACTTCTTCTATTTCCTTTGCAAAGATGTAATAGGATAGCTAATCTTGGAGAATTTCCTGATAAACTGCCTGTAATAACCTACTAGTTCCATGAATGATCTAACTTCATCCACATTCCTAGGATTTGGCCACTCCATAATAGCCTTAATCTTTTCTGGATCCACTATTATCCCTTCCTTGGAAACAACAAGTCCCAAGTAATGAATCTGAGTTTGAAAGAACTACATTTGTTGATCTTGGCATATAAATTATGTTCTCTCAACAACATCAACACCATTTCTAGGTGCTCTATATGCTCCTCCTTATTCTTTAAATATACCAGTATGTCATCAAAAAAGACTATCACAAACTTATCCAGGTAAGGGCGCAAAAAACTGTTCATCAAACACATGAAGGTGGTTGGAGGATTGGTAAGACCAAAAGGAACCATCATAATCTCATAGTGCCCATACCATGTACGAAATGCAATATTGTAAATATCTTCTTCTTTGACGCGTACTTGATGATATTTTGATCTCAGATCGATCTTCGAAAATACTGTAGCTACCTTCAACTGATTAAAAAAATCATCGATTCGTGAAATGGATACCTATTATTGATAGTCACCATGTTCAACTACCTATAATTAATGCATAATCTGAGATTTCCATCCTTCTTCCTTACAAACAACATTGGTGCTCCCCAAGGAGACACACTGGCCTTATGTGTCCCTTATCAAGCATTTCTTTAAGCTACAACTTCAACTCCATGTTATAGCTCCAAATCTCACTCTTATGGTTTGTGATGCTGCACTCATGGCCTAGGGAAACCCCTCCTTCCAGACCTGGTCCTAAAATTTAAAAAACAATGTTTTATCCCTTATATGTGACATTGCCCTAAGTTAAACGCATGTATACGTGTGTCTGTGTATACCCAACCCACGTATATGTATTAAAACACTTAAAAAAATATAAAACTCCTTATTTTCGGGCGGAGATCGCGGGTTTTACCTGCTGATCACCTGTTAGTGCCCGTGGCCCAACTGTTCCCAACCAACTCCCAACTAAAAAACTACTTTGGGAGAGGTATAAAAAGACCTCAAAGGGAAGGCCTAAAGGAGGAGAGAAGAGAGAGAAAGGTTATTATGCTGAGATTTTTCCCCTGACCAGGTCTGAAGTCCCTTGTGCCTTCTGCACTTCCCCCATTTGTACAGGAAACCCTTGTTTCCTTGTGTGTTGATGTTCATCCACCATTTATGACATCATGGAGTGAGTCATGGAAGGAGTTTGTTAAAGGCTTGAGGCTGGAACAGATCCGGAAGGAAGCTTTGCTTGGAGCCTGTTGAAGGTGACTCAGGTGAAATTATTCCTTTTTATGTACTTTATTTGTCTATAATAAAAGAAACACATGTCTTGGTTCCCGATATAAATCTTCTTTATGTTTATGATATTCATGTTTAGAATTCATATGTAAATGGTCGTTTGGATTTCATAACTAACTACCTTTAACATGAAGATGGTTTCTTTATAAGGTTTTGTCCATATACTGTTGTGTTCTTTGGAATTGGTTGTTTTGTAGGACAAAAGAGAAGAAGAGAACTCCAAGAAGGGTTTGGACCCTAAGGGCCTTCTCAAACGTAGGACCTAAGGTACGTCCCCTTTACAATAGAATTTGCTTATAATAGCATAATGGCTGTGTGAATGTGTGTTTCTTTGAATAGATAACATTCAGTCTGCTAGGGTTTCAACCCAAAATAGCCCTAGGGGAACATTTCCCTCCAACACTCCACCAACTCGAGCGTGCTCATCCTGTAAGGTGCCTTAGGTGTTGGTGTTTCTCGTGACATCAAGTCAATAGAGAAATCAACCTCTCTATGAGGAGGCAATTGTGGAATCTCTACAGGAAACACATCTTGAAACTGATGCAAGACATGATACCTCCTCAAGACTTCATCATCTTCAACATCCTTTCCTTTGTCACTGGAAACATGTACTGTAAACAATAAACATCCTTTCCTATTGTAGCACTTAGCTTTCATAGTTGTAACCATTCTCACTAATGTAGGATTCTTCTTTCCCTGCAATACTCTCTTTTCTCCATCATCATCTAGGCCCTCAATGGCCTTGTCATAATAATCCACCTTGGTCCTGTGAATGGAAAACCATTCCATGCCCAAAAGCATGTTATATGAACCCAAAGGAAGCACATTTAGATGTTCTATTGTAGGCATGCCATGAAGATAAAATTCACAAGATATCAATAAATGATGACTTCTTTTGGTCCCTATAGCCAATTACACCAACGAAGATTCTGCATGCACTTATTTATTCAACTGACACCAATCGACCAGGTCAGGACTAATATAGTTATAATTTGATTCAAGATTAATCAAAAAGGAAACAATGTGATCAAAAAGCTTACCTTCCATCTTGATAATAGATTCCTAATTATTTACTTTCATGTTATCCACTATTGCATAGATTCGGAGAATGCTTTGATGAAAATTCCCAACTATCTGCGCCTCCTGAGCACTGTATATCTGAGGCCTGCCACCCTAATGTGATGGAAAATACCTCTTGTGATGGTATCCACCATAGGTCCAACAACTCAAAGTTCGTATTTATTTTGCTGCTCCTCAGGCTGAGACCCATGGCCTCTCTTAACTGCATTGAACTTCTTATGAGGTGCCACATATTCCTTGTCACCTACATCCTATATCTTCCTTGATTCTTAGGCCATTTTCCTTTAGCCTTCTAGTTACCTTTCTAGTCATGCTTGAACTCAGGATTGCACTTTGACTACTCATAAAAATGCTTCAACTTTATGATGGCTTCCTCTAATGACTGAGCCTCATCAAACTCAATCCAGTCTTTAAATGCTACTAGAAACTCGCCGAGGAACCTTTGGATCTTTGTTTTCTCATCCTTGAGATAAGGAACATATCTCAACAACTCTAGAAATTTGGTTGTGTACTCTTCATATGTCATGGAACCCATCCCGAGCTCATAAAAATCCATAGCCTTTCCATCATAATACCTCTAAGATAGGTACTTCTTCCTGAAAATTATTTTAAACTCATCCCAAATCAACTCCTCTTCTCTGATGCCTCTAACATGCTTAACATCTTCCCACCAGATAATTACATTTCTCTCTAGAATGAAGGTAGCTATCTTGGCTTTCACATTTTTTGAATAATCCTGTAATCTGAATAATTTCTTCATCCCAAGCAAACATGCTTCTACATCTTCTGATTTATTCATTTCTCCATCAAATGTAGGAGGCTTGGATTTCTCGAATTCTTATGGAAAGTAACCCCTCTCACTCCTTCTATAAGGATGTTGGAAATGATAATGATGATGTCTCTCAGAACCAGAGCTAGAATAAAATCCATGAGTGCTAGCCCTCCTCTCAGGTGTACCCAAGGATCTACCACCCTTCACTGTAACATCTGTGTCCATCCTGTACCCCTTCAAAGACCTTCTCCATATGCACCATTATTGTTTTCTTCCTGTCCATGATTGATCCATAGTTGTCCTTGATTATGAAAATATGAAAGGCTCTAGAGGATGAATGCATTAAAATCAACTTACTTTTCTTGAGATTTTTCAAACCTTTCCTGTGCCTCAATCAACCACTTATTATCTACCTTGCAAATCAAAATTTCTGCCTTCAAAATTTTCAATGTGTCTACCAAACAAGGAGAATGTCCCTCTCCCTATTGCTTAACTGATCTCTCCAATTCTACCAATGTCTCTTCAGGCCTGTATGGAGAGTCATATGAATTTTATTAAAGTATTCTACTCTTAATCTACTGGCCTTCTATTTCATGCAATATTCCATTGTTAGCTAAGTGAAACCATAATCAAAATCATAACTCAATGTATCTTATGGGAGGCTATTGCATTTGCGCAAGCTAATCTAGATTATCATGATACAACATATCAAGAATACCATCTCACACATGGATATCATAACCATAACAATAATTAGCTAACATGAACACATAATAACATATAGACAATTGGCATGCATGCATAACAATATGCATTTACCCCATGGTCCAGTGCTGCAATCTCGCTCTTATACTAGCTTGTAACACTCCACCCCACATTTACCCACTTTTACAATCTCTCTAGGGTAAACATGAGCTGATAGTTACTATGACATGACCCAACATCTAAGTTTTAGTTATGGAAGTGGGGTATACAAACCAAAAACATACCACAACCTCCTAGGAGCACCACATCACATAGATACCAGACAACATTTGTTGATGATCTTACCCTGGGCTAGAACCAACTTTTTTCATGACCCTACACCCCAGTCGCATGCATGTCAATATGTGCATGCAGCTAGAAATATCAAACCACATGCATATGCCTTCCTTCGTGCAGTTTCAAGCAAAATATCTTAGTTTAGAGGGTTTGACTAGCAACCCTGTTCTAAATTTTCAGGGCTAACTACAAGCCACCTACCTAGAACAACCGCAAAATGTCTAGAATTCAATCTAAGATGATAATAAGTCTGTATGATGAATACTGAGGCTAGATCTTGCTCAAAATTTGTTAAACACATGCTAAACATTTCACCAAACACATGGTAAACATAGTAGCTTCAAGTCATGAATGCATATCTATTCACTATCTTATTAATTTCATAAGAGAATCATCAAGAAGACTCAATGCCCTCTCAAACTAGCTGCAACAACACTTTTTAGCCATGCATTCATATACCATTCAATAAATTAGTAAGCCATAAACAAGATCCATGACAAGAGAACATTATACAACAATAATGTATCATGCCTATAACTAACATTTAACCAAAATAAATCCATGACAAACAAGTCATAAAATGAATACAATAACCCACACCTGTGCTCATTGATTTCAATAAGAAATAACACATAATAAAACCAAGTCAAGGACTTCCACGTACCACCCAACCTTAGATTGTGCTAAACCAAATCTCTCTTTCATCCAATCACCCCTGTGCCATATTCCAAGCATGAACGTGGGATCAAATGGGTTAAACGAAAACAAAACCAACTAGGGATTCCAAAGGCCAAACCACCTCAACCCTCAACCACATTTATTTCACCTAAACCGGTCCAAAAATCACTAACACCAAACAAGCTTGGATGCCTTTGAATTTCTTCACCATACCTAGAGGAATTTTCTTGTCTCCACCCATTTGTTAAGAGTTCCAGGAGAAAACCCATCTCCACCCTTGAACCTTTGGAGTTTTATTGATATCACCTCACTAGGATCCGAATTCTATCATCCATTCAAAGATTAATCACAATAGGGAACCCACTACACTATGGCTATCTAGGAAATGGAAAGGCAAGGCTAAAACAAGTATCAATCTAGTCAAATCCAATGCCAATGATAGTAAATAAACCAAACAACCAAATGCATATACCACACATTCAAATATCAACAATGAAATCACACATGAAACATGTTACCTACAATTTTCTCATACCGTAGCTGCTCTTCCAACCTTCTCTTTCACTGCCCACAAATTCCTTTGCTTGCTTGCATCTACCAAAGTGCTTTCTCTCTCCGAGTCCAAGTGAGAATGCCTCAATGTCCAACTGAATGCTAGAATGCTCCAAGAATGCTCTAAGTGTGCAAAAGTGTATGAGTGACTAAGAGTACAAAGAGTAATTAAGAGAGGCATATAATGTTCTCTTTCTCCTTTTGTTTCTTTTTCCTTTCTTTCTCCTTCAATTTCCTTCATTTTCCCTTGCATAAATATTTGTGTCTCTTCATCTCTCTTTTCTCCTATTTTCATTTATTTCTCATATTAAATTGTCATTTATTACCTTTCTCCTTTACCAATGCCATTGCCAATTTCCATATCCAATAATAAACCACAAGTGATTCCCACTATAATGTTTTCCCATCCATTCAACTTGGAATACATGTCACATGACCTTAATTTAATTTATTTACATAGAATATCAACCCAGGGTTGTTACAAATCCCTCCCCCTTTGGGGAACACCATCCTTGATGTTTTATGACACGTATGACCAACAAAACATACTACTTATGGAGATTTATAAACAAAAACTTCTTATGACACTTATGACCCTTTTTGAATTTGGTGATTCCAAGCATCTAAGTAAGAAATCATAATGGGGTTTTCAAAAAAGAAAACCATGGACAAGATGATAAGATAAAGCTTTGAAATGAACCTCCCTCTTTTTTTTCGCCAATAAGTGTGAGGGCAAGGTGCCTTTCTCCAGATTTTGCCACACATCAGTGTACCAAGATGTGATTCTACTTGTAGGGATAAATTGATTGATATTGTACATATCAATTTCTTGTTCCCATCCAGAAGAATCCTCTTCTGGTGAGTTGATTGCTTCTACCACAAGATGATAGATACCATGGCCCTTGATAGTATGAACTAGCTTAAATTCAAAATCATGTTCTTAAAGACTTGTCATCCAGTTCATCATCCTCTCACACAACTCCTGTTGTATAAAGAATGATCTAACTGTTGGACGAGGAAAAAATATGATAACATGACTTTTCAAGAGGTAAGTCCTAAAATGCTTCACCACCTTGTAGACTGCATACACTTTTTTATCTATTGTAGGGTAATTTAATTTCCATCCTCGTAGGCCAACACTCATAAACGAGATTGGATGTTTGTTGCCTTGATTTTCCTTTTGAGTAAGAATGACTGTGATAGATATATCAAAAGTAAAGGTATACAATAAGAAAATTCTATTAAAGTATGGACTATATAATGCCACAACATCAGCTATTTCTTGTTTAATTCGGTCGAAAACATATTTTTCCCTATGGTCCCATTTATATATCACATCCTTCTTGATCATCTCTTGCAAAGGCTTAACAATTTGTGCATAATTAGAGATAAACTTTAAAAAAAAATTAATTTTCCCCAAGAAGGATTGCATGGCTTTCTTGTTCATGGGATAGGGAATCTAAGCAATAGTATTGACCTGCTTTGGGTCTAATTTAATTCCGCTCTTGGCTATAACATGTCCCAATAGGCTTCCCTCAGTCACTTTGAATATTCTTTTCTCAGGATTTAATGATATTCAATATTTCTAACACCACTCAAAGATTTTCTTTAGATGATGAAAGTGGTATAATATTTTCTTTGAAAACACTATAATGCCATCCAAATAAATGACCACACTTTGGACGATTAGTCCTCAAAATACGATGTCCATGGCCCATTGAAAGGTAGCACCAACATTTATGAGTCCAAACGACATTCACCTAAATGTGAATGTACCCCATTTTGTCCTGAATGTTGTTTTCAACCTATCGAGTTCTGCTACTAGAACTTGGTTGTATCTTGAAAATCCATCCAATAGTGAGAACATCTCCGATCTGGATACCATATGGAGTATCTACTCCATAGATGGTATGAGGTAATTTTCCTTATTAGAAGCCCTATTGAAATTCTAAAATTATACACATAGTCATATTTAACTAGACTTCTTTATGCTTGGAACTAAGTTAGATACCCATGTAGAGTGATGAAATTTGAAGATGATACGAGCATCCAACAATTTATTTAGTGCTTTCTGTATAAGAGGTTCAAGCGTAGGATGAAATTTTCTCAACTTTTGCTGAAATGACTTAACCCCCTCCTTGATCGGTATCACGTGCTGGATGATTCACATATCATAATTTTTCAAATCATCATATGTCCACGTGAATACAACTCGGTACTATTTGAAGAGATTGACAAAATATTATCATTCCTGAGGTGAAAAACATGTATTGAGGTGTAGAGCCTCCAAAATGTATTCAAAATATCATCCACTTTGACCTTTATCGACACTAGTTCACTCACATGTCGCAACTCCATAGCCATATAATCTTTCATTAGACTCCCTTTTCATGATTACATGGGGTTACCTTTGTGTTTTCCAAAAGCTAATGATTTCTATCATTTTAAGTGAATTTATGGTTAAAACTTAGAAAAATGACATATACTTGCTAATAGTTAAAAGTGGCTTGAGTTTCATGACATGTGTAGGTCATTTGGAATCTTCCAAGGTACCCTTATGTGGCCTCCAATGCTCAAATTCGAATTCCCTTCAAGATATGGAAGAAGATTTGTGTAAAGGTCAAAGAGGATATGTGTCTCATCATTACCTATTTGAGTTGTAACTCTTTGAGATTTTCTAGGGATCTAGGGAGAGAATAATGGACCTCCATTAATGAGGTAGTTTCTTATGTTTTTGTATAAATAGGAGAGCCTCCCCCTTTAAAAGGCATGTGTAAAGTTGGAGATACTCAGGTGTCCAAGTTAAGATTACTCATGAATGGAATTTAGATTTAGCACCATGCTCATGAGTGATGTTCACCTCTTTCTGGTAATGCTTGCATTGGGAGCCTCTCAACTTGCCATCCCTCATGCTTTTGGATTGGCCAACTCTAACGTGTGAGATTTATTGTTTTTCATAGATTAAGATTTATTGCTTTCATATAATTTCCTATGTGAGAGGTTAAGAATGTTTGTTTTTGCTTTCATTTTATGTCATGTGGTTTTGATTATTCATTTCATAAGATCTTGATTTGATAATGCACACATGATTCCTTAGAGTAGATTTCATTTCATGCAATTCCATTTCTGAAAGAGTGGCGTGATTTTCAATTCCTACAAGTGTGGTTGATTAAGATTTCAATTCCATGCAATGTACTATAATTATACTATAATTTCTTTCAAATTGATTGTTGAATTAGAATAGGTGAATTTGGTTTGTCGTTATTTGGTTTCATAGTTAGATTGATCTAAATTGAAAGTTAATTTCTAGCATATACACTGCATTCACGCTTTGCAAGTTTTATGAAACCTTCGGGTTGACAATTGAATGATAGGTAATTAATTTGCCTCAACATTTTGGTGTCATTGCTAGGGAAGTGTGCATAGGAACTAGCTTTTAGTCTAGAGTTCATTTTTTCAGTTTTTTCTAGATGCATGATTAAAGCATGTAGATGCATAGATCATTTAGCAGCATATCATTCTTATATAAAAAATAAAAAATCGATACTAACCATTTATGGAAAAAGGGTCTAGAATGCAGATTAAACATTCTTTGGAGCACAAGGACTACATTGAGGAATGGTATCGAAATGCAATTGCGCCATGACACTCATCCGTTCTTCAAGAGATCTTTGTGGCAAATCTAAAGGTTAAAACGGTTTTTCATGTCCTCATGCACAATCAAGTGCATTTTGCAAATCTGGATATGAACGTTCTAGAAAGTCTAATCCTTAAATGGCTCCATTGGGAACATTCATATACTTAACAATAAAAATAAAAATAAAAATATTTCTTTCAAGTAGATAAATTAGGAAAAATAAAATCAAGCTTGATTGCATTTTTTTTTAAGTTCTTAATTGCATTTTTATTTAGAATTTAGAATTTTTAGATTGTATTTATTTTCTTGCATTTTAATAATTTGGCAAAATTTTTTTATTTTTTATTTTTTATAAAAAACAAAACATTAAAAAAATACAATTTAAACAAATAAAGACAAAAAAACACAAAAAAACAATTAAAAAAAAACATTAAATAATAACAAAACAAATAAAACAACTAAGGAAAATAAATAAATATAAAACAAAAAAAACATAACAATTAAAAATATTAAAACTCACCTTTCACATCTCATAAAAGAGGGATGGAAACTAAGTCTGTAAGTCAAATGGGACAATACTAATGAACACACAAATGCGAATGTAATTGCTACAACAAACAATGTCCCTGTGCACTCATAAAAAAGAAATCCAAAAAACGCCTGGTACAGCCCGAACCACAGGCAAATTCTGGTTTTCATTGTTTGGCCTTCAGATTCTTGATAGAATTCAAGTTTGAGGTGAGGACTGGATCTCTTTTCAAAGAATCGAGGAATGAGAGACATGCTGCAAAGAATATAGACTCCACCGTAATCAAGAATTGGAAAATTTAGAATGCAAATATCAAATCGCGCAATTGCCTGAAGAAATTTCTTTTGAGTTTCGAATAACTAAGGGATCTGATGGACGTGTTGCAGTTGATCCAATTAATAATTAAAATCACGTAGATTCCCACTCATCCTCATCCCTGCTTGGCGGTGGACATGAAAGATCCAATAAAGTGATTTTGTTATGTGAGCATTTGCCAGAATGCATAACAAATTTAAAAACGTCATTGTTAAAACACATTTTGTGACCAAATGAAAACGAATCTCAGAAAAATAAAACATGGGTTTTTCTTAGAAAGGGGTGATTTATGTTTAACTTGAGTGTTTTCCTCAAAATTTGTAACCATTTGAGAGATTTTCAGGGTTCTCTAGAGCGTTATTTGCTAGATTGCGTGAGAAAAACATATTTTCAATTAAATGCACAGACAACAGTTGCGGCCATGATCCGATTTCCCTGATCTACAGGAGGAAGATCTGCCAAGATCCAATCTCCCTAATCTATAGGAGGCATGGAGTATTGTCCACGCTTGATGAATCCTTCAACGATGTTGGCATTAAAGACAAGTTTGTGATGCAGAGGACTGTGGAAAAGGCTCCATGCATACACCAAATGGTTCAGAGACAGAATATGTTGCATCTTTGATTCCATGTAGCACACCTGCTAAAATTGTGCTTCCAATAACATCACCGACATATAAGACTACAAGAAAATATCATGGCATACAAAATGCAGCTGATGGGCTATGGCAAAGATACAAGCATGCTACATTAATTGATCCGAGGAGAATTCTTTTATTGTTTGCAACACTGTCCAGCATGGGGACAATTATAGTGATGCATTTTACTTTGCGTTGTGCTCTACAACAACCCCCCATTTAATACAAATTTTATTTTCAAAACTATAATATGAAATGGGTCCCTTTTCATTTAAATTGGTATCAACTTATCATTATTCAAAAAGGTCCGAAATGAAATAAAACATTATAAAACCTTTTTGATAAATCACTTAATCGGTCTTATAATAAAGAATAAGTAATCTTTTATCATTGCGATAAAGCGATTGCAAGATCGCATATCGCAATGACAAAGGATGCATGACTTAAAAGACCCATTGATTCTCCCCGACGCGACAATGTACAAATGGCTATCGGATATCGGGAAGGCAAGCGATCATAACAAAAGGCCCCTTTTCGCTCCGATGCGATGCAATATCGCTATCGGCGATTGGAGATGTACCATGCATGCATTTGAAAACCCTCATGTAAAACTCCCGATGCGAATTGGCGATATCGCTATCGGCGATCGGGGATTCTGAAAGGACACCAATATAACAACTCAAGCATTCCCCCGATCGCCGATTGCGATAAAGCTAGGCGCAGATTTCAAAAAGGATCGATAAGGCCAGGATACTACGATTAATTAGTATTAAAGGCCTTTTTATTCCAGATAGTGATTTACTTACGCTCAACCGCCAAAACATCAAAGCCACGCTTAAATGAATCATTCAGCCAATAAACGACATGATGAGCATTTAAAGGATTGACAGGTTTAAACGGCCATTTAATGAAATAGTAAGGCTAAAATCTATTCAGGGATTGTATCCGCGTCCACCTTAAGTTAAATCCTCTATTATTCATTGATTAAAATATCTCGTTCTTCTTTGATTTGTGCTACCAATTCTCCGCATTACGTTCATTTCCACTCCTATGCAGAGTTCTTCCGAAGCAGCAAATTCAACCCAAATGGGGAATAAATCTAAGAAAACTGCAACAGCTTCCGCTTCGGCAGCTACAGGACAACACATTGCCAATCCAGAAGCAAGCAAAAAGGGACTGATATCCGACACTACATGTCTAGGACTCGGCAAAACTACTTGGCTGAGCATCTACAATCTGGTTGAGGCCGAAGAGCCTAAGGTAACAATGGTGCAAGCCACAGCAGACACGACTCGGAAGTCTGATGCTAATCTAAAGGATTTATCCAACTCTTATCTTCATCGGATAGCAACCCGAGAGCAAATTCTCCCATATACAGATGTGGTGAGATGGGCAATTGAAGAAATCCCAATCACAAACAGGACATTTTGCACCATGGACGGGAGAGTCTTCGGCTCGTTTCAACCTGATGATTTGAGGAAAATGTACCATTTGCCTGCACCAGAGAAGAAGTACAACAAGGCATTCTTGGAGAAATTCAGAAATGAGAATGATATTGAATCAGAACCCATTCGGGATTGGAGGCAAAACCCAGCAAAACACAAGCATGAGTCTTCAGGTAAGTACTCTGTCGATTCTTTGTGTTCTCCTTATTGTTATGCCAGGGTAATGATGTGTAGGTTGTGGGGGTTACATGATTCCGCAAACTTCACTATAGAGATGGTTCCTTTGATGGAGGCAGCATGCAATAGTGAGATAATGGATTGGGGAAATATACTGTCTGATAAGCTAGCAACCGCAGTCCTTGAATTTAGAAACAAATCCCGCATTACTGAAAGGTTCATTCCCCCATTTTACTATAGTGCCTATATCTTGGACACCCTGTGTTTTAATTCTGAATTTCCTGTGCTTGGGTGGAGATGGACTCCACAAGACCCCATGCCCATTCATATATACCACCAGAAGTTATGGAAAGCCCACTATAAACACCATTTATATCAAGTTTGCAATGGTTTTATGTTACCCATTCACTATGCCATTTTTGACAAACCTGCTCCTAAGATTTCCTCCCAAGAGGAGATTGACTTGACAGCCATAGGGAGATGGTTCGGAGAAGAAAAATTCATCTATGTAAGAGTTTTCGGCAACCAGGCCAAGCCTCATGTCCTCCCTTTGTATATACCCGACAAACTGTTAGCCCGAGAGGTAGCATATCAGATTACATCCGAAGGAGTTACACAGACTCTAAGGAACAAAAAGAAGCAGGTTTGGCCTTCTTTTCCTCTAAGATGTGGTTTCTACACTCTGCATGACTTTAAACATGTAGAGAAAGAAGCAGATAAGATTAAGGCACTAAATCTAGCCACTCTTCCTAATAGGCGATTTGATCCAAACAAAGTCGCCTACAATGCACTTGAACAGGCAAAACTAACTAAATTTGACCATAAAGATGATATGTTTGATGACCTGTTCTCCTCAGCCGAGTCACTATTTCAGGTTAAATCACTAGCCATAATGAAATATTAAGATGACGGGTTAGTTGAATTTAACAGACTTAGAGAACAGAGGTTGCAAACTCTGCTTCTAGATCTGTTAGCAACGACCCCGATGACAGAATCAAGCGAGCCTGAGCAGCGACTCTCTAAGGAACCTCCTGCTACATCAAAAGAGCAGGAGGAAGTGTAGAGAAAAGAGCAGGAAGAAGTGCAAAGGAGGGAGCAAGAGGAAAGACAGAGGAAAGAGCAGAAGCAGAGCAGCACAGAGGTGAATGTAGATGCCCAGATTGACCCGAAATTGCTCCAAGAATGGCAGCAATTCGACTCAATCATAAGCAATCTTGAGAGCTCAAAGGAAGCCGAAACATCAAAAGCGGCTGACACACAGGAGACAACATCTAAATAGGTTCCAAGTGGAACCAGCGGCCTACCCATTTCTACAGGAATAGAGATAATTCCTAAGGATCCTTCCGATCAGATTTTTTTGCAAGTGGAGGAAATACCTCCATTGGATGTCTTTTACAGCCCAAAGCACAGGGCTGTAGTAAAACGACAGCGGAAAAGGAGAAGGACTGATCAACCTTCCCTATTCCCTGAACAAATAGTGACAACCAATGTGGTCTGGAAAGAGGAATTTGATCCTTCTGATGACCTCACTAAATTGTCCCAATTTGCTGGAGCCTATTTGGCGGCCACCATGAACAAGGCATCAGAAGTGACTAATCTGTTAAGAGAAAAATACCAATCAATCGCCTCGCTACAAGTACAGTTATCGGAGGCACAACAAAAGGCAGAGCAACTTGAGCAGCAGTTGTCCACACAGCAACAAATAAACAATCAACTGAATAAACAACTGCAGGAAGAAAAATAGAGAATTGATTCAAGTGCCATTCAAAAGCAGAAGGAGCTGTCGGAAGTGCTGGAAAAATTGAAAGCAATGCATGAACAGATGGGGAAATCTAAAGATGAGCAAATTGCTCAATTATCAGCCCAAATAGAAAAATCCAAGAATCTTCCACATCCAGCTGAGTTCAGAGCCGAAGCATTACAGATTAACAAAGCATTGGTGACAAAAATAAAGCTGTTATGTCAACAAATCGCTCAAGCAGAACCTTTATGTGACTTAACAGCATCAATAAGTGATAAATTGGTTGATGCTAGAACAGACTTGGAGCAGGCTGATGAGACCTTGACCAATTTTCTTGAGTGGCAAGACACTGATGAGGGACAGGCAGCTAATTTGCCAAAAATCCTAGAATCACATAAAGAGATCCTATTTATGGAATGGCAGTCCCAGTTGATAAAGGCAGAGAGAGCAGTTTCCAGATGCAAGTTAACCACAAGTAATTTGGTTGAATTGATTAATGATACTCTCTACTTATCTAACATGATCTCTCAATGTACCCCAGGTAAATTGCTATCGGCTAAAACATTGGAGCAGTCATGTTATCAAGAGTTGGAGAAGAATGGGAGATTGATCGTAGGTATTAACAGTTTGACTTGGGACACCTATTGGTTGTTCCTAGTCAAACCATACATCCAGAGAGCCGCCCTCAAGTGCCTAACATATGCAATCGGGTGTATCATTCCCGATATACAAGATGCCACCTATGCTGCCCAACTCAATTCTCGGCTCAACCAACCACCGGAAGTGGAACCAATGCTTGCAAAATGCCAACTCAGGTCTAAAGGCAAATAGTCTAAGTGATGAATCATGCTGCCGACTGCCAGATTTCCGTGAGGAAGATATTCTGAATCAAGTTGTACCAATTAAGTAGGATTTTAATTTCATAGTTAGTTAGTTTTAGTCAAGTATTTATAGACCCTTTCAATGCATTGGAAAGGGTCATATGTTTTTGTATAGGACTTAAACCTGAAGTTGCACTATTGTACTTCAGGCATATTCTTTTATAAAGACTGGGCCAATTATTCCAATTTTGATAATGAAGCTTTTATGTGAATGTGCACTACTGCCTTTGTTTAAAAGTATTTCTACGTCGGAAGAAGGAATTCAAATAGCGATTAATGTTGGGAATGACTTGCAGCTCATATGGTACTACTATCTATGTTTGAGTTCATTCTGTTTAAGTGAATTTTTGTTTGATCGCTCTTGCTATTATCAGATATATGCATGTGTTTTTAACAACATTCTTTATACTTTCCACTACTGGATGTTTACAACATGCTTTTCTTTTAATCATACATGTATCGGTAATATAAAAGGATAAGTGTAACAATGTTGTGTTAAACACTTTGTTCAACTACTTGAACAAAGTAATCATTATGTAAATGAATGTCTATGTTTATTGTGTAGAGTCATCTATATGCCTATCAATGAACAGAGATCATCAAGAATTGCACTTAAGAGAATAGAAGCCTCCCGGGATAGATTAGTCATTTATATTTTTGCTGTTAGATTAAGTCATCCATTCATTATCATTTATTAGAAATCAATCACTCATCCATCCCCTTTTATTCATTATTGGGAAACTGGTCCCATTATATCCAGTCGGAGCCACCATCCCAAACGGAAAAGGAGCTGTATTAAGGTCCGGACCGGGTGGTTATCCCCCAATGTTGATACAACGATTTTCAGGGCATCAACATTTTTGGCGCTAGAAGGAGGGCCTTAACTACGAATGGCGAGAAAATCCAAATCTACAGACCATTCTGAGAGTAATTCTCCCTCCACATCACCTCGTACTTCCCAATTGCATGCTGGTTCTCCAGTATCCAAGCAAGACGAAGAGGAATCAAATACCACTGCTCAAAGCCACAATACTCCAGAGCGATTAAGTCCTGAGTCCCGTGAAGTTCAGTTACTCATCCAGAAACTTCAAGGCTTCTCGATAACACCACAGAAATTTGAAGTATCTCAAAGCAGTGAGACTTCGCAATTCAATTTACCTCATCCCCTCACTAGACTTCAGAGCGGAAAGCTCGGTATTGAACCTACTGAGTTCCCTTTACCCAAAAGGAAAAGGGCAAAGAAGAACACTGAAGGATCTGACAGTGAAGCACTTTCATCCACATCCTCCATCTCATCTTCCCCAGTGCGAAGTCAACCATCCACTCCCTCATTACATATTATTGTTCATCAGGGATTAGGAACTTCAACATCCCAATCGGCTCAATCCTCAATATCAATTCCTTCCCAAACATCTGGAATTTCAACAGTAGTATCATCCACTACTGGTGTTACAATGGCAGATCCATGGACCAGGCCTGGTGCGGTCAACATGCCTGCACCATTACATGCATTACCTGATGCTCCTGAAAAATGGCTACCCAAGTTTAACCCAGATGATGGAACACAAGCTGAGGAACATATTAATAACTTCATGTTATCAGTCAATCTAAAAGGAGTAGCAGAGGAATATGTTGTCGTTAGACTTTTCCCTTATACTTTTCAAGGATCAGCAGGATCCTGGTACTTTTCCTTGCCATCTGGTTCCATTACCAGTTGGACCACTTGCCAAGAACAATTCCTCACTAAGTATCGCGATGATAGATCTTTAGCGACATTAATAAATGATCTCTCCAATCTTAGGATAGAGCATAGGGAACCGATTAAAGAATTCAATGCGCGATTCAATAAACTCTTGAATAAAATCCCAACGGCCTCCAAACCAAGTGAACAAATCAGAAGTGAATGGCATATAACTGCCCTACCTGCCAACATAGCTATTTTCGTAGACAGGGTCGGAAAACCAACTTTAGCTGAAAACTTGAAAGAAGCACTTGCTGTGGAGAAACGTATTAATGCTCTAGAGAAGAAAGCTGCTCTGGAAGATAGAAAATCCAAAAAAGTTTCTTTTAAAGATGATTCAAAGAAGAAAACCCCTAAATATCCCTATGATATGGAAGGTCTACAAAAAGTCCTTAATACTTTGTCAAATGAAATGATTGAAATCAAAAAACAAGTAGCAGAAACCTCAACTAAAAGGCCCTTTAGAAATTTCAAGAAAACCGAATCAAAACCACCAAACGTTATATCTAATGCAGATTCAGACCTTGAGGAAGAATAAGAAGAGGAAACAATTTCACCAACTGATGAAGAAGAGGAAGTTGTTGAATGCCATGGAATGTGGGATTTTATACTACCTAACTCTGATACAAAAAATGAACAAGAAGCCTTTCCTGTCACCACTAGGAGTAAAGCTGCCCCTGAACCCGTCCAGGCAACTTCAAAGAAAATAAGTGCAGGTGCTACTACTACAAAGGAAAAGGTATCCACAAGGAAGCTAGCTGCAACAGTTCCTCAAAATCAACCTTCATCCTCAAATATACCTTCAACATCTAAAACGTTAGTAGTATCCGATTCAATGGATTACAATATTGTTGATGATATGAAGAAAACTAAGGCAAACATTACCATGTTTGAACTTAGTAAATTAAAACATCAGCAGAAATTGCTTCTCAAAGAATTGAATGATGTTTCTTCTTCACCTCTTTCCAGTGCTAAAGCTGCAAATGATTCAGGACAACCACCTTCTAGCAGGATTGAAGCTACTGATACGATTCTGATTGGAGATAGATCCAATTCCCATACTCCTCCTTTCCTATTAACCTATGAGATTTATAATTGTAATCTGTACAATTGTTTGATTGACTCAGGGGCATCCTCAAATATAATGCCAGCTTCGGTTTGTTCCAAACTAAACATTGAGCCCCAAAAATCTACAATTCACATTGTGCAGTTAGATAGAACTAAGGTACAGGTTGTAGGAGAAATTAACTCTGTAACTATCAGGGTATTGGCCAATCCACGAGTAGTTCAAAGAATTGATATCTTAATCGCCGATATACCTGAATTTTATGGTTTAATCTTGAGTAGGGATTGGTCTAAGAAGCTCCATGGGTATATTTCAACCGATTGGTCACACATGTGGCTACCCTACAAGGGGAAGCCAAATCAAATAAAAATCAATCGGGAAAAACATATGACCCACACGGTTACAAAATTTGAACAGGAAAATCAACCAATAGCATTTAATAACAATATCTTGGGGAATTATTCATCCGAATCATTTTTTGGCAATTTCACAGCCCAACCATCTCCTTTCTCAGTAAACAATTTTACATCTCAGATCGAAAATTATTCACAAACAGATAGGTCAAGATGTTTTAATGATACTGAGAAAACTGTAAATAAAATTGTTAATAATTCTTTATTTTGGTCTTTATATTTTGATGGCTCTAAGTCTAATGAAGGCTCGGGAGCAAGATGTATCTTGGTTAGCCCACAGGGAGAAAAAACAATGCTGTTGTGTAGGTTGGAATTTGAATGCACAAACAACACAGCAGAGTATGAAGCCTTAGTCCAAGGACTATACAAAGCGATTAGCCTTAAGGTTCAATATTTGAAAGTGTTCGGCGATTCAGAAATTATTATCAAATAGGTGAGAAATACGATTCATTGTCTTTCAAACCATCTCAAACATTATCAGTCGCTGGTACAAGAACTCACCTCGCACTTTTCAGCATTCAATATTTCTTCCATCCCTAGGTCTCAAAATTCAGCAGCCGACTTGCTAGCCAATGTTGCTTCCAAACTCCTACCTTCCGAAGATTATAGCCCAGATAGATTTTCAGTAGAATTGCTTTTTAGGCCGTCAATTCCTGACAATGTCACTAATTGGAGAGTATTCAATCACGATGAAGACATTTTACAATTTTTGACTTCCGAAAAGTCCTATGATGATCAGATCATAGAGGAAAGCGAGCATGATCACCAAATGAGAGAAAAGCTCGAGGAAAACTCAATACCGAAGCCTGTGGTGAAGCTTGAGGATCTTTACGACATTAAAGATAGGTTTAAACCTGTGACCAATACAAAGCTCCAAAGTTCCACCTTGAGGTTTGAATTGATAAATCTTGGCACTGAGAAAAATCCTCAAAACATTAATCTAGGATTAGGACTTTCTGTGGAAGAAAAAACAGCATTCATTAGATTGTTAAGGAAAAATAAACATGTCTTCGCTTGGAAATATGATGATTTAAAGACATATGATACATCTATTATCCAACATACCATTCCAATGCTTGCCAAACAAAAACCAGTTCAACAAAAGCTCAGGAAAATACATCCGAACTTAGACAGTCAAATTAAATCAGAACTCAATAAACTATTGAAGGCTAAGATTATTTTTCCCGTTCGGCACTCAAACTGGGTCTCCAATATGGTGCCTATTAGGAAGAAAAATGGCGATATCAGGATTTGTATAGATTTCAGAAATCTGAATAAGGCGAGCCTAAAATATAATTTCCCATTACCTACTATGGAGCAAATACTCCATTCAGTAGCAGGCTCTGAATTGATGTCCTTTTTAGATGGTTTTTCAGGATATAACCAAGTTTTGGTCCATCCTGACGACAGACTTAAAACTACATTCAGAACAAAATGGGGAACTTATGCTTATCAGAAAATGTCTTTCGTACTCATTAATGCAGGAGCCACGTTCCAAAGGGTGATGGATATAGCTTTCAAAGGATTGATCAATAAAACAGTAGTTGTCTACTTAGATGATATTACTGTATTTTCTAAAAAGAGATCCAATCATTTGCATGATTTAAACCAAATCTTTGAATGTTGCAGAAGGTATGGTATTTCACTCAATCCCAAAAAATCCTTCTTTGCTCTTAATCAAGGAAAGCTCTTGGGTTTTATTGTTTCCAAAGATGGCATTTATACTGATCCGGATAGGATTAAAGAGATCTCTAAAATCCCTTTTCCTCACAATAAAAAATCCATGCAGTCATTTTTAGGCCAAATCAATTTTGTCAAAAGATTTGTTCCAGACTTTTCTCACATCATTTTTTGCCACTACAAACTATGATTTAGAAAAATTCAGTGTTTAGATGGGGATCAGCAGAAAAGGAAGCATTTGATTTAATCAAAAAATCAATAATCAATGCCCCTGCTTTAAATACTCCTAATTTTTCTAATCATTTCACATTGTATACTATCGCATCCGATTCATCTTATGCAGCAGTACTCACTCAGATTAATGATCACAACTTGGAAGCACCCATTTCATTTTATAGTTCAAACCTGCAGGGTGCTGAACTGAATTACTCCGAAGTAGAAAAACAAGCCTTTGTTGTATATAAAGTTGTCAAACATTACAGACCCTTCCTTTTAAAAGCCCATACAAAAGTCATAGTTCCTTTTCCTGCAGTAAGGCAACTATTAATCCAAAGGGAATTAGGTGAAAAAAGGGCAAACTGGGTTACAGCACTTCAAGAATATGACTTAGAAATAAAGCCAACAAAGATTGTTAGAGGCCAAGGTTTTTGCAGGTTATTGGCAGGAGCATCCAACATTCAACAACCAGGTGATACAAAACATATCGAAGAAATCAACCAGATAAGTATTACTGATTCTAAATCACAATATGCAGACTTGATCTTTTATTTGAAAAATGGATATGCACCTCCTAACTTGTCTTACAAAAACAAAAGGGCCATTAGATTAGAAGCAAGAAACTTCACAATTATTGATGATGTACTTTTTAGGCAAAATTATGATTCAATCTTATTAAGATGCCTAGAGAAACTTGAAGCACAAAAGGTTTTGTAGGAATTACATGATGGACCAGCAGGAGGACATTTTGGAGCTGACACAATAGCCCACAAAATCGTTCATGCTGGATACTATTGGCCCACCCTGTTTAGAGATGCTCATGAATATGTAAGGAAATGCCGAAGTTGTCAAACTTCTAGTGGAAGACAAAGAAAGCCAGCTTTCCCTTTGCAACCAGTCAACATTGAACAACCATTTGAGCAATGGGGATTGGATATCATTGGAGAAATCACTCCACATTCTTCCAAACAACATAAGTATATCCTTACTGCCATTGATTATTTTACTAAGTGGGTTGAATAATTCCTTTAAAGACAACAAATTCTGAGGCAATTATAGAATTCATAGATCAATTCATCATTACCAGGTTTGGTGTCCCAAATGCTCTTGTTTTTTATAATTCATCTTATTTCTCTGGGAATGCTATGTTTGATTTCGCTATTAAAAGAGGATTTAAATTGAAATATTCTGCTAATTACTATCCCCAAGGTAATGGTTTAGTAGAATCTACCAATAAAAATCTAATTAAGATTATTAAGCGAACTATCGAACAGAATCATAAAAACTGGCACAAATCTTTAATATTCACACTATGGGATGATAGGATAACACAGAAAGCTTCCATAGGTTCTTCTCCATTCAATCTTGTATATGGGAAAGAAGCAATGCTACCAACAAATCTTGTCCTTCCTTCTCTAGCCCTAGTTCAGTTTATTGAAGAAAGCCCTTCCTCTTCTATTCAACTTAGACATGATCAAATCTTAAAATTAGAAGAGGAAAGAGAAAAAGCCAAAGTTACTCATGCAAAACATCAGCAAATTGTCAAGTCATCCTTCGATTCAACTTCATCTAGTTCGAAACAGTTGCAAGTCGGTGATTTAGTTCTGAAATGGGACAAATCCCACGAGGATAAAGGAAAACACACCAAGTTCCAGAAAATGTGGCTTGGGCCATTTCAGATCTGTGAGAAGATAGGCCATTCGACATTCATATTACAAGATTTATCAGGTTTGAGAGATTCTCTCCCTGTTAATGGCCTCATCTTAAAGAAATTCTT
Organism: Pinus tabuliformis; assembly: GCA_031772625.1. Classification (NCBI taxonomy): domain Eukaryota; kingdom Viridiplantae; phylum Streptophyta; class Pinopsida; order Pinales; family Pinaceae; genus Pinus; species Pinus tabuliformis. The sequence goes on from CM062819.1 coordinate 1,704,497,288, forward strand.
CAATTGAGGAGGTAACCCCTTCTCCTTTTTAGTTTAGTGGAATTTGTAGTTTGTAGGACCATTAGGAAATAAAGTTGTAAGGTATCTTCCATTGACCTTTGCTGTATTTAAAAGTTGCTCAAAGAAGTAGTGTTGATATTTACTTTTAAAATAATAGAAGCCTTAAACAAAAGGGACAATTTCTAGGAAACTAGGTATAATTGCATTCTGAAACCACATTTCAATTTTTGTGAACTCTTCTCAAGGTTTAGAAGTATTGTAAATCATTTTATGTTTTCAAATTGGTCACAAAAAAGGTTATCAATATCAAAACAGAAACTAATCCAACTTCAACATCTTCAACTCTTACCCTGTCATCCATTCTCTCTTAAGGAGAAAATTGTCCATCCCATTCATCGAAGTTTGTGATTACTCAGAGTGTAATTCTAAAATATTTGATATAAAAGATAAGAGGTCTTATTACAAGCTTGCTTACCATGATCATCGGGAAATAGTTTAACCGACCTTACCAATACTGCATACCAAAATAGGGTAATGGCTTAAAATCATAAGACAAGGGTTCTCATCATGAGCCAGCTTGTTCGGTTAGATTACTACCAGTGAATGGCATTGTCACTCAGCTGGCCACCAAACCAGGACAATGGCTTTTTATCTTACAAAATAATAGAAAAATAAAAAGAGATACAAAATATGAAAGCATGTTTTGAATTCATTCTGTTAATCATACTCTGAAATGAATGGGATAATGGACAATAACGTGGTTAAAAGGTAACCCTGTCGAAACTATGAACGTTTGTTGGCAAGAGAGGCTCTACCTATGACAAAGGAGTCAATTAAAACGCTGATTTGGAAAGGTCTTCTGTTTTATCATTATCAACCAATAGAGGCCAATTTAAAACTTAGAATGTATCTAATTTTAACAAGAGAGGAAATTAGCAAAGATAGTTTTTATTTTATTTGGAATGCATATATACCTAGTTATATTAGAATTTTCCTCTTTGATGAGATTCCTATTTAAAGAAAGTTTAAGTATTTCAGTACTTTTCAGAGATAACTGTTTCTCCCAGCGAATCGCCAATTGTTGTGCTCTACAACAACCCCCCATTTCATACAAATTTTATTTTCAAAACTATAATATGAAATGGGTCCCTTTTCATTTAAATTGGTATCAACTTATCATTATTCAAAAAGGTCCGAAATGAAATAAAACATTATAAAACCTTTTTGATAAATCACTTAATCGGTCTTATAATAAAGAATAAGTGATTTTATCATTGCGATAAAGTGATCACAAGATCGCATATCGCAATGACAAAGGATGCATGACTTAAAAGACCCATTGATTCTCCCCGACGCGACAATGTACAAATGGCTATCGGATATCGGGAAGGCAAGCGATCATAACAAAAGGCCCCTTTTTGCTCCGATGCGATGCGATATCGCTATCGGTGATCGGAGATGTACCATGCATGCATTTGAAAGCCCTCATTTAAAACTCCCGATGTGAATTGGCGATATCGCTATCGGCGATCTGGGATTCTGAAAGGACACCAATATAACAACTCAAGCATTCCCCCGATCACCGATTGCGATAAAGCTAGGCACGGATTTCAAAAAGGATCGATAAGGTCAGGATATTTCGGTTAATTAGTATTAAAGGCCTTTATCTTCCCGATAGTGATTTACTTACGCTCAACTGCCAAAACATCAAAGCCACGCTTAAATGAATCATTCAGCCAATCAACGACATGATGAGCATTTAAAGGTTTGACAGGTTTAAACGGCCATTTAATGAAACAGTAAGGCTAAAATCTCTTCAAGGATTGTATTCGCGTCCACCTTAAGTTAAATCCTCTATTATTCATTGATTAAAATATCTCGTTCTTCTTTGATTTGCACTACCAATTCTCCGCATTACGTTCATTTTCACTCCTGTGCAGAGCTCTTCCAAAGCAACAAATTCAACCCAAATGGGGAAGAAATCTAAGAAAACTGCAACAGCTTTGATCTAGATTTAAACAGGAACACAACAAATTACAGAGATAACCATATACACAAAGATGCAGCGGAAATAATACTTCATTTCATTAATGGAAAATACTGAAATATGCTTACAACCAGAAATGGAAATAAACCAGCTAGGGCGATGGTAGCTTATCTCTGAGAAGAGATGTGGTGGCTACATGCCTCTGAACTGTGTTACAATGAGGCTCGAAGGCCTATTTATTGTTGAGAAACAATGGAAAACCCTTAACATTCCAAAACCTAACCCTAGAAGATGAAACGCCAAACTGTGGGCCCCGTTTGGGTAAATTGGTACACCAACTTCCCAGGATCGTAACTTTGGCATACGATCTCCGTTTGACGCGTACAATAGCTCGTTAGAAAGATCTATCCGAGCACTGCCACTTTGGGAGGCAACATCGGTCCATGGACCCATGTTGCCCCAGATTTCCCAAAAAACGTCGTTTAGGGCCTCAAAACGGCTCCGGAAGTTCAGGACCCGAAAAAACTGCTAAAAATAGTAAGTTGTGCTATAATTAAGGAAACTGAAAATGTTGAGAGAAACAATGGTGGGGGTCCAGGTGGCCACCAATATCCACCTGGATCATTCCTCCCCCCTTAGGAAGCAATGGTCCCCATTGCGTTGAGTTCCTCCATGAGATGAGGAAACTTTTGCTGAACTTGTTCCCTGGTGAGCCACTTGCCCTGTTGAAGGAGTTGGCCTGCTTTGACAACTCGATACAGTTGGATATTCTGTTGGCGAGTGTTCTTGATCTGTGTGTCCATGATCCAATCAGTTGCAGCTTGTTCCATGCAATCTGGATTTAATTCTGTGGGTGTGAGTTGTTCTGCAATGTCGGATGTGTCTAGCAATGGTGGAAAGTATGGCCGAAGGCAGTCCACATTGAACACTGGGTGTAGGCCAAGGAATGGGGGAATGCTGAGCTCAAATGCATTGTCTCCCATAGCCTTAGTAATAGTGTAAGGACCATATCGGAGTGGTCTCAGTTTCCGACAGGCTCCAGTAAGGCGTTCCTTTTGCAAATGCAACCAGACTTTGTCGCCCACCTGAAACTTGTGTGGCACCCGATGTTGATCATGTCGCTGCTTATACTTGGCATTTGATTTCTCCAGAATGTCATGGACCTGCTGGCGAATATGTTGGATGCACTCAATGAAGCTGGTGGCCTTATCTGTTTCGGAATGGACATGAGCTGAATTTATGTGAGTAGCTGCAAGTGGCATGGCCACATCAATGGGGCATAGTGGCTGGAATCCCAAACCCACCTGAAAAGGGCTATGGCTAGTGGAGCTGTGAAGAGCTCAGTTGTAGCTATGCTGAACATAGGGGAGGCTCTCGTCCCATGTGCGTGGATGCTTTGAGTTATACATGTGCAGAATGTGCACAATCATCCTATTGACAACCTCTGTCTGGCCATCAGTTTGAGGATGGAAGGCTGTGGACTTCGTGAGTTTGGTGTCCAGCATTGACCAGAGACTGGACCAAAATGTGCTGAGAAACCGACTGTCCCGATCTGAGATGATAGACTGTGGGATCCCAAAGTGCACCCACACTCGTTCAAAGAAGAGTTTAGTAGTGGCTTCTGCTGTGATATTCTTCTTGCAAGCTGCCATAATGGCCATCTTCGAGAACCTGTCGACAACCACAAAAACACAGTCATTTCCATGCTTAGTGGAAGGAAGGCTTGACATGTAATCCATGGAGATGGATTCCGAAGGTCGACTAGGGGTAGGCAACAGGGCATAGAGGCCGTGCTTCTTGATGGTCGGTTTGGCAATGGCACAGGCAGTACATGATCTGATGTACTTCCCAACATCCTGTCGAAGATTCGGCCAATAGAAATAATTTTGCAGTACTGCCACTGTTTTCTTGACCCCGAAATGCCCAGCAGCCCGACTGTAGTGTGCTTCCCAAATCATCTTGGCACGCTTGCTTGAAGGAACACAAAGGTGACCCAGGTGGCATAACAGGGCATCCTGGAGGTGAAAATCTGGAACATGGCCAAGAGTGTCTGGTATGTGTGGCCAAATTCTGGGTCGCTTTTGTAGAGAAGTGGCCAATCAGAAGTCTCGTGCCCACAAGAGTTGAGCATGGTGGTTAACGCCATGATCGGTGGTCGACTGAGGCAATCTGCAACATTATTGGTGCTGCCCTTCTTATACTTGATATTCAAGTGGAACTGTTGCAGGTATGTGGACCACTTCTGATGGGCCCGATCATTCTGCAATTTCCCTTGGGTCTGTATGAACTGCAGGGGTCGGTGGTCTGTGTGGATGATCGTTTCCTTCCCCAAAATGTAATGCTTCCGTTGTCGATAGGCCTGTACGATGGAATACATCTCTTTATCATAAGTGGGGTACTTCCGAACTGTGTCTGAAAGTGTTTCACTGTGATATGCCACTGGATGTCCATGTTGAGTAAGGACTGCCCCAATAGCATAGTCAGAGGCATCTGTCTCGACCTCAAATGGTTGTTGTAAATCTGGTAACGCAAGCATTGGTGCCGTGCAGAGGCGATCCTTCAACTCCATGAATGCCTTCTGTTGAGATTCAGACCAAAAGAATTTTGCTTTCGCCCCTCCCTTGGTGACTTGACTCAAGGGCCAAGTAATATGAGAAAACCCCAACACGAACCTGCAGTAGAAGTTGGCAAGACCTAGAAAGCTGCGGAGCTCTGTTAGAGTGGTTGGAGATGGCCAATCCCGAATGACTTGGATCTTGGCTGGATCGACATGCACCCCCTGTTCATCAATGATGTATCCCAGATACTGAACCTGGGTCATGCCAAAAGTGAATTTCTCCAAATTGGCACATAGCTTGTGTTGCCGCAGTGTTTGGAGAACCTGTCGGATGTGGTGGAGGTGCTCTTCCCAACTCTGGCTGAAGATCAGAATGTCATCCAAGTATACTACTACAAAGGAGTTGGTGAATGACCGCAAGATGTCATCCATTAGCCTCATGAAGGTTACAGGAGCATTCGTCAATCCGAAAGGCATAACCAACCATTCGAAAAGGCCCTCCTTAGATTTGAAGGCAATCTTCCACACATCAGAGGGTTCGATTGGTACCTGGTGATATCCTGACTTCAGATCGATCTTGCTGAAATATTTCGCCCCCTTTAGTTGGTCCAGGAGGTCATCAATCCACGGGATCGGGTACCTATTACGGACAGTGATCTTGTTCAGCGCCCGATAGTCAATACAGAGTCTCCACATCCCATCCTTCTTCTGTACCAACACGATTGGGCTCCCACAAGGTGATGAACTCGGACGGATGTGACCTTTCTGCAGGAGCTCCTGAATCTGCCTCTTGATTTCATTGTTCTCCAGAACGGAGCACCGATAAATTGGTCCATTGGGTAGCGGCGCACCTGGGGTCAGATCGATGGAGTGCTTGACCTAACAGTGCAAAGGAACCCCTGCAGGGGAGGTGAATATGTCCACGTACTCCTCCACAACCTTGTCCATCTGTAGTTGTCGTGCAGAGGGACCTCGTCTGGAGGCCGCGGCCACTGTCTTCTTCTTTCCTTGAGGGCGTATCATCAGGAAAACGAATTTCCTGGTTTTGGAAATGATCTTACTGCATTGTTTGGTAGTAATCAAAGAGATGGCAGTAGGTGGTGCTACCTCTGGTATCCTGTACAACTTATTTCCCAATGTAATAATAACAGCATGGGGCCTTCATTCATACACAGCATGTCGCTTCCACAAGTATGGTTGTCCTAATAATACATCACAAACTTCAAGGGGAGCAATGTCACACAATACCTCATCCGTGAAGGGCTTGATGTTGTATGGAAGGCGACACTGCTGGCTCACGCGAAGATCTCGTCCTTGGTGAAGCCACCCAATGGTGTATGGTTGTGGATGTGCTGTGGTCGGTAAGCCCAACCGCTTCATGACCTCTGCCGAAATGAGGTTCTTTTGACTCCCGCTATCAACAATGAACTGTATTGGGGAGCCCTTTACCCACATCTGGGAGTGGAAGAGACGCTCCTCCTCCTCTGGATCTTCAGGTTCATTTTTCTGGATCTTGGCAGTAGCAACAGTGGCGTTGGGATCCGCATAAATGATCTGCTTCCCTTTGTCATTCCCCTTATCGGATTCTGACTCAGAGTCAGAACATGCATCTGATTCTGAAACCTTTAGCTCAGCCACCAGTAACTGCTTGGCCCGACACTCACTTGTGTTGTGAGTGGAGCTCTTATGGAACTCACACCATTTTCCCGTGTCCTTTTTCAGCTTCGCGGCACTGTTCTTTTCTTGCAGCTTCAGCGGGTTGTCTTGGGCTGTCCCACCTTGGCTTTGTCCTTTGTTCTATGGTTTAGGGGAACCTTTCCCCTGCTTTGGATTCACAAATCCAAAGTCTTGCTTCTTTTGTTTAAACTTCTTCTCGACCTTGACGGCATATCGGTATGCTGCGCCGAGCGAGGAGATGTTCAGGAATTGTATTTCTTCCTGGATGTACTTGTGCAGGCATCCACGGTATTTGAGTATCAAATGTTGCTCCGAATCCTTGATACCCAACTTTGTGCGAAGGGTATGGAAAAGATTGGTGAACTCCGGCATGTCTTGGTCCCTTCCCTGCCGCAGTGTGGTCCACTTTATGTATTCATCCTCATAGCTTTCGACAGGGTAGTACTGCTCCTTGATGGCATCTCGAAATGAATTCCAGGTGGGTGCGGCTAAAAATAGTGAGCAAGAACTTTCATCCTTCTGCTCGCAATAGGTTTCCCACCAGTCCTTGACGTGGGGGGCTGCTTTGAGAAGAGCGAAAACAATCTTTTCCCGACTCAAAAATTCATGAACAGAAAAATAACCCTCTAGTAGATTTAACCATTTATCTACGGCATCTGCGTCTATCTGACCCTCAAATATGGGGATTTCAAAATTAACTTGTACCTTAAAGGGCGTGGCGTTTCCATAGTAGCTGCTGGAAGCCAATGCGTCGCTTCTGGGTAGCCGCTGAAGGATCTAGGCAAAGCTGTCCATCATCGTGTTCCGTTGTCGCTCGAGGGCTTCTTCGAGCAAGATTTTGATGGGATCTCCTGCCCCTTTGTCTTTCTTCTCATCCGCCATGGGAGGCCGTCGGGATTTGCGAGGCTGGTCTTGCAAAGGTTCGACCAGTTCAAGCCCTAACTCCTTATATCCTGACCTTGTTGGGGACATGCAAAGAAAAACAGAGAAAAAACAGACCGCTCTGATACCACTGATCCGGATTTAAACAGGAACACAACAAATTACAGAGATAACCATATACACAAAGATGCAGTGGAAATAATACTTCATTTCATTAATGGAAAATACTGAAATATGCTTACAACCAGAAATGGAAATAAACCAACTAGGGCGATGGTAGCTTATCTCTGAGAAGAGATGTGGTGGCTACATGCCTCTGAACTGTGTTACAATGAGGCTCGAAGGCCTATTTATTGTTGAGAAACAATGGAAAACCCTTAACATTCCAAAACCTAACCCTAGAAGATGAAATGCCAAACTGTGGGCCCCGTTTGGGTAAATTTGTACACCAACTTCCCAGGGTCGTAACTTTGGCATACGATCTCCGTTTGACGCGTACAATAGCTCGTTAGAAAGATCTATCCGAGCACTGCCACTTTGGGAGGCAACATCAATCCATGGACCCATGTTGCCCTAGATTTCCCAAAAAACGTCGTTTATGGCCTCAAAACGACTCCGGAAGTTCAGGACCCGAAAAAACTGCTAAAAATAGTAAGTTGTGCTACAATTAAGGAAACTGAAAATGTTGAGAGAAACAATGGTGGGGGTCCAGGTGGACTTGGTAGGTGGCCACCAATATCCACCTGGATCAAGCTTTCGCTTCAGCAGCTACAGGACAACACGTTGCCAATCCAGAAGCAAGCAAAAAGGGACTGATATCCGACACTACATGTCTAGGACTCGACAAAACTACTTGGCTGAACATCTACAATCTGGTTGAGGCCGAAGAGCCTGAGGTAACAACGGTGCAAGCCACAACAGACACGACTCGGAATTCTGATGCTACTCTAAAGGATTTATCCAACTCTTATCTTCATCGGATAGCAACCCGAGAGAAAATTCTCCCATATACAGATGTGGTGAGATGGGCAATTGAAGAAATCCCAATCACAAACAGGACATTTTGCACCATGGAAGGGAGAGTCTTCGGCTCGTTTCAACCTGATGATTTGAGGCAAATGTACCATTTTCCTGCACCGGAGAAGAAGTACAACAAGGCATTCTTGGAGAAATTCAGAAATGAGAACGATATTGAATTAGAACCCATTCGGGATTGGAGGAAAAACCTAGCAAAACACAAGCATGAGTCTTCGGGTAAGTACTCTGTCGATTCTTTGTGTTCTCCTTATTGTTATGCCAGGGTAATGATGTGTAGGTTGTGGGGGTTACATGATTCCGCAAACTTCACTATAGAGATGGTTCCTTTGATGGAGGCAACATGCAATAGTGAGATAATGGATTGGGGAAATATACTGTCTGATAAGCTAGCAACCGCAGTCCTTGAATTTAGAAACAAATCCCGCATTACTGAAAGGTTCATTCCCCCATTTTACTATAGTGCCTATATCTTGGACACCCTGTGTTTTAATTCCAAATTTCCTGTGCTTGGGTGGAGATGGACTCCACAAGACCCCATGCCCATTCATATATACCACCAGAAGTTATGGAAAGCCCACTATAAACACCATTTATACCAAGTTTGCAATGGGTTTATGTTACACATTCACTATGCCATTTTTGACAAACCTGCTCCTAAGATTTCCTCCCAAGCGGAGATTGACTTGACAACCATAGGGAGATGGTTCAGAGAAGAAAAATTCACCTATGTAAGAGTTTTCGGCAGCCAGGGCAAGCCTCATGTCCTCCCTTTATATATACCCGACAAACTGTTAGCCTGAGAGGTAGCATATCAGATTACATCTGAAGGAGTTACACAGACTCTAAGGAACAAAAAGAAGAAGGTTTGGCCTTCTTTTCCTCTAAGATGCGGTGTCTACGCTCTACATGACTTTAAACATGCAGAGAAAGAAGCAGATAAGATTAAGGCACTAAATCTAGCCACTCTTCCTAATAGGCGATTTGATCCAAACAAAGTCGCCTACAATGCACTTGAACAGGCAAAGCTAACTAAATTTGACCATAAAGATGATATGTTTGATGACCTGTTCTCCTCAGCCGAGTCACTATTTCAGGTTAAATCACTAGCCAGAATGAAATATCAGGATGACGGGTTAGTTGAATTTAACAAACTTAGAGAACAGAGGTTGCAAACTCTGCCTCTAGATCTGTTAGCAACGACCCCAATGATAGAATCAAGTGAGCCTGAGCAGTGACTCACTAAGGAACCTCCTGATACATCAAAAGAGTAGGAGGAAGTGCAGAGAAAAGAGCAGGAGGAAGTGCAGAGGAGGGAGCAAGAGGAAACACAGAGGAAAGAGCAAGAGCAGAGCAACATGGAGGTGAATGTAGATGCCCAGATTGACCCGAAATTGCTCCAAGAATGGCAGCAATTCGACTCAATCATAATCAATCTTGAGAGCTCAAAGGAAGCCAAAACATCAAAAGCGGATGACACACAGGAGACAACATCTAAACAGGTTCCAAGTGGAACCAGTGGCCTACCCATTTCTACAGGAATAGAGATAATTCCTAAGGATCCTTCCGATCAGATTGTTTTGCAAGTGGAGGAAATACCTCCATTGGATGTCTTTTATAGCCCAAAGCACAGGGCTGTAGTAAAATGATAGCGGAAAAGGAGAAGGACTGATCAACCTTCCCTATTCCCTGAACAAACAGTGACAGCCAATGTGGTCTGGAAAGAGGAATTTGATCCTTCTGATGACCTCACTAAATTGTCCCAATTTGCTAGAGCCTATTCGGCGGCCACCATGGACAAGGCATCAGAAGTGACTAATCTGTTAAGAGAAAAAGACCAATCAATTGCCTCGCTACAAGTACAGTTATCAGAGGCACAGCAAAAGGCAGAGCAACTTGAGTAGCAGTTGTCCACATAGCAACAAATAAACAATCAACTGAATAAACAACTGTAGGAAGAAAAACAGAGAATTGATTCAAGTGCCATTCAAAAGCAGAAGGAGCTGTCGGACGCGCTGGAAAAATTGAAAGCAATGCATGAACAGATGGGGAAATCTAAAGATGAGCAAATTGTTCAATTATCAGCCCAAATAGAAAAATCCAAGAATCTTCCACAGCCAGCTGAGTTCAGAGCCAAAGCATTACAGATTAACAAAGCATTGGTGACACAAATAAAGTTGTTATGTCAACAAATCACTCAAGCAGAACCTTTATGTGACTTAACAGCATCAATAAGTGATAAATCGGTTGATGCTAGAACAAACTTGGAGCAGGCCGATGAGACCTTGACCAATTTTCTTGAGTGGCAAGACACTGATGAGGGACAGGCAGCTAATTTGCCAAAAATCCTAGAATCACATAAAGAGATCCTATTTATGGAATGGTAGTCCCAGTTGATAAAGGCAAAGAGAGCTGTTTCTAGATGCAAGTTAACCACAAGTAATTTGGTTGAATTGATTAATGATACTCTCTACTTATCTAACATGATCTCTCAATGTACCCCAGGTAAATTGTTATTGGCTAAAACATTAGAGCAGTCATGTTATCAAGAGTTGGAGAAGAATGGGAGATTGATCGTAGGTATTAACAGTTTGACTTGGCACACCTATTGGTTGTTCCTAGTCAAACCATACAGCCAGAGAGCCGCCCTCAAGTGCCTGACAGATGCAATCGGGTGTATCATTCCCGATATACAAGATGCCACCTACGCTGCCCAGCTCAATTCTCGGCTCAACCGACCACCAGAAGTGGAACCAATGCTTGCAATATGCCAACTGAGGTCTAAAGGCAAACAGCCTAAGTGATGAATCATGCTGCCGACTGCCAGATTGCCGTGAGGAAGATATTCCGAATCAAGTTGTACCAATTAAGTAGGATTTTAATTTCATAGTTAGTTAGTTTTAGTCAAGTATTTATAGACCCTTTCAATGCATTGGAAAGGGTCGTAAGTTTTTGTATATGACTTAAACCTGAAGTTGCACTACTGTACTTCAGGCATATTCTTTTATAAATACTGGGCCAATTATTCCAATTTTGATAACGAAGCTTTTATGTGAATGTGCACTACTGCCTTTGTTTAAAAGTATTTCTGCGTCGGAAGAAGGAATTCAAATAGCGATTGATGTTGGGAATGATTTGCAGCTCATATGGTACTACTATCTATGTCTGAGTTCATTCTGTTTATGTGAATTATTGTTTGATCGCTCTTGCTATTATCAGATATATGCATGTGTTTTTAACAACATTCTTTATACTTTCCACTACTGGATGTTTACAACATGCTTTTCTTTTAATCATACATGTATCAGTAATATAAAAGGATAAGTGTAACAATATTGTGTTAAACACTTTGTTCAACTACTTGAACAAAGTAATCATTAAGTAAATGAATGTCTGTGTTTATTGTGTAGAGTCATCTATATGCCTATCAATGAATAGAGATCATCAAGAATTGCGCTTAAGAGAATAGAAGCCTCCCGGGATAGATTAGTCATTTATATTTTTCTGTTAGATTAAGTCATCCATTCATTATCATTTATTAGAAATCAATCACTCATCCATCCCATTTTATTCATTATTGGGAAACTGGTCTCATTATATCCAGTCGAAGCCACCATCCCAAACGAAAAAGGAGCTGTATTAAGGTCCGGACCGTGGGGTTATCCCCCAATGTTGATACAACGATTTTCGGGGCATCAACACTTTGCAATCAAAAAAATTTGTTTTCTTATTCACTTAGGAAAGTCTGGTGTAATGTACATATTTTTATTGCGCTGTTTTCATGAGTCCTCCATTCTTTGATTCAAGTTTTTGACTATACTCTTTGCCTAAAGCACAATGTTGTGATTTTTGTAAATGCTTCAAATAGGGAAGTCAACTGTATACTGATTTCATATTTTCATTGTCAAGTATTTTCTTCTCATTTATCACTCTCGTACAAGACAAGAACAACAAACAAGGCTACGACATCAACAACTGGAAATCTCTCTGCCACTGTTAAGCCAAAGAAGGTTTACAGGTAAGAATAAGCAAATCAAAATTACCTTGCCTTTTTAATTAAAAAAATTGTTCTATTTGCTAATTTTTCTGGAAGAGATATTGATTAATTTGAAGATTGGGCTGGTTATATGTTCATAACAAAAATGCATAACTGTGTGTACTTAACTGTCTGTTCAGGATTTTAGCTACAGAAACTGCACAATTTTGTAGCTGAAAAAAATTCTGCAGCTCTATATTTAATTCAATGATTTATTCTGAGACAATGCATTCTAATCAAAATTCATGAGCAGCATGCCATCTAATCTGCCACATCAACATCATGTTCCCATGCCACACTTAAGCATGACAATTTTCAATGTTTCACAAAAATTTCAAACAAGCATAACTTTCTCATATGACATCAGTTTTCGATGATTCAAACATCATCGAAAATATCTTGACGAGATCTACACAATGAGAAAGATTTCAATAGAATTTGAAATAGTGAAATAATGAATAAATTGCTGACAAGACATGACAAGTAACCTGAGGCACTAGTTTCGAAACAGGTAAAAATTCATTTGATTTTCTTTTGTGAATTTGTTTTATTAGTACCAATTCTCATTTTTTTTTTGTGTAAATATCATAAATAGAGAGATTGATCACCTCTCTCTTTTGATAATCTTACATTTCATTGCAGGAAAATTACTAAGTTTTTGCAGGTTGCGGGAAGATAAACAGATGGACACAAACAAACAGTGTGTGTTACACTAAAATTTGTCACCATGACTATTTGCAGTCAGTATGGCTCCATCAATAACCATACTGTCCTCCTTGGCAAGTCTTATACCTCTGCTCCTCACGTCAAACTCCAAAAAAGAGAGAAAGCCTTTAAAAAATCAATATAACTCTGGTTCCGCACTTTCTCTTACTCTTACCTGCGGGCACGCACCTCAAGTACATAATACCTGCGTACTTGTACGCTCTGTCTATAAAGGGGTGGGTGCGTACCCCTGTAAAAGTCAAAAGGTGCAAGTTTTACTTCAAAAAACTTACTTGCGGTTGATTCTAGAGCTTTATAGAAGATGGTTTGACGTGGATTGAGCGCCTCCAGATGGTTCATGCATCCCAATGAAAGAGGAACTTATCCCATGAAGAGGGGAGCTATCCCTTTGAAAGAGGGGCTTATCCCATTGATGGTGGACCTGTTTAACTTCCTCCAAAGCATTATAAATACAGGCATTGGGCTAGAGGCAAAGGAGGTTGAAAGCTGAACATTCCTAAGGGTAGATGCTGCTGAAATTAGGACTCCCTTATAGAGCTTGAGAGGAGAGATCACATTCCTTTCTTAGCTTCATTTGGAAGTGGGTGAGCTGATCAAAGTAGAGGAGAACTCTTGCTGGACCCTGGGAGGGACCTGCACAACACCAAGGCGTTGGTTGTAAGGTTTCTTTTGTTTCCAATTAATACAATTAAGTTCATTTTTCTCAACAAGTTGTTATATATAATTTGTTTCATAAACTCCTTGGTCTTTATGATGAATATGTTTTATTATATGAGTTATTCAGGTGCTATGTAATCGTTTGCTTGTTTGTGTATGCAGGCTTCAAGGACAGGAGCTCATCTGGATCGAAGAGGCTTGGCCGCTACAAACAGCGTTGGATTAAAGGTAAGCCTTAAACACCTGGTTGCTTTTATTTTAAATGCATATTTAGGGAAAGATAGTGCTTGATTGTTTTGTTTGTCACTAGAAAAGCCTTAGTTTCTAGGGAGGTCGGTTTTGTCCGCAAAATTGACTCTTTATGCATGACAAAATGGCGAAGAAACTGGGGAATCCATGGATTTGATTGATTTCTCTTTTGATTGATACTTTGATTTGAGAAACGTTGATTTCTTTCTAGTTTTTGACTGATTGAATGTGAATTTGGGTAGAATAGCTTAGGATTGAGTTAGTTTTTTATTTTTCTTTCTTGTTTTTGAGAGAAGTACGCACCCTCTGAGTTAAGCACAGTGCGTACCTGTACGCACTTCTGCTTTGCACAAAGAGCGGGGCCGCACCTGTGCAAACGGGCTGCCTGCATACCCTGTCAAAAGTTTAGAAAATTTCAATTTTTTCCTTTTTTACCTATTAGATCTTGTTTATAACTTATTTATTGCTGCCCATATCCACTGGTTACCTGTCAGAAGTTTTCATCTAGGCTTGTTTCATTAGCATCAAGGGTTTTAGTGAAGTTCATAGAAATTCTAGCCCTAGGTTTGATTTTTGTATTGGTCTTGTAGTGACTCTGGATTTAGAAGTTGTAGAAACCTTGGATATCCCTGGTCTTTTCAGTCTTCTTAGGAGTTAGACCATTCGTAAAATCCACCTTTGTTTGAGAAACCTACCGTTGTGTTGTCTCTTTGCGGAATTTCGAGAAGGCTTGTTTGTTAAGCTGTGAATTTCATTCTTAAGAAAAAGAACAAGAGCTTTTTATTTTTGTTTTTGACTGATTTATGATTCTGCATGAATTAGTCCTTGGTTGAATTGTAACTGAGTAAAACAACCTGGAATTATATTTTGTAGGCTTTTACCTCATTGGATTTGCTTTTAGGTAAATTTCTCTTAGATTTTCATAGATCTTAAAATTGATTTTTGTTAAGTAGTTTCACATGCTTTGTTAAAATAGGAAAAATACAAAATCTCTTTTGAAGAAAGTTTGTTTTAGTAGCGTTTGAAGTCTTTGAAAAGAGAAAGGAAGTTTTCGTGAGATAATTAGTTGTCTCGTTTTTGAGTGCTTTGGAAAAGGAAAAGCTCTTCTTTTAATTTGTTGGATTGAGAAAGATTTGTGTTTACAAAGTACTTGCATTCTCAAACTCTTTCTTAGTTTAGAAGTTCATCGAAGAGAAAAGATTTTTTAAATTATCTTAGGTGCATCTTTTTAGTGGATTTGAGTCGATTCTACACATCATAAGTTTCATCTCCGCTACCTTTTGTCCTAAAGAAAAGCCATAAAAAATAACGCTTAAAGTAAAATTAACTTAGTAACTTTTTATTTACTAGGGCTCTGATACACCAACATAGATCAGGCTAGTGTCTTGGAGTAGGAGAGTAATTAACTCTCCAAGACAGTAAAAACAAACAAGTAGCTTATCTTGCGGTAGGATAAATCCAATTGTTACATTTATGCTCTGGGAAAGCTCCTCTTAAAGGAGAAGCACGAGATCGTGTTCGAACCAGTGAGGGGATCAATCCTCCTTCATTGGGAACGATGCCAGATATGCACGTACTACAAACGGTAAACCTCGGATTAACCATTGTCGAGGAGCCTGGGGTCACTTGTCGGTAAACCTTGGATTATTGTCAAGGAGCCGGCAAGGGGATTGAGCTTGTTACTCTGCCCTTGCGTGCGTATCGGATCGTAGACTGTTCCCCCAGGTATATTTGTTGCTGTTGGTGACCTTAGTGACTATTATCTTTAGGATTCTTCCTAAGGTGACGGTGGAGGGAAGATCCCACTGTACCTGGAGCAGACGTCAGCTAGACTCACTTGGATTTTCTGGGGGGTTCACTTCACTCGAGACGGTTAAAGTGGAGGAACTTGGTCCAGTCTATTCATTAAGCAGGTTGCCGGGGTAACTGTTCCACCCGCCATTTCTGTATTGAACTCTACGATGTTGGATTTCATCACCAACTAGCGTTTTCAGTACGGAAAGTTACTGTTTGTGTGTGGTTTGACGCCCTAGATTCTTTAGGCGTGTGATTCGAATTTGTTTGGTTCTTTAGAGACTTTAGGCGGTTTGCTTTGAGATTTTACTTTGTTTGCGTGTGCAGTAGTTAAAAGTTTTTAGCTGTGGCTGAATTACCAAGACAGTCCCGTAGACTTCGGGGCCAGTCTCCTGAGGTTGTAACCGTGGTTGATTTGTTGAGGAAGTCCTGTAGACTTCGGGGCCAACCTCCTGAAGAAGTCCCGAGCCATTACGAAGGTTTGAAAGTCCTCGTAACTCCTAGTGGCAGTAAAGTTGGGTCACCTGAAGAAGGAGAGTCTTCGTTGGTTGTTCATCCTGATTACCAAACTCTAGAAACAGGTTATAATCCTGAAGCTATTTCAGTTTCTGAACTTGCTGGTAGCTTTTCATCTACTAGTGATATAGGCGAAGAACTTGAGATATCTGAACCTGTTACTCCAACATCGGGGTTTGTCTCTCCAACTTCTAGTGCTCCTAATTCACCTAGGGTAGAAAGAGTAATCACCGAAAATCTTCCTTCTGGTTTGATAGCTATTGAAGAACTTGCTCCGGAAGAAGAAATAGGCATCCCTATCCCTGAAAATCAACCTTTTATTGATCTAAGGGAGCGTGAATCAATTTTTTACAGTCCACCTAGAAGTACTACTTGGTATCTTTCTTTAACTAATTATTTGGAAAACTCAGTGTTAAGTTTTTCACCACCTTGTGCTCCTTATCAACCTAGGGGTTTTTATACTCCCGTAAATATGTCAGGTCAGTCATCCATGTTTACTCAATCGCCTGAGTCTTTTCTGTATGGCGGTCCTTCTGTTCCCTCTGGGTATCAGTCACTTTCTGGTACTTTTTCGGAAGCATCTCCTCAACCCATTGAACAAGGGTTATTCACTGGAAGCAATGGTGCAAAGCCGTTGAGTGTAGAAGACATTCTTATGATGTCAGGTTCTATTCCCAATTCTCAACCTCAAGGTGGCCAGTTACCGCCTGGGGGGCAGCCTCAATTAACGCCTGGGGGGCAACCTCAAGGTACACAATTTGCATCTGGGGGCCAACCTCAAGGACAGTACTTGCCTACGGTGCATTACGTTCCTCAAGGTCAACCCCAGACTCAATATGTACCCCAAGGTCAACCCCAGTATCAATTTATACCTCAAGGTCAACCCCAGTATCAATTTATACCTCAAGGTCAACCCCAGTATCAACACATGCCTCAAGGGTATCTACCCCAAGGTCAGTACTCAAACCAAGTTTTCCAACCACCCCAAGGTCAATCTTATGTTCAAGGAACGGGAAATGTACCTTTCAATTATCAATCCTACCCTCAACCCGGTTTTGGATCTCAATATTCTCAACTTGTTATGGGTCAGTACCCCGGAATGAACATAGTGTGGGATCCATCGCAAACTCAACAGGTGTTGCAGCCAAATGTACAGTTGTCATCTCAAACTGGACAACCCTTAGTTTCTGGTTCACCCCAGCAACCAGTCCAGTCTAATATTCAAACTTCTGTACCTTCGGTAGTTTCTCAGTCTGGGCCTACTGTGCCTGGTACTCCATCTCAAACGACTGCTGCAACTGCCGCAACATCTGTTCAATCTACCCCACCTACTTCTGGAGTATCGACAGCTCCGGTTTCTACTGTTCCTGTATCTACTCCTTAGACATATTTACCATCATCTGGATCCACGATTCAAACTACGGTTCAGATGCCTGTAGGACAACCTGGTTTAAGTACGGTTGTCACAAGTCAACCACAATTCACTTATCAACCGCACCAGGGATAGTACCAATTCGGTCCTGCCGTCCAGCAGCCAGTTTATCAATATCAACCGTATCCTGGGTACACTTATCAACAACCACAACAACCCCAGTACGGTCCAGTTAATCTTGGTTTTCCAGGAGGATACAATATCCCGAACGCGATTCCTATTCCTAGTTATCCTGGATATCCTCCTCCTAGGGCTGGTCTCATGACCCAGAGTTTTAGGGATCCTAATCGGCAGCTACCGTTTATCGCAACTTTGGACTTACCAGACTTGTCGCGCCTAACGAATGATCCAATTAATTATCTTCCGTTTTGGCCGCCAATGCCGAATAAGTTGCCCAGTGACATTCCCAAGTTCGAAGGTAAATCTGGAGAGGACCCGTCGAACCATGTGATGACTTACCACCTCTGGTGTGCATCTAACTCCATCACAGATGAATCGATCCGTCTTAGACTTTTCCAGCACACTTTAATTGGTCTCGCGGCCAAGTGGTACATTGAGTTACCGCGAGGCACTTTTTATAATTTTAGTCAGTTAGCTACCTCGTTTTTAACTCATTTCCAGTTGCCAGTCCGATATGACAATGGCACAGAATTGTTAACTTCGCTAAAACAATCGACATCCACGTACATTTCAGATCATATTCATGAGTGGAGACGTCGACGACGTTTAGTGAAGGTATTTATTCCGGATCAAATCTTGGCTGAGTGGTTTGTAAAATCTTTGTTGCCAAGGATCACTGAAGATGTTGCTAAAGCCGGATTTGTTATTGAGGAGCAAGTCATTGCTCAAGCATAGTACCTTGACTTGGTCTATGCTTAGTCAGGTACGTTACACGAAAAGATCCCCGATCTTCCCAAGTCAAATCAAATCGTTGTAGCTCCTTCGGGATCTCATGCCGCTGATGGTATGATTGGTACGGTTAACACTAAAAATAAGAAGAAGTCTTCCAAGAATTCTTCTCCTATCATAACCTTTCCTGATTCCCCGACAGGAAATTCTTCTGCAGAGGTTTCCGCCGATGTTCACGTGGTAGAATCATCTATGACTAAATCAAAATCCGATGGAAAGAAGAAAGGAAAGAAGAAGAATAAAACGGACAAAAGTTCAAAAGAGAAATCCGAAAAGGCGGAATCCAATGATGAAAAGCGCAAACCTCGTTATCCATGTCTTATTTGTGAAGAGGAACACTTTACAAGAGACTGTCCACATCGAGCAGAGGTTGCGAAGATTGTCAAAGGTTCCCAAACTCCTGCTGTTTTGAAGGATCCATTTCCAAATCAAGATAGCAAGATGATAGGTTCTTCCTCGAGTGCCAATGAAGAACCCATATTGATGATGTCCCATGTAAGGATTGCGACTCGATCGCAAGATTATGGTAGTAAAAGTCCTGTTGATGGCAAAGAAGCAGAATCTTCTCATTCTAATCCATCAACCTCAGCTCCCGGTTCTGATCCACTACAGATCGAGAAGCCTAATCCAGACTTAGTAATCAAACCGCCTGCCAAGGGTATACTTCGAAAGTCTGCTTTCAATCCACATGCGAGAGCAGCCCAGAATTATAACATTGTTGAGGACTTAGCTGTTTCACCCTCAGCAATGTCGGCTTTGGAAGTGCTGCAATCATGCCTAGCACAGCGTAAATTACTTTTGTCGGCTATAGGAGCTGTTGATGTTCAGGACCCGAACCTAATAATCTTTGATCTAGAAAATAGTACACCGCGTTTGCCTCATCAAATGGCTTTCCAGATCCCAGTGATAGTCAAAAACAGACCTATTCATCAGACTGTAATTGATGAGGGAGCTTCAACGTGTATTATGTCGATACAGTGTTGGAGATCGCTTGGTTCTCCTTCACTAAATCAATCCCTGACAATTCTTAAGGCCTTTGATGGCCATGGGTTTCATCCTTTCGGCATTCTACAGGATTTTCCTATAGGGGTTGAAGGAAAAACCGTTAGTCTAGATGTGGAGGTGGTTGATGCCCCTCTAGACTACAACCTTCTCTTGGGTCGAAGTTGGTCTTACGCTATGACAGCGGTCGTTTCATCGATCTTCCGAGTAATAAAGTTCCCACATAATGGAAAGATCGTAACAATAGACCAGCTGGCTTACTTTTCATCCGACCCAGCCTCTTCAGAGAGTATTCAACATGTCGGTAAAACGACTATCCCATATAAGGATGTTGGAGTAGGATTAGTTAAAGATGCCGGTTTACTGGGAACTTTTCCTTTTCCTCCAATCAACGCATCATCTTCATTTGCAACCATTCATATGATTACATCAGACACTATTTTTTATGACGATCCTTGGATCGTTCCTTCTGAATCTGAAATAGACTCATTTGGTAATTTTATGCCTTTGAGTCCATATGAAATTGCCTATGAAGCCGTGCAGTCTTTTACCGACCCGTGTTCAACCAAAAAAGACTTAATGAATGTGGTCTGTGAGGAATCACTTTTCACATCAACCTCAGATTTAACTACGTTTTCTGAACTTGTTCACTCTGATGAGCAAATTCATGAAATCCTATGTGTAGATGATTTACCATGGGAAGATATCCATCACAGATCTTCGTTTTTACCTGAGGATGATCGTTTTGAAAATGATTTCTCATCAATCTTTACGACTGAATATGTCAAGGAACCTCAGAATCCAATGAAACATCCCGATTTAGAGTTAAATTTGGGAAACATCTCTCGAACTATTCCCATTGACATTTCGGTTAAGCCTGGAGTTGTTGAGAACATTCACATAGGTGCCTCGTGTACAAATGACGAAATTCAGACATATAAGGCCCTATTTCAAGAATTCCGCGACGTGTTTGCCTGGTCCTATGAGGAAATGCCAGGAATTGATCCCGCGATTGTTGTTCATGAGATCAAAACTTACCCGGATGCTAAACCCGTCTGGCAACGTTTGCGTCAGATTCACCCACGAAAAGCTGCTGCAATTAAAGCAGAAGTTGAAAAACTGTTGAAAGCAGGTTTCATTTATCCGATCCCGTTAACGGATTGGGTATCGAATATTGTTCCGGTTAACAAAAAACAGGGAACAATAAGAATATGCATCGATTATAGGGACATTAATCGAGCTTGTCCAAAGGACAACTACCCAACTCCCTATATCGATCAAATCATTGATGATTGTGCCGGCAGCGAAATATTTTCCTTTATGGACGGTTTTTCCGGATACAATCAAATCAATATTCTACCTACCGATCAACTGAAAACGGCTTTCATTTGTCCATGGGGGACATTTGCTTATTGTAAATTACCTTTTGGGCTCAAGAATGCTGGAGCAACTTTTCAAAGGGCGATGTCTTATGCGTTCATGACAACAAACACATTGTGCAACCGTATCTCGATGATTTGCCCGCTCATTCATTACATCGAGCTGATCACCTCGTTCACTTACGTGCAATCTTCATGAGGTGTAGGCATTATCGTATTCAGTTGAACCCACACAAATGTGTCTTCTGTATAGAAACGGGTCGATTACTGGGATTTGTAGTTTCGAAAGCCGACATTCGCGTTGATCCCTCGAAGGTCGAAGCTATTATCAATTTTCCTCCTCCTTCGAGTCTTCACCAACTCCAAAGTTTGCAGGGGAAAGCAAACTTTTTATGACGATTCATTCCTAACTACGCCGAGGTTACAAAGGGTTTTACACGGTTGTTGAAACAGAATGCTCAATTCTCTTGGGATGAGATAGCTCAGAAATCTTTTGATGCACTCAAGCACGCGTTGACCCATGCACCGTTGTTGCATCCTCCCAACTACAACCAGGATTACTTTTTGTATCTCGCCACCTCCCATTCCACCATTGGAATGGTCTTAGTTCAGGAAGATGAATTCGGAATGGAACATGTGATATATTACCTTAGTCGAACGTTAAATCCATCTGAGCTAAAATACTCACATGTGGAGAAATTGGCTTTAGCAGCCATTCAAGCTGTCCAACGTTTTCGTCACTACATTTTACTACATAAAACTACAGTCATTTCGGATTGCAACCCTATGATCTACATTTTGACCAAACAATTGCTAGGGGGCAAGTACTCTAAATGGATTGTTATCCTGCAGGAGTTCGACTTGGAGTTTGAGAAATCTAAGTCTAAGAAATCTTTAGTTTTTGCAGAGTTAATGTGTGACTTCCCGCATGCTGACACGGAAACTGTGGCAGAGGAGCCCATTGCGGACGAATCTTTGTTTCTAATCAGCACTTTAGATCTGTGGTATGGGGATATCATCGTCTATCTCCAGACCCAATCCTTTCGGCCCGAAGTTTCAAAGTCGGAACGTCGAAAAATTCGATTCCAGTCCCAACAATACAAAATTATTGGAGATACTCTTTATCGCCGTGGGGCGGACTCTATTTTTCGACGTTGCTTAACTCATGAAGAGGCTGAAAGGGTTCTAAATGACTGTCACTCTGGAGCGTGTGGCGGTCATATGTCTGGGTATGCTACAGCCCAAAAGATATTGCGTGCTGGTTACTTCTGGCCATCCTTGTTTAAAGATTGTATTACTGCGGTCCGAAAATGCCACAACTGTCAAGTGTTTGATCGAAAGATGCGCGCTCCACCTGCTCCTCTCCACCCTATAATTGCCGTTGGTCCTTTTGCCAAATGGGGTATCGATTTTATTACATGTAACCCTCACTCGACCGGGGGGCATGCGTATATCATCCTTGCGGTAGATTATTTTACTAAGTGGGCCGAGGCGATGCCTACATTCGAGGCAGACAGCAAGACAGCTGCAATTTTCGTGTTCAATCATATAATTGCTAGGTTTGGTGTCCCACAAGCAATAATCACTGACCATGGGCGCCATTTTCGAAACGTTATGATGACAGAACTTACAGGACAGCTTGGTTTGCGTCACGATAGTTCAACTCCTTATTATCCACAAGCAAATGGTCTGGTTGAGTCCATCAACAAAGTTTTAGTTATCATGATCCGACGAATCATTGGTATTCATCGGTCGAATTGGCACAACATGTTATTTTCAGCGCTTTGGGCATACCGAACCTCAGTGAAAACATCAACAGGGTTCACTCCTTTCCAACTAGTTTATGGTTTGGAAGCTATGCTACCCATTGAATGCGAAATCCCGTCACTGCAAATGGCCATCGAGTTACTTCCAGCTACTTCCGAAGAGGAAAAGCGTTTATTATACTTAGCTCAATTAGATGAGAATCGACGTGATGCTGCATTGGCGATCGAGACTCACACAAAACGTATGAAAGCTCAGTATGATCGAAATGTGACCCCTCGAAATTTTTCGGAAGGAGACCTAGTGTTATTATATGATAAAGCTAATGATAAATTAGGTGCTGGAAAATTCGTTCCTATGTGGCATGGGCCCTATATTGTCAAGCGAAAGCTAGCAAAATGGGCCTATGAGTTGGTAGACTTTGACGGGGACTCTTTAGGTAAACCCAGAAATGGTCTTTACTTGAAGAGGTATTATGCTTAAAAGAATGGGTATGGAGATTTTTAGTTAGGTTAGTTTTTCTTTCTAGCAAGTGTGTTTTGGTTTAAAAAGTGTGCTTAGCTTAGAGAGTGTTTTTCGTCATTATTCTGGCTTATCTTGGTTTTACTCTTGATATTGCAGATATCGATGCCTCTCCAAACATACATTGGATTTGCTGATGGTGCTTGTCGTAGTATACGGAACATTTCTTCCGCAGCTTGGGTTATCTATTCGCCCTCTAACGAGTTAGTTTCTATGCATGGGGTAAGCCTCGGTCAAACAACAAACAACATTGCCGAGTATAGTGCAGTGATTGAGTTATTATCTAAATCTATTTCATTTGGGATTCGGAGTTTGATAGTGAGGTTAGATTCTGAACTCGTTGTATTACAGCTTAATAGAGTGTATGCCATTAGAAATCCAGTGTTATTAAGATTATTTTTGAGAGTGCGTCTCTTGGAACATGAGTTTGATTACATTGAATATCAGCATATTCCAAGGTCTTTAAATCCATTAGCAGATGCAATTGCTTCTTGGATGTTAAATAGACATTTGCAATAATCATACATGTAAATTTAAAACCATTCCATAACATGATTTACAAGATAAGCCGGTAATAATGATATATGTATATATAGGAGTGTGTCAAAAGATACATCGTCTTCGATCATAGGTTGAAAAACACCTTATGATCGGCAAAAATGATAAGTACAAAAAACCAAAATGTCACATGTGTCTACAAAACGACCATTCAATCACTGGTGATGATCTCTATATGACACCACTGTATGGGCCACCCTACACAAGAACCTCCTAAAAGGTCCTGGGACCCCGACTACATAGCGCTGAAACCTGATTGGAATATCATATATGGTAGTCTCTGGTATATCTGCTGTAAGACGCTCCAGGTCACTTTCCAACTCAGCCAAAGTCTCTGTGGCCTCGTCCTGTGGGGCCGGTGCCGCTACAGCTGGTAGTCTCCTCTCGTAAGGCTGGAGATTGGCTGGACGTCGTGGGCCTACATCTGCATTTTGAAAATTATTACTATCAGTTTTGAGACGATATAAAACAAACAAAAATAATAGATAGTTTAAAAAACTTGTGAAAAATGAAGTTACCTGTATCATCCCATTGTTCTCCCGGTGGAAGAACCATGTCCAGATCTCCACGAAAATCAACTCCGGCATAAGGAAAATCCTGTATAGCAAAGACCTGGTTCTCTAACCAACGAAAGTACTCTGGAGTAAATCGGACGACCTCCATCCCCTCATCAGGATGACGGGCCATAACCGCAACCCATCGCATCAATTTGGGCTCTCGAGGAAGCCCAACCTCAACAGTGAGCTGCTGCGGGATCAGCATCGGAACTCTCTCTAAGCCAAAACTCACAACTAAAGCCCCATAACCAAAGGTCTTTAGCTGTCTGTTTTTGGCTCTAGTCAGTTGGCCTTTTACATTGGCCAACACAGCATCACACCAGTTGAAAATGGTACCTCGATAGCAATCAATTGCCATCCGCATCTGGGATCCAGTGGCAATGTGTAAAGCGGCAGCCCCGCAAAGTCTGGTAACTGTAAAGGCAATCACCATAAGTTCAGGACGGGATATAGTTTTGATTTCTATCCCCTTCTCCTGAGACTGAGTGTTACACCACTCTAGTCGGAGACTAGTGACAGACTGGCCACCTGGCCTAGTCCCGAACAGAGCCACCTGGCCTAGTCCCGAACAGAGTCAAGTGTTCGCCTCTCTTGGGCAAACCAGTGATAAAATAGATATCTGCCGGCTCCATCTCAAGCTGGTGCCCTCCAATATAAAAACACTGGTCCTGAACGTTCCATCTTTCTACCAGCCACTCTAGAAAGCTCACTTGGGCCCTCATGCCAGGTATGGCCCAAAATTTATAAAGGCCGCATGCCTTCAAAGCATCAATTGACGATTGATGATTAATGGCGGCCAAATCAACATCTTCGTGCTCTCTCTCGCACCAATCGAGCATGGTGACAATCTACATACCATAAAACATCCATTAGATTCCATAAAATCAAAAAAATTTGGTCCATTTTGGAGAATTTAGGTTTTAAAAACTCGTTGCGCGGGGTACGCACCCCGCCTTTAGGAACAGAGCATAGGTACGCAGGGTCCCTGAAGGCAGGGTGCGGACCCCTGACATTTTTCCAACTGAGAAAATGTCGGGGTCCGCGGGTCCCTAGTGTGGCACCTGCGTACCCCGAGAGGCGGTTTTTGAAACCACAAAACCTCCCAAAAATGAAATCTGGGGCCTTAAAAAGAATTCTAAACAGATGAAATTGAAGAGGAGGATGTTGTAGATTACCTGGAAGAGACGGAGTTCGATTTCGACGGTCGGATTCTCCGCAATGTCCACAGGAAGTTTCTTTCCAAAAGCCCTTTCTCTCTCCTCAAATAGTAAAATGGTAAACATGAATTGGTAAAAGCCCTTTTTATAGGTTTTTTGGGTAAATAAATGGTAAATTTGTTTATTTTTCACCATGAAAAGGTATTTTTCAAAGTATTTTTATCTATCTTCAACAGGTATGAGTAATGTGTTGGTTTTTGTGCAGGATAAAGGATTTTCAGGGAAAATTGTCATTTTTTACAAACAAAAACATCAGAGTCATCTTTAAGCTCTTTTCTGACTCCTAAAATGTGAAAAGATTGCCGAGTTTTCTTTTTAGCTCGTTAAAACAGGATTAAAAAGACGGTCCTCTTACAACCCTTTTCTGACCGTAAAAACATGAAAAGATTGCCGGATTTTTGTCGTTTCAAATTCGATATTGGAAATAAAACGACGTGTCCTTGATCGCTTTCTACTTTTCAGATCAGAGTTACTAATCATGAAAGTACTCCTTGGTCGTAAAGATCAAGCGGTTCTCTCAAGTATTATTTTATACTTTTTCGGGCTTGGGAGACACAAATTTACGAAAAAGTTCAACCCTGGAGTCTTCTTAAGTTTTTCAGACTCTCTAAAATTGAAAAACGCTGAGTTTCTCCTATACTGGACTCGTTAAAATTTCACAGTAAAGGATCTGTTCGATTACAAAAAGGAACGGACCACTCCTTCTTAGGGTTCAAATCTAAACTAAGTTGGACTCATCCGAAGGATGAGCTTATAATCAAGCGAATGTTATCCTCCTCAAGCTTGTAAAAAATAAAGAGGTACTTGCCAGAAATGGTGGGGGAAAAGAGAGGAAAATGAGCCTATTTGTTATACTTTGTCTCAGAAAAACCTTATCACCACTCTTGAACACAACACTTTTCATTCACCTGGGTTGGGAAATCCTTTGCCTAACAGTTGATAAAACCACATTGAAAGTCTTCAGCCGGTTTCCGGGTATTAACTTTGGGACAATTGTCACCAAACCATCTGTAGTGTCGTTATGTGTTCAAGAGGAGTCTTGCAAATAAACCATTCATCTGCAAAATATCTGTCATCCATCTTGACCATCCCTGAGTCAGTCCTTACAACTACATTTCTTCAACTTGATCTATGATTTCGTATTGTGGGCTTGCCTGCAACGGATCGCTTTCTATCGACTTCAGTTCATTATCTAGAGAGATGATCTAGAAATCATCAGTACCTTGGGATCTGCATGCCTCAATGGCAGGTTTCTCGCCTTTGACGACAGGTTACATCAATGACCTTCGATCAAGGGATTCTGTGACATGTTCGACATCAACACATTCATTCACATCTCATGGATTGTACTGGGTACTTTGAGAGCCATTGACATCACTGGTGGTCTCTCTCACACTTGTTAACAGTTTACATCATTGACTGGTAATCAAGTGGTTTCTACCATGTTCGACATCAACTCATTTATTCGCATGGATAGAATCGTACTATTTCGGGAAGTAGAAATGAAGACCCTGGATCTAGTTTCCGCCATCCATGCTGCAAGGAGTTTTGTATTCATTATACAGTAGACTAATTATAAACAGATGGCTGTGTCCATACTGTGTCTACATGTGTCTATGATTATGATGTATTGCAAAATCATTCCTATATCAGAGCAGTAGTTAGTTTGTTAGTTAAGTTTTTGATCTGAGTATGGGAATACCTACCTCAGCGATGATATGATCTCATATATGTATTTTGTGTTGAATATTTGCAGGTTCCGACTGGGCTCTCCACAAGATAATCCTCGAAATGATAAAGTGCTTCACCCTTCCTAGATGATATAAAACCCTGATCTACTACAGACCTCGCACTTTAGGGGGCAATCTGTTACACTAAAATTTGTCACCATGACTATTTGCAGTCAGTATGGCTCCATCAATAACCATACTGTCCTCCTTGGCAAGTCTTATACCTCTTATCCTCATGTCAAACTCCAAAAAAGAGAGAAAGCCTTTAAAAAATCAATATAACTCTGGTTCCGCACTTTCTCTTACTCTTACCTGCAGGCACGCACCTCGAGTACATAATACCTGCGTACTTGTACGCTCTGTCTGTAAAGGGGTGGGTGCGTACCCCTGTAAAAGTCAAAAGGCGCAAGTTTTACTTCAAAAAACTTACTTGCGGTCGATTCTAGAGCTTTCTAGAAGATGGTTTGACGTGGATTGAGCGCCTCCAGATGGTTCATGCATCCCAATGAAAGAGGAACTTATCCCATGAAGAGGGGAGCTATCCCTTTGAAAGAGGGGCTTATCCCATTGATGGTGGACCTATTTAACTTCCTCCAAAGCATTATAAATATAGGCATTGGGCCAGAGGCAAAGGAGGTTGAAAGCTGAACATTCCTAAGGGTAGATGCTGCTGAAATTGGGACTCCCTTATAGAGCTTGAGAGGAGAGATCACATTCCTTTCTTAGCTTCATTTGGAAGTGGGTGAGCTGATCAAAGTAGAGGAGAACTCTTGCTGGACCCTGGGAGGGACCTGCACAACACCAAGGCACTGGTTGTAAGGTTTCTTTTGTTTCCAATTAATACAATTAAGTTCATTTTTCTCAACAAGTTGTTATATATAATTTGTTTCATAAACTCCTTGGTCTTTATGATGAATATGTTTTATTATATGAGTTATTCAGGTGCTATGTAATCGTTTGCTTGTTTGTGTATGCAGGTTTCAAGGAGAGGAGCTCATCTGGATTGAAGAGGCTTGGCCACTACAAACAGCGTTGGACTAAAGGTAAGCCTTAAACACCTGGTTCCTTTTATTTTAAATGCATATTTAGGGAAAGATAGTGCTTGATTGTTTTGTTTGTCACTAGAAAAGCCTTAGTTTCTAGGGAGGTCGGTTTTGTCTGCAAAATTGACTCTTTCCGCATGACAGTGTGTCTCAAAGACCACATTTCTCTCAAAAGAACATGATCAGAGCAAAACCAAAGATGAAATATCCAAGCATTAACACATGATTTTGGATAAAGAGTGTCAAATCAGATCCATCATACCATTTGGAAGCCTTTAGATACCAATCTTACCATTGCATTCCTACTTATTCAGTGAATAAAATCTTCATCTCATTTTCCTTCACAGTCATTTTCCTGCCTTGCTTTCACTAACCTTTAACCTAACAATAAAAGCATTTAACTACCCTACAAAGCTGATTCATTCGATTTTCCTTTTCACTTTGTCAAATAAACCTTGATCCACTGCAAAATTTTTCATCCATAGTCCTTCAAAATTATTGTTTTATGCTCACGTTAGATGATAGAGGATTCATTAAGGCCTACCTTCTAACAAGTCTCGGCCTATCGACATCAGCATATTATCTAGGTTGAAGGCTAGAGCCCTTATTAGTACGTTGAGGCTTGTATGCATTAATGACAAGTGCTCTTGGTCGCAATCATGGGAATACATCAATGTCCCTTGATTGTTAGATCTTGCAAGTGGCTCAACATCAGCTCATATATTCGCACTTTGCAAGATGTATTTAGGTACCTTGGAACTCATTGACATTAATGGCGAGTTTGCCTCGCATTGGTTAACGAAATTCATTAAAGGTTGGTAATTTGATGACTTCTCTTCATGCTTGACAACAACACATTTATTCGCATGACTAGAATTGTACCATCGGGTTTTGTAGCAAGTGAAGACTATATCATTTCAACATATTGCAGCAGATACAACAGATTTAGCAGCTGAAATAAAGAATCCACTTTCACCACCTCATCCACAATTTATGTAACCAAGAAGCAGATGAAATTCTACATTCTATTCCATGATCTAGCAACAGCTACAACTTCTCTACAAATGCATAGTTTGTCCACTTCCTAGGTAAGTAAAGGTATGTTGTTTTCTAGCTTTTAATCATAGAATTCCTTGAATAGTGAAATTTAATTTTTGGAAAATACTTCACCATATTTCCTTTCTCATTTGGAAAAAAAAAAATAGTTGGGGGGGAAGGGACATCCATTTATGATCACTTTTCATATCACTTCATTCAATTTTATTTCATTTCATCCTAACATACTTGTCCTAATCATTATGATTGCATTATGGTTCAAAATTTATGTGATTTGCAAATAAATGCCTAAATGATGAGCATATTATATGGCTGATTCAAAGATGCATTCTTAAATATGTTCAATGAATCTTGCTGCAACAAAAAGAAACAAGGTATTGAAACACAAGAACCAATACCAATTAAAATTTGGTTATCACACAAGAGACAACCAAACATGTTGCAATTCAATGTATGGCAAGGAATACTTTGCAAAAACAGATGAAATTGTCAAATGCAAAGTTTAAGGACAAATGATATAAACCAAGATCATTCAAAAGCAAATCATGATTAAGCAATGTAGTAGATTGCATGAGGACATGCAATAATGTCAATTGGGGGGTATGTAGAGCCTCCAAAATGTATTCAAAATATCATCCACTTTCACCTTTATCACCACCAGTTCACTCACATGTCGCAACTCCATAGCCATATAATCTTTCATTAACCTCCATTTTCATGATTACATAGGGTTACCTTTGTGTTTTTAAAAAGCTAATGATTTCTAGTATTTTAAGTGAATTTATGGTTAAAACTTAGAAAAATTACATATACTTGTTAATACTTAAAAGTGGCTTGAGTTTCATGACATGTGTAGGCCATTTGGAAGCTTCCAAGGCACCCTTATGTGGCCTCTAATGCTCAAATTCGAATTCCCTTCAAGATATCGAAGAATATTTGGATAAAGGTCAAAGAGGATATGTGTCTCATCATTACCTATTTGAGTTGTAACTCTATGAGATTTTCTAGGGATCTAAGGAGAGAATAATGGACCTGCATAATGCCAACCAAGTCAGGGACTTCCACATAGCACCCAACCAAAGATTGGATTGAACCAAATATCTCTTTCAGCCAATCTCCCCCTTTCCATATTCCAAGCATGAACATGGGATCATATGGGTTAAACCAAAACAAATTAACTAGGGAATTTAGATTTAACATCATGCTCATGAGTGATGTTCACCTCTTTCTAGTAATGCTTGCATTGGGATCCTCTCAACTTGCCATCCCTCATGCTTTTGGATTGGCCACCTATAATGTGTGAGATTTATTATTTTTCATAGATTAAGATTTATTTCTTTCATAGATTAAGATTTATCGATTTCATATCTTTTCTTGTGTGAGAGGTTAAGAATGATTTTTTTTACTTTCATTTTATGTCATGTGATTTTGATTATTCATTTCATAGGATCCTGATTTGATAATGCACACATGATCCCTTAGAGTAGATTTCATTTCATGCAATTTCATTTATGAAAGAGTGGTGTGCTTTTCAATTCCTGCAAATGTGGTAGATAAAGATTTCAATTCCTGCAAGTGTGAAAGATTAAGATTTCAATTTCACGTGATATACTATAATTATACTATAATTTCTTTTGAATTGATTGTTGAATTAGAATAGGTGAATTTGTTTTGTCATTATTTGGTTTTGTAGTTAGATTGATCTAAATTGAAAGTTAATTTCTAGCATATATAGTGCACGCACGCTTCGCAAGTTTTACGAAACCCTTCTGGTTGACAATTAAATGATAGGTAATTAATTTGCCTCAACATGAGGTTTACATACTTTGGATCTTCTTCAATACCCAAGTTGACTTGTTCGTGCAACAATGTGGACCTTTGTGTCTTTGTATTCATTGGTCTCTTGAAGCGATTTTGCAAGTCATAGATCTTTTCCAATGACGCCATGCCCTTGGTGTTATCGGGAAATCTAGTGTCTATTCAGAGCTACTAGTCCCACTAAGACGGGTAGCTATCTTAGAAACAAACAGATTAAAGTCACTTGTTTTTCCTTTACGATAGAGAGATGAGAAAGAAGTAGAGAGTACCAACCTCAGTTTTCCACTTGGCCCCTTGCTTATTTCCTTTCCCCTTTGACAGAATCTCGCCACTGCTTCCTTACTCATCCAGCTTCAAAGAGCACTTGTAGATTCACAGAAGCATAATACCATCAAATCATAGAGATCTTTCACTGTAAACAATATAGGATCAGATATATATTGAACATATAAATGCATATAACAACACAATATTCAGAGATACACAAGAATATGGAGGAAAACTCAAATAGATTTATTAGTAAAAGTCGTAGAAGAGAGGATTACAACCACTTGGTCTAACCCAACGCCATCCTCCCAGCTTGAAAGCCCTCTTCAATTCACACAAAGCAAGATCACCCAACAATGTCTTCAAAGAGAAACCAGCAACACCTCTTTGCAACTTACCAAATTCCAACCTCTTGATCTCTTGGATGAGGGATCCATTTATAAATATTTGCAGGGGGGTGAGTCAGCTTCTAGGATTTTGATTAGTGTCATATCTCTGATAGTTCTTAGTTCCACATGGAGATTTTAGATCTCTTACTCATCCTTGGGCGAACTCAGAGAGGCAAGTGTCAAATGAGCAGTTTCTAGAAGATTCCCTGGGTTTCCACCTAGCAAACTGCTTGTGCCATTTGTCTGCTCTCGCTCATCGCACCCTATAGAAGGGCTTTCTAGTATGCATCACACTTTTTGCATGTGGCAGGTGAGATGCATCACACCTTTAGCACTGGGCAGTCTGTATGGTCATGCTTTGACTAGTTCTGAGTAGCTTTTCATGGAGAACTTCTAGGAGATGATGTAATCAGTTGACCTTGCTCCTTTAGGGTATGAAACAACACTTTTAGGGACTTAGAAGCCCTTGGTTTATGGACATATGTGATTGGGTTTGTAGTGCCCAAATATGTCTATAATAGTTGTCCCCTAAAGCATGAGGTCGTAAATCTTTTAATGTCGGGTAAAATGCTTTATAATGAGGATCCGAGGTTTTTCACACTGGAAGGTGACCTGTAATAAGATAGAATACAATACATTATCTTCATAATATTTTCATGATCTAGCTGAGGCGAGCATTCCCATGCTCAGCTTGATAAATTCATTTTCATGTACATAGGACAGACAACCGCCTGTGTGCAGACTGATGATTCTAGTAGAGACATCATCCCTTAGTTTGGATGATTATCTATGCAGCAATGATGTACATTTGATGTCTTTATTTTCCTGATTATATCGCAGCCCAGATGGATGAAACTAGATTCAGGGTCTTCAAAACTCGTTCAATCTTCGCCCGAAAGTACAAGTCGATCCATGTGAAAAGATGTTCTGATGTCGAACATGGAAAGACATCGCCTGATTACCAGTCAATGATGTAAACTGTTAATAGGCATGAGAGGAATCACCGATGATGATGATGACCCTCAAGGTACTACAATACAATTCATGTGGTGTGAATACATGAGTTGATGTCGAACACCACGCAAAATATTTCGGTTGAAGGCCATTAGTGTAAACCTGTTGCTGGAAGTGAGAAACTTGCCATTGAGGCATGCAAGCTTCAAAGTACTTGAAGGGTTGTCCCTAGGTTGGCTTCTTGGATAATGAGCTGATGTCGACAAGAAGTGACCCAACGTAGGAGGGCATTAATGGATCCCACATCTACGACATGGAATGGAGAAAATGATTTTGTAGAGGTGAAAATGATCTGATGATACAAGGTTCAGGATGGAGGTCATGAAAGAATGAAGTGTGAAGGTATTGTAGCAGATGAGACACAAGATGGGTAGGTGAATTCTCTGAGCGACTTCTCTTGAACATATCAGTGACACTGAAATGGATTGGTAGTGTTAACCACAAAAGTGGATGGTATGGTGGACCAATGGTGATATGACTGGTGAATGGAATAACCCAACCCAAATCAATCATGGTGATGGAGTGAAAGTGTCATGTTCAAGAGCGACCTGCTACCAATAAACTTTCTTCAAGTTTTCTTCCCAATTTTCCCTAGTCATTTCTAACCAGTACCTCTTTATTTTTGTCAAGCTTTAGGAGGATAACATATGCTTGTTCTATAATTTTCCCTTCGGGCAAACCCGTCGCTATGTTTTAACGAGCCTAGCGACAGTGAAACTCACTCTTGTCTAAATGGACAAGTTTGTCACTATTGTTTTAACAAGTTTAATGACAAGGATAACTCGATCCTTTTCAATTTTAGGGAGTCTGAAAAGAGACGGAAAGAAGACTCCAAATTCCTTTTTCGTAACATAATCCCTTAAGTCCGAAAAAGTATAAAACAATGTGAAAGGGATGACTTTTCGATAGTTTTAACGAGCCGAACAAGACAAACACTCAATATTTTTGTGTAATAATCCCTCAGGTCCAAAAAGATTAAAATCTAGAGGAGGGATAGCACTTCCAATCACTTTAACGAGCGGGAGAGGCCAATTACTTGGCAATATTTTCATATTTTACGATTCAGATGAAAAGAGCTTAAAGGAGACTCGTTTTTTGAGGAACAAGTGATGTTTTCAGATAGCAGTTGGTTCCAGGTAAGGTTTGGAACTTTCCAATCACGGTAGTGTAAAAAGGTGGCTAATAGGATCACTCATCGCAACTGTTCCTCAAAAAGGGTAAACAATCAAATAGAGGTGAATGATCGGCAACAACAGAGTGGAGGTGATGGTAAGAACATGACCAAGGCTCAAAAGCTGATGAAAATGCATTCACAAAGGTTATTTACTGGAGGTGGGTTCATTTTTTAATGAGCTTAAACTATGGTGGAACATATGCTCATTGCTAGGTTTAATTTTTAACGAGCTTGAACTTCGCATAAAACTTCTCGTGCCAGTCGTATAATAAGGATGTCTCATCGATAGGTTCATTTTTTAGGGAGCTTGCACCATTCGAAGTTATGCTCTGACTCCTTTTATTATGTAAGCTAGGAACGACCAATCCTACAAGTTTAAAGGGTTAAGAACCTACAAACTAAGAAAATAAATGGTCGCTTTTCACTTTCACGCAAAAAGCTTGCATGCCCCCAGGTATAGCGAAGTAGAGTTTTCCCAAGTTACCCCTCAATTTGCAGACAAAACATTTGTTCTATCGAGAAAGGCCTACATTTCCAGGTTACCCTTCAATTTGCAGAAAAAACATTTGTTCTATCGGGAAAGGCCTACCTTCTAACAAAGGTATCTTATTCCGGTCTAATCCCATTTTCCTAAATGGACGGGTGTGTTAGACTAGTCATATATCCTCTGCGAGAACCTACCCTATACCTGAAGTTTCTCTGCTGAAGCAGACCAGGGTGCATGCCCCCTGGGTTTCAATCACAACCATTGAATGACTCACATTCATCAGGTGGACAAACCGGAGATTGATGAGACATTCCTTGTGCAAAAAGACCTGTTAGGGATGGAATTTGACTATTATCTATGTGTGAACCAGGGAATGAAAGCTGGTCTACGAGCTGGACCACTCTGCCTTCATGCAGAAAACACATTACTCGAAAGAGTGAGGAGACGATGGCTCCCATGCTATAAATGTATTCGCGCCCAAGGAGAAGACTGTAATCTAAAGGTCCTTGGACTACCATTACGTTCAGATAAACGGTTTTCCTTCTCAAAGTTATAGGCAAACTTGGAAGGATCCCTAATGGTCGACTGGTTCCTTTATCGAAGCCTGTCAGATTTCGCATCTCAAGAAAAAGCGATGGCGAGCCAAGCGCTTTCCAAGTAGCTGAGGAAAGGATATTCACAGAAGCCCCTTCATCTATGATGGTACCAACCATGAACATTTTGTAGGTTTGCACTATAATTCGAAATGGTACATTAGATGGTAAACGACGTCTACCTAGTAGATTCCAATCGAAGGAAACGACTAGGTTGCTTGGAGGTGGGACCGAATAAACGACCAGATACAACTCTGATGAATTTCCTTCCTACGGTAAAGGAATGGGTAGATTGCCCCCATTTTCATCAGAGTCTATGTTTATGAAAGGAATTTGAATAGTTTCGTTCTCATTCTCTTCGGTGACTATATCATTTGAAAGTAAATATTCTGAAGTAAAGCTAGGGTCGACTGCCATCTCGACCTATTGACTTTGGTCCGATGTGGACTTAGAGGGTCTATCTTCAATGATAGGTGCTTCGATTGACTCCAAAGGTGGTTCAGTCAGATTTTCAACTAGCGATGGATTCGGTAAGAGTTTCTTATACCCAGGAGGGAGTCGCTATGGTAATATAGGACGATTATCCAAGACTCTTTTAGCTTCATCCAGGAAGGGACAATAGTGGAGGGCATGGTCGCCTTCACACAGTCTGTAGGGAAATTTAGATTTTCCTTTTTTTCCGGTGACTTCACTTTCACTAGTTGACGGTGTACTTTCAACATGATCGTCAGAGGTTGACGACACCAGATTGTGCAAGCGAGGAGACCAGTCCCTTAGGATCCGTGGGATGCAAGGAAAATCTCAATGATAGTGGTCTCCTTTTCAGATGACACATGGAGATTTAGGTTTGGATGGTGTAGTGTGTGGATTTTCACTAGACGATGCACGATTGTCCCTTTTTTCCATTGGCTCCTTCTTCTTCTTCTCCTTCCCCTTCTTCTTCTTCTTCTCAGTTACTTGGTTTTTAG
This sequence comes from Pinus tabuliformis, assembly GCA_031772625.1. Lineage (NCBI taxonomy): Eukaryota > Viridiplantae > Streptophyta > Pinopsida > Pinales > Pinaceae > Pinus > Pinus tabuliformis. The sequence continues at coordinate 1,704,533,283 of CM062819.1, forward strand.
TTTTACTATCTTTACCAATCAAAGAGGAAGAAGGAGAGGGAGAGACAAACGAAGTATAAGGTTGGGGGGGAACTCTTGTATCATCTAGTTTCTGATTCGATTGTTCAGGAATCACAGTGCTTTGAATGACAGAGGTCGAGAAAAGCCATACCGGCAGGCCAATTGTCAGTCCTGAAAGGGACAATGTGGCCATATGAGGTGCACCAACATCTCCCCAAGAGGAGAAAGGACTAGGACTTCCCCCAAGGGGAAATCCTTGGTTGGTGGACTCCAGTTTCTTAACCTAAGACCAATGAGGGAACAGTGATGTTATTCTGATTAAAATAAATTTTAGACGCTTTGACACAACTTTCTTTTTCACTTTTTAAGAGTCGAGAAAAAGCTAAAGATGACACTAGTCGCCTTCAATTTTTAATGAGCTTGAAGTGACAACTGCTCAGATGGACCTTTTCTTTTAAGGAGTCTGAAAGTGAATGAAAGAGACTGCTCTGGAAATCTAGGCAGAGGGATTACCAAACCAATCGCAAAACTACAGAACACTTTCTACGATACGGCAGTCAATCTTCCCAAATGTTGTGTTCAGTGCATTGCGATTGATAGGGCGGCAGACACGGCTTCCTAAGGATAAAGGATATAGCCTATTGTGGTCTCCCAATATATACTTGACGATACGTGGGAGCACAAGTCTGTACTGGCACTTATCGTCTCAAAGAGGATGACTCACCCAACCTACGATGAAAGCGATAGTTACCAGGCTTTACAACGCTGGAATATGTCTCTAGCCTAGACTTCTAGATGTTGTGCGTTAGGTTCCAAAGCGTTTTTATGTTCATTAAATTTATTTTACAGTTGATATTTCTTAAGAAGTTTTCCTTTCAGGTTCACCGTGTGATGTAGGTATACAATTCCTAAAATGCAATCTAAGATGATAAACAGTTGTTTAATCTTCTTTTTGTAATGAAAATCCTAGCTACTAAGGAAAGAGAAATGAAATCCTTTCAACATAGAGCAGAGAGCATACACTAGATGCATTGTCCTAAATTAAAATCAACAAGCAGTCAATGCAAATGCACATGCATGTATTTGTTTTCCGCTTTCTTAATGTGTGAATGAAAAAAAAATGCTAAATACAAATCTGAATTATTTCTTCTTTCAAAGCAATAGTACTAACGATTTTCTTTTCAAAAAATGATAGAAAGGCAAGACGACACTTTGCGGTTTTGAACTGAAAACTGCTTTCGACACTTGAAATACTTATAAATTAAGATCAAATACAAGAGTAACAGTGTAATCGACTATCAAAAAGAGAAGTATTCTTTTCCTTGACTGAAAATGACACTTGCGACACTTCCAGATCAAGAGACGACAGTTCGATTAAGCTACTATTTTGTAAAAGAGAACTGTAAATGGTGCACAATACATAAAAACATTCACAATTCTTTATACAATAGAGGTTGGATGATGCAAATAAGGGGGTTTCAACAGTGGTCTACTGATCACAGACAGCAAAACTCCTGAATAAAACTGAAGACAGTGAAGAAAAAACCAAAATCTGGAGGCAGATCTAGTCTTGTCTGATCATCACACCTGTAACACAGGGAAACAGGGATGCATCCCACCTACTGCACACGAGAGGTGTGATGCATCTAGATTGCCTAAAGGAGAGGGTGTGATGGTCAAGGAACAAGACTTTAACTTCGTTTTTGGTCACAGTTTGTAGTTTAGTTCAGGGATTTAGGCTGAGCAAATGATAGTCAGTAACTACAAAGTATAGGGCTGATCTAATGAGGTTACTCAAGCTACCTCTAGGGCACTTAGGATGTTTGCAAGTCAATTGTTTAGTTCATAAACAAACCCAGAGATTGATTGAAGCAGCGTTGATCTACTTTGCACTTGCATAGAAAATGCAGTTCGAAGGCTAGTTGGCTTGACTTCAGGCTCCGTCTGTGGTTTATGAATCAAACAAATAGAGACAAGAAATCAAACTAATCGCTCCCCAGTGGAGTCGCCATTTTGTTATCGGGAAATCTAGTGTCTATTTAGAGCTGCTAGTCCCACTAAGATGGGTAGCTATCTTAGAAACAAACAGATTAAAGTCACTTGTTTTTCCTTTACGAGAGAGAGATGAGAAAGAAGCAGAGAGTACCAACCTCAGTCTTCCGCTTGGCTCCTTGCTTATCTCCTTTCCCCTTTGACAGAATCTTGCCACTGCTTCCTTACTCGTCCAGCTTCAAAGAGAACCTATAGATTCACAGCAGCATAATACCATCAAAGCATAGAGATCTTTCACTATAAACAATATAGGATCAGATATATATTGACCATATAAATGCATATAACAACACAATATTCAGAGATACACAAGAATATGGAGGAAAACTCAAATAGCTTTATTAGTAAAAGTCATAGAAGAGAGGATTACAACCACTTGGTCTGACCCAACGCCATCCTCCCAACTTGAAAGCCCTCTTCACCTCACACAAAGCAAGATAACCCAACAATGTCTTCAAAGAGAAACCAGGAGCGCCTTTTTGCAACTTACCAAATTCCAACCTCTTGATCTCTTGGATGAGGGATCCATTTATAGATATTTGCAAGGGGGTGAGTCAGCTTTTGGGATTTTGATTAGTGCCATCTCTCTGATAGTTCCTAGTTCCACATGGATATTTTATATCTCTTACTTATCCCTGGGCGAACTCAGAGAGGCAAGTGTCAAATGAGCAGTTTCTAGAAGATTCTCTGGGTTTCCACCTAGCAAACTGCTTGTGCCATTTGTCTGCTCTCGCTCATCACACCCTATAGAAGGGATTGCCAGTATGCATCACACTTTTTGCATGTGGCAGGTGAGATGCATTATACCTTTAACACTGGGCAGTTTGTATGGTCCTGCTTTGACCAGTTCTGAGTAGCTTTTCATGGAGAACTTCTAGGAGATGATGTAATCAGATGACCTTGCTCCTTTAGGGTATGAAACGACACTTTTAGGGATTATAAGCCCTTAGTTTATGGACATATGTGATTGGCGTTGCAGTGCCCAAATATTTCTATAACACTTGGGCATGGGTTTTTCCTTATGTGCTTCAGTTGTTTCTTGCAATGATCTCTTGTACTCATATTCATTGATTGAAATTCCTTAATCACATCAACATTAGCCATGAAATCTAATGTTTTTTTGTCATAATTGAATGAAAATAAATTAATGATGTTATCAAGAACAAATGTCTTATAAATAATCTAAAAATAAAAACCATCTCTAAGTGGTGACAACCTAGTAGCTGCATTAGCTAATGTGTCCATGACTACATAGCGAATCCTAGGAACAAATTTAATATCAAATGCTCAAAAGAAAGATATAAGATGCCATACCTTGATCGAGGAAATTTTCATGAATGATTTCAAACAAAAATCCCCATTATATAGGACCTTTTATTGACACTTACATTTGCTTGTGAAATCATGAGCAATGCATATCCTAAAAAACTTCAACAAACCATCAACATGAAACAGGAAGCAATAATCATGAAAAACCATAAACACACAATATGATAAAAGAGTTCACCTAGTGTGGGCTACATCTTTGGGCTCAGTGTCAAGAGTGGGGAGGCTGCTTCATTAGTTGCTACAAGAATATGATGAGTACATGATGCAATCTTTATCAATACAAGGATGAACCCCCTTAACTAGAGTGGCATGTCTCTCCAAAATATGTTATTCTATAATAAATCTCACTTATAAAATCTCTCCTTAAACTTGAAAAAGTAAAAATCTCTCACATAAAGTGGCATACAATGATCCTCCAACAAATTGACATACATGGATCTCAGAATCAAATCATCATCTCAGCAAAAATCAAAAGAACAGATGGAAACAATACACCTTATACATCCAAGTCCAAGCGTGACCTGAAAATCAACTACTTGGACAAAGAAACAACATGCACCATCATGTTCCTTGTGAAGAATCGTGAAATCTGAGTATAAACATGACCCCTTTCCATCTCAGTCAAATCTAGGCTCCTCAAGAATCTCAAAGATTCCTCAAATACTCTGTTCTACAGGTTGACTGAAATTCAACTTCTCAAATGAAGAAATTGATCACTTCATTGCGTTCCTTGTAAAAAATTGAGTCAGATGGGTATATAGTTGGCCTGGTTTTGAAACTATCAACTTTGGGATTTTAGGGAATATTTCAGATTCCATGTAGATTCTTGTGTCAAGTTTCCATCTTCATGGTTCCACCCTCAACATTCTTCTTCTGAAAAATATGCTTCTTAGATCAGAGAACTGATCACACCATCAGACTCCTGGCAAAATTCTAGTTAATTTGAGTATAAACTTGGCATAATTCTGGCTCTGTTAAAAATTTAGCTCCAAGGGAATCTCAAAGTTTCGTTAACATTCTACAAAGGGAATATTTTGTGGAATATTCCCCTAAAATATTCTTGTCTTGAAAAAGACACCCCACTTGGGCTAGGTTCCAACTGGCTCTACTGTTCGTGGTTCCTCCATTCTCAGTTGTCGGGTGAATGAAAAAAATGAGTTTATATCATTTTTTTTTGGGTGTGAAATACAAAGTGGCCTGTTAGGCTGTTTGGTTAGGCACTCAAAATGGGTTGAGGTAGGCCTGGGTTCCAACCCTGTGGCCTCCCTAAAATAGTGCCCTGTTGTAATGTTTTTTGGCATGTATGGTGTTTTTTTGGGTCATTGTATGAATATGGGAATGAGGTCATCGCATTGGGCTGACTGGCGTGGGTTTTCAACTCCTACCAACCTCCATTTATATGGTGGCCATTTGAATTATGGGCAATGGCCATTTTAATTCACATATATGGTTGGGGGGTTGGTGGGGGTGGCAGTTCGCCACCCCATATTTTATATATTTTTTAATTTTTTAAAATAACACGTTCAAAAAACGTTGAACAAATTTTTAAGGTCATTAGATGAATTAAGTAGGCAAAAAATTCACTATTTCCGACCGCCGATAGGTGCCAAATTCTCGCCTAGTTAGTGGCCACCAAATTTAGCCAAACCTCCAATTTTAGCAGGCCTCCAAATTTAGTTGGCAATCTGCTAAATTTAGCCAGTGGGGCCAAATTGACCAAAACTTTGATTGCGAATACCTTGAGCATATGAAGTCGGATTTGAGTGTCATTTGCACCATTGGAATCATGACAGTGAGCTCTATGTTCTAGTTTTGGTGGAGATGAAATCCAAAGATTGATTTTTGGGCCTATCTAAAGCCAATTGGATCATAACTCTTACAGACAATTTTTAATATTAGGTGATAGACAATGAATAGTATTCTGTATCTGATGTGTAACAATCTCCGAGTCACCTTTTACCATTAATACTTCCACCTTGAGGTCGATGGATTTATTTGATCCAATTATGAGTGCCTCATATTCAAAAATGTTATTTGTGCCTTGAAAATTCATTCGACACGAAATAAGATGTTTATTTTTTGTTTTGTTTGTCAAGTTGTCTGTGTTCCTCCAGGCTTGACTTGTGGCTTGAGAAACTGCAACCCAGGGGAATCTAAGCCATCAAAGTCACCCGAGGATCACACCCAACCTAGGCCACACTAGCCCTAAGCTGATTGGATTTTATCATGTCTCTTCCCTGTGGCACAGGCACAACAACTTCCATGATGTTTGATTCTGGGTTTCCTTGCTAATGAGGCCCATCCTTAACCTGTTGTGCTAGTGGGACTTGGCGAAATAAGATGTTAGTTATCTTGAGGGTCTATCCAAATGAAACCAACTCCAAAGCCCTCTTGTGTCTTCAAACCGTCAAAATACTTAGTCTAAATATCAATAACAATAGGGTTAGTTTCTACACTGGTACTATTTACATATATAAAATAGGGTTCATTATTGCCAATTAGATTGCAAGGAAGGAGTTTCGACTGTGTGTCTGGTGGTACAAAAGATGGTTGCACAAGGTAACATCCATGTTCGATTTCTAAGAAGAAATTTCCAAATATTTCTTGCACAAAGCTAATCTTATCATTGTGAGATTCAATCGATGTTATGGTATACTTCATAAAAGGTTCACTTTCTACTCAAACCTGATTGTTCTTTTCCTTGTAGGGAAGCCATAAATGTGACGAATCAATAGCAAAGTGTCCTTGGAACTTTTTAAACCAATCTCTACTCAAAAGTAACCTGTGGGCTTCCAGAATGTCCATAATGATAATGTATATACATTGGTGAACTCTATCATCAGAAGATAAATGAATTATAACATTGTTCAATTCACCAATTCCACGCACTTGCTATCTATCTAATTGTATAATTTTGGCACTAATCTTTTCCCATTTTGTGTTAATTTTTTTAGCAACATATAGGGGCATGACGTTCGCAGATGCACTCAAATCAACTAGGAAATTATGGACATTATAATTAAAGATTTCAACGTTAAGAGAAAGGGGGGCAAGTAGATATTGAATTTACATTAACTGTATTAAAAGCATATTCAAGTATAGGATTTAACTTACTGATGCCTTGGATGAAGTAGCTGTCTTACTTGATGGAGGTTTGGATGAGAATGCTTGGATAATCAATTCCCGCTGATTTGCCAAATTTTATAGCTCATAAATGGAAATATTCACATGAGCTTTCTTCATGTCTTAAATAATGTTGTAATCAATATTGCACATGGCATCTTCATCCTTGACAGGTTGTGCTGAATTGGTAGGAGGTGAATCCTTGTCTGATACCTCAGGGGTGATGGAATTGTTCTTATTATTCCTAGAAGTGTTCTTTTGAGGTTGAGTGCTTCCATATTTTTTTGTGAGCTCTGAGTAAGATTACTAGGAGGTAAAATTTTCCTCAACAGTTACTTCTTCATGCCTTGCTTAGGAAATGATCATTTTCTCCTCAAATTATATGGCTTGGATTGTTGTTTGGGAGGAGCTTCACCCACTAGGGGCTCACTAGCACTTTGTCTATAATTATTCAAGATAATACCAAAAGTGAAAATTGATTCACGAACACTTATATTATCCTTTGGAAGGGATGGTTCATTAGCCTCTTGAATATGCTCAGACTTCTCTTCTGCTGTCAAACTTTCCAGGACATTAGCAACCATACCATTCATATTATGCTTCAATTGTGGGCATGATTTTTCAAAATGTGCTTCTTGATGAAACATGTAGTAGTTGTCCATACCCAGGACCTCAACGTTGAATACTACATTAGATCTTTGAGTAGGCTTGGCCAGTTGATTGATATTCTTCTTAAAGAATGACTTAAAGGACTTAGTATTAGTAGATGCCTCACTTGAATTCTGTTTTAGTTCGAATACTTCATTAGTGAGTAGCTTCAAGGACTCAGTCAATCTTTCCATGTCAAAGGGATATTTCTCTTTAGTTTTAGCATAAACGACTTGAGACTTTTTCCAGTTTTCGTTGGAGTCCTTTGAATCTTCCTTATCAAAAATAACTCCAATGGATCTTAAGTCCTTTTCTACAACAATTTCTTCCACAAAATTGAGAGTAAATATTTCCTTCATAGCTCTTTTCATAAAAATGGAAATACTACTCAGCAAGGAAACAATGTAATAATCCTTAGTGATTGAATCATGGGACTGCACATTGGTGGGGAAATTATAAAAAACGGAGTAAATATATGATTAAAAAACTTCACCTTTTCTTTATCCCCCATCTTAATATTTCCAAGTTCTTTGAGCAACACGGCATGAGTATTATCACCAAAACATTTCTCTAAGAACAACTATTTAAACTCACTCCAATTATGGATTGAATGTAGTGGAAGGCTATGTTACCATACTAATGCTCTACCTTCAAGAGTGTAAGGAAATAATGTACAAGAAACAACATCATAACATACCTCTAAAATCCTTAGATGCAAGTAGAAGTCATAAACGTGATCCTTATCCTTTGCTTTCTTTTCTGGATCATACTTTGTAAGCAACTTTTCCAGGTGCTTAGGTAAGCGATGAAGATTTCCCAGAAGAGAAAGAGGCCCTTAGGCCATCCAATCCAATTGGTAATCAACCATGTCTTCTTTTTCCTCTTCCTCTTCACTCTCTGATTCTGAAGACTCTTCTCCTTCACTATTCAATTTTTTGTTATTATTTAGTTGTTCATTATTCGAAAAGTGAAAGTCCTCCTCGTCTCCCTCTATATTTCCCGCAATAGGTGGTGGAATGTACTCATGATGATAAGATTACTCAAGTGAGTCAGCTAAATCATCAAGGGTAGAAGTAGCCAAATCTTCCACTAAAGAAACTAAAATACCATGGTGAGTTATCTCCTTCTTTGATTTCTTATGAGGAAGAATGGATGTGACAGGGAGTAATCAAAGAGATCTAGCAAACTAACGAGTGATGGGTTGGATCCTATGGAGTTGCTCATAAGTAACTTCATAGGCATACTTCAGACCTTAGTGATATGGTTCTTCTTTCTTGAATATATGAGCTGGAGTCAGACTCAGACAACCTTGAAATAAAGGTTTTTTATGTGAATGTGTTGAATTATCAGCCATAAATAGGCCCCCCTCCCTCTAGCGCTAGAATGTTGACGGTGCTGTAAACTTCCAACACATAGGGGGTCTCTTTGATATGAAACCCAAATAGAACTCATGCCGTTTGGAGTAGGAGCCCCATCCAGGAATTGGGCCCAACTACCATTGTTATATTCTTAAATATTTTCCTTAGCTGCAATTTACAACATACGGGAGCATGCATATACTTTTGAGATAAGCAAGTAGTTAAGCTTGTGTGAAACAAAAAATTGCAATGTGTACAAGGTATTTTCACGAAGGGGAAAAGAAGGAGCGAGCCTTTAGAAGAAAAGTAATAGTACTATCCTAATAAAGACACACATATATGTAGAAAGAATCATTAGTTTATACCCTGCGAAATAATTCACAAAATAACAACGATCACAAAAGCAAATAACAACACACATTCAACAAGATGTATACCAAATCCAATGAAATGGTTCATTTTCCTTAGTATTTTTGAACAAAAACATATTCCACAAACATTAAAAGAATATTCTTACAACATTCACGATGTATGCATGAAAATGCGCCGGATTTGAGAGCTTCAAATCATTAAGTGAAATTTCCAAGATACACAATTACAATGTTGCATTACTAGCTCCAATAGTGGAATGTTAAGCCACCACTTGCTCCTCAAAATAATTATCTTCTCTCCTCTGCCTAACTTGATAAGCCAAGGTGAAAAGTCCTTTGCTTGAGATATGAGGGTTTATTTATAAAAATGAGGTGACTCTTCACTTCCCATGTGACTATTGACCTCCCTCATGAATCTTGAGATCCCATGTGACTTTTGAGCTCCTACATGACTCTTGGACTTCCTAGTGACTCTACACATTCCATGTGTGACCCTTGGGCTTCCACACATTTTACATTTCCAATTTTTGAAATTACATAATTAATTTCCACCAATAATGTGGCAAAAATACATGAGACAAGACAAAATTCTTGTGTTGACACTTTGAAGAGTTACAATTTGGCGACTATGACATGAGTCTGAAATGTAGTATATCAATGCCAATTTATTCTATTTTCTACTATTTCTTTCATCCTTCATGATATATCTTGCTTTTACTTCATCTTCACCTTTCAAAGGGTTTGGTTACAGTATTAGAGTCTTCCATGTCATCTTGGTCTTCATCTATTTGTCATAGTCCAGAGTTCCTTTATCTCTTTGTATGATGGTTCCTGTGTGTTTCACCTCCACAAGTGTCTTCTTGAAAAATTTCTTTGATGACCTCCTTGAACATTATCTTCCATGTTAATATGGTATTACCTGCAAGTAAATTTCACCCATGTAAATACAATATCAGTCCTCAAAATATCCTAGTCAACCTTGTTTTCTCGTGCAAGATAATGACTGTGATGGGACAATGTGCTAGGGATGAGAGAGATACCTTCTTGGATGTAGTGCATAGGGTTAGGAGGCAAGGATGACAGGTATGGGAATTGAAAGTGTGCAATGCATAATGGAAAGAGAGACAAGGCAAGTATTTGCATCATGGGCAAGTCCAAGAGACAAGGGTGGAAAGCTTGGGCACTGTGACTGCACAATGGTTAAAGAGGAGGCTCAAGAGATTGCACAGGTTTCCACTGCAGGGGTCCAGAAATGGCCCTACTTTCCACTAAGAATGTGCAGTGTGAAATTCAAGGCAGGGTTGGTCCAATCTTGTGCAATGGGAAAGTGTAAGCAACAAGGTTGAGTGACTATGCTTTGAGGTTACATAATGCACAGTGAAGGAGGCTATCCTATATATGGGTGAAGTGCACAAGTCTTGAAGGTAAGGTTCTCATCACTGAGGTTTAGGAGTGCATAATGCTCTCATCACTTGGTTGGAAGTTAAATGTGCTCATGACTTGTTCAAGATGAGAGGACAAGGAAGAACACCAAAATTGATTAAGTGTGAGATCAATGAGACTAGAGAGTAAGAGTAATAGCATATAAAAAGTCTCGAACATGATCACATACACATATACAACCAAGAACTTGAAAATAATATGCAAAATACCCAAAACCAACTTGCATACAAGAAAACGACACTTATCTCCAAGTGCAACACTTAGGATATATACATTTATGACACAAGTGTCGACTACAACCAAAAGTTGTGCTATGCCATGGGAATGTGTCCAAGATGCGTTTTAATAAAAAACAAGATTAACTAATGCAAGAGTGCATTGAATATGCCCCTTAAAGGTGCATCAGAGATGCCTCTAACAAAATATGACACTTTGGGCTTCTTTAGAAATCAACCTGAACACTTAGAAAAACTTAGAGAACAAACATGGAACAATTTTAACAACTTAAAATGACAGTGCACATGATCAATGAGAGGCTCCAAAATTTGAATGTAGGAAAAATTTAGAGGGTGGTGTATCAGCGAAAACACCTCTCTCTACCCACTCTCATTTATTGTTCTAAAATAATTTTTTCCCTCTCTCTACCCACTCTCATCTATTGTACTCAACTATGGAAAAAGAAGTACTAGAATATAATCAAATCCATTATTCTCCTAGTGGATCGGTTGTAACACAACTCAATAACCAACTAGGGCTTAAATTTATCCCATTTAACCCTTAATATGAGTTACAAGCTGAATATTCTAGTGTTTCATTCATTATGGTCATGTAGATAAACCATTTTTCATGAGTAATGGGGCTGACATGGCATCCTCTCGAATCATGGTGAACAAAATAGGAAGTTCAAATTCTGGGTGACATAACTTTTTCATATGAACTCCATGTGAGGTTATTCTTGTGCCATTGGAAAGGTTTCTAAGTGTACAAAAATGTTAGGGGGACTGGCACAAGGAGAGATTTTGGACCCCGAAAAACTTCATTAAATTCCTAAAGCTACCTCTGAAAGGTTTTAAATCCCAATTCAACGAACTGGGACCTATTGATAAAAATGGTTTTTTGAGCTAATTCATCCATTTTTTTTCACTCTAAAAGCATCAAGATGGATAAAGAATAATATAAAAATCCAATCTGGATCATACCTCCCCATTTTAGGAGGCGTTTGGTTCCCAAACATTTTTACTGAATGAGGTGAGGAAATTTTTCCTTTACCTTCTCCCTGGAGTAACATTTAGAACTACATATAAGTCTTCCATTCAATCTAATCTACAAAAGGTCATGTTTCTTGTGTCTTGTGGTTCTAGACCTATTCTACAAAATTATATCCTTTGTAAACCATGCTTGAGCATTTAGTGCTAAATACTCTATAAAATCTAGTAACTTCTCCTCTTCTTGATCCGCTATGGATGACTCACAAAGTTTCATATTTTCCACATTCACTACTGAGTAAATGCACATGTGTAGGGTTACTAAGTCTATATGTGTTATCTTCCACCTTTTCCAGTATCTCATAGGAACCATATCACAAAGCATTGATTTTCTTACTAGGACCCTGTAGTCTCTCCTTGTTCAACTATAACCATACTCCATATCCCAGTAAATGATTTCTCTATTTTGTGTTGATCATGCATGGACTTGTATTTTTCCTATGACTTCTACAATGTATTCTATACCTATAGATATATCTTCCTGATCTTCTCAAAAAAAATTTCTTCCCTTAAAGCATCCCCTGTAAGATCCTCCCTCTGTCTTCCTTGTTTCCTACATACAATATCTAAAGGTGAAGGTGGAAAATATATAATTTGTTTTTCAGATGGGGGCTTACCCATAAAAGTGTGTGTTTCCATGTTATAAGAGTTTTGTATATATTCCATATTTTCATCCCAAGTCTTTGGATGCTTTTGATTGTAACTTCTTAAAAGCTACACCAAAGTCATGTTTACTATGTATTTTTTCCCATATTATGTCTGTAGATAGAATGTTGTAGACCTCTTCAACCTCGTGTCCATATTCTCCCACAATGTATTCCAAAATGCACTGAAAAATGTTGTGTCCCTATTTGAAATGATGCTCCTTGGGATTCCAAAGTGTACCTAAACCTATCCAAAGTTTAAGTTTGGTGCTTCTTTCCCACTGATGGTCTTTTTACAAGGCATGAGAATGAAAATCTTAATGAACCTGTCAACTACCATGAACAAGTGGTCATGTCCCTTCTTGGTTGTTGGTAAACCACCCACAAAGACCATGGAAATGATTTCCCAAGGATAAGTGGGTATAGGTAAGGGATGTTTTTGGCTTAGGGGGTCTTGACCCAGGTTTAGAGTTAGTTGCGCCAAACAAATCCCTACACTACTGGCCCTTTCAGCATCAATCTACATAGCGCGGACTGAAGTCTCACCCGAAGTAGTGGGGGGGATGCTGGAACCAAGTTTCCACATCTATAGATCAGTGCGATGTATTTTTATGACCTAGATCTACCTTCACGCAGATATCTAAGCTCTTAAGGCTTAGTGTTGTATCTTCCCTCAATTGGCCTCCAGACCTCCGTGAAGGTCTACGACTAGTTTTTGCGGACCCTGAACAGGAAAATTAGCTACTTATGCACATCATATATTACCCTTAAGTTAGTATTTACTCATATCTACCTTAGTGTTCGATAAATTTAACAGAAAGTATTATGATCTTCGCGTAATCACTTAACATTAATTACATTCAGATAATAAGATGGATCAAGTAAATTTTCACATCAATACACCATTATTTTATAAAGACATCATTTCATCACAACATATATCGCAATCATACATAATAGAAGTAAAGAGATAAAACACAGACATTTCTACAGCAGTCTTCTTTATTGATCTTCAGTATAGATTTACAGACTCAATACTTCCCTTTGCACTCAGCTACAGGGGTCCACGAACTCAGCTGCGGACACTACTCTAGGCCTCTGCACACTCAGCTGCAGAGCCTTTCCTCTTACTTTCCTGTGCTAACTCTCTAGACTCCTTCCGTCGTACCCATAGACCAAAGACTTCTATCTCTATCTATCTTGTCTTAGACTCTCTAAGACACACCTATTTATACAATCCCATGGTCCACGGACCATGGGTAGATCTTCAAAAATTGATTGAAGTTTACATGAATGAGGGTAAAAACCCTTTTTGACTCTTAACTAACTTCGCACTCCACGTCCACAATTTGTAGAGACTTTACATCTTTTTACATCAAAACTTAGGCTTTTGCCCGAAAATTGACGCAGGGGATCCCATCCCAACAGGCCCCCAACACAAAGGTTGTGACTCGCCCTCGATTCACTCAGCTAGTGTGGTGATATTTCTGCGAAGATCCCATAGCTCCACCTGCAAAACTACTACTTTAGTCGTGCTCTGCGTGGCTTCCTGCTTCACTTGTTCGACCAACTACTTTGTAGCTAGTCCTTCACTGGCTCGCTTGAGTTTCTGCTATGTGAGATGCAGGTTCATCAGCTTTTCCTAGATGTTGGATGAGACTTGATAGGCTTCGTCCAACCAAGGACCCAACTGTGCCTTAAGCACTGCCTCTTTTTTCTGCGTTGCTTCCACTTGTGCAGGGAGCTGATTTTCCTCCTGTAACTTGGCGAGGTGCTACACTGTAGAAATGGAGTGTGCTGTCGCCCTAACCTCATCATACTGCTTCTGGAGCTCACAAATCTCTGTATTCAATATCTTCACGGTGGTATCTTCCTACAGGGCCATCACCACTTCCATGGCCTATTCGAATAAATATGTGTAGTTAATGACCGCTACTATGGATGTCGCAGTCATTAACTGCACATCCATAGTGCTGCACTGTTCCCTGACTATGGATGGGATCCAGCAGTGGCTTGTTCACCTTTTTCTTCTTCTGGGACCCCTCCTGCTGCTGCTTCCTATACCTTTTTACCCATAATGGAGTGCTTTGTCCCTCATCACCTACACTGCCATGCGCCAACTGCTCTTCCTCTTTGGTTTCGGGTGAAGGGGATTTATCACTTCGCTCGGAGTTGCGTTGCTCTTATTCAGCTTGCTGCTTTGCATCACGCTCCTTGTCTAGTTGAGCCTTCTCCTTGGCCTCCTTCTTTCGTTGTGCGACTAACTTCTATGCCGCCTGCTTCGCTGCATCCTTCTTCTTTTTCTCTGCTAAACTCCCCATGCCTTTACTTGTACCTGCAGAAAATTCAGACGAAGAGTGCTAGTTTGCTAGCCAGCACTTAGTTACTTCCTAAATCACATCATCCGTGGCAAGATATGGCAGATCAAACCACTTCTGTTGTGGATCCATCCATGCCCGATATAAACGCGGTGGAAGTGTGCCTTGAATTCTGCATACTATGACAATTGTTCATACATGGTAGGGGACAATCGCTGGTGCTGGTTGATGGCCATGCGAATGCTCGCCTCCATCAAAACCCAGAAAATATTCGTTTCTATGACCTGTGTGGGCTCCTTCATGGTCCAAAGGGAGGCAAACTATGCAGCCTCTAGCAAACCTGCTTCCAATGGAGGAAACTAACCGTCCTCCGACATCTCCCAAGCAACTAGCATAATGAAGAAAAGCAACCATGCGTAGTGGAAGGTATTTCTCTCATCTTGAGCCTCACGACAATTTGTAAGGAACTCGCTACATAAATAGCGTGACCAGCTAAAATGCACGCCCTCCATGCATTGTGTAGCTAACGAGATCACGGGCGCCGGAACCTCATCTGCACGCCACTTCCTCATGACCTTGCTGGCTAGTATTTGGGTGGAAATTTTCACCGCGGGGTTGTTGATGGATGTTATGGAGTACTCGCATGGCTTCTTGAGAAGCTCAAATTTCTTCTTCATCTTCTCTGCCAAGTCTTGTCACTTGTATTTTCAACAAACTCCTTGGCCAGATTCAAGCCTTCATGTGGCAGGAGCGTGATCTTGTGGATGAGCATGTCCGTGATGGGGATAGGTGCGCCAAGCCATAAGCACCCATCGTGCACTAGAGTTAGTAGCTGCCGTATACAGGTGGTATTTATGTTAGAGCAGTGGTAGTGGGGCACCAACAATAGATTTAATAACCCAGACTACTCTACTCCGTAGATCCACTGAACTGTCTCTAATGTAGTGACACCAGAGTATTTGCAATATACTCGCTTCAAGTAATTCTTCGTTGCGAGGTGGGGGAACCTCTCATGGTCAGCCAAGTCCCATTCCTCCATATTTAAAAGGGGAACCCACACCAGGCAGGGACCTTTGAAGGTTATCTTTTATGGCAGCAGGGGCATATGAATGACAAATTTCTCCGCGTCGGAGTCCTTGGTGACCTTCGCCTTCCCTTTACATGGAGGGATGTAATTTGGGAACTTGGTGGGCTCCACACCCTCAACATCTATATCTTCAGTACCCTCTTTGGCCTCCAAATCTGCAACCTTCTCAGGTTTCTTGTCCTTCTTTTGTGTCTAGGTAGCAGAGTGCTTTCTAGGCGACTCGCACACTGGCACTGACCTTTTCTTCTTGTATTTCTTCAGCTTGTGGGTCTCGCTCATTGGTGTAGGTTTCAGCCTAGGCAACCTTGACACCGTAGGCATAGGAGTCAGAGCCTCCATGCTTACAACTTCTAGAGTCGCTCCTTCGGAGGTAACAGTTCCTTTGGTGCTTGCAGTCTCACCTGGTACTGACATAGTGCTATAAATGAATCGCAGGTTTCCTCGGGTAGATTCTCAAACATGGAGCTTACGAGAAAATATTTGAAAAACTTACGATTCATAAGTGATGGACAACACAACTCAAAAACTCTAAGGGTGAAAAGTGTTCTTTACTAGAATGGCACGTGTAATTTATAGGAGAATTTGAGTTCAAATCCAATTGTTCCCCCAAAAATCCATCCATTAATGTTGATTTGGTGACAGATCTCCAAATATTTCAGCCTTAAATGCTGCCCACCCGCTCCTCTTAATCGTCTCCTTGCTGTTAAATCACAAATAATGACTCTAACAGTCATTTTCTGGCTGTGCTGCACGGTATCTCCCTCCATAGCGTAGCTTCCTTTGTATGGCTTCTGGTATGGTGACATCACCCTGTTTCACGCAGCCCCCCTATCGCGGAGTCCCTAAAACTAGGCAGTGTAGTTTATAGTGCTGCGCTCCCTTACAGCAGCCTGGAGAACTAAGACTATTTGGCTACCATATAGTCATTGATCCAGATCTCCTGTGTACAGCTTCAACTGGCTCCCATTCACCCTTCCCGGGAAAGGTTCTCCATAAAGTGAGCTAAACCACACCCCCATTTGTGAATTCTTTGATGACATATGGCCCCAACCGATGCATCTGAAACTTTCCTCGAAACTTATCGAACTTACTGTCATATAATAATACCAAATCATTTACCTTGAATGTGTGCAACTTGATATGTCGATTGTGCCATGCTTTTTCATGTTCCTTTTGTACTTGATGATGAAATCCAACCAAGGATCTGTCCTCTTCGAGCTCCATCAACTATTCAAGCCATTCTTCCAAGGCTTTGCAGTCCACCATCCCTGTGAAAGTTGCTATGCGGAGACTAGGCATGATATATTCCATAGGCATCACAATTTCTACGCCATAGACCAACTGGAAAGGTGTCTGACCTATTAGTTTTTTGCAAGTAGTCCTGTATGCCCATAATATTGCTGGTACGTGCACGTCTGAATTCTCCAATATCGTATTGAAGGCCTCAACTATTCCATTAGCCTAAGGATGATATGGTGTACTCTTCTGATGATAAACCTGGAACTCTTTAGTCAACGCGTTGATCGTTTCATTGAGGAAGTGCATACCGCGATCACTCATCAACACTTTTGGCCAACTGAACCTGGTTAACACATACTCAAACAAGAATTTAGCTAATGTAGCCCTTGTACAATCCTTCTCAGGCTATGCCTCCACCCATCTGCTCAGATACTCTATCACGACGATGATATAGTGCACACTTGTTTTCTTGCCTAGGGGCTGAATTTGTCCTACAAAGTCAATAGCCCATTTCTCAAATGGCTATAACGACACCTGAGGATTCAGAGGTAGCTCATCCCTTCACGATGGCTTGCCCATTCTTTGACATGCATCATGCTATCTCAAAATCAGACCTTGATAGGCTGCTGTGATCAGGTAGACTTTAAGTAACTATTTCAAACCTACTTCAGGCTGACGCTTAGCCTCCCCAACCTGAGAGGGCTCTCTCACAAGATTAAAGATTTGGATAATGAATAAGATGGCTAACTCTATGAAACAAAATGAACAAGTATAAGAGGTTGAAACACAATTAAAAAATATCCATTGGGCTTATGGAGTCAGATATGCTTCAGTATTGACAGTAAGGTTAGCTTTGCATAGAAGTCAGGGCATTCAGAATCCAACATATGTAAACACACCAAACACATAGAGGACCAACACAGTTTACAAATGTATGAAGGAAATTAGAGCACTGTTAGTGATTTCTAAGTAATCAAACATTCATAATACTGTAGATAATAGGAAAGAGACAACACAAGACATTCAGAACATCGAATTCCTTTTGATTCCTGAGAAGCAAGGCTAATACTGTATTACTAAACAGAGTCTTTACACAAAGCACAATATGAGATATTTTCTCAATAATTTTCCAACCCTAAGTACATTGCTCTCTCTCCTATATATAGAATTCTTTACATAGCTGAGATTCCTCCTCCAGCATGAGGGGAACTCGAATTCTGCTTGCTATGACACCTACTCAAACTTTAACTAACTATTAAATACAACAACTGCTAACTAGAAGTTTTAGAAACCTAAGACAATTAGGAGTCTAACTCCACATCATGCTGATAATAGCATTTATTACAATCAAAACTTGTTCTCTGACAAGTGGTTTCCTTCAGTTTAGCTTTGGTGGATGTTTAAAACTCCTTGTTGGCCCTTAATGTCTTATCTCTTTACTACTGCTGGAAAGTAGGAAACTGCCCCTGTTTTTCTGCTTTTGGTTTCCTCAAGGATATTCAAAACCAATTAACCATGTTGTTCTTCTTTGATTACACAAAAATGTATTGGAGTGCCACGTTCTTCATGTGCTTTAGACCCTTCCCATATACTCGTATGAAGACAAAACCTCTTCAAAGCTGTTTGAGATGTCATGGACAATACTAGTTGTGATCATTTGTATAAAAAAAAGATTAGAGTTCCTTTGCTTGTTTTGCCCTGGCTGGATGCTTGAAGATTGTAAATGATCCTTTTTTGAAATCCCCTTTCAAAAAAGTTTCCCCTTGATTACTCAAAATTGGTCGACTGAGTTTAATTATGCAGCTACAGCAGTTTTGTAGCGCGCTACGAAACTGCTGTGCATTATGCATCACCTACAGTAGTTTCATAGCGCGCTATGAAACTTCTGTGTAATCACAAAACATAGTTTTAATACCAAAAGTTGACTTTCTTGAGCCTCTTTATATTGAAATGTCCTTTTCAACTGCCCTGAAGCTATTCAAAACTGAATGAAGATGCATCATTCTTCAAGAAAAACTGCAACAAGGTAAATCATCAAAATTTGGGATATAATCTTACTTGCTGTGTGATTTCCTTAAGGAAATATTTCCCACTGGCTTAGCTGTATCCTAAAATCCTCAATTTTCCTCTTCATAACTCTGATCCTAGCTCTCAGTCTTGTATTAACTCTTCTGATGAATTTTGCTTCCTTTATTGCGGGAACTGACTAGGTATAGTATTGAGCATGACAGTTGACCACCTCGGGTATTTGAATTGTTTTGTCTTCCCATAGAGCCTCCATTTTTTTAAAATGAGATTCCTTGATTGCATGTTTCCTTGAGGCTTTCTTCAGTTTAGAAATTTCCAAGTTTGTTGATTTCAACTTCTTTTTTAACTCTTCAACACTATATTCCTCTTGAGGGATAACCGCCTTACCTTTATCTCTTTTATGCAGCTGAGATGATGTTTCTGATGGAGCTACCGGTCCTTCATGAGACTGTGCTATCTCCTCTGTTTCACTTGCTTCTAGCAATGTCTCTTGTACCTGTCTTGAATGCCTCGTCACAGGTCTTCTTGGCTTAAAGACAAATTTAGCAACCAGATCATCAAACTTGAGATTTTTTGAGGCTTTGATCTTTTTGGTCTTGTCCTTTCCTGATTCTATCAAATCTGCTCAAACCAAGGGAGATTCTTCAATATCAATAGCTTGCAGTAAGTCATTAAGACTTCCCTTTGAAACTGGGCTTTCCTCAGTAACCACTGTCTTGCCTTTTTCCTTAGCTAATTGGCTCCTTGTCATTCTTCTCTGGACTACTTCACCTGTAGATGATTCATGTACACCCTCTTTGATCTGAGTTTTCTCTTTCTGGGATTGTTGGGGTGTGTCTTGGATTATCAGTGGTTTGGTGGGTTCCTTTACCTACTTCCTAGCCTTCACTTTTACAAACCTCTTGGATCTTGTTTCTGCACGATCATTGGCTGCTGGTGGAGAATTTTTTACATCCTGAGGATTGAGGCCAATTTCATTTTTGAAGCCAGACATAAACATGAATGTGGACCAGTCCATGTCTACTCTCTGGAGCTCATGAAAAACGATCAAATTGACTAAGCTATGGTGAAACAATGAGGTCTCACAGGCTTCCTTCTTTAGCTGAACCTTGTCACACATTTTGCGTAGGCTACGAAACAAGTAGAAAGGTAAATCAAGAGATGTATTTCCTGTGAAATGAAGCAGAAGCTTGAACTGATATGAATACACCTTATGATACCTCCCCTCACAGGTAAAGTACCTCTGTATGCAGGTAAGTAAATTGGCATATGAGTCCTTGACAAAATTCCTGGGCACAGACTTATTTAAATCTGAATCAATGAACTCCGGCTTCAGAAATTCTTTACAGGGATTCATATCAAATTTGAAATTTTTAAACCATATTTCCTCTCCCCTTGGGATTTCAGTAACTGCAGATATGACCTCTGGAGAGATGGGTAATTCAAGCACCCCAACTTTTGAATTCAAACCTGTGAAGTTCAAGGCAAATTCCTTGGTGAGTGCATATGGCCTCCTTGAAGTTTTTCACAAAACCTCCAACAGCCAACTTGTTTGAAGGCTCATTCAACTTCGTCATTCTTTAGGATGCTATCTAACCCCTCAGGTTAATTCCTCAAACATCTGCCTGACCTGTGCTCCTTTCTTTCTGTAGACCCCTCCATGAAATTCCAGCGGAATAGAAATTTGAAATACTAGCACTGCCTTAATCTTCGATCACTGCCTCTCTTGAAAGCTGCCTTGCTTGAAAACAACCTCGCTTGATCTTCGGGGAATTCAAATTGAAGGCTTAACCATTTATTTCTCATGCATGAACCTAAACACAAATCATGACTGTGAATACTTGGCTCTTCTTGAAACTTGAAATTTGAGCGTACCAAGGTACCTAACAACTCTAATGATGAAGATAAGCGGTTGGACATGATAGGCGAAGTGTATAAGTTGACAAATGATGATGTAAACATAACGGATTTCGAAAGATATGACAGCTGAGTAATATTTGGTATGAATCCATATGAATCCCCGATTTCGTAGCGCAGCTAGTGCAAAATCTAGGTTTTGCGCTACAAAAACACCTAAGAAGAGTTTTTGTGCTACGAAAACACCTAAACAGAGTTTTTGCACTACGAAAACTACTAAATAGTTTCGTAACACATAAGAACCTTCGAACAAAGCTGACACATGGAAACTATGAGAGTTATGAGACCAGTGATGAATGAGAATGGATAGTTGACCTTTATTTAACCATACCACTAAGACTCCTAGGACTTAGACACTAAAACAAACAAAAAATTAAACCTAGATTGGCACCTAACCTTTACAATCAAACTGTTATGAACAATTTGGAAATTGTTTCTTAAGTGATAACACATCACATGCCCTACAATATGCTTTGGTATCCTTGGGTAATGTAGGCCACCACAACCCGGCGCACAGAATCTTTTGCGTTGTTGCCTTTCCTGCATACTTCCCTCTTGTAGCCCCTCCACGAGCCTCCACAAGGATGTTGTTTCTTTCAAAATTGGGCACATACCATTGGAGTATCTCGTCTGAACCCATCTTATATAAATGTGTTGCAATTACCGAGAAATCAGGCATGCATACTACCAACTCTTTCTTTTGTTGATTGGTGTAGCCTTCTAGAGCTGTCCCTATGGTCAAAAAGTGGATAATATGTGCAAAATGATTATCTGCTATGTGCGCCATGAAGAGCTGTGTGTCGGGAAACCCTTCCTCCAAGTTAGTAGGCTCCTCCCCCATTTCAATTCACGACAAATGGTCAAGTCCTGCATTCAACCTTCCCAGCTTCACAATTACTTCAAACTCATATTCTTGAAACAACAGCAGCCATCTACATATCTTTTCCCCCAACATAGGCTTATTGACTAGGTACTTCAAGGTGGAGTGGTCTGTGTACATCTTGAAATGTCTACCCAACAGATAGTGTCTGAATTTTTGGAGCGCATATACCATAGCCAATCCCTCACGCTCTACCATTGAGTAGTTCTTCTTAGCCTTTGATAATTTCCTGCTCGCAAAATCTATAGGGTGATCCATCTCTCCTTCGCCAGCCTGTGTCGACACTGCTCCCAATGCAATACACGAGGCGTCAACATGCACATGGAATTCCTTTTTCCAATCCGAGAAGACCAAGATCGGTGCGTGACCATATTTTCTTTCAATACATCTAGACATCGCTAACATTCTTCATCCCAACAGAATGTAGCGTCCTTCTTCAGTAGCTTCTCCATAGGCACAGTAATCTAAGAATAAGCCTTAATGAACTTTCGATAATACCTAGTATGGTTCAGTGTTGCGCACAGTTGTTTGACACTCCTTGGGGCCACCAAATTAACTATTACCGCGATATTGGCAAGATCCACCATTAGTCCTTGCTTGCACACCACATGAACCAAAAAAATTCCAAAGGGGACACATAATAAGCATTTCTTCAGGTTCAGTATGATCTGATATCTTCGACACGTATCCAACATTAAGCGTAAACTAGCTACATGGTGCTTTACTAACCCAAACACTATCCAGTCATCAAAATATACCTCTAAGAATTTGTGAAGAAACTCTTTGGACGCCACAATGACTATGCGAGAGAATATCGCTGGTGCATTCTTGAGTTCGAATGGCATCACCATGTACTGAAAATACCCCCATTTCATCACGAAGGTTGTTTTACTCTTGTCTTCTAGTGCGATCTTAATTTGATGGTATCCAAAGAATCCATTAGTGAATGAATATGCCTCCTGTCCTCCAACATTATCCAATACCTCATTAGTAAATGATGTCAGGAAAGGATCATGGATGTAGGCATCGTTAAGCTTTCTTAGATCTATGCAAATCCTTATCTCTCCCTTCTGCTTCTTTACCTGAACTACCATTGGGCTCACCCAATCAGATTGCTCCACTAGTTCGATAATGCCCGCTTCAAGCATCTTGTCCAATTTCAAGCAGATATTTTCCTTATATTTGGGATTAAGGTGATATGGCCTCTGCTTAACGATCTAGTTTCAAAGTTATTTTCATTACACCCTGTTGGCTTGTTGGGGCTTGACCCAGGTTCAGAGTTAGTTAGCCAAACAAATTTGGGTACTACTGGCCCTTTCGACAACAGTTCGAGGAGCGCGGACTGAGGTCTCACCTGAAGTAGTATGGGAGGGTGCTAGAACCAGGTTTTTGCACCCTGGAGATGTCTGATGAGTTTGACTGGTCTGTGGTTTCTCCTTGCACGCAGGTTGCTTCACACACCTTCATGTTCCTCACAACCTGATACACTGCCTTCACATAGCCCTATCCAGGGGTTGTGCTGTGTTTTTCACTATTACCCAAGACCTTTCTTATAATCCAATGTTAGTTAATTATCTTTGTCTACTTGAGTGCTTTGAGTTATACTTAATAGCATAAAACATTCATACAAGTGCGCACAATAAATAAACAATATATTTGCAAGTTATATCAATCATGCATTAACCCAAGAACAGATACACAGAATTATAACCAAACTTCTCTTTATTGATTCTTTCCACGGTTATAGAATCGACTCGCCTTGCGCACTTAGCTGCAGGGGTCCATGCACTCAGCTGAGGACTACTAGGCCTCTATGCACTCAGCTGCAAATCCTTCTCCTACTTTATGACCCAAAGACACACTTCACACTACGACTCAATCACTTAGACTTCTCATGCTCTATTCTCCTTTTCCCCCTATTTCTCCCTCCTTTACACTTAGAGCCTTGCTCTATTTATACAATCCAATGGTCTGCAGATCATGGGTAGGTCTATCCAACCGACATTACATTACAAAACTAGGGTGGACAACCCTGTGACTCTATCATACTTTCGTGCCCCATGCCCGTAATTCGTGGAGCTTTACAACAAGATTCGCTCAAAACTTGGGCTTTGAGCCCCAAAACATGCCTTGGGGGGATTCCATGCCCAACACACCCAAATCACCTATGATGCCTTTCAAGTCTGAAAATTTTGTAGGAAAAAGATCCTGGTACTTGCAGAGTAACTCAACAACTTTATCCACTGTGGCATCATCCCAATAATCTCCGATCTTCGCAAATTTTGGTTCTGCTTCAGTACCAATGTTTACTTGCCTTGTTTTCAATAGTGCATGATATCTGGGTTCTCTATCTATGGACCTTCGACCTCGTGTTGACCTTCTATTTTTGGGATATAGATATTCCTTGGATCATCATCCTCCCCTTCAACAGTCACATTATATCATTCTAGCGCATGGCGCAGCTGGGTGCTCCAATCCGGTTGAACCAATTCTAAAGGATCCTGCGGAATTCTGAAGATCACTGCCTTAACTTCCTGCATTGCCTCATCAATTCTTTCAAATTCGTCTTTAAAACTGAAGGTCGTCAAGAAGCCTTCCCTTAAGGTATCCCGCTCTGTAGTTCCATGGCAAAGATCTATTTCCAGGTACCAATTCATAGGGATTATATCCAGAGTGTGACAGAATAAGTTCACCCACACTGGCTACAACTCTATTCTGTAGACTTTAGTCCACTTTGATAAATGATTGCATGAATCATTCCTCCCATCATATTTCTCAGTTAACCACACTTTAGGATGACCAAATCGAATCCTCATCATCCTCCTATAATCACACCATTCATCAAAGCTGTCCTTGTGCATACCCCACCATCGAGTGGGTGTAGTGCGCAATGTCAAATCCAGCGCCTGAAAACGATGATCCTCTGGGACTTCTCTTTCAAAAGAATCCAAAAACTTATCTACATTAGTTAAACCATCGTAATAAGGTAAATTTCTTACCTCTGATGACACACAATGCAGTGATTTAGTCATCATATTGTAGCGTAGTGTAGATACTTCATGCAACATATTTTCCAATGCTCCTATTCTTCATCTAAGTCTAAGGTACAAAAGCTTTCGCGGTCCCATGCAATCTGTCCATCAACTGTTGGATTAACCCAATCTTGGTCTCGCGCCATAATTTTGTAGATTTGATCCAAATCATCATCACTTTCCTCATAGTCGCGGACCGGTTCAGTATAGTGCGGTCCTTCTGTAGGGTCCAATGGTACTACAACGTGGAGTGATTTCCTTTCAAACAACATTGTCCACTTCTTCAAATTGATGACCCCATTCATGTCAATAGCCCAATCAATACCAAGGAGTGCAGGGTATGGATTGCTATCATCAACAATTTATATCACTTCAAAATCAGATAGCGCGCTCGCACCTTATATATCTATGGTCACTCCATGCAATTGTCCCATAGGGATAATCTTCTACTGGTTCGCCATCCTCAACTGAATCGGAGACCACTACAGTGTAGGCCTCCCCATTCTCTCCCATGTATGTTTAGGAAAAACATTCACATCAGATCCCAGATCCAAAATAACCTGGTCCATCTCATAGTCTCCTATTTGCACGGTGAGCCTCATCTCGCGCCCTATCCTTGTCTTATGTTTGCCAATCTTTCTAACTATGTGGTGTCCTTCAAGAGTATTTTCCTTCCCATTGCACTTATTTATCAATTATTTAAGCCCTTTCATAGCCTTGCTATCACGCAGTAGTTTCATACAAGTCTCCAAGAAGGTTGTAAGAACAGAGGGGTCAACCTCTGTAGGCACACCGATTGTTGGCAGTTTGTCCTGACTTCCTGAGGTAGAGGCCTCAGCGAAGATTTTCTTCACCTCCATAAACATTTCCTTCGCACACTCCAGATCAAACCAAACTTCCTTTTCTGGGGCCTTACAGACCCACCCACTTTCTTCAGTTTGTTTTCCTTTATCATCACTAGTCGTTATTCCGCTTCGCAGCACGATATTCACATTTGGATCTTCCTTGTGGGGCTCGAACCTCATCATCTGTAATTTCTGGGTAGGATGCTAAGGCTGCACCTTCTTCTCTTGCATCCTAGCTATCAACACAAGGAATTCTTCTATTGTGTGGTCAAACTGAGTGTAGTATTGACATGACGAGTGTGTCTGACTCGTACACTCTCATGTGTAGTGCCCTGGTGTTCTGCAATTATAGCAAATGACCTTTCCATGACCTCTACCAGGTCGTCCTACTACTCAGCCTCGTCTGCACCTCTGATATCCTCCATGCGCTCCTTCAGCACCCTGATCTGGAGGCTGAGTTTCTTCTTGAATTTGATACATAGGCATCCTCTCCATCATTAGTTCATATCTACGGGAGTGGCGCTCATTGTGGCCCATTGATTTGCATAAATTGCAGAACAATTATTGTGGTATGTGCACAAATTTTTGCGGCAAATGACAGTTATCCGTTACATGTTTTCTAGCCACCTGACAAATAGTGGACCATAGCGTGGGCCCCATACTTGGTCCTACTGGAGCTTCTTGCCTCAGGGGCATCGACCCCCCCTGAGATATAATTCGCGAAGACAAGGAAATGATCATTATCATGCCCTTGGCTCCTACACGTGAGACACTAGACTTCTTCGCACACATATGTCCTGACCTCCTTTTCATTTTTCAAGCTATGCAATTCTAAACAGAGGTTCCGCAACTGTGAGTGAATTTGTTGGTCTCCCAAAGACACATCCTAAATAAGTGCTTCATGCAATATCATCATGATTTCTAGAGCTTCCGCTTGAGTTCCTATCTTTTGCTGTGATAAAGCAATCCTTAGGTGGGGCAGGAGCGAGGCTATAAACCACTCGCTATGCTGACTATTTGTGAGATGCATATTATCTTCGCGGATCCCACACTTCAGTATTTGATCTAGCTCCCAGGGCATATTATCGGGCCTCATTGTGATTTCCTTAAATCCAATTACTGATTGAGAGTCAGACTTATGCTTACCAAATTCTTTGTTCAAAGTGGTTTGAGAATCTGCTAATGATGCCAATGAATTATCAGTGCAGTACTTAACGTACCATGTTAGCGCGCGATCCTGTAGAGTGGTAACCAACTGCACCTTCTTTATGTTATCATCCATGATCTGTTGTGCTGTCCATACAGCCTTCACAACAAACCAAAATTGATCCAGATCCTCACTTCCTAAGCCCTTGAAAACTGGAAACTTCATGGTATTTGACATGTCGAATGACAGTGGTGGTGGAGGTGGAGTGGGTGAAGGTGTAGGTTGTGGAGGTGAAGGTGGAGGTGGTGTGGAAGGATGATGTATCCACAGAAAACCTTGTCTTATCAACTGGACAACACTTCGTGGTGAGGCCTACACCACTCCTTCATCGTCACTTGAAGGAGGTCCAATCAATGGGCTGTATTCAGGACCTAATTTTTCTTGGTTTCTAAAGCTCCGTCCACTTCGCGTAGATCCAAACATCAAGGCAATGGCATAACCTATTTTTCACACAAGAGCATCTTAATCTAGGTATTCAAATATCTCAAATACTTACCTCGTGGTCCTTTGAAGAAGCGTCACTCTGCTTCATTGTAACTAACTGAGGTGTCAACTGCGAACTCTGTAACAAATCCTCCTATAACTTGATCAAGCCAATGGTAAATAGAGTGCATGATCTTATCTTCAGAGGCTTCCAACCTCCACACTAGCTCTATGGTTGAAGGGAAAGTACCCCTAGGGTCCTTTGGGCTAAGACTCTACCAGACTGAAAATTGCTTATTCAAAGAAACACACACACAGCCATCATTTTTACTTTTAAGCAAATTTTAATGTTTAGGGTACGTACCTAAGGTCCTACGTTCGAGAAGGCCTTTAGGGTCCAAACCCTTCTTGGAGTTCCCTTCTTCTTCCTTTGACCTGCAAGACAAACAAATCAAAGAACACAACAGTACATGTGCAAATACTTATATATAAACCATCTTTATGCTATAAAGTTAGTTATAAAAATCTTTAAGTAACCACTTGCATAAGAATTCAAAACAAGAATCTCATAAGCATAAAGAAAGATTATTTCGGGAACAAAGACGTGTTTCTTTATATATAAAGGCAAATAAAGTACATATAACGGAAAGATATCACCTGAACACCTTCAGCAGGCTCCAAGCAAAGCTTCCTCCCGGATTCGTTCCAGCCTCAAGCCTCCAACAAGAGCTCCTTCCAAGTCTTACTCAATGATGATATCAAGGATGAATGATCACCAATACACATGGAAACAAGGGTTTCCTATGCAAAATGGGGAAGTGCAGAAAGCACCAAGGACTTCAGACCTGGTCTAAGGGAAAAATCTCAGCATAATAATCTTGCTCTCCTTTCTCTCCCCTTGGCCTTCCCTTTGATGTCTTTTTATACCCTCTCCAAAGTAGTTTTTTAGTTAGGAGTTGGTTGGGAACAATTGGGCCACGGGCACTAACAGGTGATCCAGCAGGTAAAACCTGCGATCTCCGCCCGAAAAAGAGGAATTTATTATTTTTTCAAGTGTTTTAATAGATACACGCGGGTTGGGTATGACATACCCGTGTGTACACGCGTTTAACTCAGGGCAATGTCGCGTATAGGGAATAAAACACTGTTTTTTAAATTTTTGGACCAGGTCTGGAAGGAGGGGTTGCCCTAGGCCATAAGTGCAGCATCACAAACCATAAGAGTGAGATTTGGAGCTATAACAGATGCCCCCTAATTTATGAGGTCAGAAGGGGAACATGATGGCCGAAATATATTAAGTAAGTACAAGGAAAGGAACTCTGCCGAAAAACCGAGGAGAACTTCACCAGAATTCAGCCTGCCAAGCCACCGAAAGGAGATCAGAAAGAAACACTGTCTGAGGCGGGCATACCCATGCTCAAGAAAAGTAAAGCATGTCCGCATATCAAGTACAAGCGGATCCACTAAGTATACAAGTATAAATGACTGGAAAATACATAATGGATCATCTGATCATAATGAGTAAGTACATGTCTGAATACCACATATAAGACTGTCAATGATGCTGAAAGATGCAACGGATCACTGAAATCAAAGACTGATCCCATAAGGTACCAACTGAACATGATGGAATAGGATGGTACTACACTGCAAACTCAGGTGCCAGCATATAGAATGTCGCCATGACTGACTGCAACATATAAGGTGGAGTGATATCAACTAGCAGTAACAGGAGCAACTGTCAAGTGAACCAATGAATGCTGATACAACCTGAGGTCTTCACCGACCGCCGTGGTACATTTCTACATCATGGGAATAAATGATCTGAAGTCGACCATGTGAGAAATCGTTTGATTACCGGTCATTGATGTATATCGTTAACAAACGCGAGACTACTCACCGATAATGATAATGAGCGTCAAGGTACCCATTACAATCTAACAAGTGTGAATAGATGAGCTGAAGTCGAACACCTGTAAGAATCTATCAATCAGGAGACAATGATGGTTTCCCACTGTCGATAGCGAGGAATCTGCCACTAATGACTGCAAACCCCAAGGTACTGCCAAATGGACTCTAGATCTTTGCCCCAAAGCAATGAGTCGGAGTCGATAGGGAAAGATCCGCTAGAAGGAAGGCATTAAGGCATCCTTCATCAATCTAGCGCGAGTGTAACCCGTAGGCCAATAATGTGGAAGGAATCGGACGAAAAAGATGTATTAACCCAACCGAAGTACGTTTTCGGCGTACACAAGATGTGGCTAGCGCACGGCAGAAACCCTCTGAACCAACCAATAATGAAAGCCGACACAGAGGCGAGGTATCCACTAATAGGGTCAAATGGAAACCAAGGTACTGCACGAATCCCAATGTGTGATAATGTATGCTGATGTCGAACACAAGGGAAACCACTCAGTCAAAGACCCATGATACTGATCGATGCTGAGCACAAGGTGACCTATCAATAATGAAAATAGGGCCAGGGTGCGGCTCTAGGCCTGTCCTCAGAGCAAGGTGTCGTCGTCGATAAGGACAAGACCCGCCAGCAAGAAGTCAATGGGGACCTTCTCAAACCGGCACGAGTAAAGGACCAATATAACTGATGTGATGATAGACATGACACTGACAACCAGGGATGGCCGACTGAAAAATGAGTCAAGAGACACTGCAGAAAGGCTGACTCAAGCTAACTTCCCTAGAACAAAAGCACGACTCAATGTGACTATGTGGCAGCATATGATGAATCTGTATAAGTTCGTCATGTAGGAGGCACAAACGAACCCTCCATATGATTGGAAGAGATAACCAATCGGGGGAGCACTGACTCGATAACAAGGTTATGGCGTACCTAAGTCAAACTAAATCCCACCCATGCGGAGGAGACTTTGTTTTGAGTGCTTTGTTCAAGGGCGACACGACTGACTCTAGCTGCCAACAATAAATGGAAATAATGTCCCTGTTCCCGCTCTTTTTTGGAATATTTAATTTTTTTTGTCTTTTTCTGATAAGCTGGAAAAAGAATAAAAGAATGCTATGGTACAGTGGAAAGAACGAGTTTCAGTGAAACAGATGATCTAGTTCTTGGGAAAGGAACGTTCCTATGCTCAATGCAGGGAGGTGAAAAACTGGTCGGTGACACTCAAAGGTAAGTTCCTTCCACGGATCTGGGTATGTCAAGCTGCAGAAGTCAAGGGTATGCAAGGTTGATTTTGCAGACGTCATGGTCAAAAGTTGGCTTAAACACGAGTCCAAGTGAAGCCGGCTATAGGCCAAAAGGTGCAAATGGTCAACATGCAATGCAGAAGTACAACTAGGGTATAAGGCCAGAACGAAGCGAAGAAGCAAAGAAGAATGAGTCTTCAACGCATAAGTCATGGCGGGACTACAGAGGACTCCCGAGCCTACTCAAAACGAAGCAGCATGGGCAACAAATTTCAGTGAGGTGCTAACTAGGATGCCCATGTAAAAGGATGGCTCTACCATCATGTCATGATTTAAAGAATCGGCGAGTGAAAATGGCTTACGAACCATAACATGATGGGGTCGACCCTACGGCAGATGTATCGGTCAAATGGAGGCTAGTATACATAATGCAACGGAAAAATGGTGTCCCTAACCTATATGCCAGTGAGAACACGATACCTGCCATGACGAGTCAGCAGTCATGGAACCGTCTCGAACCGTCGAAAAATGTCCAAAATGTCCTGAAAAACAACCCAATCTCGACATTCCAAGCTCCCAAGTTAAAAGTGACATGAAACCAACCAAAATAAAATTTTGAAAAAAAATTTGCATTTTCAAAACTTATAAAAAGAAATTTTGGACTTACCATTTTCACCGTTTGACTTGGAGAGCAAAAATTCTGGAGCAAAAGGAGCAAACTTCCCCGTGACTTATTCAACCGTTCAAACTTGCTGAAAACTTCCAGGTAAGCACTAAACTTGTCTTGCAATTAATTGTGATAGTTTTTAGGAAGTTTAATTAATGTTTCACCGTTAGACTTTTGCAAAAAATTGCTCTGCGGCGTACACGCGGGTTGGCTGTATAGAACTCGCGTATACGACGGCCCTACACGCGACTGTATACAAGGGAACCCGCATGTGCGCAGCAAACAAATTTTATACACAAAACTAAAGGATGAAAATGATTTTTTCTTCCAAGATGACTCTCACATGGCGTGAAAGAGAGCACTCAGCCGTAGATAATGAAGTTATGAACAATGATGAGGCATTAGACGCCCTACGGGGATGCGGATTGTTAAAATTCTTTAAGTTGCCAAATATGAAAGCAAACGTACGTCTGCTCGAGAGACTCATTGATTATTGGGATGTCGAGGAGGAAGCTTTTGTGATTGATCAGATGCCACTCAGGGTAGAAGTGGAAGATATATATTTCATCACAGGCCTTTCCCGAAGGGGAGAGGTAGTACACTCTCGGGGCAGGACCCGGAATAGTCTTAGTGTAGACGATTATGTTCAAATTTACTGCCCAGGTCATCGGAAGGTCGGGAGCCAGATCTCTATCCCACACGTGGCGAGTTTGTCACTGCGGATAATCTTGTTCACCATAGCTCGAGTGAACGGATCATCCTCACTACATCAGGCATCACGAGTAAACATGAGCGTAGCAGTGGACTGTCTCACCACGGTGTTTGACTGGTGTACTCCTCTACTTGCCAACATGAAGGAACAACTTGCTTCTATCAGGAGGGGACAGACCAAGAACTTTGGGTACGGAACCATTTTATGCACTTTCTTCTTCGAGAAGGTTCCCGCACTCCGCCCCAGGGTAGCAGTTCCCATCAGTAGTCCACGTGATCCACGCATGGGTCGGTGGGCTGACTTGATGAAACGTCTGGGGGGTGGGGAAGTGCCTAGGAATGCATTCGACGATGACTTTTTTGCTTGGTGGGAGCAACAGATCATCGCCATAGATGACTACCCCTATGCTGGGCTGGATTTCCAAGGAGATCCTGATCTAGTGTTACCACCAGATGCAGCATGGGGTAAGATTTTTTATTTTTATGATTATATAATTTTTTTTTAAATTTTTCAAATATAATGGTAAATTTTGAAAAATATTTTTTGATGAGATTCAAATGACTAATATGATGATCATGTTCCAGACATTGGGCCCGTGCGACCAGATGGATTCCCGCGGCATGGACGGCGTGGCCGAGGAGCCGAAGAGGTGGCTGCGGATGCGGAAAGGACCCTCAACAACGTCCAGCGACACTTGGCAAGACTGAGCTGCCAAGTACCGATGGCCGAGATAGAGGACCTTCCTCCAGATATGCAGCGTCACGTGGTTGGGATGCCACGTGACTGGGTTTGCGTCTTTCGGCGCATGGCCAATGCTATAGTTACTTATTTAGCTGCTCATCCAGAGCCGAGGCATTAGATATGCCTGACATGATTATGGGCATTTGAGTCCCAATTTGCCTGCCCCCAAGGCGTCCTTATCTTGGTCATAGACCAAGACAAGGTCACCTTCAGAAAAGACACGAAGACGGACAGACTTATCATACTGAGTTTTGACCCTTTTCTTATGGGCCTCATTCATCGTGGCGGCATCTCGACGCTGCTCATCGAGATGTTCCAGGTGAACTAGGCGCTCCTCGAGACTCGAAGTCTCAGGAAGAAGCTCGACAGCCAATTTCAGAGATGGAATTTCACATTCGACCGGAAAGATAGATTCCATCCCGTAAACCAACTGAAAAGGAGTAAAACCAGTAGCCGTTTTGACGGAGGTTCGGTATGCCCAAAGAGCCGGATACAACATAATGTGCCAATTGGACCGATTTTTATCGATTGTCCATTGGAGTATCGTCTTAAGAGTTTTATTGACCGCCTCGACTTGTCCATTGGCCTGAGGATAGTAAGGAGACGAATGCTCCTGACGGAAACCTAATTTAAAAGCCAATTCGGACATTAGCTGATTTTGGAAATGACTGCCATGGTCAGTGACAATCTCTCTTGGGATACCGAATCTTGAGATAACCTGATTGAAAAGAAACAAAGCTGTCGTGTCACTGTTGTTCTTATAAGTAGGCATGGCCTCAGCCCACTTCGTGAAGTAGTCTACAGCCACGATAATGTACTTGTGATTCGCCGCTGAAGGCAGATTACAAGTCGTAAAATCAATACCCCACTTAGTGAAGGGACCGACGGTGACAACGGGAAAAAGGGGAGCTGGATGCGCGCGCATCTTGCGAGTAAAAATTTGACACGGGTGACAGCGTTTGACCGCTTCCACACAGTCCTTAAAGAGTGAAGGCCAAAAGTAGCCGGCACGTAAGATGCGCTGGGCTGTAGCAAGCCCGAATAGATGACCACCACAAGCTCCACTGTGGCAATCATTAAGAACAGACTCCGCTTCCTCTAAGGTTAAACAACGTCGAAAAATTGAATCAACCCCTTGACGGTATAATGTGTCACCAATGATAACATAGTTTTCAGCCAGGTGACGTAACTTGCGACGTTCATCCTTGGAGAAAGTAGAGGGAAACTTCGAAGTCTGGAGATAAACAATGATATCTCCATACCAAGGGTCTTGTGAAGAGATGAGGAATATATGTTCGTCAGGTAAACTTTCCTCATAAACAATATCCTCTCCACAAGGAAGCTCAGAAATTAGCTCCGCGAAGACCATAGATTTCTTAGACTTGGCGGACAAGAACTCGAGGTCGAATTCTTGTAAAATGACTATCCATCTATTATATTTGCCCCCAATCACTCGCCTACTGAGGACAAATTGGAATGGATTGACCGCCGCTAGGACAAAAGTTTTGCGTAGCAAAATATAATGACGGAGCCTCTGGACAGCATGGACAGTTGCCAAGGCCAACTTCTCAACCGGAGAATAGCGGAGTTCAGGGCCTATTAAGCCTCGGCTCAAATAATAAATCACGTGCTCGACAAGAGCGTCGTCTTCCTGAACTAGAACCATACCAATGGTAGATTCTGCTGCAGCGA
This sequence comes from Pinus tabuliformis, assembly GCA_031772625.1. NCBI lineage: Eukaryota > Viridiplantae > Streptophyta > Pinopsida > Pinales > Pinaceae > Pinus > Pinus tabuliformis. The sequence continues at coordinate 1,704,567,466 of CM062819.1, forward strand.
GATATAAAAGGAAGTCTCTACCATAATCCGGTGGACTCAAAAGCAGGGCAGAGACTAATGCCTTTTTCAAAGCATCAAACGACGGCTGCGCAAAGTCGTCCCACACAAATGGAACTCCTTTCCGTAGCAAACGCATGAACCCTTTAGTGATCTCGGCGTAGTTTGCTATAAACCGTCTCAAGAAATTGGCCTTCCCTTGAAGACTTTGAAGTTGACGGATTGAAGACGGGGGAGGCAACTGAACTATTGCCTCAACCTTGAAGGGATCAACCCGAATCCCTTCATTGGACACTATAAACCCTAACAACCGACCGGATGTAACCGCGAAAACGCACTTATTGGGATTCAACCGGATTTTATAGAAACGACATCGCTCAAAGACTAATCGAAGATGACTAGGGTGATCCGTTCTCTTTTGAGAACGAGCAGCGAGATCATCTAAGTATGCTTCGATGACATGTTTGATGTCGTGGAAAGTGTAGGACATGGCCCACTGAAATGTGGCTCCAGCGTTTTTAAGACCAAAGGGCATCTTTCGATATGCAAAGGTACCCCAGGGACATATGAAGGCAGTCTTATGCTGATCCTCAGGACGAATAGAGATTTGATTATAACCTGAGAAACCATCCATAAAGGAGAAAATCTCATTACCCGCACACTCGTCAATAATCTGATCAATGAATGGCGTGGGGTAATTGTCTTTTGGACAAGCCTTGTTTAAGTCCCTAAAATCGATGCATACGCGGATTGTTCCTTGCTTTTTGTCCACAGGGACTGGATTCGAAACCCAATCCGTAAGAGGAACAGGGTATATAAATCCTGCCCTTAGCAGCTTCTCAACCTCAGCTTTGATAGCCGCTGCTTTCCTAGGATTAACCGGCCGAAGCCTTTGACGAATCGGTTTTGCGTTTTCGTACGTCTTGATCTCATGTTGGACTATAGAAGGATCAATGCCGGGCATTTCCTCATAAGACCAAGCAAATACATCACGATATTCCTTGAATAGGTCGGTGTAAATTTGAATTTCTTCAGGGGAACACTCAATTCCGATGAAGATATTCTCAATGATGTTAGGATCCTTAGAGATGTTTATAGGTATCATCTTTGAAATTACAGACATATTACCTTCGGCACGTGTGTGTGTTGGAGCCAAAGGGTTCGACACCGTACAAACATCACTACCAATGAGCTTGGAGAATCTAGATTCTACTTCCTGCAATGGAGGAAGAAAATATGAGCGATGGTGTAAGTCTTCCCAAGGTCGATCTATACCCATCATTACTTCGAGGATTTCTTCTTCAGAAGGTAGAACCGAATCTAAGTAATCCAAGGCAGAGGTAGAATCAAAGCTCCAAGCTGGGGCCACATGACCATCTAACTCCTCTTCGGAAAAAGGAGTAGAATGGTTATCTGCAGAGTCTACGATAGACTGATATCTAAGCTCAGCTGCAGATATAGGAAACGCCATTCCATTCACTTGTCCTTCAACTAATGTGGTCGTAGGTGAAGGCAAGGTCCAAGGGTCGGAAAAATAATGAGTACGAAAGAACTCTTCTCGAGAAGACTCCTTGGATGATGAAATCGCATTGATTCTTGCAAAAGGAGAGGGAAGATCAAACGTACCCATCAATGAGGAATACATCCCTACTCCTAAATTCTCAGTCGGCGGGCGAGGGTTATCCACCAAAGGAACAGTAGAGTCAGAGGTTGCTTGAGGATCGATTGGAGCATAGTCCAATTGATCAACCTTAACGATTTTCCCCTCATGAGGAAAGCAAATGACACGAAACAGAGTCGAAACGACGGCTTCCATCTCGTACACCCAGTTCCTTCCTAATAGGAGATTATAGTCTAGGTTAGCATCTACGACTTCAACTTCGACATTAACGACCTTCCCTCCAACACATATAGGAAAGGCCGGGATAATCCCATGCGGCTTGTGAGAATGGCCATCAAATGCAGTTAAGACGGTTGGTGAAGGAACGGCCGAAGGTGAACCAATAGCCTTCCAACATGACATGGACATGACGCATGTGGAAGCTCCTTCATCTATAACGGTGCGAAAAATATTGATTTTCCGATATGTTGACTTTACCTGAAAAGCCATATGATGAGGGAGTCTCTTTTTGACATTTGACATGTCAAAAGATAGCACTAAAGAGTTAGCTGGATCGACTGCTCCAATGGCAGAGAGTAAAGCACTTCTTTGAGACAGACACGATTGGAGAACTTCCAAAGTGGACATAGCACACGGGCTTTGAGCCAAATCCTCCACAATGGAGTAATTTTGGGCGGCCCTAGCATTAGGGTTAATCGTCGCGCGTTTGGCAGAACCTTTCGGTATCCTAGGTATAGTCTCAACAAGCGGTCGCTCAATATGAAGGTCATTACTTCCGGGAACCGTTTTATCCTTAGATGTTTCGGCTTCACCATAATCACGTGACCGAGTAGTCACGTTAACGTTTGAACCCATCATAAAAACATTTGATGCTTTTTCCCCTTCCTGGTTACCCCCTGAGGAGGTCCCAGGATTCGAATTCGCGCCAGCAAGAAGTTGCTGCCCTTGGGGAAACGGGTTAGTTAACATAGCTTGTGAACTAGAAGTCCCTTGCTGTCCTAACAAGCGCTGAGCATCTTCAATTCTAGGGCAAAGATGAGTTAGATGGTCCCCACTGCATAACTTGCAAGGGAACTTAACTTTCTTTCTCGACTCACTTTTACCACCACCAGCGTTGTTGCCGGATTTATTTGCATCGGGCTTCCCATCCGAGTTCTTCTTCTTACCACGTCCTTTCTTTTTCCCATTGGAATTTTGATTTCCTTTGGGGTTATCGGATTGGATGGCGTTAATGGAAGAATTTTGGGAGGCTTGAGGATTAGACATTGTGACTTGGTTGTTAGGAGCAGTTTGTAATGACAACTGCTGCAATTGATTCAACAAGTTCACTGTAGTCGAGTCTACTGACCCTACGATACCATCCGCGTGCAGACCTGGCTTTGGCTTAGCTAAATCAACCTTAGATCCAGGAGCATCTGGCAAGTAATTTTGGAGGATCCCAGACTGAGAGTAAATCAGTTCTAACTGCTGAGCCCTGAAAATGGCTTGCTCCTCAGAATAGACCCCAGACATGGAGACATCCTTGGAGATCTCGGGTTGTAAAGACTTCAAAAACCACTCTAGACGGTACTCCGGAGGGATTTCGGCTTTGATGAGCCTCTTTCTCCGTCTCCATTCCTGAATGTGATCAAAAATGTGGGTTGCCTTATCCTGACGAAAGGTGGCCAGAAGTTCAGTTCCGGCATCATAGCGGACAGGCAACTGGAAGTGATTCAAGAAGATATTGGCTAAGTCTGCGAACGATGTAAAGCTGCCCCCTGGCAACTCTATGTACCATTTAGCCGCATTACCAGTCAAGGTGCGCTGAAAGAGTCTCAACCTAATCGAATCCTCGATGAGGGAGTTGGATGAGCACCACAAATGGAATGTGGTTACATGATCGCCCGGATCTTCACCACTCTTCCCTTCGAATTTTGGTATATCCGACGGGAGTTTGGTTGGGACCGGAGGCCAGGCCGGATTGTATCTGATAGGGTCGTTCGTTAGCTTAGTGAGATCTGGCAAGTTTAACGTTGCCAGAAACGGAAGCCTAGGAGGACCTAGGGGATTCCACCCAGACTGGGCAGAACTCCCAAAGTTTTGAAAAGATTGTCCTGGGATTTGGGAGGCACCAGGCTACCCGAAGTGACCAGTAGAACCGGCTGAACCAAAAGGCAAGCCTTGTGGTCCAGAAAAATTCGGAGTTTGACCAACTCCTGCCGTATAACCTCCATAGCCTGCAAAGTTTCCTCCTAAAGAATGGTAAGGAGTTGATAACCCCTGATATGGGTTCCAAGCCGAAGCAAGGGGAGGAATACTTTGAAACATGCTAACCGTGGAATACGGCCTACTTCCTTGTTGGCCGATAAATGGATTCGCAGTTCCTGCGCTACTAACCCCAGGGTTAGTCCAACCTTGGAAAGGATTGCTGCTTTGTCCTATTGAAGAAAAAGGCATGGATCCTACCATTGGGTTGGAATGTGGGATATGACCACTTCCAAAAGGAAAACCCTGGAATGAAGCCGATCCGCCCATCATGGACGTAGCGGCACTGAACGGAACCGATGGAATACCCTGTGATTGGGTGCCAAAAAGGAAGGAACCAGTACTAAAAGCATTGGTTTGGGCATTTCCACTCGTGGACGGAATGGAGGTAGACCCCACCAAAGATGTGCTAGCAAACGATCCGAACAAGGAAGCAGAGGGGATGGAAATGGTTCCTCCCCCTTGCACCGATGTTGGGGTTTGCATAGTCACAGCACTCGTAGAAGCCATGCTTCCAGTAGTGATCATAAATGGTAAGCGCGTAGCGTAACCTGGACTCGCTGGTCTATGTAACGGAGTCCCAACGTATTGCAATACGTCCGGATAACTAGATGGTAGTGGAGAATTTGGAATCACTAGAGATTCTGAAAGTTCTTCTACCTCTACGTTATTCTCCGCTTGAAAGCGAACTCGAGAAAGGACTGGAGTGTCCCTCTCTTGCTCAGAAGTGCCAGGCCTTGCTTGGCCGCTAATATCCCCGAGAGGAGGATCAATCCCCGATGCGTCAACCGGCGTGGGACGGACCCCACCGGTAGTATCCCCTCTGCGCCTTCTAGGAGAAGGCTCTAAACTAGGTGGCGAGAGACCACGAAGTCTTTGAGACCGTCTTGGAGACCGGTCAGCCACTTTGAATTTCTTGTTATGATCTAACTAAAGACTCAAAAAATTAAAAGCTAAGCCGACTAGGAGCACAGAGCACACACTATAAAGTTCCTAAAGATACAGCCAGTCAAACAACTTCCAAGTATTTCCGCTCCGGGTGATTAGGACCGGACACCAAAATACGAGAAAGTGAATCAAAGGGCCTTCCGAAGATAGTCTGGGATGATGAGGGCCCGGTCCTATCAGCGAAGGTATCAGAGGAAGTTACGCTGACCTCCTAACAACAGCCTACGCCGGTGCAAGCCCCCAAGCTTTGCAAGGGTGCCCTCCAGTAGTACTGTCGAGAGTGATACAACGTCGACCTCAGGTGCCACGGGATTCCCCTCCGCAGCCACCTATGCAGATCCCTAGGAGAGGCAACTATGGGTACCAACTCGTCGCAGAAGCCAGGCGGAACAGTCGTAAGGTAAGTTCGGACAAGTAGGAGAGGGGGTATCTCTCTTCCCTGTCTTCACAGACCCTCGTGCTTAACTCCCAGATCCGGAGCTTTCCTGGTCTTCCTAACGCTATTGGATTTACTCTCGTTAATCAGACTCTTATATTTGACGTTTTATGTGGCCTTGGAGAGTTAACTCTCCACTCGCCTAATCCAAGGCCCTAAAATCCTAGACTTTTTGGTGTAATAACTAAAACAAAAAAGTTCTAGTGGATTTTAATTAAGCGCTTGATTTTATTAGGCTGTTCTTTAAGTCACAAGGTAATGGAGATGAAACTTGTGGTGTTTTTATGGACGCAAAAGAAATTAATAAAACTTAGCTACATGCACATGCACTTTTGTTTTCGATGAAGAGCAATTTCTATGAGGTTCAGAGGTACTTGTAATATAAACAAATTTTCTTTTTCTTTTCAAACTCCACACTCACAAAAACTAACAAAACTAAATATGCCTAAAAAGAGATGCAAATCCTACCCTAATGCAAGAACTATGTTGGGTCCCTATAATACTAGTGATTACCCCATTACTATTGTAGTTATACCCCCTATTTATATTGTTGTGCCCCTATTACCCCCATATTGTTATTTATGTGCCCCATAGAATCCCTCTATTGTTATTTTTGTGGCTTTATATTATTATTGTTAGGTCGGCTGGATTATATTGTGACTCCTTAGACTCCTATATATAGAAAGGAGGTTTTGTCATTTGTATCATCCAAGAATTGTTCATTTATGTAATGTAAAGGAGGTTGCCCCCTCGAAGAGGCTGAATTCTAAGGCGTGGATCTCTCTTTTCTATCTTTTTGTGAGCTGGTTTCATAACATTTGGTATCAGAGCTTTGGATTCTAGGGTTTCGCTGCTCCAAACAGGTCATCGTGGCATTTTCGCTATAACTTTTTTTCTGTGACGTTTCAGAAGTCGCAAAAAAAACCCATTTGAGAAGAAATTGCGCTGAACCTTGGGTCCGAATTTCAGAGCTTTTCACGCGATATTTGCGGAGATATGATCTGAGGAAGTTGGTCTTTTTGCAGACTCCTGAATTACATTCAAAACAGGTGACCTGGGGAAAATCGTCATAACTTTCTCTCTGGGGATCGGATTGAAATTTCGTAAGAAGGTACAGAAAGAGGACGGACTGTAGTTTTTTTATGTGTGTTTCAGATTCAAAGGTTGAAACAGTGACTCGTGGCACGTCGTACAAGTTTGCTCTACTGAACCAGTCTAAAAGCAAGTCACTGTGGGAGATTTCACATAACTCTTCCTTGGAGAATCCAATTTGGCTCAGACTTGTGGCATTGGAAAGAGGACGCAGAAGGCTACTACAGGTAGCAATTTCAGAATTGGATGATCCGAAATTACAGAGATACATCAGATTCAATATCAGGCTTCTATAAAGTGAAAAAAGGTGTGTATTTTTTTTTTAATTTTTGTGTAAGCTTGGTTTAACAGAATTCAAAGGGCATAGTAAAGCATTATTATCGGTAACTGATGCCCCGAGGAAAGAAAATGCAAACACCTAGTAAGGAACCTGAAAGCTCTAGCATGACTCATGAAGAAGAGGAAGAAATGCTACATGATATATCAAAATTACAAGAACAAGTGCAACAAATGTCACGCTCACAAAAGCTAACAGAAGCTAAGATAAGTGGCGTGGAATCTAAGATAAATGGCGTGGAATCTAAGATAAAGGGCATGGAAGCTAAGATGGATGGCATGGAAGCTAAGGTGAATGGCATGGACACTAAAATTGATGGCATGGATGATAAGATGGATGAATTGAAGAAGTTGCTACAAGAAAGGGTCACTAATGGTGAAAAGGTAGTAAAGGAAACTCATGATGAGAACAAAAGAAATGTTAATCATGATTCCATAGACTCTAATGTTGGATCGAAGACTCACCATGTTCCAAAAATCGATATGAGGAAGTTTGATGGCAAGGATCCCGCCACATGGATATTACAGATGGAGCAATTCTTCGATCTCAATAATGTGCAAAACACACAAAAGGTACGTATGGCAACTTTATATTTGGAACCAAATCAGTTTGTATGGTATCAATGGCTTTGTTCTCGTAAACAATTTATCACTTGGGCAATTTTTACGGAAGAATTGATAGCACATTATGAGGATACAAAAAGCAACACTTTTTTTAGCCAATTGATAAGTCTCAAACAAAAGGGTTCAATAATGGAGCACATTGAGGAGTTCCAAAAATTGAACATAAGGGTAAAAGATATTCCAGAGGAGCATAGGATTGATGTGTTCATAGGGTCTTTAAAGGATAATATCCAACATGATGTGCGCCTTTGGGAACCTGATTCATTAGAGAAGGCATTCAGGTTAGCAAGAAAAATGGAAAGCAAAATTATGGCAACTAGGAAGCATACCACTCACAACTATAAAGACGGAAGTGTTGTTGCCCATAGTCTTCCACAACCTACAAGGTTGACACCACAACAATTGGAAGAAAAAAGAGCAAAAGGGCTTTGTTACAATTGTGATAGCAAATACACAAAAGGTCATAAGTGTGCTGAGAAGAAATTATTCTACATAGATTGTGAAGAGGAAGAAGAAAAGGAGCAAGAAAGGTCAAAAGAAGAGGATATATTCCAGGAACAAAGCCTAGATGAAGAACAAATAAATCCGACCATATCTTGTAATGCATTGGCGGGAATTACCACTCCTCAAACCATCAAGATAGAAGGACAAATCAAGAAGAAAAAGGTAATAGTGTTGATTGATTCAGGAAGCACCCACAATTTTATTCATTGTAGGGTAGCAAAAGAATTGAATTGCTTCCTATATCCAGCACCAGAGTGTCAAGTGATGATTGCAAATGGAGGAACAATAAATTGTTCTGGAAAGTGCCATAATATCAAGCTATCCATGGGAGAATATGTATTGACTAGCCCAATGCTTTCCATTCCAATGGGAGGTGCTGATGTTGTACTAGGAGTCCAATGGCTACAATCCTTGGGTACAATAGCTTTTAATTTTCAAGAACTTTTCATGAAATTTTCTGTGGAAGGAAAGGAAGTTGAATTAAGGGGTATTGCAGGGAAACCAGGAAAGATAATCAGCTCTAATGGCATGACAAAGCTTCTAAAAAAGGAGCAAAGAGGTGTAATTGCACAATTATGTTCGCTAGATGTTTCCACATTGGAATCATCTATTTCTCCAGATCTCCAAAAAGTCCTGGACAATCATTCCAAGGTATTTGAGACTCCCAAAGGTCTCCCACCTATGCGTGATCATGATCATGCTATTCATCTGATTCCAGGAAGTGTTCCTCCAAACATCAGGCCGTACAGATATCCCTATGTCCAAAAAAGTGAAATTGAACGTATGGTTGCAGAAATGCTAGAGGCTGGTATAATTCAACCGAGTCAAAGTTCTTTCTCAGCTCCAGTAGTATTGGTGCACAAGAAGGATGGATCATGGCGCATGTGTCCAGATTATAGGGAGCTCAACAAGCTCACTATTAAAGATAAGTTCCCCATTCCTGTTATTGATGAATTACTGGATGAATTGCATGGATCAATTTACTTCACCAAGTTGGATCTTCGTTCGGGATATCATCAAATCAGAATGAAGATTGAAGACATTCCGAAAACAGCATTTAGAACTCATGAGGGTCATTATGAATTTTTGGTCATGCCTTTTGGCCTTACCAATGCACCTTCAACATTTCAAGGTTTGATGAATTCAATTTTCAAACCATTCCTTAGAAAATTTGTGTTAGTATTTTTTGATGATATACTAATCTACAGCAAGTCTTGGAAGGATCATGTTGAACATGTTGACAGGGTGCTACAACTATTGGAGGAGAAACAATTATATGCAAAAAGATCCAAATGTTTCTTTGGAGTCCAGGAGGTGGAATATTTGGGTCATATTGTATCTCATGAAGGAGTTAAGGTAGACCCTAGCAAAATTAAAGCCATTAAGGAATGGAAAATCCCCACATCCATAAAGCATCTGCGAGGATTTCTTGGGTTGACAGGGTATTATCGCAAGTTTGTTAAGAATTATGGGAGAATAGCAGCACCTCTAACAACATTATTGAAGAAAGATTCATTTTCATGGACTCCGGAAGCAACAAAGGCCTTTGAACATCTTAAAGAGGCAATGTGCCAAGCACCGGTCTTAGCTACACCGGACTTCACAAAAACCTTTATTGTGGAATGTGATGCTTCAGGAAATGGAATTGGTGCTGTTCTAATGCAAGATGAAAGACCCATTGCTTTTGAAAGTCGTCCAATCAAGGGAAAGTTTTTAAGCAAAGCTATTTATGAGAAGGAAATGTTGGCAATACTCCATGCACTTAAGAAATGGCGACCCTACCTAATGGGAAGACACTTCAAGGTAAAAACGGATCATGATAGCCTTAAATACTTTTTAGAACAAAGATTATCCTCTGAAGAGCAACAAAAGTGGGTCACAAAGATGTTGGGTTATGACTTTGAAATCATCTACAAAAAAGGGAAGCAAAATGTGGTGGCAGATGCACTCTCAAGAAAGGATGAGGATGTGGAAGCATTGTTGTGTGCCATTTCTATTATCCAACCAGATTGGATAAACGAAGCAAGGGAGGAATGGAAGAATGACGAAGAAGTGTGGGCACTTATTCGAAAGCTACAACAAGATTCCAGTACTTCTGATACATTTAGCTGGCAAAATGATTCGTTATGGTACAAAGATCGCTTATACCTCTGTAAGAATTCCCAGCTAAAACAAAAGATTCTTATGGAATTGCACACTTCTCCCTTAGGAGGGCACTCAGGATTTTTAAAAACTTACCACAGGGTTAAGAAGGAATTTTTTTGGGATGGCCTTAAATCAGATATTCAAAAGTTTGTGGCGGAATGTTTGGTTTGCCAACAAAATAAAGTTGAAACAATTAAGACACCGGGTCTATTACAACCTTTATCCATTCCAAGCCAACGTTGGGAGGAGGTTTCAATGGATTTTATCACAGGTTTACCCAAGTCTGAGGGAAAGAGTGTCATCATGGTGGTAGTTGACAGACTTACCAAGTATGCACACTTTTGTGCATTATCACATCCATTTAAAGCCAGTACAGTTTCTACTGCATTTATGGAAACAGTTCAAAAGCTACATGGAAACCCAAAGATTATTGTAAGTGACAGAGATCCCATTTTCACTGGAAATTTTTGGACAGAATTATTTTCTTGTCTTGGTACTCAGTTAGCTCATAGCTCATCTTATCATCCTCAATCTGATGGGCAAACTGAGATAGTAAACAAATGTTTGGAAGGATATCTTCGTTGCTTTGTATCTGATAAACAGACACAATGGGTCAAATGGTTGCCTCTGGCTGAATGGTGGTATAACACTTCCTTCCATACAGCAACAAAAATGACCCCATTTATGGCACTTTATGGGTATCAACCACCATCCATCACATCATATTTAAGAGAAAATTCTAAGGTTCAGGCAGTGGAACATCACATCGAACATCAACAACAAGTCCTCCAACTCTTAAAGGATAACCTCGTGTTGGCACAAAATAGAATGAAACAACAGGCAGATCAACATCGCAGTGAAAGAAGTTTTGATGTAGGTGATTGGGTATTCCTACGGCTACAACCATATAAGCAAATGTCCCTAAAGCAAGCTAAGAAGGATAATAAATTATCACCAAAGTATTATGGTCCGTACAAGGTGTTGCAAAAGATTGGTACTATGGCATACAAATTGGAGCTTCCTGCAGCTTCTCGATTGCACCCAGTTTTCCATGTTTCATGTTTAAAGAAGGTTATAGGTGACAAGCTCCCAATTCAAACAATATTGCCAGAACTTGACGAGGAAGGAAAAATTATATTGGAACCGGAAGCAGTCACAGAAACAAGAACTCGACAGCTACGAAATCGATCAATTTCAGAGTATCTTATCAAGTGGAAGAACTTATCCGCTGAAGATTCCACATGGGAGGATGAGAATTTTATGCAGAAGTATCCAGAACTACTCAAGCGTTGAGGACAACACTTTTTTGAAGGAGAGGGGCATGTTGGGTCCCTATAATACTAGTGATTACCCCATTACTATTGTAGTTATACCCCCTATTTATATTGTTGTGCCCCTATTACCCCCATATTGTTATTTCTGTGCCCCATAGAATCCCTCTATTGTTATTTTTGTGGCTTTATATTATTATTGTTAGGTCGGCTGGATTATATTGTGACTCCTTAGACTCCTATATATAGAAAGGAGGTTTTGTCATTTGTATCATCCAAGAATTGTTCATTTATGTAATGTAAAGGAGGTTGCCCCCTCGAAGAGGCTGAATTCTAAGGCGTGGATCTCTCTTTTCTATCTTTTTGTGAGCTGGTTTCATAACAAACTATATGTGGATGCAAGATTCAAAGACTACTCTAAAAACAAAGAAGGAAAGTTGCTGCTTTACCAAATTTTGTCTTGCCACTAAAATGCTTAGATAGAAGATGATGTGTTACCAATCATTTCGTCCAAACAATAAAAACAAGTTCTAAGATAAAAACAAAGCACTTTCACTGCGCAAAAAAGGAAATCAAATGAGAAGCAAGTTTAAGAAAGCGAAACTCAACAACTTTCAAAAGATTTTCTTTCAATCAAACCAAAAAGTCTTTTTCAAAGGAAAGCTCTCAAAAATACTGACACCAATGATTGATAAATGGGCAACCAAACACTTTTGTGAATCGACACCTTTCAAATGATGAAAACTCAACAAAAATAAATGTGTTTGAAATCGCTTTTGACAATCAAAAGCAGCAATGAAAGTCCCAAAAGATCAAAAGACAAGTTTCAAGAAAATGGTAACAAACAACTTTCCCGAAACGAAGGAGCAAATGGTCACAAAAATGATTTCGTTAAGCAAACAAAAGTGTCATCAAAGCAAAAATGGACACAAAGATTGAACCCAATCTTCCTACTCTGCCGAAACAGAGCAATCAAGATTCTTAAACAGAAATCTTGTGTGTCAAAAATCAATGACGCTTGCAATCAACGAAAACAAGACTAATACTCCTTATGACTAGAGAGAGTTCAGAACAAGATGCCCCCTGTTAAACAGAGAACTGTTACTGGAAAAGTGACTACTTGACACTGACCCAAACCACCAGACAAACATTCAGCAAAAAGAAAATTTATAAATCTTGAAATTTATGTAATATACGCGCCTGCAATTAAGTGCAGAATGCGTGTACACGCGACTGTAACTAAGGAAACCTGCGTATACGCGGGTTCACTTAGTGCAACTTGCGTATATACGCTTCTGTAATCCAGGAAAAGAGCGTATCTGAAGTCTTTCAAGAAAAATAAAAAAACACAGACTGAAAAACTGGAAAAGCTTGGGGTTCAAGAAAAGATCAGACAGTCAGAGCCAACAAACAGAGGGGCTGAGCCTTGATTGGCTTGAAGACTACCCAAACTAGGAACAACAAGAGTGTTGTCCCCAGCGGAGTCCCCAATTCTGGTTGAAGGGAAAGTACCCCTAGGGTCCTTTGGGCTAAGACTCTACCAGACTGAAAATTGCTTATTCAAAGAAACACACACACAGCCATCATTTTTACTTTTAAGCAAATTTTAATGTTTAGGGTACGTACCTAAGGTCCTACGTTCGAGAAGGCCTTTAGGGTCCAAACCCTTCTTGGAGTTCCCTTCTTCTTTCTTTGACCTGCAAGACAAACAAATCAAAGAACACAACAGTACATGTGCAAATACTTATATATAAACCATCTTTATGCTATAAAGTTAGTTATAAAAATCTTTAAGTAACCACTTGCATAAGAATTCAAAACAAGAATCTCATAAGCATAAAGAAATATTATTTCGGGAACAAAGACGTGTTTCTTTATATATAAAGGCAAATAAAGTACATATAACGGAAAGATATCACCTGAACACCTTCAGCAGGCTCCAAGCAAAGCTTCCTCCCGGATTCGTTCCAGCCTCAAGCCTCCAACAAGAGCTCCTTCCAAGTCTTACTCAATGATGATATCAAGGATGAATGATCACCAATACACATGGAAACAAGGGTTTCCTATGCAAAATGGGGAAGTGCAGAAAGCACCAAGGACTTTAGACCTGGTCTAAGGGAAAAATCTCAGCATAATAATCTTGCTCTCCTTTCTCTCCCCTTGGCCTTCCCTTTGATGTCTTTTTATACCCTCTCCAAAGTAGTTTTTTAGTTAGGAGTTGGTTGGGAACAGTTGGGCCACGGGCACTAACAGGTGATCCAGCAGGTAAAACCCACGATCTCCGCCCGAAAAAGAGGAATTTATTATTTTTTTAAGTGTTTTAATAGATACACGCGGGTTGGGTATGACATACCCGCGTGTACACGCGTTTAACTTAGGGCAATGTCGCGTATATGGAATAAAACACTGTTTTTTAAATTTTTGGACCAGGTCTGGAAGGAGGGGTTGCCCTAGGCCATAAGTGCAGCATCACAAACCATAAGAGTGAGATTTGGAGCTATAACACTCTAGAGTCCACATTATTGGACTGTCAAGCCTCCAGCTTCCTTGGTCGTCTCCCAATTTAGCTATCCACTCATATAGTTCAATTAGGAAGGTGCAGAAGAAAATTTCATGTATTTCTGTGTACAAATATCTGTCCAACCACTATTCTTTTTTCAGGCGTAGATTCTTGTTTTATTGCATCGTAAATTCATGGATCTTTCTATCCAACGACATCTCAATTTCTTTCTTGGTCGGATTCCAGTGATGCGACATCACACATCTATTTATGCAGATCCCAATCTCGATAATGGAACCATTTGTTGGCTTAGGGGTGTTACAGGGAAAAGTGTCTATATAGAACTGCTCTATCCCACTAAGGTGTGACAGTTGCCTTAGAAACAAACAGAGAAAAGCTACTTATGTTTTTCCTTTATGAATTATAGATAGAGAGGAATAGAAAGACCAACCTCTGTCTTGCGCTAATCCCTTGATTCGATCCCTCTCTTCTTTGATAGTCGCCAGCTACTTGCTCCCTTGCACGCCCAGCTTCACAAAGTACTTGTAAGATCACAGAAGCATAGCACTATACAAAGACATGGATCTATATTCATAAACAATCTAGGATCAGATGTAAATTGACCATACAAATGTAACAAGCATCAATGATACAAAATCATGGAGGAAAACTCAAATAGCTTTTATTGATAAACAAGAAAAGATCCAGGAGGAGTTACAACCAGTTGTTCCGACCCAGAATCAACCTCCCAGCAAAGAAGCCCCTCTTCACCTCAAACAAAGCTTAGATCACCCAACAATCTGATTTTTGTCTCTAGAAACCAACAGCAATTCCTTACAATATGCAAAATTCCAGCCTCTGGATCTCTGGGATGAGGGATCCATATATAGATATCTGTAAGGGGGATGAGTCAGCTTGTGATTTGATTAGTGTCTTCTCTCTGATAGTTCTTGCTTCCACTTGGAGACTGAGGGCCTCTTACTCATCCTTGGTCGAATTCAGTGAGGCAAGTGTCACAGGAGAAGATTCTGGAAGCTTCCATTGCCTCTCCACCTCGCGGAATGACACTACCATTTGTCATTTCTCACCCATCGCACCCCATAGAAGGGACTTTTGAAATGCAACGCACCCTCACAGTGTATTTGGCTGAGATGCAACGCACCTAGCCAGTGGAGCAGCTGCAATGATCTTGTTTTGACCAATTCTGAGTAGTTTCTCATGGAGAACTTCTGGGAGAAGCTGTAATCTGTTGACCTTGTTCCTTTAGGGGTTAGAACAACACTTTTAGGGACTTAGGAACCCTTGGTTTATGGACATTTCATGCTTGGGGTTACAGGGCACAAAAATGTCTATAACAGTTGCCCCCTAAAGTATGAGGCCGTTAACCTTTTGGTGTCAGGTGAAATGCTTTATTATGAGGATCCGAAGTTCTTTCAATGCTGGGAGGAGACCTGTAATAAGATACAATACAATACATTATCTTCATAATATTTTCATGATCTAGCTGAGGCGAGCATTCCCATGCTTAGCTTCATAAATTCATTTTCATGTACATAGGACAGACAACCGTCTGAGTGTAGACTGATGATTCTGATAGAGCCATCATCCTTTTGATAGGATGATTAACTGTGCTGCAATGATGTACATTTAATGTCTTTATTTCCCTGAATATATATCACAGCCTGGATGGATGAAACTAGATCCAGGGTCTTCAATCTCGTCCGATCTTCACTCAAAGTACAAGTTGATCCATGTGAGAAATGTTCTGAAGTCGAACACGGAAAGACATCGCTTGATTACCAGTCAATGATGTAAACTGTTAACAAGCACGAGAGGAATCACGTATAATGATAATGACCCTCAAGGTACTGTAGTACAATTCACGTGGTGTGAATAAAGGACTTGGCGTCGAACACCACGCAAAATCTTTCGGTCGAAGGCCATTGATTTAAACCTGTCGCCGGAAGTGAGAAACTTGCCATTGAGGCATGCAAGCTTCAAAGTACTGAATGGGGTGTTCCTAGATCAACTTCTTGGATAATGAGCTAATGTCGACAAGAAGTGATCCGTCACAGGAGGGCCTTAATGAATCCCACATCAATGACACAGAATGGAGCAAATGATTTTAATGGAGGTGAAAACGATCTGGTGATATAAGGTTCAGGGTGGTGATCATGAAAGAATGGAGTATAATGTATGGTAGTGGGTGAGACACAGGTGAATTCTCTGAATGACTTCTCTTGAACATATCGGCGACACTGATGTGATGGATTGGTAGCATTAACCCCAAATGTGGATGGTATGGCATGACCATGGTGATGTGACCGGTGAATGAAACAACCCAACCTGACTCGGACATGGAGCGGAAGTGTCATGTTCAAGAGCGACTTGCTACCAACAAAGTTTCTTTGAGTTTTCTTCCCAATTTTTCCCCAGTCATTGCTGACCAGTACCTCTTTATTTTTGTCAAGCTTGAGGAGGATAACATATGCTTGTTCTATAATTTGCCCTTCAGGAAAATCCGACGCTATGTTTTAACGAGCCTAGCGATAGTGAAACTCGTTCTCGTCTATAGACAAGTTTGTCGCTATTAATCTTTTTAACGAGTTTAACGACAAAGATAACTCGATCCTTTTCAATTTTAGAGAGTCTGAAAAAGAACGTAAAGGTAAATCCAAAATTCCTTTTTCGTCATCTAATCCCTTAAGTCCGAAAAAGTATAAAACAATACAGAAGGGATGGATTTTCGATACTTTTAACGAGCCGAACAAAACAAGCGCTTGATCTTTTTTGTGTATTAATCCCTCAGGTCCAAAAAGATTAAAATCTAGAGGAGGGATAGCACTTCTTGTCCCTTTAACGAGCTAGAGAGGCCAATGGCTCGGCAATCTTTTCATATTTTACGAGTCAGTTGAAAAGAGCTTAAAGGAGACTCGTCTTTTGAGGAACGAGTGATAAAATGGGTAGCAACTGATTCTAGGTAAGGTTTGGAATTTTCCAATCACGGCAGTGTCACAAGGATGGCTAGTGAAATCACTCTTCGCAGCTGTTCCTCAAAATGGGTAAACAATCAAATGGAGGTGAATGATCGGCCAATGCAAAAGTGGAGGTGATGGTGCAAACATGACCAAGGCTTTAATGGCTGAAGTACTACATTCATGGTGGTTATTTACCGGGGAATAGTTCATTTTTTAACGAGCTTAAATGCGGGTGGAAACATTTGCTCATGTCTTATGTTTATTTTTTAACGAGCTTGAACTATGTGCTAAAACTGCTCGATCAATCCAGTCGTGTGATAAGAATGTCTCATATAAAAATGGCAACTTTTAGAGATTTGCCCCACATCCTTTCTTTATGCAAGTTAGGAAACGACCGATCCTACGAGTTTAAAGGGTTAGAGGTCCTAAAAATTTAAAAAATAAATAGTCGCTCTTCGCTTGCATGCCCCCAGGTATAAAACAGAGTTTCAAGGTTACCCCTTCTTTAGTTTGTTAAAACATTTGTCTTACCGAGAGAGGCCTACCTCTTACAGGTTACCAAAGATAGTTCTATTTACAGAGTAAACAAAACACCTCTTCGGCAATGTCTACCGAGATAAACAAAGGTGAGTGGCGATGCCCGCCAACTCACATAACTTTGACAAGAGGATCTTATTCCAGTCCAACTCCCTCTTCCAATCACAGACGGGAGTACGGAGGTCATATACTCTCGCGGAAACCTACTCTATACCCGAAGTTTTCCTGCTGAAGTAGGCCAGGGTGCATGCTCCCTGGGCTTCAGTCATGTCCCCCCGAATCACTCGCGCTCATCGGGTGGACGGACTGGGGGTTGAGACATTTCTTGCGTGAAAAGACCATTTAGGGATGGTATATGACTATTTGCTATGCGTGATCTGGTAAATGAAAGCTGGTCTACGAGCTTGACCACTCTTCCTTCGTGCGGAAAACACATCACTCTAAAGAGTGATGAGATAATGGCTCTCATGCAATAAATATAGTCTCGTCCAAGGAGTAGATTGTAATCTAGGGGTCCTTGAACTACCATAACGTTCATGTGAATGGTTTTCCCTCTCAATGTTATGGGCACATTGGCAAGGATCCCTAACGGTCGACTGGTTCCTTTATCAAAACCTGTTAGATTTCTCATCTCAGGAAAAAGCGATGGCGAACCAAGTGCTTTCCAAGCAGTCGAGGAAAGGATACTCACAGAAGCCCCCTCATCTATGATGGTACCAGCCATAACCATTCTATATATTTGAACAATAATCCAGAATGGTATACTAGCTGGTAAACGGGGTCTGCCTAGTTGATTCCAGTCGAAGGAGACAACTAGGTTGCTTGGAGGTGGGACCGAATAGACGGCCAGGTACGACTCTGACGAACTTCCTTCCTGCGGTAAAGGAACGGGTAAATTGCCCCCATGTTCATTGGAGTCTGTGCTTATGAAAAGAATTTGGACGGTGTCATTCTTGTTCTCCTCAATGACTGTATCATCTGAAGATGGAACCTCTGAAGGCAAGACCGGGTCAACTACCGCCTCGACCTTTTGAATTTCATCTGGTATGGATTCAGATGGTTTATCTTCAATGATAGGTGCTTCGGCCGACCACCTAAGCGGGACAGCCGAATTTTCAACTAGTGACGGACTCGGCAAGAGTTTTTTATATCTAGGAGGAAGTCGTAACGGTGAAACCGGACGATCGTCCAAAACTCTTTTAGCTTCATCTAAGAAGGGACAACGGTGGACGGCATGATCACCTTCGCACAGTTTACAAGGAAATCTATATTTTCCTTTTTGTCCTGGGGCTTCACTTTCACTAGTTGACGGTGTGTTTTCAACATGATCATCAGAGGTTGATGACACCGGGCTGTGCAAATGAGGAGACCAGTCCCTTAAGATCCAAGGGATGCAAGGACAATCTCTGTGATAGTGGTCTCCTTTGCAAATGACACATGGTGATTTAGGCCTGGTTGGTGCAGTGTGTGGATTTTCGCTAGATGACACTCGTTTGCCCCCATTCGCTTTTGGCTCCTTCTTCTTCTTCTCTTTCTTCTTCTTTTCATTCTTCTCCGTAGGTACTTGACTTTTGGCTTTACCAGCCTCATCAAGCAAAGAGGAAGGAGGAGAGGAAGAATTGGAGGAAGTAGAAGGTTGGTGGGTAACTCTGGACTCGTCTAATTGCTGATTCGATTGTTCAGGAATTGTGGTGTTCTGAACGACAGAGGTTGAGAAGAGCCATACAGGCAAACCAATTGTCAGTCCTGGAAGCGACATTGTGGCCATATGGGGTGCACCAACATCTCCCCAAGAGGAGAAGGGACTAGGATTTCCTCCATTCCATTTTCTCAACCCAAGATCAACGTAGGAAAGGGGTAATGAATATTCCATTTAAAATAAATTTTAGACGCTTTGACACAACTTGTTTTTTCAGTTCTTAAGAGTCGAGAAAAAACAAAAGATGACTCTAGTTGCCTTCGATTTTTAATGAGCCTGAAGTGACAAGTGCTCAGATGGACCTTTTCCGTTAAGGAGTCTGAAAAGGAACGAAAGGGACTGCTCTGGAAATCTAGGTAGAGGGAGTACCAAACCAATCACAAAACTGCAGAATACTTTTTATGGTATGGCAGTCAATCTTCCCGAATGCTGTGTTCAGTGCATTGCGATCAATAGGGCGGTAGACACGGCTTCCTATGGACAAAGGATTTAAGCCTATAGGGGTCTCCCAAAATATACTCGACGGTACGTGGGAGCACAAGTCCGTACTAGCACTTATCGTCTCAAAGTGGAGGAATCACCCAACCATTAGTGAGAACAACAGTTACCAGGCTTTACGATGCCGGAATACGTCTCTAGCCTAGACTTCTAAATGTTGTGCGTTAAGTTCCAAAGCGTTGTTAGATTCATTGAATTTATTTTAAGTTGATCTTGTTTATGAAGTTTTCCTTTCGGGTTCACCACGAGATGTAGATGTAATTCCTAAAATGCAGTCTAAGATGATAAACAAACTTTTTATCTCTTTTATGCAATGAAAATCCTAGCTACTAGGGAAAAGAAAGATAGAATCTTTTCACAAAGAGCAAAGAGCACACTCTAAATGCACTTTTCCTAAATCAAGCCAATCAGACTGTCTATATGCAAATGCACATGCATGTATTTGTTTTTCAACTTTCTTAGTATATGGATGCTAAAAAGAAAGTTGATGCACAAATCTGAATTTCTTTTCAAGCGACAAATATAAACAAGCTTCTTTTCGAAATCAAAAATGGAGACGATTACGACACCTTACGATTTTGAAATGAATACTCGTTCTTGACACTAGAAAATTAAAAATTCAGACCAAAAGCAATAGTAACAGGATAATCGACCATCATCAGCAATCAAACTCTCTCCTACGATTGAAATCGACACTTGCGACAGTTTCAAATCAAAGGGCGACAGTACGATTATGCTACTTTTGCAAAGGAGAACTATAAACGACTCAACAAAGACACAAAAACATCTACAGTTCTTTTGTACAAAGGAGGCGGAATAATAGTAAGGAAAAGGGGTTTCAAACAGACATATACTGATCACAAGCAGCAAAATTCAGGAATAGAACTGGAAAGAATGATTCACAGAAACCACAACTGCACAGAGCTAGTCTGATCAGTGCACCTGTAACACAGAGAATCTGAAATGCAACGCAGGTTGTCCACTCGGGAAGTGCGTTGAAATTCAGAATCTCTGAATAGTACCTGCATTGGGCCAGAAACGAGACTCTGTTCGGTCTCTAGGTCACAGTTTGCAATTCAGTTCTTGGTTTTTGGCCGAGTAAAAAGCAATCAGTAATGCAACAATCAGGGGTAGATCTAAGGAGGATCTAAGAGCTATCACAAGGGCAATCAGATAGTTTGTGAATCAGTTGTTTAAATCATAAACAGATCCAGTAGATGGATTGAAGTAGCAGTTGTCTACTTTGCATTTGTTATGGCAAATGCAGTTCGAATGCTACTTGTAAGTTTATGAAATAGACAACAAAGAATGATAAACAAACAAACTAATTATTTCCCCAGTGGAGTCGCCATTTTGTTACAGGGAAAAGTGTCTATATAGAACTGCTCTATCCCACTAAGGTGTGACAGCTGCCTTAGAAACAAATAGAGAAAAGCTACTTATGTTTTTCCTTTATGAATTATAGATAGAGAGGAATAGAAAGACCAACCTCTGTCTTGCGCTAATCCCTTGATTCGATCCCTCTCTTCTTTGATAGTCCCCAGTTACTTGCTCCCTTGCACGCCCAGCTTCACAAAGTACCTGTAAGATCACATAATCATAGCACTATACAAAGACATGGATCTATATTCATAAACAATCTAGGATCAGATGTAAATTGACCATACAAATGTAACAAGCATCAATGATACAAAAGCATGGAGGAAAACTCAAATAGCTTTTATTGATAAACAAGAAAAGATCCAGGAGGAGTTACAACCAGTTGTTCCGACCCAGCATCAACCTCCCAGCAAAGAAGCCCCTCTTCACCTCAAACAAAGCTTATATCACCCAACAATCTGATGTTTGTCTCTAGAAACCAACAGCAATTCCTTACAATATGCAAAATTCCAGCCTCTGGATCTCTGGGATGAGGGATCCATATATAGATATCTGTAAGGGGGATGAGTCAGCTTGTGATTTGATTAGTGTCTTCTCTCTGATAGTTCTTGCTTCCACTTGGAGACTGAGGGCCTCTTACTCATCCTTGGTCAAATTCAGTGAGGCAAGTGTCACAGGAGAAGATTCTGGAAGCTTCCATTGCCTCTCCACCTCGCGGAATGACACTGCCATTTGTCATTTCTCACCCATCGCACCCCACAGAAGGGACTTTTGAAATGCAACGCACCCTCACAATGTATTTGGCTGAGATGCAACACACCTAGCCAGTGGAGCAGCTGCAATGATCCTGTTTTGACCAATTCTGAGTAGTTTCTCATGGAGAACTTCTGGGAGAAGCTGTAATCTGTTGACCTTGTTCCTTTAAGGGTTAGAACAACACTTTTAGGGACTTAGGAGCCCTTGGTTTATGGACATTTCATGCTTGGGGTTGCAGGGCACAAAAATGTCTATAACAAGGGGGTCCTAACCCAAGTTCATAATTAGTTGCGCCAAACAAATCCCTACACTACTGGCCCTTTCGACATCAATCCGTATAGCGCGGACTGAAGTCTCGCCTGAAGCAGTATGGGGGGATGCTAGAACCAAGTTTCTGCATCTATAGATCAGTGTGATGTCTTTTTATAACCTAGATCCGCCTTCGCGCAGATATCTAAGCCCTTAAGGCTTAGCACTGTATCTTCCCTCAATTAGCCTCCAGACCTCCGCAAAGGTCTAGGACTAGTTTTTGCAGACCCTGAATAGGAAAATTAGTTACTTATGCGAACCATAGATTACCCTTAAGTCAGTATTTACTCAAATCTACCTTAGTGTTCGATAAATTTAACAGAAATTTCTATGATCTTCACTTAAGCACTTAACATTAATTACATTCAGATAATAAGACAGATCAAGTAAATTTGTGCATCAATACACCATTATTTTATAAAGACATCATTTCAACACAACATATATCACAATCATAGATAACAGAAGTAAAGAGATAAAACACAAGAATTTCTGCAACAATGTTCTTTATTGATCTTTAGTATCAATTTACACACTCAATACTACCCTGCACACTCAGCTGCAGGGCTCCACACACTTAGTTGCAGACACTACTCTAGGCCTCTGCACACTTAATTGCAGAGCCTTTCCTCTTACTTTCTTGCGCTAACTCTTTAGACTCCTATCTCTAACCCATAGACCAAAGACTTCTATCTCTATCTATCTTGTCTTAGACTCTCTAAGACACACCTATTTATACAATCCCATGGTCTGCAGACCATGGGTAGATCTTCAAAAACCAACTCAAGTTTACATGAATGAGGGTAAAAACCCTTTTTGACTCTTAACTAACTCTACTCTCTGCATCGACAATTTGCGGAGAATTTACATCTTTTTACATCAAAACTTGGGCTTTTTCTCCAAAACTGACCCAGGGGACCCCATCCCAATAGATGTTGTAGACATTGTTTCCCGTTACTAGGATTACTAATACAACGAATATTCTTTCCCTTTATGAACCTGGCTACATCTTCTTATATATTTTTTTGATACATATACCTTTGTAAGTTGGAATCTTTGATTAGATTTAGTTGTTCACCTTTAGGAATACATAACTTATCTAGATTGTAGAGTAACCCATTTTGGATATGATAGTCAACTTTTCTATCTCCATTGTATGCATGAATTTAGCTCTACAACTAATGAAGCACCTCCTTGAAGTCCTCATGGGTGAAAGGATCCATGTGTATCAGAGTTCCCAAAGAAATGACCTTTGAAGTGGGTGGCCTTGAAAGCATGTTGACCAACTTGTTTGTGATACCCTTATTGTTATTTACCACTAAATGAAGTTTATATAGAAACCCTATCCACTTGCAATTCCTAATCAGTTGTAACTTACTTTGGACTTGTAGGCACTCCAATGGTTGGTGATATATATGGTTTACTATTTACTTCCCACCAAATAATGTTTCTAGTTTTTGAAAACTTGTATCAAGGCATATAGCTCCTTGTCATAGGTAGAGTAGTTGAGAATTTCCCCATGAAATACTTCAGAATGGTAGCATACAAGCCTTTTTCCTTACATTAACATTGCTCCCATAACATACCCACTCGCATCTATCTCCACTTCAAAGGGAAACTACAAGTTTAGTAATGCAAGAATTGGTGCTTGAATGATTTTCTTCTTTAACTACTCAAAGGCCTTTTGCTGACCCTTTCCCCATTGTAAACTATTGCCACTCAATGTTATAGTATGGAGTGTGTTGCTACTAGTAAAAATGAGGCTCTAAATTTTCTCAATTATTGTGCTGCCCCAATGAAAATTCTAACCTTAGAAACATTGGTAGGCACTAGCCACTTCATGATGGCCTCCATCGTGGAAAGATCTATCTTCAACTCTTCTCCACTAATAACACATTTCTTAATATTTTCTACAAACTTGTGCTTATTTAATGTCTATAGTACCTGCATCAAATGTGAAATGTGCTGCTTCTAAGTAGTACTGTATATTGATATATCATCCCAATAAACAATAACAAATTAATCTAGAAAAAGGTGCAATATATCATTCGCTAATATCGTGAAAGTAGTTGGTGTATTGCATAAATAAAATGACATGACTATATAGGTTTTAACCATATACAATTGATTACTACAAACACATTTAAAAAAAATTAGAAAATATGCAATGACAACCACGCACATTAACACAAAGATTTTATCCTGGAAATTCAAAACTAATAAAACAACAAATATTTTTTAATATATTCTCCTTTATCTATATATCTATATCTATATATATATATATATATATATATATATATATATATATATATATATATATATATCCAATCCATTTACCATGGATTAGAATACAATTGTAGTTTCTTAACTAAAACTACAAACCATGGGCAAAAACACCATGCACAAAAAATCTACTAAAGGAAAAAATTGTGTCAAAATTTCCACAAACACATAAACAACGTAGTAGTCATGCAAAGAATATAAATCATAACCAACATTCTCCCACTTGTTTTTTTCTTTGCACAAAAGGGGTCATAGGAGTGCATGATGAATAATCTAGGGTAATAATTCCCATTTTTTCTCTGTGTCAATAGAACATCTCAATGCTCATAGATTTTTTTAAAGAATTTGCAACATTATTCAAAGTGTCCACCTTCACCAACAACACCATATTTTATTCAACCATATCTCTCACAATGTGATATTGAACATCAACATGCTTTGTCTTAGAATGTACGCTAGGTTCCTTGCTAGGAAAATTGCACTCTAATGGTCACAATCTATCTTTACAAATTATTGTACCAACCCAATTCATGAACATAACATTTGCAACCATATTGATTCCATGATTGCACGAATGGATGCCATGTATTCATATTTTGTAGTTGAGAATGTCACTACAGATTTTCTATTGCTCATCCAACTAATTCCTCCTCTAAATAGGTTAAACACATACCCACTTGTAGATCTTCTACAATCCATATCTCTAGCCCAGTTTTCATCAACAAATCCATGTATGTCAAACACTCTATCCAAACCTACTCTTCCTTGATACAATAATCCATAGCTAGTAGTGCCACCAAAATACTCGAAAATCCTATTTATTTTTGTTCAATGCTCCTTTCCTGGTTTTGACATATACCTACTCAACACTCCCATTGCATGTGAAATGTTTGGATTAATACTAACCATTTTCTATGTAAAAATTTGTTGTAGCGGCTACAACCACCCTCCAAATTTTTGCCTTATCTTGGTTTTGGAGCCTCCCTACCAACCTTTCACAACAACATGTCTTGCTTCATCAAGTACACAAGCTTCAATGTGTTTCTTGTAGAAAGACAACCTGTCTATTAGAGCTTGATGCATTCCCCTCATAGGTTGTTTCTCCGGACTTCGTCCAACTACGGGCTGAGCAACTCCTTCAAGAAATTACACAATTATGGATGGCAACCACCCTTCCCTCCAAAAATTGGCAATTCTATCTGGCAACCTATTGGGCTCTAGAATTGTGCAATTCTGCTAGTCCGACTTCATCTAGAAAATTGTGCAATTCTTCCCAGCAGGGTTGCTTAGCCCAGGAATTGCGTAATCCTTGGCAGCAGTCACCTGTTCTTCCTAGAAATTACGCAAATCTCCTGGGCAGTCAACCTAGCTTTCATCCATAAATGTGCATTTTCTCCAAGCAATTGAGTAGCCTCTTGCATGTGCAGGTGAGTTGACTGGTTCCCTCCAGGACCGAGCAAAACCAATTTGCATGCATGGGCTGCTTCTCCCAAGGCATCATGTAAAAGCATCCCTTGATTCATGGATCTACTTTTAGCAGCTGGAGGTTGCATGCAAGGATCATTTCGAAAACCTCCCACCAAGTGTCACTCTTCCTAGATTTGTGGCATGCGCATCACATCTTTGATTTGATCAAAACTCATGCAACCCACACTGCAGAGCTCATTCCTCACATCAACCTTGCAACTCTAACATCCCACATCACATCTAGGAGTCATCGGCACATTCAGCTCAATTATTTTGGGGTAAGCCCACCTTCCATGTCTTGTGTTGCATTTCTGGCGCTTTTTCTGTTTCGCTTTGTATGAATGTTGTCTACTTGATTTTAGTGAGTGCTTGTTTTTGTTTTGATACATACCAGCTTGTACTAGCACTGTTTTAGTTTTCGTTAACATCTCATTGTTGTCACATGTATGAAACTATTTTTCACGAATAGTGGCCGATTCGGTGACTCGCCTCACCCACATGCATGCTTTTTCCATTTTCTGAATCTGACATTCACCATTGGCATGCATAATCATTCACTTATGCTTACACTCAGTATCACCATGCATTCACATTCACATTTGCTTTCAGTTTCCCATCGGTAGGTTTGGGTAGCCTTGGCCTAGACTCTGCCTCACCAAGACAACATCGCACAATCTTGAAAGTGAAGACTCTATCTTCCTCCCAGGAAATGTGCATTTTTTTCCAGTGACTATCCTCTAGTCCTACATTGCACAATTATGAGGGACAGTGATATGATAATCACCCTATGAGTGACCTGAGTTGAAGATTTATTAAACAAAAGGTATTACAGACCCATGTGTTGGTGTGTGTGTTTTGTGTTATTGAAACAACGGATCGATCAGATTGCCAATACACAGAAAATAAATGGAAAGACAGCAGAGAAATACAGTAAGCAACACAAAGACACAAGCAGTTTTTAATAAGGAGTTCACCCTATTCTCCAGGGCTACGTCTTCGGTCCAGCTTCAGTGGTGGCCTTGTTTTATTGTGTCTTTCAGCAGAGAAATTACAATACAGGGACTCAATGTGAGTTCTCCTGAAGCAGATTTTGCTTGGTAGGGTGGTTCTTGGATTCCCCAAGCCACTCGGAGTTCACAGACTCTTGTTCTTCCTACCAGCTCTGTGACCCTTGGTCTACAATGGAAAGAGCTAG
Source organism: Pinus tabuliformis (assembly GCA_031772625.1). Taxonomy (NCBI): domain Eukaryota; kingdom Viridiplantae; phylum Streptophyta; class Pinopsida; order Pinales; family Pinaceae; genus Pinus; species Pinus tabuliformis. The sequence goes on from CM062819.1 coordinate 1,704,594,289, forward strand.
CTATGATGCTCCAGCCCGACAGATTCCTCTATGGGAAGGCTTGATTCTTCAAGCTCTCTAGTGCTCGATGCTGCCTATGGTCAGCTCAGCCCTCTGTCTCCTCTGCTTGGCTTTACTACTCTCTGTTCTCAGTCCTCCTCTCAGGGTTCACTATTCACTGTCTCTCTTGGTCACTTGGACTCTTGTCTATTTCTCTTCTCTCTATCTATGTTCAACTATCTATGTTCATGGCTTTAGCCATTCGGTCTCAATGCTTGTTCAGTTCCCCTCCTGCCTGCATCGATTCTCCTTCTGCCTGTGTGCTTGGAGTTCCCTGTTTGGCGTTAGCATGAACGCTCAGGAAGTAGCCATGTGTCCTCATTGGAACAACGCTAGCCCGCTCGTCGATTCATTTCTTCCGTTATGCTATGGATACATTCTTTCTCCACCATGGCAGTCAACGGATTCCAAATCCCCTTAAATCGCGGCTTAATTCCCTGTCGATTCCACTTCTATCTATTGGGTGCAATATCAGCCATCCGTTATGGGCTCCTCCAGATCCAACGTCATACGCACGTTGAGCGCGGTTGACTTGCTTGACTGATAACACACAATCATGATGGTTTTTCTCTCACCTCCGGTGCCATGCGTCGATCGCTGAGTGGGATCGCTTCACTCTCCTCCAAAACCTCTTACCGTTCAAGGGCACCTCGATCAAACTGTCGTTTTCCAGGTCATGGGTCCCACTTTCATACGATGGCGCTTTTCATTTCTTCGCCTATGGTCCTCTAGCTCTCAACGTGACTAAGTGCTTAAGGCTCTACTATTTCAGCCCTATTCGCCCAGCGATGCGCGATTAGCGCCAAGCGCTAATCATGCATCGAAAATCAGCTCCTTTTCCCGTTCCGGGGCTCCCAGGGGCTACATCAACCTCCTGCGCAGTCTCCATGGGCCTCGATCAGTGTGCTTTGATAGAGGTCCTCGTCGTTCCACGTCGGCTGCCATGGCCACTGGTTGAGGGTGTTTTCGATTATTGTTTTGGATTTTTCAAGGATTTGTTTCGTCCCAATATAGTTAGGGTTCTTTGACAGTCGTTTATGGATCCAATTCGGATCACGGCCTCCCTACTAAAAAGCTTTTGGACCACCAAAAGTTGGTTTTCTTGAAGCATCGACTAAGTGAGGAAACTGTTGTCTCACTTGTCTAATCTCAATCCACTTCGCACTGCTCGGCTTTGAACCTTTAAGTCCAATCCTGAGGTATTCCACCTATCCACTGCGCGTCATCCTTACCTTCCTGTCCAGCACTGTATCTTCCTACAACTCATTAAGATATTCAGGTAGCAGGTCATCAACAAAAGGCAATTGACTCTGCTCTTCAGGGTCCTCAATCATTGAAGGTTCAAACAACCTCAAGCAATCTGTGTTCACGACTGAGTAGATGTGCATGTAAGCTAGCAGATCAAGGAGAAAAACATTTTCACCAATCTTATCAAGTATCCTAAAGGGTCCATACCTAATAGGTTTTAGCTTCTCACCTTCACCTTGTATCCTGTCCTTGCTGATATACAGCCAGACTTGGTCTCCAACTTGAAAACTATGCTCCATCCGATGCTTATCATGCCTAGCCTTGTACTTGTCCTGGCTCTTTTCAAGTTGTTCCTGTACTGCCTGGTGGATCTCCTGTATCTATTCAATGAACCTAGTTGCCCTGTCCACATCACTGTGTCCATCAACCATGGTATCTTTACCAAAGACAAAATCCAAGGGAGACCTTGGTATGAAACCAAAATAGGTCTCAAAATGAGATCTCTCGGTAGAAGAGTGTTTGGCTCTATTGTAAGCATGTAGCACACAACACCAGTGTTCATCCCAAAGCTTAGGGTGTTTGCGGATATCCTCTCAGTAACTAGATCACTGTCTTATTAACCACTTCTGTCTGGCCATCTATTTGTGGATGAAAAGTTGTGCTTTTCTTTAATTTGGTGTCCATTAGTTCCCACAGACTGGACCAAAACTTTCCCACAATCGGGTGTCCCGATCAGATATAATAGAAGTGGGTAATCCAAAATGAACCTATACATGTTCAAAGAATAATTTTACAGTTTGTTCAGCTGTAATATGTTTACTACAGGGTATCAAAATACACATTTTGTTGAACCTATCCACAACAACATATAGATAATCATGACCTTTCCTAGCTTTAAGCAGTCCTCCAACAAAATCCATGGAAATGCTCTCCCAAGGGTGAGAAGGAACTAGAAAGGGAGTGTATAAGCCTATTTTTCTGTTGCTGGGCTTGCTTTTAGCACACATAGCACACCCCTTTACATATCTAGAAACTGTCTCACTCATTCTTGGCCAATAGCAGAACCTTTGCAGCTGTGTGACTGTTTTACTTACCCCAAAGTGACCCGATATCAGATAAGTTTGTGCTTCCCTAATTATCTTTTCTCTCTCAGTTTGTGGAATGCAGAGTTTCCCACAATGATATAAGAGTCGGTCCTTTACATGATAGTCCAATTCTTCTACTCTTTTGCCTTGACTCAAAGTTGCATATACATCTTTAAAGTCCATGTCCTGAGCATAATGTTCTATGTAGCTTTCATGCAGCACAGAATTATGCTTAAGTATGGTAGATGCATTTATAATGGGTCTAGATAACATGTCTGCAACCTTGTTATGTATGCCCTTTTTATATCTGATGACTAAATGAAACTATTGTAGAAAACCCATCCATCTGTAATGTCTTGACTGTTGCAACTTAGTTTGGGAGTGTAGATATTGAAGTGGCTGATGATCAGTATGTATTACTGTTTCTTTGCCCATTAAGTAATGTTTCCACTTTTTCACACTCTGAACTAATGCATACAATTCGTTATCATAGGTAGGATAGTTAACTACTACAAGATTAAAAGTCTTAGAATGATAACATATGGGTTTACCGTGCTGTGTCAACACTGCTCCCATGGCATAGTCACTGGCATCAGTTTGGATCTCAAATGGTATTTGTAGATCTGGCAGTGCTAGTATAGGTGCTGTACTCATTTTTTCTTTCAAGGTGTCGAAGGCTTTCTGCTACTTGTCTCCCCACTGAAACACCTTGTTCAATCCTGTCAAAGCATGTAAGGGAGCTTCAATTGAGGAAAAATTTGAAATGAACTTCCTCCAATACTGTGCTGCTCCTAAGAAGCTTCTTACTTCTGTAGCAAACTTGGGTTTAGGCCAGTTTACAATGACTGCCACTTTAGAGGGATCTATTTTCAATTCACCTCCCCCTACTATATGACCCAAATAATTTAGAGAGTTTAACATAAATTTTTTCTCTTTTCAAAACATCTAATGTTTGCTTAACATGCTTTAAATGTTCTTCCCACGTTTTAATAAAAATCAGAATGTCATCCAAATACACAATAACAAAATCATCAAGAAAAGGTCTGAGTACATCATTCATTAATCTCATGAAAGTAGCAGGGGCATTGGTCAAGCCAAAAGGCATAACTAGCCATTCATACAATCCCTGCTTTGTTTTGAAAGCAGTCTTCCATGCATCTTGCTCTGCAAATCTGACCTGATGGTATCCACTGTGCAAATCCAGCTTGGTGAAATAAACAACTTCCTTCAATTGATGTAAGAGATCATCTATTCAAGGAAGGGGATAATGATTTTTGATTGTTATCTTATTCAGTGCTCGATAATCAATGCACATTCTCCACGAGCCATCTTTCTTTCTCACCAAAACAATTGGTGACCCACATGGTGATGTGTTAGGTCTGATGAACCCTTTCTTGAGCAACTCCTGCACTTGCTTCTTGATTTCAGCATTCTCTAAAGCAGATAACCTTTTATACCTGTGGCTACAATGATTGTTTCATCTCCCGATTCTGACCCCAAATCCTTCGGAATAGCTGCAATAGTCTTCTTCTTCTTGCCCTCAGACTTCTTAGGTCTCAGCTCTGGATGCAGAATCCAACAGTGCTCATCATAATGCCCCTCCTTTTTACAGTGAGTGCATGAAGCTTTGCCTTTCTGTGCAGTGTTAGCCTTCCTTGCTTTCCACTTCTTCTTTCTTTTCTCCTTTCTCTCGCTTACAGTGGGTTGGGATGGTCCCCCAACTTCTAGATTTCCATTCTTTCCTCTAGCTTCTAGATGAGTAGCTTGTACAAATACCTCATCTATACTAGTGGGATTAAACATGAGGATGGTATGCCTGATGTAGCTGTGTAGACCACCAATGTACTTCAAAAGAGTTTCTGGTGAGTCTAATGAAATACCCAACATCAATGCTCTCTTTCTAAACTCTTGAGTATACCCTTGTACACTTTTCCCTTTTAACTGCCGAAGAGTTTGCCAACTCATCATGGCTTGTTGCATGTAGGCCAATGGATAGAACTACTTTTTGATTGCAATAACAAATTCACTCCAGACAAAGATGGTCTTACCATGCTTCCTCATATCAGCTTGGGTTCTGCCTTCCTGCCAAACCAAGGTAGTGCCCCCTAGGCGAAGGCTTGCCAGTTGAATCTTGCTCTTGTCTGATTCTATATTTTGTACTCTGCAATACACATCAATTTGTCTAATCCAATTGTCCAACTTTTCAACATTTAACTCTCCATCATATATAGGCAAATCAAATTTAACATCTAACTTAATCAAATATGCTTTCTTATTATGCACAGGGCTACTAGGAGGTGTAGGGAAGCTTTCTTGTTTCCCCTTTCCTTTGGAGTGGTCATGGGAATGAGATTCATCTTCTTCTTTATCTTGCTTAGAGCCTGATGAATCTTCACCCTTATGATTTCTAAAGTCCCTATACATTTCCTCTACCATAGACTTTATAGCTACAAAACTTTCTATGAATTGAGGGTCTGGCCCTATAGAACCTTCTTCTGACATTGTCTTCCAAGAATAGACTCTCCCAATTTCAGGATTAGTTTCCACCAACTCTTCTTCTCCTAATTTGAACTTTGATCTAGTGAGCATTCATAGCTAAACCAACACAAGCTTGTCTAACCTTACAGCCTAGAGCTCTGATACCACTTGATCTGATAATCACCCTATGAGTGACCTGAGTTGAAGATTTATTAAACAAAAGGTATTATAGACCCATGTGCTAGTGTGTGTATTCTATGTTATTGAAACAACGGATCGATCAGATTGCCAATACACAGAAAATAAATGGAAAGACAGCAGAGAAATACAGTAAGCAACACAAAGACACAAGCAATTTTTAATAAGGAGTTCACCCTATTCTCCAGGGCTACGTCTCCGGTCCAACTTCAGTGGTGGCCTTGCTTTATTGTGTCTTTCAGTAGAGAAATTACAATACAGGGACTCAATGTGAGTTCTCTTGAAGCAGATTTTGCTTGGTAGGGTGGTTCTTGGATTCCCCAAGCCACTCGGAGTTCACAGACTCTTGTTCTTCCTACCAACTCTGTGACCCTTTGTCTATAGTGGAAAGAGCTAGCTATGATGCTCCATCCGGACAGATTCCTCTATGGGAAGGCTTGATTCTTCAAGCTCTCTGGTGCTCGATGATGTCTGTGGTTAGCTTGGCCCTCTGTCTCCTCTGCTTGGCTTTACTACTCTCTATGCTTAGTCCTCCTCTCAGGGTTCACTGTTCACTGTCTCTCTTGGTCGCTTGGACTCTTCTCTATTCCTCTTCTCTCTATCTATGTTCAACTGTCTCTATTCATGGCTTTAGCCATTCTGTCTCCATGCCTGTTCAGTTCCCCTCCTGCCTTCATCGATTCTCCTTCTGCCTGTGTGCTTGGAGTTCCCTGTTCGGTGTCAGCACAAATGCTCAGGAAGTAGCCACGTGTCCTCATTAGAATAGCGCCAGCCCGCTCGTCGATTCATTTCTTCCGTTATGCCATGGATACGTTCTTTCTCCATCGTGGTGGTCAATGGATTCCAAATCCCCTTAAATCGCGGCTTAATTCCCTGTAGATTCCACTTCTGTCTATCGGGCACAATCTCAGCCATCCGATCTGGGCTCCTCCATATCCAACGTCGTACGCATGTCAAGCGCGGTTGACTTCCTTGACCGATAACGCGCGATCATGGCGATTTTTCTCTCACCTCTGCTGCCACGCGTCGATCACTGAGTGGGATCGCTCTGCTCTCCTCCAAAACCTCTTACCATTCAAGGGTGCCCCGATCAAACCACCAGTTTCCATGTCGTGGGTCCCACTTTTGTACGATGGCACTTTTCGTTTCCTCGCCCATAGTCCTCTAGCTCCCAACGTGACCAAGTTCTTAAGGCTCTACCATTTCAGCCCTGTTCACCCAGCAATGTGCGATTAGCGCTAACCGCGCATCAAAAATCAGCTCCTTTTCCCATTCTGGGGCTCCTAGGGGCTACATCGACCTCCTATGCAGTCTCCATGGGCCTCGGTCAGAGCGCTTTGACTGAGGTCCCTATTGCTCCACGCCGACTGCCATGGCCACTGGTTCAGGGTGTTTTCGATTATTGTTTTGGATTCTTTAAGGATTTGTTTCATCCCAATACAGTCAGGGTTCTTTGACAATCGTTTATGGATCTGATTCGGATCAGACAGTGACTGCTGACCTAGAAAATTGTGCAATGCAGTCACTGAGCCTGCAACCATTGCTAGCTGAGATTGTGCATTGTACAATTCCGGCAGTCAGCAGCCAGGCTATATTGTGCATTACACAGTTCGAACAATCAGTCAGCCTCCTGACAGCCTGGACTATGCCTTGCACAATCTTGGCAGTCAGTCTCCCGACCTCCTGACGGAAATTACGCAACCTTCATGATCAGTCACACAGGTATGTTGCAAGTCAGTTCTCAAGTTCATTTTGGTTTTTGACTAACATATTTCTTGCCATGAGTGTTGCCATGTCTCCAGGTATCACAGGTGTTCATCTGCCTCTCAGTAGCACAGGTACAATGGTTTCCAGGAGAGCAGAGTCGAAGACACCATTCATAGTACGCTTGGGGATGTAGTCGATCAAGTGTCTATGAACTTGCCTACCCACGAAGACATCAAGTTGTTCATAGACAAGGACATCAAGATATGATGGAAGCAACATCACAACAAGCAGCACCATCAACAACAGTTGAAGGCAACATACCGGATGCAATGAATGCAAGGGGAAGTTTGTTGACAACATAGAGGTGGAACAAAGTTGCAAGCTCAAGCATATCCACTTGTGATGAAAGAAACTTTGGTGACTCGGGCTATGAGGTGATGGCGTGACATGAAGATTGCGCGAAGGTGGAGAATGGAATAGAGAAGGAATTGCATGTGCTCAAGTAGCAACTCAAGGAAGAACAAGAGTTGCATAGACAAGAGAATGAGTTGCAATAGGAACATGTACAACAGGGAATGCAACATGCACTCACGGATGAAACTGTACCCATACAAGTTATATATCCATCCTAGTAGCTGGCACAGAGCAGACATGGTGAGTAGTGTTGTCGATCACATGTGAGGGAATTTAGCAGCATGCATGTCATTATGCACACTCATTCGATCCCACCCATTTAGTACACTCACCAAGGCAAAGACAAGAAGAAAGTCCGAGTGGATCTGAACATGAAGTTGACATGTTGATACCCATGACCACCAGCACACACTAGAAGATCAACACGAACACTGTGCATCAATGTGTTTCTGATTCGGCGACACCCAAGAAGACCATGCGCATGCTAGCAGACGAGCTGGATGGAGGAGCCATACCAATGCACCCAGATGCAATGGAGGCAAGATTTCGCTTTAGAAAGATGTCACCATGGAGTGCATGCACACCATCACAGACGACCAAGCTTGGCATCAACTCACCACCTTCACCATCACAAGCATGTCAAAGAGTTGGTCTCACCACAACAGACTGAGTGTTAGTGATGTCTTGTATGGCTTACTCAAGCCATTTTGTCTCACATGGGAACATGTACATTATAATGTAACGTCTTGTCAAGTGGAAGCTCAAGTGTCGATAGTTGTATGTAACAGTCATAGAGTAGATGAAGAGTCATGAGGGTAGACGAACTGTCACTAAGGGGAATGTCAAGGGTCACCCCACCCTTTGCTATAAATAGCACCTCATAACTCATTGTATAGGCTTTTGGTCAGCCAAGCTTCTGATAAGACTAGCTTGGAGAGAGATTGGATAGAAATTGTAATGAGCCTTGGCTTCTCCACTGCACAGAGCTAGTACATCTCTTTGGAGGAGCACGTATTGTGGCTGTAACGTTCCGCTATCAGAACTAGTGGTTGGACATGGATGTATTGTATGGCTAGAACTTACACTTCTTAATATAACAAGAGCCAATACGTTTCATGCATATGTTGTATTGTATTCTATGCTATCTGGTTTACTCTAAATGATATATGTATCTGTTTTCTTACGCATTAATGTATAACTTTCTATGTATGTATGTATGAATCTTTCTGAATTGTGTTGTTGGTTTAACCATCACTTTGGATTGCTAGCTAACTTGTCTTCCATGTTGTGATGCATATTTGCTCATTTGTTCCCTTCTTAACTTTGTTCTATCATAGGTTTCCAAGGGGCACACTCATCTCAACCCCCGTGTGTTAGAACCTCTCATGCCCCTTCCTTGGCTCACTGCATATGTCACACCCTTGTTATCAATAGAGTTATCTTACTTGCTTCTGTGTGAAATCACAGTCAAGGCATTACCATACGACCCACTACTGAGACTCCTACACCAAATGGTCTGAGGTCTAATTGGGACTTCTTACCAGGGAGATCCCCTGACATGTTGGTGGGTCCAGCACCATCAACATTTCTGGTGCTAGAAGGAGGGCCAGATGACAAGCTGTGTCCTCTCATCCTGTTTTGAACCTTTGCATATCTATCATGGATTCTTGCACTCTTCTCCCTCCATGATGTTTTTCGAATCACAAAGATGTCACCATCATGAGGGAGTTCTTTGATCTCTTGTCCACTTACACGTATGATGGTGAAGGCGAAGTGGCCTGGCCTGAGTTCTTACATGACTTTCTTTCCATGCTTCATGAGGAAGATGGATGTTCTGACGAATAGGCCAGTTTGTGCTTGCATACACACTTCGCGAATCTCCACATCGATGGTTGTGCAGCCTACCGACTAATAGCGTGAACTCACTTGAGCACTTCTATGATCTCATTGAAGACACTTTCTATCATTTTGATCTAGAACATCTTGACCAAAAACTGTTACAACAACGGAAGGCTCCACATGAATCACCTATGGATTTTTGGCAGCACTTCCGTGATTTGTAGTTTCAAGCTCCGAAGAGCCAGATGAATTTTTTCTATCTTTGGGACCGATTCGAGTACTATGTTAAGAAATCTGCTCATACCAAGAAGAATTTTGAAATAAATCCTTGCTTAGTGTTCTTCAATGATGGAGTTGCACAATCTCAGATGGAGGCAGTCACTGTCACAAGTGACTGTCCACCATCCCCTCATCAAACAGCTTCACAACTGCAGAGTGATGCAAGAGATCAAGTTCACACACCAGTTCAACTGTCCCATCCTCCCAACATCACTTCACTTAATTTTAGCGTAGATTTGATTGTGAGTCCATTGAGTTGTCATATGCATCTTGTACCACAACCTCCATTTTCGTACTCGGCTAATCCTATGGATAATAAAGTCTTTTGTTCTTCCATTCTGGACTCTATACTTGTTGTGAACAAGGAACAAGCCACTGATAGAGTTGGTGTTGCACAATCAACATGCGTTGTCATTTATGAAGAGTATGAGTGGGAGCTTGAGTATCAACACTCGGCGAAGGATGACTCCCTTCCATCCGAGCCCCCTCCATTCTTTCCTAACATCTTTAGTGAACCTTCCATCCATGATTTCAAATTTGTATCTTCATCTACGGATGCACCCATTGTTGATCACTCGTAGGACACAACGGATGTCAGTCCATCATTTGACAATGGAGAGGATAATTTATTCATTGAAAATCCACTTGATTTTTCATTTTCCTTTTTCAAAAACACAGAGGATGAATTTGTTCGCTTCTCATCTACCCCTCTATTTGATTCATTAGATTGTGAGGATGGCGATGAAATCATTGATTTTTTTTTATCATGGCCATCATGATCCATTTACTCCCATATTCGATTACGATCATGTTTCTATCGTAGTTGATTTTTAAAAGCCATCGGTTTATGATGATATATCTAACAATGAAGTTGAAACACCCAAGACTGTTGAGGCACTTTAGCTCGAGCTGATGATTATGTCAGGCCCTCACTCTCTCAGGGTTAGTTTCACTTCCGATCAGGAAATTGTTCAATCACCCGAGGCTCCTCATCACTCATCTATATGTATTAAAGATCAATCTCACACACAGATCATTCTTCCTCCACTCGAATTGTACGATCCCATCGCTCATGCATTGGAGGAATCTTACATTGAAAGCACGCGTGCATGACACAAGTTGTCTTTGTTTCTTTCATTTTCTTGCATGTCACAGTCAAGAATGTGAGTATGCTTCACAGCTGCACGCAGTGTCACACAACACCGTGATAAGTCCACAGACCACATGTCATGCACTTGCACTCACTCATGTCCCATGGACACTTTTAAACATGAAGTGTGTTTGTCTTCATTGTTATATCTTTCTTGCTTGTTGGTTCGCACAACCGGGTTGCTCGTAGACCAAGATTTCACCAAAATGGGTCAACCAATGTGCCAGTGGCTGCATTGGAAATATCACTTCACGTGATCAAGCCCATGCACCGTTAGTTTAGGAGTAGGAGTACTGTTTTCTTTCAGCTGGTTTTCTTGCTTGCTTGTTTGCTTACTTGTTTTGTTTGTTTGTTTGTCTGCTTGCTTGTTTTCTTACTCACTTTTCTTTTGCATTTGCTTCTGCTTTTGCTTTGTTTGTTGTTTGTTCAATTGTTTTGTTCGTAGGTTAGTTTCGCATGAAGCCATGTGTGACTCTTGAAACAAGCTAGGTAAAATACAAGAGGCCTTATATATCTATCACTAATTCGTTATCCATCATCCTGCCTCTATATGATGAACTTGTTATCTTTAGTCCATGATACATCAAAGGAAAATATGTATTGTTCGAGGTGAACCTTGGTGAAAACATGACGCCTATGCGCTAACTAGTGTCACCTACTCTAGTTGGTTGTTTTTAGGTTAACCCTTGTCAGCTCAATCAAGTAGAGTAAGGTGAGGGGGGAAACCTTAACAAGCACATCAAAGGTATACAATAAACTACTTCTCTGTAGGAACAACCTCTTCTGCTCTCAATAAGTTGGGATCCCTCTTCTGCCTCTGAAATGAATAAGTGCTATGCACAGCTATGAAAAAAATGAAAAATGAATAAGGCGGAAGAAGAGAAAGGCTTCCTGCGCAGAGAGGTGATGCATGTAACTCTGTCAGGGTACTGACTAGGCTCGCTGGCAGCAGAATGATGCTTGTGTTCCTGCGTGACTCTGCTAGGGTACTGTCCAGGCCTACTAGTAGTGGAGCAACACCAGAGATGAAACTAAGACTTTGATGATTATATTTCTTATGCACCAATATACCCCTCAACCCCAATCGAAACAACTGAGTTGCCTTGGCTTTGAATGTGTGTCAATCGACCAAGAGTTTGAAAGATGCTACATCTTACAATCAAGCTAGTGTGAAACCAAGACAAGCTAAGAATTGAAAAATACTTCTAGAGGTGTTAGACTTGTTTTTCACGAACAAGGTCCATTCAGAGAGCTAGAGTTCTACCAATGTTTCGCCAAGTGTTGTAGTGGCTACAACCACCCTCCAAAATTTTGCCTCAGCTTTGTTTTGGAGCCTCCCTACCAACCTTTCACAACAACATGTCTTGCTTTGTCAAGTGCACAAGCTTCAATGTTTTTCTTGCAAAAAGGAAGTCTGTCTATCAGAGATTGATGCATTCCCCTACGGGCTGAGTAGCTCCTTCAAGAAATTACACAATTCTAGAGGGAAACCAGTCTTCCCACCAGAAATTGTGCAATTCTGTTTGCAGCCTGCTAGGCTCCAGAATTGCGCAATTCTGTTAGTCAAGCTTCATCCATAAAATTGTGCATTTCTTCCTAGCAGGGCTGCTTAGCCCAGGAATTATGCAATCTTGGGCAGTAGTCAACTTCTCTACCCATAAATTGCACAAATCTCTTGGGCAGAAAGCCCAGCTCCCATCCAAAAATGCACATTTTCTCCCAGTAGTTGAGCAGCCTCTTGCATGTGCAGTTGAGTTGACCAGTTCCCTCTGGGACCAAGAAAAAATGATTTGCATGCATGGGCTACTTCTCCCAAGGCAGCATGCAAAGGCATCCCTTGATTCAGGGATCTACTTTTAGCAGTTGGAGGTTGCATGCAAGGATCATTTCAAAAACCTCCCACCAAGTGTCGCTCTTCCTAGATTTGTGGCATGCATGTCACATCTTCGATTTTATCAAAACTCATGAACCGGACATTGCAAAGCTTATTCCTCACATCAAACTTGCAGCCCTGACATCCCACATCGCATCTAGGAGTCGTTGACACATTCAACTCAACTGTTTTGGGGTAAGCTCGCTTTCCATGTCGTGTGTTGCATTTCTTGCGTTTTTTGTGTTTTGCTTTGTGAATGTTGTCTGTTTAATTTCAGTGAGTGCTTGCTGTCGTTTTGATACATACCAGCATGTACTAGCATCGTTTCAGTTTTCGTTAACATCTCACTGTTGTTGCATGCATGAAACTATTTTTCATGAACGGTCATCGATTCGATGACTCGACTCACCCACATGCATGTTGTTCTATTTTCTGAATCTTTCATTCACCGTTTACATGCATGACCATTCACTTATTCTTACACTCAGTATCACCATGCATTCACATTCACATTCGCTTTCAATTTCTCGTCGGTGGGTTTGGGCAGCCTTGGCCCAGACTCTGCCTCACTAAGACAACATTGTGCAATCCTGAAAGGGAAGGCTCTATCTTCCTCTCAGGAAATGCATATTTCTGCCCAGTGACTGTCCTCCAGTCTTGCATTGCACAATTCTGAGGGACAGTGATTGCTGGCCCAGAAAATTGTGCAATGCAGTCACTGAGCCTACAACCATTGCTAGTTGAGATTGCGCATTGTGCAATTCCAACAGTCAACATCCAGGCTGGATTGTGCATTGTGTAGTTTCAACGGTCAGTCAGCCTCCTGACAACCTAGACTGTGCCTTGCGCACTCTTGGCAGTTAGTCTCCTGACCTCCCAGTAGAAATTGTGCAACCTTCATGATCAGTCACACAGGTATGTTGCAAGTCAGTTCTCAAGTTCATTTTGGTTTTCGACTGACATATTCCTTGCCATGATTGTTGCAATGTCTCCAGGTATCAGAGGTGTTCATCTTCCTCTCAACAGCACAGGTGCAATGGTTTCTAGGAGAGCATGGTCGAAGACACCGTTTAGAGTATGCTTGGGGATGCAGTCAATCAAGTGTCTATGAACTTGCCTACCCATGAAGACATCACATTGTTCATGGACAAGGACAACAAGATATGATGGCAGCATCATCATAGAAAGCAACACCATCAACAACAACTGAAGGAAGCATACCAGATGCAACAAACGCAAGGGGAAGGTTGTTGACAACATAGAGGCGGAACAAAGTTGCAAGCTCAAGCAGATCCACTTGTGATGAAAGAAACTTTGGAGATTCAGGCTATGAGGTGATGGCGTGACATGAAGATCATGCAAAGGCGAAGAACAAAATAGAGAAGGAGTTGCATGTGCTCAAGCAGCAACTCAAGGAAGAACAAGCACTGCATAAACAAGATAATGAGTTGTAGCATGAACAAGTACAACAGGGGACGCAACATGCACTCATGGATGAAATTGTGCCCTATAAGTTATAGATCCATCCTAGCAGCTAGCACGGAGCAGACATGGAGAGAAGTGTTGTTGATCACATGTGAGGGAATTTAGTAGCATGCATGTCATTGTGTGTACTCATGCGATCCCACCCATTCATCATACTCACCAAGGAAAAGACAAGAAGCAATTCTGATTGGAGCTGAACATGGAGTTGACATGTTGATGCGCATGACCACCAACACATACTAGAAGATCAACATGAACACTGTGCATTAGTGTGTTGCTGGTTCGGCCACACCCAAGAAGACCATGTGCATGCTAGTAGACAAGTTGGATGGAGGAGCCATACCAATGCACCTAGATGCAATGGTGGTAAGAGTTTGCTTAAGAAAGATGTCACCATGGAGCGCATGCACACCATCACAGACAACCAAGCTTGGCATCAACTCTCCACCTTCACCATCACAAGCATGTCAAAGAGTTGGTCTCACCATAATGGACTGAGTGTCAGTGATGTCTTGCATGGCTTTCTCAAGCCATTTTGTCTCACATGGGCACATGTGCATTGTAATGTAACGTCTTATCAAGTGGAAGTTCAAGTGTCAATAATTGGATGTAATAGTTATAGAGTAGATGAAGAGTCATGAGGGTAGACAAACTGTCACAAAGGGGAATGTCAAGGCTCACCGCACCCTTTGCTATAAATAGCACCTCATAACTCATTTTACAGGCTTTTGGTCAACCAAGCTTTCGATAAGACTATCTTGGAGAGAGCTTGGACAATATTGTAACAAGCCTTGGCTTCTCCACTGCGCAAAGCTAGTACATCTCTTTGGAGGAGCAGGCGGTCGTGGCTGTAACATTCCGCTATCAAAACTAGTGGTTGGACATGGATGTATTGTATGACTGGAACTTTCACTTAATATAACAAGAGCTAGCACATTTCATGCATATTTTGTATTGTATTCTATGTTATTTGGTTTACTCTAAATGACATATGTATTTGTTTTCTTACGCATGCATGTATAGCTTTCTATGTATGTATGTATGAATCTTTCTGAAATGTGCTGTTGGTTTAACTATCACTTTGGATTGATAGCTAACTTTCCTTCCATGTTGTGATGCATCTTTGCTCGTGTGTTCCCTTCTTAACTCTGTGTTATCATAGGTTTCCAAGGGGCGCATGCATCTCAACCCCCGTGTGTTAGAACCTCTCATGCCCCTTCCTTGGCTCACTACATATGTCACACCCTTGCTACCAACAGAGTTATCTTAATTGCCTTTGTGAAAAATCATGGTCAAGGCATTACCATACGACCCACTGCTGGGACTCCTACACCAAATGGTCTTAGGTCTAATTGGGACTTCTTACCGAGGAGATCCCCTGACATGTTGGCAGGTCTAGCATCATCAAAAAACTTCCAACTACACTATCCTATGGAACATAGGACATGTTCTCTTCCTCTTCCCGTGTCTTAAGACACCATTCTATAGACAAATTTACACCTATAGCAATATTGACCTTTATTGGTTTATATTCCTACATATTAAACCTATGCAATATTGTATCGATATATTTTCTCTGATTTAACCAAAGTTTCCTCTTTCCCTAATCTCTTTTAATTTCCATGCCCAAAATGAAATTTTCAGTTGCGAGATCCTTCATGTCAAATTTAGAGACAGCTAAGTTTTCACATATTGGATGATGGGCTATCATTTCCAATCAACAATGTATCGCCCACATACAACACCAAATATATAAGATGATCACCAACTCATTTTAAATACACATAGTGATCTTATTTTCTCCTTTTGAAGCCAAGCCCCTATATATAAGTATCAAATATTTTATACCACATCCTTGGTGATTTCTTTAGCCCATGTAGGGAATTTTTTAGCCTACATAAGAACTCTTTCTTTCCTTTAACATCAAAACCTTATAGCTACTTCATGTAAAATTCTTTTTCCATATCCCCATGTAGGACTTTCATATTCACATCCATTGTTCTACTTCAAATCAAAAGAAATAAAAACATACAAAATAAATCTAATATAAGTTAACTTGGAAATAGGAGAGAAAATCTCACCAAATTCAATTCCCTCTGCTTGAGAGTAACCATTTTCTACTAAACAAGCTTTTTATTTTTGCACTCTATCTTCTACATTCAATTTCTTATTAAATACCCATTTGCTGCTAATGGGATTTCTCCTAGTTGACAACTCCAATAGATACAAAACCTCATTCTTGTCCAAGGATTCCATTTCTTTAGAAATTGTCTTTTCCCAAAGTTTTCCATCCTTTGAATCCAGTGCCTCCCTAACAATTCTAAGATCATCCTTAAAAAATGAAAAAAGAAATTGGAATAAAAATCGACTGGAGTATACTTTTCTGGTTGCCTTCTTTCCCTAACCATTCTCCTTACCACATGAGTATGTGACAATTCTTCTTATTTTGATTTCCATTCTTCTATAGAGTCTAATTCATCATCCGTCAATTGAAACTATATATTTTCTAGTTCTTTCTCCCTTTAGGACTTCCTCTTTAACAACATATTTTATTTCTCTAAATACCAAATATCTACTAACAAATTTCTTATTTTTTGGGTTACAAAGCTTATAAACTTTCATACCATCTTTATATCCAATAAAGATACAATTTTCAACTTTCATATCCAACTTACTCCTATTCTTCTTTAGAATGTGTATATAGGCATCACAACCAAATGGCCTAAGATGTTTAAGAGGGGATTTCTTACCAGTTGATAGTTCATGTGGAGTCTTTTCATTTAACACTGATGAGGTGTTGTCACTGCGACAAACACCCTCCAAAATTTTGTATACACTCAAATTTTTTAACCTACTGTGGATCCTATGAATAGTCATTCCATAGCCACTTCATGGTTTTAAGCGCCCTTCTTGGATATGAAGTGTCGAAGTCACTTGCTCGCACATGCTTAGACCGCAACAAGTTCATGAGTGCATTATTTTACTCAAGCTTGGACAAGCATATTACATTCCATCGAGACTGTGCATGTGCGATTTCCAATCCATGTCGATAGTCAATGCACACCAAAAACACAAGGTTCTCACATTATAGATGTGTCTATACTTCTATTTTGGTGATTTGTGCAAATTGTCGCTCCTACACATCTTTGTTTTCGCGAGTGTCACTTTCACTTTCTTCCACTCTAACTAGTGTCATTTTCATGTTATCTTTGCTATGGCATGTGTTACTTTCACTGTCATTCACATATCGAAATAGTCGTTCGCACTTTAGCAATTGTCATTTTTTTTGCATGTTAGTTATAGCATGATGTATGGATGCCTATTCTGGTGGTTTCAAGGGGTTGTCTCTGTGTGAATGAGTTGGTCTAACCATGTAAACATTTTTCGCACTCATTCACAAAATTTTAAGCATTGTCACACAAGTGTCGTCAAGATCGTTGCAAAGTGTATCTTAAATGTCGCACTTGTCGTAACTGGTCATAAAGTTGTTGCATTGAGGGAAATGCATTTTTCATGTGTCTTGGGTGATCTATGTTTTTGTGTCATCAAGTATCCTAAGTGTTAGATCACAGTCAAAGTATTATCACTGTTCAAATCATTCTAACTGGTCATACACTTAGGAATTTATGGAAAGGATTCCTGACCAAGAAACCTAGCTTCACCTGACCTCCTTGAACTGCACACAATGCAATTTCAGTCCTCTAGTTATGAAATTACCTCTTGGCACCATGAAATGTATAGTTCCTACCTCCTAGGACTATTGTACTGCAAATTTTTTGTGCTTAAGCCCCAACCTTGACCTCCATAATTGTGTAATTCCTTCTCCTGACTTGGCCTCAACCATGCACTTTGCAATCTCTAGCCTTAAGCTCATCCCTTGAGTTCCTGATATGCATAATTACATAGTGGTTCAGCCTCCTTTTCCTCCTAAAAATGTGTAGATTGTTCATCTGGTGCCAATCCCCTCAGCCTGTCTCACTCGCTTCTAGAACTACGCAATTTTCACCCTCAACCCACCCTGAACTATGCACTGCGTAGTCTTAGGGCTCAAGACTTAGCCCTGAGCTCTTGAACTACATAATTATGTAATCACCTTGTTGTGGGGAAAAGTATCCGATGCGGATGACACTAACCCTTCTAAAGGTGACAGTCTTTAGCAACAACTGAATGATAAAGTTTTCATGTTCCACTTTATGAAAGTACAGAGAGAATAGTAAGAAGGTCAACCAACCTGGTGTCTTGCGCTTAGTCGATCCTTGTCCTTCTCTCTTTGTATCCTGCTCCCAGCTCTTTGCTCTCCTAGCCGATCCAGCTACATACAGATCCTGCACAAAACAAGAGAGCGAACTACAAGATACATGTACTCATAACTGAAGCATGGATTAGGGTGCGTCAAATATACATGTAAACACAAAGCATCTATGTAAAACAAGTATATAGGAGAACATGCAAACTTTATTGATAGAAAGTAACAGGGTTCCAGAGGAAGTTACAACCAATGATGTTGGATCCAATCCAGCAGCACTTCCTCGGTAGCAAGAACTCTCCTCTTCACCTCTAGTAAAACAATCACCCAATAATCCTGGCGGTATACCAACAGCACCTCCTTGCTTATATAAAATTCCAGCCTCATTAGACCTCATAGAAGAGCTCTATATATAGGAGGGAAGAGGAAAGGATGAGTCAGCTGGAGGCTGGCATATAGCTGACTAGTGTCCTCTCCATCTTCAGTTAATCTTCAGTTCGTGTGTCCACTTGGAGATCCTTGCTTACACATGGTGATCAAGTACCTCTTACTCATCACAGGGCGAATCTCATGAACCAAGTGTCATTTTGGAAGCTTCCTGGGCAATTGACACCTTGCAGGATGACTGTGCCACTTGGCCAATCTCGCCCAGCGCAGGTAGCCTTCATTGTTTTTGACTTCCAGCGCAGGTACAGAGTGGGACAGTTGCAATACAGCGCAGATGCTCAGTTAAGCAGCTGACATGATCCAAAATAAGCCTGTTTTGAAGTGTTTTCAGGTGGAGAACTGATTGGAAGTGCTGTTGTTTGATGACCTTGTTCTTTTAGGGGTAAGAACAACATATTTAGGGACTGAGGATCCCTGTAATTATTGACATTCCATGCTCCTTGACGCGAGGCACAAAAATGTCTATAACAGTTGCCCCCTAAAGTATGAGGCCGTTTATCGGGTGAAATGCTTTAGCTAGAGGATCCGAAGTTCGTTCCAGTGCTGAGGAGAGTGCCCTGTAATACAATACAATACAATACATTATTTTTCATTCATCATTATTCTCATGATCTAGCTGAGGCGGGCATTCCCATGCTCAGCTTTCTATAAATACATTTTGGTACATATGACAGACGATCGTCTGAAGATAGACTGATAATTTTCTGCTGAAACTATCATCCTTTGAATAGGATGATCATCTGCTGCAATGATGTACATGGCAAATGTTTTTATATTTCCTGAATATATATCGCAGCCCGGATGGATGAAACTAGATCCGGGGTCTTCAAACTCGTTCGATCTTCACTCTAAGTACAAGTCGATCCATGTGAGAATTGCGCTGAAGTCGAACATGGAAAGACATCGCTTGATTACCGGTCAATAATGAAAACCGTTAACAAGCGCGAGAGGGATCACCAATAATGACGATGACCCTCAAGGTACTGCAGTACAATTCACGTGGCGTGAAAAAGGACTTGGCGTCGAACGCCACGCAAAATCTTCTGGTCGAAGGTCATTGATGTATACCTGTCGCCGGAAGTGAGAAACTTGCCATTGAGGCATGCAAGCTTCAAAGTACTGATGGGGGTGTTCCTAGATCAACTTCTTGGATAATGAGCTGAAGTCGACAAGAAGCGATCCGTCAAAGGAGGGCCTTAATGAATCCCACATCAATGACACGGAACGGAGCTAATGACTTTAGTGGAGGTGAAAACAAACTGTGAAATATGATTCAGGGTGGCGATCATGAATGGATGAAGGATAATGTATGGTAGTGGATGGGACACGGTTGACACTTCCAGGATGACCCCTCTTGAACATATAACGACACTGATGCGATGGATCGGTAGCATTACCCCAAATGTGGATGGTGTGGCGAGGACCATGGTGATGAGACCGGTGAATGAAACAATCCAACCCGATAAGGTACGGAGGAAAAGTGTCATGTCCAAGAGTGACTTGCTACCTTTAAACTTTGATGTTCTCCCAATTTTTCCCCAGTCATTTCTGACCAGTACCTCTTTATTTTTGTCAAGCTTGAAGAGGATAACATATGCTTGTTCTATAACCTGCCCTTCGGGCAAGCCTATCGCTATGATTTAACGAGCCTAGCGATAGGGAAACTCGTTCTCGTCTAAAGACAAGTTTGTCGCTATTTAATCATTTTAACGAGTCTAACGACAAGGAAAACTCGGTCCTTTTCATTTTTAGAGAGTCTAAAAAGGTACAGAAAGTCAACTCCATAACTCCTTTTTCGTCAGCAAATCCCTTAAGTCCGAAAAAGTATAAAACAATACAGAAGGGATGGTTGTTCGGTACTTTTAACGAGCCGAACAAGACAAGCGCTCGATCCTTTTGTGCAATAATCCCTCAGGTCCAAAAAGATTAAAATTTAGAGGAGGGATAGCGTTCCGGTCGTTTAACGAGCTGGAAGGCCAAAACTCGGCAAACTTTTCATATTTTACGAGTCAGTGAAAAGAGCTCAAAGAAGACTCGTCTTTTGAGGAACGAGTGATAAACAGGGATAGCAGCAGATTCCAGGTACAGGTTGGAATTTTCCAATCACGGCAGTGTCACAAGGATGGCTAGGTGAAATCACTCTTCGCAGCTGTTCCTCAAAATGGGTAAACAAACAAATGGAGGTGAATGATCGGCCAAATGAAAAGTGGAGGTGACGGATGAAAACACGACCAAGGCTTTTAAGGCTTATAAATTTACGATCGCAATGGTTATTTACCGAGATAGGTTCATTTTTTTTTAAATGAGCTTGAACTTTGGCGAAAAAACTCTGCTCACACTTTTCTATTTTTTAACGAGCATAAATTCAGTCCTAAAACTGCTCGGATTTGCGTTTATTTTTTAACGAGCATGAACTATATGCTAAAACTGCTCGATGATAAGTTTGCATGCCCCCAGCATAATAATACAAATCGAGGTGCATGCCCCCCAAGCTTCATTGCGTTCAACTTTGTTGATTGGAATGAAGGTTTACCATTGAGATCTGGACAGGGGATTGTTTCATTTTTTAATGAGGTTGACATAGTAAAAGAACTATCCTCATGGTTTTTCATTTTTTAACGAGGTTGACCTGAGATAGGAACTATCCTCGAAGCCCACTGTACTTACAGTATTTCCATTAGGGCGATGATCCATGCTGACAAAATGTTTAGGAATCTTCCGAATCCATTAGATATAGAAGATTTCATATTGTAGGTTTCCACTGTGGCCACTTCCGCCAGATTTCTTGCAGGTGGTAGGGAAAAAGTACCCATTAAGGCAGGGTCTTTTAGGAGACCTACTCCAATATTTTGAAGCGAATGATCGCTTCCATGGATCATTGGAATGCTTCCCGTAACTTGTGAACTGTCGGGGAGGAAAGTTTGTTGGTCGACGACTGTAATCCCTCCTTGAAAGGGAAATGCAATCTTCCTGAAGTAGGTCGACACGACTGCGGCCATGGCATATATCCAGGGCCTTCCTAGTAGGATGTTGTAATCGAGGTTTCCATCAATTACTTCAACATCGACTTCTACTGTTTTGCCCCCCAGTTCAACTTGCAAGTTACCTAAAATCCCGTAGGGAGTGTATGATCGTCCATCAAATGCTTTTAAGGTCGTTGACGATTTCGACAAGGGTGGTGAGCCTAAATTTTTCCAGCAACTCATCGACATAAGACATGTAGATGCCCCCTCATCAATAATTGTTCGATGAACAGTTTTGTTGAGGGCTTTCACTTGAATAAGGAAAGCTAGTTGAGCTGGTAACTTAGGGTCATATCCTTTATGATCAAAGGCCACAAGATTGGAATCCATTGGGCCAATCCCACCTATTGCTGATAATAAAGTTTGCTCTTGGGAGGGGCAATTTTGCGGTACCTCAAGTGTCGACATAGCGGACGGCGATTGGGCCAGGTCCTCTATTATATTATAATTCTGTGCTATTTTGGCACGAGGATTAAATGTCGATTTGTGTACTACTCCCTTTGGCAACTTTACCATTGGTTCAGGAATGATGGGTGGCACAACTTTGGTCAAAGCTGTCGTCGAACTACTAGGTTGTTCATTAGCCTTGTTATTTGACAGCCATGGATTCCCGTAATCTTTATTCCTTGTCAAAGCATTATTCTGCTGCTTTGAGGTAGACAACATAAGCACTTGGGATCGGGAAGCATTTTGATTAGCAACCAGATTTTGACCAGGATTAGGAAACGGATCAGTCAACACCGCTGAGGTTTTCGGACTCTTAAAGAATCTTTTAAGCTCAGCTTTGCATGGACAATCTGCTGTCCAATGATCCTCATCGCATATATGACACCCCGAAGGGGGTTTCCCTTTTCTCATTTTCTTTTTCTTCTTGCCCTCTGGTTGTTTGCCCTTGTCGTCCGACACGGCACTTACTTCTGAGGCAAGAAGTTCTTCATTTGCATTTTGATTCGAAGTCTTACGGGCTTTCTTAGACGAACCCCGTGTTGACTTTGCGTTTGCAGTGCCAATCACACCATCACCGGCATGAGAGTCACTATTTGATCCAGGAGGGGGAGGAATTGAAAATTTCGGTCTAGGGGCGTCAGGTATCTTGTCATAGAGCGTGCCAGACTGAGTATATACTAAGTCTAAATACTGGGCACGAGCAATAACCTGCTCCTCTGTTACGACTCCCCCCTTGGCCACATCTTCTGTTATAGCAGGAAGAAGCGACTTTATAAACCACTCAGCTAATAGCTGATCTGGAACATAAGTCTTTACCATTCTGCGACGACGACGCCACTCATGTATATGATCAGATATATGCGTGGCCGTTGTCTGCTTGAAATTGGTTAAGATCTCTGTTCCAGTTTCGTACCTTATAGGTAACTGAAAGTGGGTTAAGAAAGTTGTGGCTAGGGAACTGAAATTGTCGAAAGAGGCTCTAGGTAATTCAATATACCATTTAGCCGCCGGACCTGTCAATGTCCTCTGAAAAAGGTGAAGCCTTATCGAATCATCATTCAAGGTATTCGACGAACACCACAGATGAAAAGTCATCACATGATTCGACGGGTCTTCGCCAGGATTTCCATTGAATTTAGGAATGTCCGAAGGAAGTTTGTGAGGAATCGCTGGCCACCAATGGGCATAGGCGATTGGATCGTTCGTCAAACGATGTAAATCTGGTAATTCTAAGGTTGCCACGAATGGCAACTGTTGATTCAGGTTTGGCGAGGCGTACCCTGGATATGATGGAATCGCCTGAGCAGTAGGTCTTTGCACACCAGCATAATGCAACTGATGTTGATATGACTGATATGGCTGGTGGGCTTGGCCACTGTAAAGTGGTTGGTTTAACCCATTCTGAATATAGGGTTGCCCACTATTTGCAAAGATCTGTTGCTCAGATCCCTGGTACACCTGTTGAAACTGAGGTTGTTGGTATTGCACCATCCATGGTTGTGAAGCCATGTTTTGCTGTGCGACACTAACCGACGGACCAAGATGCGGGGTTATAGTCCCCATTTGTATCTGTGTCGTCCCGGCAATTGGCGATTGTGGTTGTGTTGCGGGGTCAATAGGCTGTTGCATTACAACTTGGGGTTGACATACAACAGGCATCGATTGAACTTGCGACACGGTTACAATTGCTGGCGTCGTCGGGATATTAGACATAGGTACAGATTGTTGCATGGAGTATACAACTCTCGGTTGTTGGGGTAACATAGGCACCCAACCACTCGTCGTTACTTCAGTCAAACCTGAATGCGGTTGATAACTGCCGTATGGGTATCCCCCCGAAAGGGGAAGTGAAAGAGCATATTGCCCCCCATACGGTAACAATCCGGAGCTCAAGGGTATAGATGGCCTTTGAGGACTGGATGGTCCAAAATGATTCCCAAAGGGGTCAATTTGTCTAGTTTCAACATAAGAATTACCGGGTATTATACCGGAAGAACAAACTGGAACAGACCAAGTTGTCATAATAGTCCCTGGGTGGACTCCTTCTAGCTGATGAGAGCTAGTCGGGACGGCTGGTATGCCGGCAAACATCGTTGGAATGGCAGCAGGAGCTTCTGTTGTCGCTGTGTCGTTTGGCACAGTCCTAGATGTCGACGGTTGTTCAGACATTTTAAGTCTATCCAATAAACTTCCTAACGATTCTTCAGGAACTTCCAGTGGCGATAGACAAACTTCTGATGCAGAAGGAAAAAGAGTGGTACCTACTCCAAAATGAATTGGCGTATTTGCTTGCTGGTCCTCTACGATTTCCTCTATTGCAATCAGACCAGGAGGAAGAGGCAGACCGTCAGGTCCGTAAAAGATTTCTGGTGCCGAAGAAGGGGTTGCTTCGACAGCGACAGTTGTTTGAACAACAAGACTCTGTGGACCGGTTTCAGATGGAACTGGTTCAGTTATGCAAGTACTTGTTTTCAGACTAGGATCAGTACAACTGTCCTTCTGTTGCTGTTGAACTTCTTCAATAGAGGCAGGGATCCCAGAAATATTGGGAGTGACCAGAATCTCGGATGTTGTTGGAACTTCCGTTCTAACTTTAAAAGGAGATTTTGACCTGGTCAAGCGAGTTCGCTTCGTCCGTACTACTCTCGGTTCCGGAGACAAAGGTGGTTGACTCGCAAGTCTCCCTGAACGACGGGGTTTTAATTGACTTTCCTCCACGGTTGCGGATTACTTGATCAACTAAAATACAAAAAAGGGGATTATGTTTCCGTATTGAATGAATTTTATTAGACGCTTTTAGACACAACTTTGCTTTTTCATGTTTTAAGAGTCGAGAAAAAGCTAAAGATGACTCTAGTCGCCTTCGATGTATTAACGAGCCCGAAGTGACAAATGCTCGGTTGGACCTTTTCAATTATAGAGTTTGAAAAGAGCCAAAAGAAACTGCTCTGGAGATCTAGGCAGAGGGTGTGCCAAACCTTTCGCGAAACCACAGAATACGTTTTACGGTACGGGTGGTCGATCTTCGTGAATGCTGTGTTCACTGCATCGCGATCAGTAGGGCGGTCGACATGGCTTCCTAAGGAAAAAAGGATAATTGCCTATAGGGGTCTCCCAATATACGCGACGGTACGCGGGAGCTCAAATCCGTATTAGTGCTATCGTCCCTCAGGAGGAATCACCCACCTTCGTAGAGATCGACAGTCACTACGTTTAACGACGCTGGAACACGTCTCTACCTAGACCTCTATTGTGAGCGTTATGTTACAATGCGTTGTTAGATTCATTCAATATATTTTAAGTTGATCTTGTTTATCAGTTTGTCTTTCAGGATCACCACGAGATGTATTGGTACAAATTCCTAAATGCAGCTAAAATGATAAGCAAGCTTTCACAATCTTTTTAGCTTTGAAAATCCTAGCTACTGAAGGGAGAGAAAAACAATATCTTTCCACACAGAGCACAAAGCACAAACTAATGCACTTTCTCCTAGATCAGACACCCAAACTTATCAAAAATGCAAATGCAAGATGCATGTATTTCTTTTCTTTTCCTTTAATGTTGATGCTAACAAAAGGAAAACTGTTGTATGACTTTCGAATTCAATTTGAAGTGTAAACAAACAAGTATTGTCTAAATGAAAAGACGCTTTACAGGTACTTGTTTTACACTAAAAATGTATGAATTCAAACCATAGAGCAAAAAACAAACCAACTCAAACAGCCATGAACAGTAATAACACTAACTCATAAGATCGCAAAGATACTTTTACAGCTCAGGATCTAAGAGGCCACAGCTACTAGGTTCGCTTTTCACAATGGGAAATTGTAACTGAAACAAGAAATACTGAAAGAACGTTTACAATTTCATCACACAACTGAGGCGGAATAAAGTCAAGGAGAAGTGGTCTACAGCAAATACAATGACCAGCAAGCAATCAGCCAAAAACAAGTGCAAACAGGGCCAAGACACAAAAGGAAGACTGAGCAAGACAAGGGCTAACTGGACCAGCGCAGGTTCTAGTCTGCCAATCTCACTCTCAGCGCAGTTCCCGAAGGGAGCACCTGCGCTGTAATGCAGGCTGCCTGTGTACAGCCTGCACTGACTCACGAGAGTTACGTCTGCTAAGAATTCCGGGTCATAAAAAGCTCAAAAATGCACTGTATTTGCTGAAATAAAAAGCTATAGGTCAAGTACAGGCTAAGGGATGATCAAGAGGATAAAGATCTATCACAAAGAGTAAAGATTCATCTGTAGATTAGCTCTTTAAATCTTGAATTTGCTCAGCAAAGGAGCAAGAGTAGCAGTCCCTCTACTTCGCTTTTGATATAGTCAAAAGCTTTTCGATTTGGTACTCTTTTCTTCAAGAAATGAATAGCAAAATACTACAAACAACAACAAGATACTAGGCTCCCCAGCGGAGTCGCCAGTTTGTTGTGGGGAAAAGTATCCGATGCGGATGACACTAACCCTTCTAAAGGTGACAGTCTTTAGCAACAACTGAATGATAAAGTTTTCATGTTCCACTTTATAAAAGTACAGAGAGAATAGTAAGAAGGTCAACCAACCTGGTGTCTTGCGCTTAGTCGATCCTTGTCCTTCTCTCTTTGTATCCTGCTCCCAGCTCTTTGCTCTCCTAGCCGATCCAGCTACATACAGATCCTGCACAAAACAAGAGAGCGAACTACAAGATACATGTACTCATAACTGAAGCATGGATTAGGGTGCATCAAATATACATGTAAACACAAAGCATCTATGTAAAACAAGTATATAGGAGAACATGCAAACTTTATTGATAGAAAGTAACAGGGTTCCAGAGGAAGTTACAACCAATGATGTTGGATCCAATCCAGCAGCACTTCCTCGGCAGCAAGAACTCTCCTCTTCACCTCTAGTAAAACAATCACCCAATAATCCTGGCGGTATACCAACAGCACCTCCTTGCTTATATAAAATTCCAGCCTCATTAGACCTCATAGAAGAGCTCTATATATAGGAGGGAAGAGGAAAGGATGAGTCAGCTGGAGGCTGGCATATAGCTGACTAGTGTCCTCTCCATCTTCAGTTAATCTTCAGTTCGTGTGTCCACTTGGAGATCCTTGCTTACACATGGTGATCAAGTACCTCTTACTCATCACAGGGCGAATCTCATGAACCAAGTGTCATTTTGGAAGCTTCCTGGGCAATTGACACCTTGCAGGATGACTGTGCCACTTGGCCAATCTCGCCCAGCGCAGGTAGCCTTCATTGTTTTTGACTTCCAGCGCAGGTACAGAGTGGGACAGTTGCAATACAGCGCAGATGCTCAGTTAAGCAGCTGACATGATCCAAAATAAGCCTGTTTTGAAGTGTTTTCAGGTGGAGAACTGATTGGAAGTGCTGTTGTTTGATGACCTTGTTCTTTTAGGGGTAAGAACAACATATTTAGGGACTGAGGATCCCTGTAATTATTGACATTCCATGCTCCTTGACGCGAGGCACAAAAATGTCTATAACACACCTAGGATCATCTCTCCTCCCGAATGGCGCAATATGCTGATCTAGTTCCCATCCCCTCATTCTGTCACACTGAGCTTCCATATTGCACAAATTTCATTCTCAGTCCCGCCTGAACTATGCACTGGCTAATATCAAGTCTCAAGCTTCATCCCTGACTTCTTGACCTATGCAATTGTGTAGTCACTAAGCCTCTTTCCCAGTCTGTCATCCAACTCTGGCTTAGTCAGTGGATCAATGTGAACCATCTTATACTAGGGTTTTATTGGGTTGATGTCCTCTTATCATGAGTGAATTGTAAATACAGGAACTCTATCATGCTATGGAAAGATGATGAAGAAGGAGATGGAGAAGGAGGACATGCCACAAGACACATATGGAGTTGAAGAGATAACATGATTAGCAGGCGAGAAGACAAAGGAACATTGAACTCTAACATAAGATGAAGATGAAGATCACTTGGAAGACTCCTCGTCTTCAAGTCATAAGGAGGAGGAAGAAGAAGAACATGTATCATCTATTCAAGAAGACACAAGGAAAAAAGTAGCAAGAAGGAAAACTTGGCACTGTCACATCATCATGCAATCCATGTCATCAGTGTCATGTCATGTCCTATCACAAGTCATCATATGCCACATCATTATTGTGGATTATGTAATTACCTATTCGAAATGTATTGTAAAGTGGAAGTCCAAAGGACACATATGGAATATGAAGATTCATGTAAGTCAAAAAAAGTCATAGGAAGTCAAACAATCATGAGGGTAGTCAAAGAGTCACAAGGAGGGTGAAGCATCACCCCTTGGTTATATATACACCCTCATTGTATGAGAAAAGGACCTTTTAACCTTGGCTCCTCCTGCAAGGCATTAGAGAGATAAGCTAGTTCTATTGAGGAGCAAGGAGTGGTTCCATGCTTCACTATTAGAGCTAGTGGTGTTCATTGTATATATGTGTCTTGGAATTTTTATTTAATATGACAGGCCCTATGGAACACCTTGTTGTTCATGCATGGATTATGGATATTTGTAAGACTATTATGTTAATGTTTGTAATTCATGTTTTCTTTCATCTATGCTAAAGTAGTTGAAATATTTTGGTTATTTTGGTACTTATCATATTGAGAAAGTGTTATAATTGCAATTATCATTGTCGCATCATCCTGGACTATTCCACTAGATATTAAAAAAATATTCCTTGTCATATTGGTTTCAATGACCGTCGCATCTATGTGGACTATTCCACTTGATGTTGTACAAATATTTCTTGTTCATGTGTGTCTCTACTAGGGTGGTACTACTACCTCTCTCTTCGAGGCTCACTCTTCCTCCCCTCTGTAGTGAAAGAACTTTGACACACATGCGATCAAACACTCACCAGGCACACCCCCCTTGCTTTTCAAAGGCGAATTTTCACTCCTCTCTCTTGTTTACATTTAGAGACAAGGAATGCCTTTAAGAATACATGGAAACTAGGACAATATTCTGGATGGAGCTCCTACTCAAAATAGTGTGACGTATAGTTGGGACTTCACATTAGGGAGACCCCTTGGTTGACATGTTTCCAACATCGTCAACAATGGGGCTAGAAGGAGGGCCAAATGAAAATTTGAGCTCATTGAGTCTATTTTGAATCTCCTATCATAAATGATTCTTTCCTAAACCATAATCCCAGAGTGTTTTTCCAACCTAGCCCCTAGAAAAATTTCAATCTTTGCGGAACTTATTCATGCCTTCTCTCAGTTCAAGTTTAATGGCGAGGGTGGTATATTTTTATCCATACACATAAATGATTTTCTTGGGTTTTGTAAAACCTTCCAAATTGATGATGAATATGTTATGTGAATTCTATTCACCCTTACTCTCTAAGGTTGTGTTAAGAATTGGTGTCATACCTTAGCATCTGCTTCCATTCATTCTCTTTGTCACTTCACTAAGGAGCTTCATCAAGATTTCGAATGGTATGATAACTGAGATGTTCACAAAAGAATCAATCAACACAAAATGGAACCTGATGAATTAGTTGAGATTTTTGCTAATAGATTCCTTCATTTATGTTATGAGTTTCTCTAGGAAGACATGGATCAAGATTTTTGTCAGCAAAAGTTTGAACATCTGGTTCAAATTTCTTTGAATCAGTTTGAATCTAAACCTCGTGATGTTTTCATTTCCCCAACTCTTGTGAATCATGAGGCACCTCTAATTTCAAAGGAGGAACATATTATTCCTTTTGTTCCTTGTCCTCCTCCTTTTCTAGTCTCGACGTGGGTGCCTCCTTACGGTGATTGTAAAGTTGGGAAATCTGAAAATGAAATTCCTATTCTATCTTCTCATTCTTCTTCCAATTTTCATGATTTAGATTTAATGGAGGAAATTCCAGATTGGCTCATGGAGCCTATGTTGAAGACTAACTCCTCCATTCCACAAGATGGTGTTACTATTCATAATTTTAGTCTCAAATATGATTTGGATTTCTATTATCCTCTATCATCTACATGCCATGACTCTTTGTACCATGATCCGCGTGAACAATTTGTTCCACTAGCTAGTTTTCCACACTCTCTTGATTTTCTTGTAACTGGTTCAAATTGCGATCAAATATAGGGAAATAACATTACACAGGTAGGGGGAGAAGATGCTTTCAATCTTTCTTCTATTTTCCAAAATCCTCCATGTGAAGATGGTGCGCTTCCATTCTTGTATGATTTTCAATCTGCTAATCTCGGTAGTGAATCAAATGTAATCAATTCTTTCGATCAATTTGTAGTCTTGGGAAACAATCATTCCAATGATGATGACTTTGTTGATGTATGCAATAAAAAATTCCCAGGTATATTAGCTGATCTTTTGGTTTCTCATGAAGATTTTAATTTAGATCCAGAATTTGATTCGGTTAAAGAAGATGTGCTTATCTGTTATCAGGAAATCTAGTGTCCACTCGGAGCTGCTAGTCCCATTAAGACTGATAGCTATCTTAGAAACAAACAAACTAAAACTAATTTCACTTTCCTTTATGAGAAGTAAATAATAGGGGAACAAAGGATACCAACCTTAGTCTTGCGCTTGGTTCCTTGCTTGGTTCCTCTCCCTTCTGACAGATCCTTGTCGCTTTTCCTTCATCTACCCAGCTTCAAAGAGCACCTGTGGAATCAAAGCAGCATAATACTATCGAAGAACAGAGATCTACAATCATAAACAATATAGGACCAGATATATATTGACCACACAAATGCATATATCATCAAACATACAAGAATGTGGAGGAAAACTTGAATAGCTTTATTAATATCAAGAATAGCAAAGAGGATTACAACCAATTGTTCTGACCCAGCGTCATCCTCCCAGCATGAAAGCCCTTCTTCACCTCATGAAAAGCTTAGATCACCCAACACTATGATGTTCCACCAAGAAACCAACAACACTTCCTTACAAGACACAAAATTCCAGCCTCTGGATCTTTGGGATGAGGGATCCATATATAGATGATTGCAGGGGGGTGAGTCAACTTTTGGGATTTTTATTAGTGTCCTCTCTCTGATAGTTCTTGATTCCGCTTGGAGATTGATGATCTCTTACTCATCCTTGGGCGAATTCAGAGAGGCAAGTATCACAGGAGAAGTTTCTGGAATATTCCATGACGATCCACCTTGAAAACTGTCTCTGCCATTTGTCTACTCTCGCTCATCGCACCCTACAGAAGGGCTTTCTAGTATGCATCGCACCCTCTGCACTAGGCAGTCTGTATGGTCCAGCTTTGACAAGTTCTGAGCAGTTTTCTGTGGAGAACTTCTGGGAGATGATGTAATCAGCTGACCTTGTTCTTTTAGGGTGTGAAGCAACACTTTTAGGGACTTAGGAGCCCTTGGTTTATGGACATGTATGATTGGGGTTGCAGTGCCCAAAAATGTCTATAACAGTTGCCCCCTAAAGCATGAGGTTGTTAATCTTTTGATGTCGGGTGAAATGCTTTATCATGAGGATCCGAAGTTTGTTCGAGCTGGAAGGCGACCTGTAATAAGATAAAATACAATACATTATCTTCATAATATCTTTCATGATCTATTTGAGGCGGGAATTCCCATGCTCAGCTTTATAAATTCATCTTCATGTACATAAGACAGACAACCGTCTATGTGGTAGACTGATGATTCTGACAGAGTCATCATCCTTTGGTTCGGATGATCATCTGTGCAACAATGATGTACATTTGATGTCTTTATTTTCCTAAATATATCGTAGCCCGGATGGATGAAACTAGATCTGGGGTCTTCAAACTCGTCCAATCTTCACTCAGAGTACAAGTTGATCCATGTGAAAGATGTTCTAGAGTCGAAAATTGAAAGACATCGCCTGATTACCAGTCAATGATGTAAGTTGTTAACAAGCGCGAGAGGAATCACCGATAATGATGATGACCCTCAAGGTACTACAGTAAAATTTGTGTGGTGTGAAAAGGGACTTGGCGTTGAACACCATGCAAAATCTTTCGATCGAAGGCCATTGATGTAAACCTATCATCGGAAGTGAGAAACTTGCCATTGAGGCATGCAAGCTTCAAAGTACTGAAAGGGTTGTTCGTAAGTCAACTTCTTGGATAATGAGCTGATGTCGACAAGAAGCAACGCAGCATAGGAGGGCCTTAATGAATCCTACATCTACGACACGGAATGTAGTAAATGATTTCGGAGATGAAAACTATCTAGTGATACAGAGTTCAGGGTGGCGGTCATGAAAGAATGAAGCATGAATGTATTGCAACGGATGAGACACTGGTGAATTCTTTGAGCGACTTCTCTTGAACATACCGGCAACACTGACATGGATTGGTAGCGTTAACCCCAAATATGGATGGTGCGATGGACCAATGGTGATATGACCAATGAACGGAATAACCCAACCCGAATCTGATGTGGAGTGAAAGTGTCATGTTCAAGAGCGACTTGCTACCAATAAAGTTTCTTCAAGTTTTCTTCCCAATTTTTCCCCAGTCATTGCTGACCAGTACCTCTTTATTTTTGTCAAGCTTGAGGAGGATAACATATGCTTGTTCTATAATTTTCCCTTTTGGCAAACCCGTTGCTATGTTTTAACGAGCCTAGCGACAGTGAAACTCGTTCTTGTCCATATGGACAAGTTTGTTGCTATTTGGTTTCAACGAGTTTAACGACAAAGATAACTCAGTCCTTTTCAATTTTAGAGAGTCTGAAAGGGACGTAAAGGAAACTCCAATAATCCCTTTTCGTCATATAATCCCTTAAGTCCGAAAAAAGTATAAAATAATACAAAAGGGATGAATTTTTGGTAATTTTAACGAGCCGAACAAAACAAGCGCTCGATATTTTTGTGTAATAATCCCTCAGGTCCAAAAAGATTAAAATCTAGAGGAGGGATAGCACTCCCGGTAGCTTTAACTAGCTGGAGAGGCCAATTGCTCGGCAATCTTTTCATATTTTACGAGTTAGGTGAAAAGAGTTTAAAGTAGACTCGTCTTTTGAGGAACAAGTGATAATTTCAGGTAGCAGCTGATTCCAGGTAAGGTTTGGAATTTTCCAATCACGGCAGTGTCACAAGGATGGCTAACAGAATCACTCTTCATAGCTGTTCCTCAAAAGGGGTAAACAATCAAATGGAGGTGAATGATCAGCTAAAACAGAGTGGAGGTGATGATAAGAACACGACCAGGGCTCAAAAGCTGATGATAATGCATTCACAATGGTTATTTACTGGGGATTGGTTCATTTTTTAATGAGCTTAAACTCTGGCAGAACGTTTGCTCATTGCTAAGGTTTAATTTTTAACGAGCTTGAACTTCGCATAAAAACTACTCGTGCTAGTCTTATAATAAGAATGTCTCATCAATAGGTTCAATTTTTAGGGAGCTTGCACCATTCGAAACTTTGCTCTGGATCCTTTCATTATGCAAGCTAGGAATGACCAATCCTACGAGTTTAAAGGGTTGAGAAACTACAAAATAAGAAAATAAATGGTCGTTCTTTACTTTCAGGCAAAAAGGTTTGCATGCCCCCAGGTATAGTGAAGTCAAGCTTCCAGGCTACCATTTAGAAGTTCTCACATTCGCAAGATAGTTTCCATCCGCACAGCAGACATAAACACTTCCTCCGCTCAGTCCATCTGGACAAAGGCTCCAATCACCTAACCTTGACGAAAGAATTTTATCCTGGTCCAACTCCGTCTTCCTATACGGATGGGCGTCGGACCAGTCTTAACTCCTTCGCAGAAACTTACTATATAGCCAAGGTTTTCTTGCCGAAACAGACCAGGGTGCATGCCCCCTGGGTTTCAGTCATGTCCCCCCGAATCACTCGCGCTCTTCAGGTGGATGGACCGGAGATTGATGAGACATTCCTTGCGTGAAAATACCATTTAGGGATGGCATTTGACTATTAGCTATGTGTGAGCTAGGGAACGAAAGCTGGTCTACGAGCTGGACCACTCAGCCTTCATGCCGAAAACACATTACTCTAAAGAGTGAGGAGACAATGGCTCCCATGCTATAAATATAGTCGTGCCCCAGGAGTAGATTATAATCTAGAGGTCCTTGGACTACCATTACGTTCATATAAACGGTTTTCCTTCTCAATGTTATGGGCACATTGGGAAGGATCCCTAATGGTCAACTGGTTCCTTTGTCAAAGCCTGTCAGATTTCTCATCTCAGGCATAAGCGATGGTGAACCAAGCGCTTCCCAAGCAGTTGAGGAAAGGATACTCACAGAATCCCCTTCATCTATGATGGTACCAACCATGATCATTTTGTAAGCTTGTACAATGATTCAGAATGGTACATTAGCTGGTAAACGAGGTCTGCCTAGTAGATTCCAATCGAAGGAAACGACTAGGTTGCTTGGAGGTGGGACTGAATAGACGGCCGGATATGACTCTAACGAACTTCCTTCCTACGGTAAAGGAACGGGTAGATTGCCCCCATATTCATCAGAGTCTGTGTTTACGAAAAGAATTTGAACGATGTCGTTCTCATTCTCTCCGGTGAATGTATCATCTGAAGATGGACGTTTCGAAGACAAGACTGGGTCGACTGCCGCCTCAAACTTTTTACTTTCGTCTGGTATGGACTCAGCGGGTTTATCTTCAATGATAGATGCTTCGACCGACCACAATGGCGTGTCGGTCAGATTTTCAACTAGTGATGGACTCGTCAAGAGTTTCTTGTATCCAGGAGGAAGCCGTAGTGGTGAAGCGGGACGGTCATCCAGACTCTTTTAGCTTCATCTAGGAAGGGACAATGGTGGATGACGTGATCACCTTCACACAATTTACAAGGAAATTTACATTTCCTTTTCTGTCTAAATGCTTCACTTTCACTAGTTGATGGTGTACTTTCAACATGATCTTCAGAGGTTGATGACACCAGATTGTGCAAACGAGGAGACCAGTCCCTTAAGATCCGGGGGATGCAAGGACAATCTCGATGATAGTGGTCTCCTTTGCAAATGACACATGGAGATTTAGGCTTGGACGGTGCAATGTGTGGATTTTCACTAGACGATGCCCGGTTACCCCTTTTCACCTTTGGCTCCTTCTTCTTCTTCTCTTTCTTCTCCTTCCCCTTTTTCTCCTTCTTTGTTACTTGATTTTTGGCTTTACCAACTTCATCAAGCGAAGAGGAAGGAGGAGAGGGAGAATTGGACGAAGTAGAAGGTTGGAGGGCAACTTTGGTATCATCTAGTTGCTGACTCGATTGCTCAGGAACCACGGTGTTCTGAACGATGGAGGTCGAGAAGAGCCATATTGGCAAGCCAATCGTTAATCCTGGAAGTGACAATGTGGCCATATGAGGTGCACCAACATCTCCCCAAGAGGAGAAAGGAATAGGATTTCCTCCAAGGGGAAATCCTTGGTTGGTGGACTCCATTTTCCTTAACCTAAGACCAACGCGGGAATGGTGATATTATTCTGATTAAAATAAATTTTAGACGCTTTGACACAAATTATTTTTTCAATTTTTAAGAGTTGAGAAAAAACAAAAGATGACTCTAGTCGCCTTCGATTTTTAATGAGCCTGAAGTGACAAGTGCTCAGATGGACCTTTTCCTTTAAGGAGTCTGAAAAGGAACGAAAGAGACTACTCTAGAAATCTAGATAGAGGGATTACCAAACCAATCGCAAAACTGCAGAATACTTTTTATGGTATGGCAGTAAATCTTCCCGAATGCTTTGTTCAGTGCATTTCGATCGATATGGCGGCAGACACGGCTTCCTATGGATAAAGGATATAGCCTATTGTGGTCTCCCAATATATACTCGACGGTACGTGGGAGCACAAGTCCGTACTGGCACTTCTCGTCTCAAAGAGGAGGAATCACCCAACCAACAGTGAAAGCGACAGTTACCAGGGTTTACGACGTCGGAATACGTCTCTAGCCTAGACTTCTAGATGTTGTGCGTTAGGTTCCAAAGTGTTTTTATGTTCATTGAATTTATTTTACAGTTGATCTTTCTTAAGAAATTTTCCTTTCAGGTTCACCACGTGATGTAGATATACAATTCCTAAAATGCAATCTAAGATGATAAACAATCGTTTAATCTTCTTTTTGCAATGAAAATCCTAGCTACTAAAGTAAGAGAGATGACATTCTTTCAACATAGAGCAGAGAGAACACACTAGATGCACTGTCTTAAATCAAACCAACAAGTAGTCTAAATGCAAATGCACATGCACATATTTGTTTTTAGCTTTCTTAATGTGTGAATGACAAGAAGAATGCTAAGTACAAATCTGAATTATCTTTTCAAAGCAACAGTACTAACAAATTTCTCTTCAAAAACGAAAGGAAGATAATGATGACACTTTGCTATTTTGAATTGAAAACTACTTTCGACACTTGAAAAACTACTAATTCAAATCAAATACAAGAGTAACCGTATAATCGACCATCAAGAACAATAGAATTCTTTTCTTTGATTGAAAATGACACTTGTGACACTTTCAAATCAAAAGACGACAGTTCGATTATGCTACTTTTTGTAAAAGAGAACTGTAAATGGCGCACAATACATAAAAAAATTCACAATTCCTTGTACTATGGAGGCGGAATCATGCAAAAGAAGGGAGTTTCTACAGTGGTATACTGATCAAAGACAGCAAAACTCCTTAATAGAGCTAAAGAGAGTGAAGAAAAACCAAAGTCTGAAGGCAAAATTAGCCTTTTCTGATCATCACACCTATTACACAGGGAATCCAGTATGCATCCCACCTACTGCACATGGGAGGTGTGATGCATACAGACTTCTTTGAAGAGAGGGTGCGATGGTACCAGGATGAGACTTTTGCTTGGTCTTTGGTCACAGTTTGCAGCTTAGTTTAGGGATTTAGGCCGAGCAAGTGATGTTCAGTAAATATAAATCACAGGGGTTGATCTAATGAGGTTACTAGAGCCACCACTAGGGCAATTAGAAGGTTTGAAAATCGATTGTTCAGTTTATAAACAAAACCTGGAGATAGAATGAAGTAGCATTGATCTACTTTGCACTTGCATAACAAATGCAGTTCGAAGGCTAGTTGGCTTAACTTCAAGCTCCGTCTGTAAGTTTATAAAACAAAAAAATATAGACAAGCAAACAATCTATTCGCTCCCCAGCGGAGTCGCCATTTTGTTATCGGGAAATATAGTGTCCACTCGAAACTGCTAGTCCCACTAAGACTGGTAGCTATCTTAGAAACAAACAAACTAAAACTACTTTTGCTTTCCTTTATGAGAAGTAGATAAGAGGGGAACAAAGGATACCAACCTCAGTCTTGCGCTTGGTTCCTCTCCCTTCTGACAGATCCTTGCTGCTTTTCCTTCATCTACCCAGCTTCAAAGAGCACCTGTGGAATCAAAGCAACATAATACTATCGAAGAACAGAGATCTACAATCATAAACAATATAGGACCAGATATATATTGACCACACAAATGCATATATCATCAAACATACAAGAATGTGGAGGAAAACTTGAATAGATTTATTAATATCAAGAATAGCAAAGAGGATTACAACCAATTGGTCTCACCCAGCACCATCCTCCCAGCATGAAAGCCCTTCTTCACCTCATGAAAAGCTTAGATCACCCAACACTATGATGTTCCACCAAGAAACCAACAACACTTCCTTACAAGATACAAAATTCTAGCCTCTGGATCTCTGGGATGAGGGATCCATATATAGATGATTGCAGTGGGGTGAGTCAACTTCTGGGATTTTTATTAGTGTCCTCTCTCTGATAGTTCTTGATTCCGCTTGGAGATTGATGATCTCTTACTCATACTTGGGCGAATTCAGAGAGGCAATTGTCACAGGAGAAGTTTCTGGAAGATTCCATGACGATCCACCTTGCAAACTGTCTCTTCCATTTGTCTACTCTCGCTCATCGCACCCTATAGAAGGGCTTTCCAGTATGCATCGCACCCTTTACACTCGGCAGGTGAGATGCATCGCACTCTCTGAATTGGGCAGTCTGTATGGTCTAGCTTTGACAAGTTCTGAGCAGTTTTCTGTGGAGAACTTCTGGGAGATGATGTAATCAGTTGACCTTGTTATTTTAGGGTGTGAAGCAACACTTTTAGGGACTTAGGAGCCCTTGGTTTATGGACATGTATGATTGGGGTTGCAGTGCCCAAAAATGTCTACAACATTATAGAAACTTCCTCTTCATCTCACCATCCCTTTTTCTCTACCATCTGTGATGCATCTACTTGCGACAAAGATACTCCATGCTCTTTAAGTTCTTCATCCAATGAGTTATCTTCTCAATTGACACAAGGCAGTGAGATTATCCATGATGCAAATGAAAACAATCGAATCATTGAGTACTCTTTCCATCCCTCATCATCTCTTCTCTTTCATGAATACAACTCTTCAAATCATCTTTCTCCTGAAATTTTCTTGATTCATTCATCTTCGAATTTGCAATCAAAAGAATCTTTCAACTTGAGAAACCTAGTTGTTGAAGTTGAAATATCTAGTGAAATCAGTGCCAGAGATGACTGCCATCTGGTGAGAAGTAGATTTATTGAAACCAGTGGTAGAATATATCCTCAAACCATGCATGATCTGGTTCAATCTTCAAAATGAAATTTTACAATCCTAGAAAGTTCTGGGACCTGCCAGGGAGTTAAGGAAATTAAATTTTTGTTGATGGTTAGGTCAGGATCTCACAACTTTGGTAATCCCCCCGAACTAAGTCAGATCTGGTTTTTCTTGCACAATACTTCTCTTTACATGGTTTCACTTGATGAAAAATGTTTGGTATTTCAGGTATGATCTTTCAAATTTTCAAGATTCTACTTCTAACTAGATTCATGAATCTATTTCAGTTCATTCATCTTCATCCAAATCTCTCACATCAAATTGGGCTTGGAATGTGTATATCTCTTAGAGTCATGGAATTGTGAAGTTAATCATTCCAAGGACTATATTTGGTTGAAGGAATCATGCTTATCGAATTCATTCCATACTAGTCAACTCCTGGTTCTTCTTGTGAATTTTATATTGCAATTATTTTCCTTCATGGCACTTGAAATCCTCTTGAATGATAATGAATGCACGAGTTATCGCACAAATGAAGTTATTCTCTGTTCACCATGTCCTGACTGGTCTCATGTGTTTGTTATGCTGACATCACTTTTAAATTCTTTTGATGATTACGATGCTTGCAAAGTTTGTCACAAGTTACAGGGAAATGATTTTTCATATTTGGCTTGTGAGGAACTTGGTTCAATTTTTCAGATCATTCACAGGGCTCTCCAAATTGATTTATCTTTGTTTATTACAAACTGGGAATTTGATGCTTTAATCAACCCATCTAATCATTATTCTTTCTTTGATGAATTTCATTCAACTTATCATTTTCCCATCAACACATCCAATGGTAGTTGTTTTACATCCTTCAATCTTCATCATTTAATATCTCACTATTCGGATTTTTGTTGAGTAATTGAGTAAATTCAGCCTTCACTGATGGTTATGTCAGGTCCTCACTATCTCGACATGACTGCTGAATATGATTAGATATTTTTTCCCTCACAAGATTCCCATTGTAATCCCCTACCTCTAATCGAAAATTCAACTTTTCAAAGATTTTGGGGTTTTCAATAGGATCATCATGAATTTTATGATCCAATCGCTGAATGGTTGGAGGAGTCTTACCTGGCAAGCTTCATCACAAATAA
The DNA here is from genome assembly GCA_031772625.1 of Pinus tabuliformis. Classification (NCBI taxonomy): domain Eukaryota; kingdom Viridiplantae; phylum Streptophyta; class Pinopsida; order Pinales; family Pinaceae; genus Pinus; species Pinus tabuliformis. The sequence goes on from CM062819.1 coordinate 1,704,633,938, forward strand.
CAAGTTTTGATCTCCCTTCACACTTTCTAAGGAGTTCAGTGTAGATGAAGACACATATGCGAGAAGCTTCTAAGGTTTGTTGAAATATGGTATTCATCAAAAAGTTAAGAATGTGAATTGGATGAAAGTAGTGGTTGTGATAGACCTTTTTTCCCACAAGAAAGACCTTCCTTTTGTTGTGCAAATTATTCAAGCTCTCATCTTTTCTCTTGCACATTACTTTAAATCTTTTTTAATCGATCGTATATTTTTTATTGCAGGTCAAGAACGATTATGGTGGCTACATTGGAAATTCCATTATACGTGACCTTGAACTTCTAGTTGTTCAGGTTAGGAGTAGGTCTAGTTACATTGTATTTTACCTGCACATCCATCTTGCATTCATTTCATGTAGTATGTTGTTGGGATGGGGTCCCTGGGGTTAAATTTTGTATTTCCTTTTTTCACAGATGTAAAGTCTCTGTGATTTGTGGAAGCAGAGCGCAAAGATAGTAAGAGTCAAAGGGGATTTAGTCCCTTAGGTTGTTAGGTGTTAAGAAGGTTTTGAGACCCACCCATGGTTTGCGGACCATGGTATTGTAAATGGAAAGGCTCTAAATAGAAGAGTCATAGCAAGTCTAGGAAAAACCTGGATATAGAAGTTCATTATATGGGCAAGTAAGTTAAGGTAGGGAAGTTTATTTCCTATACTTAGGCGAAGGGGAAGGTTCCTGTAGCTAAGTACGCAGAGACCTTGTTAAGTCTGCAGGATGAGTGCGCAAGCCCTTGTAGCTAAGTGCGTGTGAAGAAGAGTCTCTAACTGAATGGTTATATCAATAAAAGATTGTCTTAAAGCTCTACTTGTGTATATGTGCATCTATATTTACTTATGAAACTTCCGTGTATTCGCTCTGATATTTTGAATTTATCTAAAGTAATGTTTAATTAAAGTGCAAAAGTAGCAGATCTGTGTTTTTACTTACAATTATGAAGGACTAAGGAATTTCACGAAGGTTAAGATTCTTTTTTAGAGAGTTAATGCAATCTTTTATTTTTAAGGGTTAGGGTTCGCGAAGACTGGGGGAGGCCCTAGAAGCCAGGAACCCATCACACCGACCTATGTAGAAACCTAGTTCTGTCATCCCCTAATACTGCTTCCGATGAGACTGCAACCTGCGCTATGTGGGTTTTTGCTGAAAGGGCCAATAGTTAGTGTTTTAGTAGTTGGCGTAGCTAACGTTGAACCTAGGTCAGGCCCCATCAAGCCAACAAATGGTTCTATTTCTAGGACTGGGATCTTGCTGAGGAATGTGTGATAAGTGGTTCCCCACTAAGAAAGAGATTGAAAAGTGGATAGATCAAAAGTTGCATGCATTTGCAGCCCAGGAGAAAAAAAAATTGTGCTTGTCGAAGGAAGAGTGGCTGAATAGATACATATTCACAGATGAACTTGAAATATTCTTCTACTCTTTCCCCTGTGAATTTCACGAGTGGCTATCCAAATTAGTGGATAGTCAAGGTACGTGGAGGCTTGATGGCCCTATTGTGTGGACCCCATAACTGGTGAAGCACTTGGAGGCTTCAGAAAATAACATCACGCGGGTCGTCAACCACTGGATCGATTGTATTATGGGAGGATTCATCACTGAGTTCGCGATCGATACATCCACCAGCTACAGTGAAGCAGATCACAAGTTCTTCAAGGGACCAAGAGGTTAGTACCTGGAATATCTAAAGACTTGGATTAATATGTTTTTGTGCGAAACATGGGTTATGCCTTTAAATTGATGTTTGGGACTATGTGAAGTGGGAGAGAATTTAGAAGGAACGAAGAATCAAGCTCTAAATACAACCCCCTGTTAGGATCATCTGATAGCTATGACGAAAGTAATATTCTGAGAACATCGCAAAGCGCGTTGCAGATAGTAAGTCAGGGTATCACAGGGATACCTCATCCATCCACTCCACCTCCACCTCCACCTCCGCCTCACACACCTCCACCTTTGCCTCACACACCTACATCTTCGCCTCCACTTCCACCTCCACCATCATCATTTAACATGGTGAATACAATGAAAATACCTGCATTTAAGGGTGTGGGAACTAAATACCCCGAACAATTTTGGTTCATCGCAGATGTTGTATGGAAGGCACAATAGATCATTGATGACAATATGAAGAAAGTGTAGCTAGTCACAGCACTGTAGGACAGAGCACTGAGTTGGCACATCAAGTTATGCATAGATAAACCCAATGCGACTATGCTAAAAGCCCAGTAAGAGTTGAATACGGAGTTTAAGAAGCCCAAATCTCTAGCCTAGTCTATGACAGAGCTTAAGGAGATTCAACAGAGGGTAAATGAGTCTGCGTGGGACTTTTATCAAAGACTAAAATGTTTGATTCAATAGGATAATATAAACCTTACAGATACTCAACATAGAGACTGGTACATCGCTTCACTCCTCTCTCATATGAAATTACCATTGTCACAACAAGAAATAGGAACACAGGCAGAAGTAGTGGAGATTGCCATGAGATTACAACCTTCACCAGTGTAAGACATGAATGTACGGGTACATCAGATTCAGTCGTAGCTGGCGAGTTTGCACATGGAGTTGCAGAGCCTTAAGAAGGGAAAGGATGTCTAGACCGAGGTGCACACAGAAGTTCAGTGCCTGAAATGTAAAGTCCATGGTCATGATAAGGATCATTGTCCAGTCTATCATAACTACCTCATTGGGGGAGGTCCTATTCCGCTCAAGCCAGAAAATATTGTTGGACCAAGCATAGGGATATCCTTATGGTGCATTATCTGTCAGATAGCTGGGAAGCATGCAACTGACAACTGTCATCTCCTCCAGAAGTTTGTGTAGACTCCGCAACAGTTGTTTTGTAATTTTTGTAAATCAGTAGGACATGATGAGTGAAATTTCTAGAGCTATGAACTGATGATGGAGCAGACCCCTACATATAGAATGCAGGCAGAAAATTGGCCTTAAGATCAGGGCATGGGTGTAGTGCGCGGAGGATTCCAGGGCCGAGGAAGAGGACGAGGAGGAGGGGCTAGAAGGGGTCATGGACAAGTCATTTGTTATAATTGTGGAGAAGCAGGTCATTTTGCACGCAATTGTCAGAACCCAACACATCCCTCTTGTCAGTATTGCCGACAGTTTGATCATGTTATAGAAGATTGTCTGGTACTAATAGCCAAGATGCAGGAGAAAAAGGCTCAAACACCTACGCAGAATATTCATATGATGAGGGAGGAGCCTCGCGAAGAAGAGCCTAACATTAATATAGTGACGCAAAGTGGTATTTCCACTGGAGAAGATAAAGGAAAGAAGTCGAAAACTGAAGAATGGGTACGAAAGGATGCTGAGAAGGAAGTAGGATTTGATCTAAGCCAGGATAAGGACACCTTTATGGAAGCCAAAAAGAGCTTCATTGAGGCTTCCACCTTAGGAAGACAAGAGAAGTCTGGCAGAAACAACAAAGCGCGGGATGTAGATCCTTCGCTATTAGCTACCTTTCTAAAGACTTGTATGAAGTTGTTATGGGATAGAAAGGTAGTAGAAGGGTTCCAAGGGTTAATTGATAACTATATAGGTAAGGTTAAGACTCCTCTAGAATAGCGCACAATCCGAAAAGTGGGCAAAAGAAAGAAACGAACAGGTCACAAAATGAGGCTAACTGCGCAGATTAGAGAATACGAAATGGATCAGGTAATTCTTGATCTAGGATTCAATGTGAATGTGCTACAAAAATAGACTTGGGAGAGAATGGGAAGACTTGTGCTCTAGTGGTCTCCTATCTAGCTATGCATGGAAAATCAACAAAATATCATTCCTATGGGGCGCCTGTATGGGGTTATGATGGATATTGAAGGAGCGAGCGCCCTGGCTGACTTTGAAGTGATCAAGATAGTGGACGATAGTAATCCTTACCCTATGCTATTAGGCATTTATTGGGCCTTTGAAATGGATGTGGTCATTAATCTTAAAAAGAAAAGGATGACATTTGTGAGGAAGGTGCTCCAAGTTATTGTTCAATTGGAAAGAACTGAAGGTGCACGATATACAAAACCAATCTGCGATTATGAAGAAGAGGACGATCTGGATCAGATATTTAAGATCAATGCACATGATGAGGATTGGATCAATCCTACAATAGATGGACGAATTACATTGGATAGAGATAGCTCCTGCACCTCAGATTCCAATGAGGAACTTGAGCATTGGTGGAACATATTACATGAAGTCTCCTTGCTGCATTGCAACAGGTTGTCAAAATCACTTCGTTGCATATCCACATAGGTATGAAATCTACCTCATTATGATGGTATATATGATTTTAACTTGTTTTTGGATAAGTTTTAAAGGGAGGTGCTAGAAGAGCATCGGTTCTAAGCACTAGATATGGCGCTGCGCACTATGCCTTCCCTTTGGTGGGGTACACATAAGGACAACTTCACTAATTGGAAAGAATATAGGCGAATGATGAATCTGAGGTTCAGGTATGCTAATACCCATATGATAGAGAAATACTCAGGAAAATTCGATTCGCGCAAGCATTTGGCACAGTGGAATAAAGCTTGGGAAGAAGAACCTCAACCTAAATAGGTGCATGTCTTTTGTCACACTTTGGATACCATTCTGATGAACTGGTACCTAGAAACTAAGTTGCGCCATGGGACGGTTGAGTGGGCTATCCTAAGGGAAAGTTTCCTCTTGAGCTTTAGCTTTGAGGATGGTTTTTAATGTATTTATTATGTGCTCTATGAAATTAAGGTTGCAATATTTATAATGCCCGAGGAACCGGTAGAATGGGTTCACCCAGACTGGAATACGCAACTACGCCATGCACTGGAATGCTATAACATGACTGCAAAAGAGGAAGAAGATGTCCCTATAAATATAAAAATTCTGGAGTTTGAGGGACAGCACGAGGTTGAAGGACCTAAAGTGAAAACTCCTGACATAGTAGAGCCTTGGAAGACTAGACAGGTAAACATTCGATTGGACGTGCAACCGAAGTTTGTGAAAATAGGCGACTATTGGGATGAGGATATAGTTGATAAGGTTGCGAAACTGCTGCACAAATACCAGGACTTGTCTCCCACAAAGTTCTCAGATATGAAGGGGATAGTAGGGGACCTGGGCGTGATGAAGATTACGTTGAAGGTAGACGCAAAGCCTGTAAAACATCGACCCTACCGTTTGAATCCCAAATACAAGGAAAAGGTGCGCAAAGAGTTGGAGAAAATGCTAGAGGTTGGGATCATTGAGCCTGTGGAGGAATCAAACTGGGTAAGTCCTATGGTATTCCTGGAAAAGAAGCAACATGATGAAATTTGGATATGCGTAGATCTAAGGAAGCTTAATGATGCATGCATCCATGACCCGTTTCCAACGTCTTTTATAGATGAAGTCCTGGAGAATGTTGGTAGGAAGGAAGCCTACCCATTCACTGATGGGTTCTCAGGGTACCATCAGATCAACATTATGCCAGAGGATTGCAGTAAGACCACCTTTGCGACAGAATGGGAATTTTTTCAGTACACTGTAATACCATTTGGATTAAAGAATGCACCTGCAATCTTCTCAAGGGTAGTAATTGTAGCATTTAAGGAATTTATCCATAAATTCTTAGAAGTCTACTTTGATGATTGGACTGTATTTGGGTTGGTAAAGCGCCACATTGCAATTCTGCGCCTTATGTTGAATACCTGTGGCAGACATCAGATCACCCTAAATCTAAAAAAATTCATCTTCTATGTTCCTTATGGAATATTGCTGGGTCATATGGTTTGCAAGCAGGGATTGATGGTAGACCCTGCAAAGATCGTTGTTATTTTCAATTTCAAGGCCCCAAAGAACGTTAAACAACTGTGCATGACACTGGGTCATACGGGTATTATAGAAAGCTTATCAAGGCATATGCACAAGTCACTATGCCAATTGAGAAACTATTGAAGAAGGATGTGACATTCTATTGGGATGAAAAGTGTCAGAACAGTTTAGACATTCTGAAGGAGAAAATGGTCATCGTGTCCATTCTGGTGTTCCCAGATTGGAAAAAGGAGTTTCATGTTCATGTGGATGTTTTTTGTATTGCGTTAGGTGTGATGCTGACCCAACCAAGTGAAGGCGATATTGATCATTCTATAACATTTGCAAGTAGGAAATTGTCAAAGGAAGTGAATAACTACTCGACTACAAAGCGCGAAGGACTGACAATGGTGTACGCACTACAGATTTTTTGAAACTATATGTTAGGCACGCAATTCAAGATATATATTGACCATTCTGCCCTAAAATACCTAATCAATAAGCCTGAGTTGGGGGGGGGGAAGATATGAAAATGGTTGTTACTCTTTCAGGAGTACGATTTTGAGGTGATTGTGAAGCCCATCCGATTGAATGCTGGTCTCGATCATCTATTCTGGATTGAGACTGGTGATGAGCCTACCAGTTTGGAAGAAGGGTTGCCTGATGCATAGTTCTTTGTGGTTCATCTCGCAGACAATCACTTTGCAAATATAATCTAGTTTTTGCAACTGGCACATCCCCATAAGGATATTATACACAACAAAAGAAAGAGTTGGTGGTTCACGTGACTGATTTTTCTGTGATCGTCAGACACTTATATAAAATGGGCTTCAATGAAATACTATGCCGATATGTACCAGAGTTTGAATGACCAAGCATCCTCGCAGAGGCACATGGAGGAGTCGTGGGAGGACACTATGTAGGTAGAGCGACCACGTAGAAGGTCCTGCACGCAAGAATTTGTTGGCCAATAATGCATAAGGATTCAAAAGCGTATTGTAAAGTGTGTGATGCTTGCCAAAGGATGGGGAAACCATTACAGAGGGACGAATTTCCCTTAAATCCACATGTAACTTTTTAGGTGTTTGATAAGTGGGCGATTGATTTTTTGGGTCCGATCCAGCCACAAAGGAAAAAGACTAGAGCACAATATATTATTACAACAATTAAATACTTGACACGATGGGCGGAATCACAGCCAGTAAAGGACTGTAGTGCAGCTACCACCGTGAAGTTTATTTTTGAGTTTATCTTGTCCCGATTTAGCTGCACTAAGATAATAATGAGTGATAGGGGCACACACTTCTTAAATGAAATGATTCCGGTGATGCTTGACAAGTTCCAGGTCTATCATCAGAAGAGTATGCCCTACCACCCTCAAGCTAATAGTACAATAGAAGCTTTCAATAAAATCTTGGAAAATTACTTAACAAAGTTTTGCAACGTGAAGTGGAATGATTGGGATGTGTTCATACCAACGGTCTTGTGGGCGTATAAAACCACTTGTAAAAATTTGATAGGCCAAACCCCTTTCAGGTTGGTCTATGGGCAGGAGGTTGGAATGATTGGGATGTGTTCATACCAGCGGTCTTGTGGACGTATAAAACCACTTGTAAAAAGTTGATAGGCCAAACCCCTTTCAGGTTGGTCTATGGGCAGGAGGTTGTGATGCCCATGGAATATATTGTACCAAGTTTGTAGATTACAACACTGACCGATATGGCTGAACACGATAATATGGAGGAATGTCTCGCGCAACTGATGGAATTGGAGGAGGATCAATTTTTAGTAGGATTTCACCAACAGGTGAAAAAGGAGCGCGAAAAGGCATGGCATGATCGACATATAAAGCAATGCACCTTTCAGGTTAATGATTTGGTATTATTATATGACAGTAAATTTACAAAATTTCCTGGAAAGTTTCAAATGCATTGGCTAGGACCCTATGTGGTAAAAGAAATTATAGATGGTGGCACAATTCATCTCGTGAAGTTGAATGGAGAATTATTTCTAGAAAGAGTCAATGGCAGTTGATTGAAGTTGTACAAGGGTGATCCTGCCCCTGCACAATGACTATATGATGGCAGGATAGTCTTAGAACTCTAGGCAGTCACAAGGATGTATGGGACTATAAACTACACTGCCGAAAAATGGGAAAGGCAGGGGGCCGCGCGATGGAAGAAAGTAGGGCGCCGAGGGGAGCTATGCCACAAAGGTTGGTGCTGTAAATCCTAGTCAAAAAGTAGGCATTGGACTCACTGTAGATGATTGGATGGAAAAATTTATGTTAGGAGGAGCGGGGAAGGCGCATTTATGGGGAAAATATTTGGAAATCTTCCACCAAAGATGCATTAATGATAGAAATTTGGAGGGAATGGTTGGATCCAAATTCAAATTCACCTATAAATATGACATATCGCCCCGCATTTGAACACTTTTCTTCCAACAAGTTTGCCTTAAAATCTGTCGTCAGGACGAGTTTTGTATGTCTGAGAAGGTTTGGGAGGACATTCTAGCACAACCAGACTTCGCCAAATTTCCCGATTGGCACTGTGAGATCATCCTTGAGAGAATGACTGTCACTCCCCCCACAATAGAAGTAATGCCCTCTGAATCCACACCCTTAGTTGAAGCAACACCCTCTGTTCCTATGGGAATTTTGACTACGGCACCAAGATTTCCTAGGCCTAAGCCCTTTGCAGCTGACAAGAAATAAAAGAAACCACAACAGGTTCTGGTGAGGCAATCACCATGAAAAATACCCACGGAAATATGGAGCTATGGATGTCTCTACAGGAGGACCTGTTGAAACCCCAAAAATCGGGTCTACAACAAGGGGGATACCCACCCAGTCCGGACCTTGGTTAGCAGCGCCTTTTCCATTTGGTATAGTGGGTCCGACTGGGGATATGGGACCAGTTTCCCAATATGGGTGTGTGTGTGTTGAGAATTGATATTTCTTAACTAATGATTTCTAAGTAAAATGCTTTCTTTATTCTAAATCTAATCTATCAACATGCAATTGTAATCTAATAAACAAAAATATCTGATTCTAAACTAACCCGGGATGTAATCTTTCCTTTATGTGATCTAAAATGATTTCAAATGACAGTTGGTAATAAAGATCATTCAACTGCTATGAGAAAAGAATTCAATAAAGATAAACCATTTCATATAAAAAGTTAGATGAAACAGTGGTGAAAAACATATCGCATAGTAAGCTACTTATATACTAAGCATAAATAAATAGCTATCACCATACAAAAGTGCCAAATGATAACTCAATAATTTAAGCATTCATATATAAATAACTGAACATGAATATCACCATAACACATAAGAAGAAACAATTAAGAGATAAAAGTACCATTTATAACTAGTTCTACTCATGAGCTCCAGCAATAATGATCTATTTCTTCTTAATCCAACATCCACTAAGAGTACAAAAGTACAACATCAGTAGTAGATATTAAACGCAGATATCAATAAATCCTATTCCATTCATTCATAAAAACCTCCTCAGAGGGTGCAAAAGTGCATGTTCTGAGGACAAGTTTTTGATAAATTTCTGGACCCTTCTCTAAATGCATGAGAAGGGTTTAAATACTACTAACTAATTCTAAAAATAATTTATTACAAAAATGTAGGATGCGGTTTAAATGACCATCCTCATTTCAGGAAAAACTAAAGCAAAATTAAAACTAAAACTGAATCTAAAACTAAAACTACTAACTAACTATTTATGTATTTTCTCCTTGAAGTCGCAAGCGTTCAGCGTTTGCTTGAGGAGAGTTGGGTGGCCGACTTCCGATTTTAGTTGTCCTGCAAAAATGGAATCGGTAAGAGCTGGCACCATCTTATCGGCAGAATTGATGACACAATTGAGAGTCATACACTGGCTGTGTGGTTTTACCAAGTACGCCAAGTAAGAATCCCAATTCAACTTGGTTAACCTTTGGATTGACTCTACCTTTTCTTGAGCCTTCTGTCTCCATCTTGTTTGTAGACGCTGCAGTTTGGTAGATATTTACGTATCGCTTGGTGATATACCTGATAAATGTTACTGGTTTTGAGTTCCAATTTTACTTTCTATCTTTAGTGCTTTTTCCCTACCAATTTCCGTGCTTATAGGCGACTGAGCAATTTGAGGCTTTCCATCTTGAGGGGTTTTTCCTGACGATGCACGATTAGAACTAGGCGCTAATCGCGCATCGGAAACTACCTTCGTTTCTAGATCCGAGCTCCCTTGATGTGATTTTCACCTCTTGTGTGTTTTGTTAGAGGATATAAAGAATGGTTTGGTAGAAAGAATGGTTTTATACGTTCTTGATTTTGAGCTCTTGATTTCTTTATATGTGATATCAACATTATTTAGTACTCATTTAACCATGTCCATATATGGGAGAATTTTGGGTCTCACCGCTATCCTGTGCAAGAATGAACATGCTAGATCTGTAATAAATGCCTCAGAAGACTCGTGTGAGCCTGCAGTGGCCGTTACCTCCATTACCTTGGGATCTTCTTCCTCAAGTAAACTATACATGCCTTCCCAAGTAGTGATACCAACGTCTTTGTTGCAGGTGGTGTCTGTGTATAAGGGAGTCATCTCTTTATCTTCAGTACTGGGGGCTTTACCCTTCTTTCCCATAATATGTTGAGTTCTGCTCTGTATACTTCTCAGTTCTTCACTCCTGCAGTTTACAAATGAGGTGAGAACGATGATAAGAAAAGGTGACAGGAAATATTTAAATGCGGAAAATATATAAAAGATATCACCTTACGTGAACTGGCTCCTTGATAAGATCAAAACCATATTTCATTAATGATTGCCAACTAACTCGTTAATCAACATAAATGCGCATAACCAGGCCTCGGTTTATGGAAAAAGATTTCTTGAATGATGGGCCATGCAGATCTGCGATAAGGCAATTTTGCGATTTGCTTCACAATATCGTAGATCACAATATCGCAATATCACAATATTGCAATATCGCAAATCCTTTACCTGCGGCAAGCATCCGTTAATGTGTTTTCTGTGAAATACGATTTTTGAGATGCACCATCGCATATCGGCATTTTAAGGCACTTGAGTGTAGGTGAGGTTTAAAGAATGCGATGTGGTAAGGTTTTATCGATGTGTGATTTCGCATCGTGATTTCGCATTTTTAGAATTCCTCTTGTGAGAAGGTATCCTTTTTGCGATGCGACGTGCTCTAAGGAGTGATTTCCTTCTAACTTATCATAAAACTTAAGTCTTTTTAGGTTTTTGAGGGTATTCTCCTAAGTTTATGATAATAAGTTTTATTGAAAAAGAAAATACAGGCATTAATTGATTTTTTAAAATTTTTGAATGAGGATCCCCACTTATTTAGTTTTATTACTAACACTAAATAAGAAGGGGGGTTGCTGCTGGCCACAACAATTGGCGATTCACTTGGAAGAACCAGTTATCTCTACTTTTCTTTTGAATTTCCTAATCTTCCAAAATAGAAATTGTTCTAGAAAATCAAACTTTATTATAGAAAGATGAAATACACTATACTTTTCAGCTGTCAATGATAGTTTGTTTCTTCTGTGCGAACTTTGTTTATTTACTTCCTGGAGCTAGTTATTGTATTTACATCAGTCACTAGTTGGTTTATAAAGATAAAAACAAATCCTTTTCTGTAAATCAGTTTTAAATATGCTCATTTGTCGTAGGTAGATCCACTGTTGCCAGCAGGCGTTTATAGCCTCGACAAGGTTACCTGTTACCCAGTAATGATCCTGTATCCCACTTTGAGAAATATACAATTTTCAAAGAGAAATCCATATCTACACTTATTGCTTTCATTTTCTTTTAATCCTTAAAGAAAAATGCCTTGGTTTGATAGCCAAATTATGACAGTTCCACTCACTTGATTTATAGCTTTGCTGAACAAGCTGGCTCGTGATGAGACCCCTTGTCTTTTGATTGCAACAATCTTGAGTCATTGCCCTGTTGTGGTATGCAGTTTTGGCAAAGTCAGCAAGCTATAATATCTATGATCATGATAAGTCGGCTCGTGATGAGACCTCTTATTCTTTAAGTTTAAAGTGTATCATTGGATTATTCCCTGAAGCTTGTGATTCCTTAAGTGGGGAGGAAGTCATTGTTTCCTTAAGAATATCTCTGGACGACAATAGTAGAGTTTTTGGAAAGAGCTTTTCTACAGAGAATCTTTGTTTTGTTATTGATGCCTTTCATTGGACTAATATAAAACAAATTCCCACTAAAGGTAGCTTTTTATCAAAATTTACAAGGTCGAAACTAGTATCATATTTAGGCTTATAGCTTTTTGACTGTTTATTTCAATAATAATGACCAACTTTCTAGATTATTTCTATTTATACAAGCAGAAAAACAAAATCTAAAAGAAATACTTGTCCTCTTCGTGAATTCCAAATGTAACCGTTTACAACTGGTTTTATTATGAAAATAAAGAGAAACTAATATACAAAAATAGAAGAACGATCTCCTATGGAAAGTATTTTTTGAGGATCTTCCCATTAACGGGTAAAGATTCTCTTTTTCCTGTTAAATCCTGTAACATAAAGGTAGATGGGCCTATGATTTCTGCAATTTGGAAAGGTCCAAGCCACATTCATTGAAACTTCGTATGTTTGGCCCTTTCCTCATGAGCCTTGTCCCATTTTAAAACTATATCCCCTATCTGAAAGTCTTTTCTGGACATCATGTTTGAGTCAAAAGAAGCTTTTACTAATGCTTGGTGATGAGCATGAGTTATTTTAGCTTGCTCTCTTTGCTCTTCTAGCTTAAGGATTTGTAACTGCCTTAGTTGTAAGGAAGAAGTTGGTGTTTCATCAATATATTGAACTAAGGCCAAAGAGGGAATTGCTAGATGAGTTGGAAGAACCACTTCTTTCCCATAAACTAAATTAAAGGGAGAAGTGCCAATAGAGGCTTTCTGTGTTATTCTATCCGCCCATAAAGCATATATTAAAGACTTGTGCCAATTTTTATGACTTTGGTCAATGGTTCGCTTAATGATCCTAATCAAGTTTTTGTTCATAGATTTAGCTAACCCATTCCCCTGTGGGTAATAATTGGCAGAGTACTTAAGCCTAAAACCTCTTTTGAGTGCAAATTTAGTCATAGTATTGCCAGAAAAATACAATGCATTAACAAACATTAAAGCATAGGGTAAACCAAACCTAGTGATTATGAACTGATCTATAAATTCAATGATGTGTTTGGCATTAGATGTCTTGAGAGGAACTGCTTCTACCCATTTAGTAAAATAGTCTGTAGCTGTAAAGATATATCTATGTTGTTTAGAAGAGTGTGGAATGATATCACCTATTATATCCAATCCCCATTGATCAAACGGTTGTTCAATGTTAACTGGCTGCAAAGGTAATGATGGCTTCTTTTGTCTTCCAGCAGCAGTTTGACAAACTTGACACTTTCTTACATAGATATGCACATCTTTGAATAATGTGGGCCAGTAATAGCTTGTGCGGAGGATTTTATGTGCAGTAGTATCACCAGCATAATGTCCACCTACCGGTCCATCGTGGAGTTCCTGCAAAACCTTTTCAACTTCAAATTTCTCAAGAGATCAAAGGAGAACGGAATCATAATTCATCCTAAAATGTACATCGTTCATGAGCTGATATTGCTTAGCCTTCAACCTTAAAGCTCTTTTCTTTGTATAATCGAGGTTTGAAGGAGCATATCCATTCTTTAGATAGAATATGATATCAACGTATAATGAATCAACATCATTTAGGCTTACCTCGCACATTTGTATCTCTGTAGATGGTATTTTGAAAATAAGCAATGCTCCAGCCAGCGTTTTGCAAAAGCCTTGACCTTTAACCATATTTGCTGGTTTAATCTCAACGTCATATTCTTGTAATTCGGTAACCCAATTGGCTCTTTTCTCATCCACATCTTTTTGTACTAAAAGATTTCTTACCGCTGGAAATGGTACTATGATCTTTGTATGGGTTTTAAGCAAAAAGGGTCTAAAATATTTTATCGCTTTGAAAACAGCAAATGCTTGTTTCTCTACGTCTGAATAGTTTAACTCAGCCCCTTGTAGATTTGAACTGAAAAAAGCAATTGGGGCTTCTGCCTTGTCTTGATTTGTTTGAGTGAGTATCGCAGCGTATGATTTATCAGATGCAAATGTATATAAAATAAAAAAAGTAGAAAAATTGGGAGTTGCTAAAGATGGAGCGTTAACAATTGCTTGTTTGATCAAATTAAATGCTTCATATTTGTCTTGGCCCCATTTGAAGTTTGAGTTCTTTTTAATCATTTCCTGTAAAGGAGATACGATTCTTGAAAAATCTGGAACAAATCTCTTTACAAAGTTAATCTGGCCAAGGAAAGATTGCATAGCTTTCTTGTTGTGAGGCAAAGGTATTTCAGAAATTTCCTTGATTCTGTCAGGATCGATATGGATTCCAGATTTTGACACTATGAACCCAAGAAATTTTCCTTCACTTAATGCAAAAAATGATTTTTTTGGGTCAAGCAAAATTCTGTACCTTTGACACCATTGGAAGATCTGTTTTAAATCTTTGATATGATTGCCTCACTTTTTTGAATATAAAGTTATATCATCCAGGTAGATTACTACCAATTTATTTACTAATCCTTTAAATGCGATGTCCATGGCTCTTTGGAATGTGGCACCAGCATTAATCAGACCAAAAGGCATCTTTTGATAGGTGTAAGTACCCCATTTGCTTCTGAATGTGGTTTTTAATTGATCATTGGGATGGACCAAAACTTGGTTATAGCTGGATAAACCATCCAAGAAGGACATTAATTCTGATCCTGCAACTGCCTGCAATATTTTCTCCATAGGAGGCAAAGGAAAATTATCTTTTTGGCAAGCTTTGTTCAGATTTTGAAAGTCAATGGAAATTCTAATGTCTCCGTTCTTTTTTCTAACGGGAACCATATTGGAAACCCATTGAGAATGTTGTATGGGAAAGATGATTTTGGCTTTCAATAGCTTATTGAGCTCAGATTTGATCTGGTTTTCTAAATTAGGATGTATCTTTCTTAGTTTCTGCTGGACAAGTTTTTCATCATTTATCATTGGGATAGTATGTTGGATGATAGAAGTTTCATAAGTCTTAAGTTCATCGTAGTTCCAAGCAAAGACACTTTTGTATTGTTTCAAGAGACGAACATACGCTAGTTTTTCTTCAGGAGCTAGGCCAAGGCCTAGGTTGATATTCTGTGGCTTGGTATCAGTTCCTAGATTCACTAATTCATAGTTCAGAGTTGAACTTTGAAGCTTTGAATTGGTAGATCTTTTGAATCGATCTTTTAGATCATATAGATATTCTAATTTGACTACTGATTTTGGCATAGCATTATTAGTGCTAACTTGTTGCAATTGTCTGTCATGTTGGTCCTCATCAATTATCTGATTAGTACAAGATCCCTCAGAGGTGAGGAAGCTTGCAATATCAGGATCATCGTTGAAAATTCTCCAATGTGTAATGTTATCAAGAATTGAGGGTCTAAAGATTAATTCGATTGAAAATCTATCGGGGCTAAAGTCTTCTAAGGGAATGAGCTTGGAAGCCACATGTGCTAAGAGGTCAGCACTAGCATTCTGGATTCTAGGAATTGATGAAATATTAAATGCTATAAAATGTTCAGTCAGATCTTGTACTAAAGATTGGTAATGCTTTAAATGACCTGATAGATAATGCATAGTATTCCATACCTATCTGATAACAATTTCAGAATCTCTGAAGACTTGTAGATACTTGATGTTCAATCCGATCGCCTTGTATAATCCTTGGACTAAAGCCTCATATTCTGTAGTATTATTGGTGCAATCGAACTCGAGTCTACAAGTTAGCATAGTTTTGTTTCCTTCTGGGCTAACTAATACGCATCCTGCTCCTTCTCCTTCATTAGACTTAGAACTGTCAAAAAATAACTTCCAAAATAAAGATTTATTTACAGGATTATCTATAAAATTAATACATTTAGAACTATCTGTCTGAGAAAAAGTTTCTACTTGAGATAAAATAGAATGTCTAAGTAAGGTGAAGTGTGAGCATTGAAATTTCCTAGGAAAGAATCAACAGAATAGTTGCCAATTATATTATTGATGTACGCTACCAGTTCATTTACTCCTTCCAATTCTATTACTATGTATTTCTGATGTCTTTCTCGCTCAACCTTTATCTAATTTGGCTTACCATTGTAAGGGAGCCACATATGCAACCAATCAGTTGAAAAATATCCATGAAGCTTTTCTGACCAATCCCTGCTAAGAATTAAGCCATAGAATTTAGGAATGTCTATAACTAAAATATCGATAACTTGACATACCTTTGGATTAGATGACAGCCTTATGGTAACCTGATTTAATTCACCGATCACTTCAACTTGCAACTGGTCTAGCTACACCATGCGCACAACAAATTTTTGAGGTTGAACGTTCAACTTTGCACAAATTGATTTAGGTAAAATATTGGATGAGGCTCTTGAATCCACTAAACAATTATGCAATTTTTTATTGGAAATTTCATAAGTAAGAAGAAATGGCAGAGTATGAGATCTTGACCTTCCTCCAATTAGAGCGATGTCATTTGGATCAACTTTGTTAATCACAATATTTGGAGGTCTTCCCATATCATGGGAAGCTTGCGAGATTACAGCGGCAGGCAATGGTGCAACTAGTACTGCATGCAATTCTTTCAAAAGGAGCTTTTGCTGATGTTTTAACTTGCTCAATTCATAAAAAGTGATGTTGGCCTTAGTCTTCTTCATGTCTTCTATGATGTTATACTCCATTTCATCCGAAACAATCAATGTTTTAGATGGAGTTGGTGAATCTGTTTGGACTGGGCTTGTTTGAGTCACTTTGGATGTCATTTTCTTGGCTACGACATTATCCTTCGGTGTTGAGCTTGCACTCTTTGGCTTCGGAGTAGATTGAGGAGGATCGAGTTGATTTCTACTTCGAGTACTAACTAGTGATGCCTCTTGATCCTCTTCATCGGGGAGGATGAAATTCTACATACCTTGTAATTCTACAACTTCTTCTTCATTGGTAGGTACATCAGTAGTAATTTCTTCTTCTTCTTCTTCTTCTGATTCAGCACTTGTAATAGCGTTAGGAGGCTTTGGATCAATCGAAGGATTTATTCTATAAGGCTTATAAGGCTTTTTAGAAGAAGCCTCTGCTACTTGTTTCTTTATATCAACCATTTCGTTAGACATGGTCTTCAAAACTTTTTGCAATCCTTCTAAATCAAATGGGTCTTTGGGCTGTTTTTCTTTGGATCTTCTTTGAAAGAAACCTTTTTGGATTTACGTTCTTCAATGGCGTTTTTCTTTTCTAGAGCTATGATATGTTTCTCTACCACTATTGCTTCCTTCATATTGTCAGCTAAAGTTGTTTTGTTAGCTCTATCCACGAAGATTGCTATATTTGATGGTAAGGCAGAGATATACCATTCACTTCGCACTTCTTCGTTGGGTTTAGAAGCCATGGGAATTTTGTTCAATAGTTTATTAAAACGCGAGTTAAAATCTTTGATAGGTTCCTTTGACTCAGCTCTAAGGTTAGACAGGTCATTGATTAATGTTGTAGTGGACCTGTCATCACCAAACTTAGTCAAGAATTGTTCTTGGAAGATGTCCCAACTAGTAATAGACCCGGATGGTAATGAGAAATACCATGATCCAGCTGCTCCTTGCAACGTGTAAGGGAAAAGCCGAACAACAATGTCTTCATTAGTGACCCCATTAAGATTTATGGATAACATAAAATTATTTATGTGTTCTTCCGCTAGCATGCCTGCTTCAGGATTAAACTTAGGTAGCCATTTTTCAGGATGGGCCGGTAGTTGACTCAAGGGCACAGGCATTAAGACTGCCCCTGGGTTATTCCATGGCATTTGGGCCATCACTGAACTGCTAACAGAGGAAAGCGCAGAAGATGATCCCTGCAGTTGGGAAGATGAGGATATTACAGTTCCTGATGTTTGAGAAGGAGATGTTGAAGTTCCAGTGGTCTGATGGACGATGATTTAAAGCGAAGGTGTGGATGGTTGACTTCATGGTGGGGATGTTGAGATGGATGATGATGACGAAAGAGTCTCACTATCAGACCCTTTAGGTGATTTCCTGGCTCTCTTTGTTGTAGGTAGAGGTAACTCAGTTGGCTCAATGCCAAACTTTTCGCTCTTTAATTTGGTGAGAGGATGAGCAGGATTATATTGCGAAGTCACACTGCCTTGAGATTTATCAAATCTTTGAGGTGATATTGAAAATTGTTGAAGTTTATGAATCAAAGATTCAACTTGAGGAGGTTCAATAGTAGATTTCTCTGAAATATCAGGGTTTGTGGTAGTGGTTGTTGTTCTTTCGACTTCTGGCTCAAGATTTAAATATTCTAAGTGCGATGGAGAAGTTAGGGGAGATGGTGAGGGCGATTTACTCTCAGAATGGTATTTAGATTTAGAATTTCTTGCCATTCACAGTTCATGCCCTCCTTCTAGCTCCAAATATGTTGAAGCCCCAAAAATTGGGTCTACAACAAGGGGGATACCCACCCGGTCTGGACCTTGGTTAGCAGCTCCTTTTCTGTGTGGTATAGTGGGTCCAACTGGGGATATGGGACCAGTTTCCCAATATAGGTGTGTGTGTGTGTTGAGAATTGATATTTCTTAACTAATGATTTCTAAGTAAAATGCTTTCTTTATTCTAAATCTAATCTATCAACATGCAACTGTAATCTAATAAATAGAAATATCTGATTCTAAACCAACACGGGATGTAATCTTTCCTTTATGCGATCTAAAATGATTTCAAATGAAAGTTGGTAATAAATATCATTCAACTGCTATGAGAAAAGAATTCAATAAAGATAAACCATTTCATATAAAAAGTTAGATGAAACAGTTGTGAAAAACATATCTCATAGTAAGCTACTCATATACTAAGCATAAACAAATAGCTATCACCGTACAAAAGTGCTAAATGATAAATCAAGCATTTAAGCATTCATATATAAATAATTGAACATGAATATCACCATAACATATAAGCAGAAACAGTTAAGAGATAAAAGTACCATTTATAACTAGTTCTACTCATGAGCTCCAACAATAATGATCTACTTCTTCTTAATCCAACATCCACTAAGAGTACAAAAGTGCAACATCAGTAGTAGATATTAAATGTAGATATCAATAAATCGTGTTCCATTCATTCATCAAAACCTCCTCGGAGGGTGCAAAAGTGCATGTTTTGAGGACAAGCTTCTGATAAATTTCTGGACCCTTCTCTAAATGCATGAGAAGGGTTTAAATACTACTAACTAATTCTAAAAATAATTTATTACAAAAATGTAGGATGCGGTTTAAATGACTATCCTCATTTCAGGCAAAAATAAAGCAAAATTAAAACTAAAACTGAATCTAAAACTAAAACTACTAACTAACTATTTATGTATCTACTCCTTGAAGTCACAAGCATTCAACATTTGCTTGAGGAGAGTTGGGTGGCCGACTTCCGATTTTAGTTGTCCTGCAAAAACGGAATCGGTAAGAGTTGGTGCCATCTTCTCGGCAGAATTGATGACACATTTGAGAGTCATACACTGGCTGTGTGGTTTTACCAAGTACGCCCAGTAAGAATCCCAATTCAACTTGGTTAACCTTTGGATTGACTCTGCCTTTTCTTGAGCCTTCTATCTCCAGCTTGTTTTTAGATGTTGCACATTTGGTAGATATTTACGTATCGCTTGGTGATATACCTGATAAATATTACTGGTTTTGAGTTCCAATTTTACTTTCCGCCTTTAGCGCTTTTTCCCTACCAATTTCCACGCTTACATGTGACTGAGCAATTTGAGGCTTTCCATCTCGAGGGGTTTTTCTTAGCGATGCGTGATTAGCGCTAGGCGCTAATCGTGCATCAGAAACTGCCTCCGTTTCTAGATCTGGGCTCCCCTAATGCAATTTTCACCTCTTGCGCGTTTTGTTAGAGGATATAAAGAACGGTTTGGTAGAAAGAATGGTTTTATACATTCTTGATTCTGAGCTCTTGATTTCTTTATACGTGATATCAACATTATTAGGTACTCATTTAACCATCTCCGTATATGGGAGAATTTTGGGTCTCACCACTATCCTGTGTAAGAATGAACATGCTAGATCTGTAATAGACGCCTCAGAAGACCCGTGTGAGCCTGCAGTGGTTATTACCTCCATTACCTTGGGATCTTCTTCCTCAAGTAAACTATACATGCCTTCCCAAGTAGTGATACTGGCGTCTTTGTTGCAGGTGGTGTCTGTGTACAAGGGAGTCATCTCTTTATCTTCAATACTGGGGGCTTTACCCTTCTTTCCCATAATATCTTCAGTTCTGCTCTGTATACTTCTCAATTCTTCACTCCTGCAGTTTACAAATGAGGTGAGAACGATGATAAGAAAAGGTGATGGGAAAGCTTTAAATGCGGAAAATATATAAAAGATATCACCTTACATGAACTGGCTCCTTGATAAGATCAAAACTATATTTCATTAATGATTGCCAACTAACTCGTTAATTAACATAAATGCGCATAACCAAGCCTCGGTTTATGGAAAAAGATTTCTTGAACAATGGGCCGTGTAGATCTGCGATAAGGAGATTTTGTGATTTACTTCGCAATATCGTAGATCGCAATATCACAATATCAAAATATCGCAATGTCGCAAATCCTTTATGTGCGGCAAGCATCCGTTAATTTGTTTTCTACGAAATGTGATTCACGAGATGCACCATCGTATATCGGCGTTTTAAGGCACTTGAGCATAGGTGAGGTTTAAAGCATGCGATGTGGTAAGGTTTTATCGATGTGTGATTTTGCATCACGATTTCGCATTTTTAGAATTCCGCTTGTGAGAAGGTATCCTTTACCCTTTGTGCGATGCAACATGCTCTAAGGAGTGATTTCCTTCTAACTTATCATAAAACTTAAGTCTTTTTAGGTTTTTGAGGGTATTCTCTTAATTTTATGATAGTAAGTTTTATTGAAAAAGGAAATACAGGCATTAATTGATTTTTTTAAATTTTTGAATGAGGGTCCCCACTTATTTAGTTTTATTACTAACACTAAATAAGAAGGGGGCTTGTTGTTGGCCACAACAGGACCCCACTCTGCAGAAGATTGGCACAGACCTTAGAGAAAAACAATGATAGTTCGATGAGATTAGATCGACTACGCGCACTTTGGTGCCAGTACAACGGTTCACCAAACTACAGGAAGGAAAGCAGCTTTAGAATGAAATTGAAGAGATGCGCTAGAAAGAGGCCATTATTATGACACAAACACAACCTTGGAAAAAGGTTGCCAACCAACTAACTCTGTCAATGAAAAGCAAGCTTAAGGCCATGCAACAAACATAAAGTACCATGGGCCTCGCAATGGAAGGCCCCACTACAAAGAACTTGGTCGAGGAAGTACAACAGGAAGCTACGCAGGGCACAACTGATCTGCAGATTTTAAAGTTGGAGTTCTGCAAACTCCAAGTGAATATTGAAGCACCAGCTGAGTGACTCAAGGACGAGTCACCAAATTGTGTTGGGGGCCTATTGGGATGGGGTCCTGGGTTTAAATTTTGTATTTCATTTCTGTAAAGATGTAAAGTCTCTGTGATTTGTGGAAGTGGAGCGCGAAGATAGTAAGAGTCAAAGGGGCTTTAGTCCCTTAGGTTGTTAGGTGTTAAGAAGGTTTTGAGACCCGCCCATGGTCCATGGACCATGGTATTGTAAATGGAAAGGCTATAAATAGAAGAGTCATAGCAAGTCTAGGAAAAACCTGGATATAGAATATCATTATATGGGCAAGTAAGCTAAGGAAGGGAAGTCCATTTTCTAAGACAAAGGGGAAGGCTCCTACAAATGAATGTGTGAATACCTTGGTAAGTCAGTAGGCTGAGTGCGCAGGCCCCTGCAGCTGAGTGCGCAGGAAGAAGAGTCTGTAATTGAATGATTATATCAATAAAAGACTATTTTGAAGCTCTACTTGTGTATCTATGCATCTATCTTTACTTATGCAACTTCTGTGTATTCGCTCTGATATTTTGAATTTATCTGAAGTAATGTTTAATTAATGCATGAAAGTAGCAGATCTACATTTTTACTTACTGTTATGAATGATTAAGGAATTTCGTGAAGGTTAAGATTCTGTTTTAGTGAGTTACTGCAATCGTTTATCTTTTAAGGGTTAGGGTTCGCGAAGACTGGAGGAAGCCCTAGAAGCCACAGGAACCCATCACACTGACCTCTGGATGTAGAAACCTGGTTCTGTCATCCCCTAATACTGCTTCGGGTGAGACTAAAACTGTGCTACGTGGGTTGTTGTCAAAATGGCCAACAGTTTGGGTTTTGTTGGTTGGCACAACTAACATTGAACCTGGGTCAGGCCCCATCAAGCCAACATATGTCTTGCATTTTCTGGGTCTGGTTTCACATCATATTTTCTTTAGCCATTTTCTATCTTGTCTTCTAGTTTTGTTTCCTTGTTGTGTGTTGTCTTTCCTTTCATTTTGTGATACCGTGCATGAAGATGCTCTATCGGCTCAAAGGGAATGTGGAAAAATAGAAAAGGACTTTGTAGCACTGCAACATTTGGCTAACTCTCTGTCCTTCTTCCTTTTCTGGCTTACATATTTTGGTCGGTGATGTTTTGATGGACAATATGATCCTTGCATTAAGAAAGCCTCGCGTCGAACCATGACCTCCATGTCTATTCCAGAAACCTCATGCCTATACTTAGGTCTTTATGTTTCGGTGTTTTCAGGATGATCCAATCAAGTAGATAAGGACAAGGGGAAAATATAAATGAGCAAATCAATATCAGAGGTATTATATATTCTTCTCTGAAGGTACAACCTCTCCTTCTCTCAATAATTCGGGATCCCTCTTCCACCCATGAAATAAATAAGTGCCGATGCACAGTCCTATATAAATAAATAAATAAAGGTGAAAGAAGAGAAAGGCTTCCTACACAGAGAGGTGAAGCAAGCAACTCCGATGGGGTATTGTCCAGGCTCGCTGGCAGTGAAGAAATACCAGAGATGAAAAACTATACTCTGAAAATCTAAATCTTGCAAACTTCATTACCCTATCCTGATTCAAAACATTGTGTGATCGTTGATCTTATGTTTGTGTTTAACCAAGTAAAGGAATGAAGGGGACTATGTTTATGCATGGGGTTATTGAGGAATCCATGGTAATTTGAATGATGAATTAATAATTCCTGAAGAACTATACCTTGCACAAAAGAATTGACCAAGGCAAAGAAGTTGGAGTTTTACCAGTGAGTGGCCATGAGTTGTTGTTGCAAAAAGCACCCTCCAAAATTTTTCATACACTCAAATTTTGGAGCCTACTGTGAATCCCACATCAGTATTTCCATAGTCACTTCTTGGTCAGCTGATGCTTTTAAACTCCCTTCTTGGATCAGAAGTGTTGAAGTCACTTGCTTGCACATGTTTAGACCACAAAAAGTTCATGAGTGCATTCTTTTACACAAGCTTGGAAAAGCATAGCACGTTCCATCAAGATTGTGCCTGTGCAATGTCCAATCCATGTCGATAGTCAATGCACACTGACAATGATAGTTTCTCACATTATAGCTATGTTTGTACTTCTATTTCGATGAGTTTTGCAAATCGTCGCTCTTACGCATCTTTGTTTTCGCGAGTGTCGCTTTCATGTTTTTGGATGTCACTTTTGCTTGCTTCCACCCTAACTAATGTCATTTTGATGTTATTTTTTCTCTCACATGTGTTACTTTCACTTTCGTTCACATATTGCAAGAGTTGTTTGTACTTTAGCAATCATCATCTTTTCTGCATGTTAGCTATTGTACGATGTATGGATGCCTATTCCAGTGGTTTCAAGGGGTTATCTTTGTGTGAATGAGTTGGAATAACCATGTAAACAAATTTGACACTCATTTGCAAAGTTTTAAGAACTGTCACACAAGTGTCATCACGGTCATTGCAAAGTGTATCTTAAGTGTCGCACTTGTCGTAACTGGTTATAAAGTTGTCACACAGAGGGAAATAAATTTTTCATGTATCCTGGGTGATCTATGTTGTTGTGTTGTCAAGTATTCTAATTGTGAGATCACAATCGAAGTCTTATCACTGTTCACATTAGTCTAATTGGTCTTACACTTAGCTATTTATGGAAAGGCATCCCGACCAAGAAGCCTAGCTTCACCGGGCCTCCCTGGACTTCGCATTGTGCAGTTTCAATCCTCTAGCTATGACCTTGCCTCTTGGCACTGCGTAATGCACAATTCCTACCTCCCAGGACTACTGCACTATGAAATTTTTGTGCTTAAACCCCAACCTTGACCTCTAGAATTGTGCAATTCCTTCTCCCAACCTGGCCTCAACTATGCACTTTGAAATGTATATCCTCAATCTCATCCCTTGAGCTCATGATATGCATAATTACGTAGTGGCACAACCTTATCTACCTCCCGAAACTACGTAGTGTGTTCATCTGGTGTCCATCCCCTCAGCTTGTTTCAATGGATTCCAAAACTACACAGTTTTCTCCCTCAACTCAGCCTGAACTATGCACTGTGCAGTCTCAGGGTTGAAGCCTCAGCCCTAAGCTCTTGAACTGCACAATTGCGCAATAACTTGGGCTCCTCTCTCCTCCAGAACTGTGCAATACGATGATCCATTTACCATCCCCTCAGCCTGTCACATTGAACTTCTAGGTTGTGCATATTTCTTCCTCATTCCTACCTGAACTGTGCACTACACAGTCTCAAGGCTCAAGCTTCACCCCTGACTACTTAAGTTGCGCAATTGCATGGCCACTGAGTCTCTTTCCCAGCTTGTCATCCAGCTTTGGCTCAGTCAGTGGATCAATGTGCACCATCTTATACTAGGGGTTTATTGGACTGATGTTGTCTTGTCATGAGTGAATTACAAATACAATAAATCTATCATGCTATGGAAAGATGATGAAGAAGGAAACAAAGAAGGAGGAAATTATAGAAGACACATATGGAGTTGAAGAGATAATATGATCAACAGGTGAGAAGATGAAGAAACATCAAACTCTAACAGAAGATGAAGATGAAGATCACTTGGAAGAATCCTCGTCTTCAAGTCATAAGGAGGAGGAAGAAGAAGAACATGTACCATCTGTTCAAGAAGACACAAAGAAAAAAGAAACAAGAAGTACAACTTGACACTGACACATCATCATGCAATCCATGTCATCAGTTTCATGTCATGTCTTGTCACAAGTCATCATATGCCACATCATTATTGTGGATTATGTAATTACCTATTCAAAATGTATTGTAAAGTGGAATTCCAAAGGACACGCATGGAATATGAAGAGTCATGTAAGTCGAAAATTCATTGGAAGTCAAATAGTCATGAGGGTAGTCAAAGAGTCACAAGGAGGGTGAAGCATCACCCCTTGGTTATATATACACCCTCATTGTATGAGCAAAGGAATTTTTCACCTTGGCTCCTCCCGCAAGGTGTTAGAGAGATAATCTAGTTCTTTTGAGGAGCATGGAGTGGCTCCAATGTTCCACTACTAGAGCTAGTGTTGTTCATTGTATATATGTGTCTTGGAACTTTTACTTAATATAAGAAGCCCTATGGGCCAACACACTCTTCATGCATGGATTATGGATATTTGTAAGACTATTATGTGAATGTTTGTAATTCATGTTTGTTTTTATCTGTGCTAACGTAGTTGAACTATTTCGGTTATTTTGGTACTTATCATGTTGAGAATGTGCTATAATTTCTATTATCATTTTCGCATCCTCGTGGACTATTCCATTGGATATTAGACAAATCTTCCTTTTCATATTGTTTTCAATGACTGTCACAACTCTGTGGAATATTCTTCTTGATGTTGTACATACCCTTCTTGTTCATGTATGTCTCTACTAGGGTGGTACTACTACCTCTCTCTTAGAGGCTTACTCTTCCTCCCCTCTACAGTGAAAGAACTTTGACACAAACATGATGGAACACTCACCAAGCATATCCCCCATGCTTTTCGAAGGCGCATTTGCATTCCTCTCTCTTGTCGATAGTTAAAGCCAAGGCATATATTTAAGCATACATGGAAACCAAGCCGATATTCCAAATGGGGCTCCTACTCCAAATGGTGTGAGGTCTAATTGGGACTTCACATCGGGGAGAACTCTTGGTTGACTGATTTTCAACACCGTCAACATGAGGGTTATCTATTTACTAGGTAACAAGCATTAATGTCCATTGTGCCTACCAAAAATTCCTATCCTAAATCGAAACCACTAAGCATGCTCCTTTCTCTAACCATATCCATTCTACTAAGGTATGTATGGAGTAGTGTTCTATGTTGGTATACCATACTTCTTACAAAATTCTTTGAATTAATTTCCACCAAATTTTCCATCATTATTTGTCAACACCTTAATTTTATTCTTTGTTTGATTTTACACAAGAGCCTTAAACTCTCTGAATTTTTCAAATACTTCAGATTTCTTCTTGAGGAAGTGAATCCATGTATTACTCAAAAAGTCATCTATAAATGAAACCTAATACACATATTTACGCAATGATGGAACCAACACAATGTAAAATAGAATATTCTAAAAGTCTAAACTATTCCAAGAAAAAAAAATTATGCAAGAGTATTTACTATCAAATGCTTATCACTATAGTTCATTTTGTCGCAGAAATGCCATCTTTTTATATTTTCTTTCTTCTATTTCTAATCCCTTTTTGCTTACCTATGAGTTTGTCTTAGTTCATTTTAATTCTTATGTGTGAGATTTAGATCCAGAGTGTTCTATGTTGTATTTCCTTAGTAATTCATGTGAATTACGATTAAATATTAGAGAAATAACATATTTCCATTTATCTTTGAGAAAAGGGGGTCAATCTATTGATTGTTGTTGAATCAATTGCCACTTATTGCTTCCATGCTGCTACTCCACATATAGTTGTGTGACTTTTCAGGATAATTGTGTGGATCCATGGAAATAAATCTTCAACTACCATCGACCATGGAAAATATATCCAAATATAAGTTAATGTTTAAATATGGATAATGAATTTTTTGTATTATAAATCCATTCTCCTATAATTTCATATATTCTGATTTATTAATTTTAAGATAAAGAACGTAGCCTATTGGTGGATATGAGTGAAGATTTGGTTTCCCACACAAGATTTGAAATTCTTGAAGAACCATGGATCTCGAAAGTCAAACACTATTAAAATTCATTTGGGGTGTTTTTTGACCAAGTTGTTATAACTCCCATTTCTCAATTCAATTTTACATCCAAAGGAATCCTAAATTCAATGAGACTTAACAAGAATATTATAATTATTAGATTTAGTTGTTAATAAGAATCTTGGAATTCTTAGACAAGGTTAATTTGAGTTGTTAACTAATATTTTGGAATTATATATGAGTTACTAATTATTAACAAATTGTAAAAACCACATGAGAAACTTGTGGATCTACATTTATTATTTGTTATTTTATTTTCAAGCAAATTTATGTATAACATAGGGTTCCTTCTCCATTCTATAGGGAGGACTTTTGGAGTGCAAATCCAATTTATAATGAAATAAATTATTTTTTTCCAAGTTCCCATTTTAATTTAGATTGTAGTTTTATATTTATTGTAGTATGTATTAAAATTTATTTATTTATGTTAGAGATTGGTAGTAGATTAATTTATGTAGATTAATATCAACACTTTGTTCTATGGAGACATCACCCACTTCAATAACACATAGTACTATGTAGTTTAATTTCTTCTTGTGTAATTTAATTATGCAATTATTTATTCATCTAGAATTATATTTCTTTATTCTGTTAATTTTTGCTATGTGATTCAAGTTAAATTATGCATTTTTATTTATTTATTTATTATTATTATTATTATTTTATGTAATATTTAATTCATTTATTTATTTATGGAATTAATTGTTTACATACTATTGTATTGATTCATTTATTTCTAATTTTTAACTGACATAATTACCTTTTAGACTGGGTTTGATAAATCTTGCATTCCCTTGAGTTTTTGAATGAATTTTCTTAACCCAATAATTATGTTTGTTGTTTTGAGTAAAAATAATGATAATCTTGGTAAGGACTAGGCTTTTGTTTTCAACACTTTGTCAATTTCCTTTCTAGCAAGTAGTTAATCAACTTCCTTTTAGGAAAGTGTGAAGTATGACTTCCTTTTAGCAAGTTTGATGTCTTTTTCTACACGTTTCTTTTCCAACATAGTATTTATCATTTTCCTTTTTACAAGAGTGATTTACTTCCTAAAATTTGTAGAACCTTGCCAAAACTTGTGAACTATCTATATTTTGTTTGTAATTTTTTTATTGAAACTACAACTACAGAGTGGAAATAGAAAGTGAAACTTGCATATATAGTCCATGGTAGTTCACAATTTCTATATGAGACCTAGACTTACAATTAAATGTATGATCTAATTAATTATTAAAGTAATTATAACTAGCTCATAATGAATGGCACAACTTAACCTAAAGTGAGATCTATAAAGCAATTAAAGTCTAAAACATTAAAGGGAAATTTTTAATACTTTTCACCATATCCAAACACTATATATAAACCATGCACACATATGCACTTAAACATCTACTCCAAGCTATATGCATGAATACCCTCTCCAAATAGTCTATAACAAAGTTTCATGTAGTCACTACAAACAACATTTACTATGACACATAACCCCATTCATAAAACATGTTCCACAAAGAAGTAGGGGATGCCAATCAACTAGTCATATTCATGACATAATACACATAATATTTTTCCAACCTAAGGGCTAGTATATTTCTAAATATAGATTTATACATTGTTTTCTACTACACTTGTGACTACTATATGATGGGGCAAATGAAGCACAAAAGGGGATTTTACTCATTTAGAAATTATCATATGAAATCAAACATAAAACCCAAGAGCTTATGTAGCATAACCATTGACTATGTAGATAGTTGCTTTCATAGACATGAAATAACATCATAGTTATTGATATAGAATGATCTTGGCATCAATATATGGAACACCCAAATATATAAAGAATTCAAAGGGAAAGACACATAGTTGATTTTTTACCATATTCAAACACCGTATTACATATAATTTACACATATATTATTCTCAACTGCACCATAGACACACAACATTCACTAGTTATAGAAGAAGGGAAAATAGAAGAAGAATGCATATTGATCCCATAATCTCGCAACTATTGTGCTACCAAGAAAATCACAAACTCTGCAAGCATTTTTTTTCAACCAATATACACTATACTTAAACATACACAGGGGAGAACAAAAAGAGAAAATAAAACAATTTTAGAGCTATGTCAATAATTAAAAGAACAATTCGTTTTACAAGAAAAAAGGAACTATCTACTCCTAGCACTGGTTGAAAGTGTTTGATATTGGTTGGTTACTTCAAAATGCATCTATTGAGAGTTCCAACTTGGGCAGATAATTATACAATATTGGTGATCTGAAATTAGTACTAAAAACTACTTATGGTTCCACTAATTGGAATTTTTATAAATAACTTCGCAATCCCCCCCTAGTTTACTTAAAAATTGACTATATAGAATGAAATAAGCAATTTAAAGGATTGCAGTTGAGAAGAGAACAACAATAAAAAAATATACAATACTAAACAAATTTTTTGATAGAGTTCACCACTCATGGGTATGTCTCCACGTCCACTTCAATAAAGGAAGCAATCCAATAAAGTAATGAAAAAATGGATTCAAATGTCATATTGACATAAAAAATGGCCTCCAATCTATAAAAGAGTATTTAAATCTCTTTATGGATGAAAATAAAATTGGTATGAAAACCCTCTTTGGCTTATTCCCACTAAAAAGAACCTATTTTGCCTATTCCTCATACAAAACACTACTTTTTCCTATTTACAAGAAATTCACTCCATTGTATGATAAGATAGTGGCTTATGGTATATTGATAAAATGTTAGATTTCTTGAGAGTATATCAAGGTTCAAATCACATGAAATCCTCCTACCCCATTTACATGGAATATAATACATACATGGCTCAAACTTGATACTATTTAAACCATTTATGAATTAAATAAAAACTATACAAATGACATGTAACATGTCATGGGTGGAATGTAATACATACATGAACTATATTAATGGCATGTAATATTCATTTGTGCATGGATTGCACTATTAGTGCATGTACTTTATAGTTTGACTTGACCTCAGTACATATGGATGGCACATACCCATACTATTTAATACTATTTTGAATCTCCATTTTTTTAATGGATTTGCCATGAGAAGATATAATTTAAAATCCCTTATTAATCTCAACAACTATCCTCGACATACCACTTAAGAAATTTTTTATGTGTGCACATGTTGGCTGTTGATTGGTCCACATGTCATCATGTCATTAGTCCATATGTCAACACCCTATTTGTCTTCAAATTTCAGAGACTGTAACTTTTACATATAATGTCTCTTTGATTCCATTCAAATTTTGTTGGAAATCTCTTGATGAGCTCTTTGACATGATAGTATTTTCATAAGAATTTAATACAAACAAATTGGATTGGTTTTGGGAGTACTCTTGGATCAATCCTCCCCACTAAGAAGCTTTTGGACCTCTAAGAGTTTGACTTCATTCCAAAAGCAAGTGAGGCACCACTTCCTCACTTGCCTAGTATCGACCAATTGTGATAAAAAAACTTCTCCAACAATGCATACTAATCAATACTATCAGCATACTTGAAAACATGGAATATACAAAGATTGCTTATCAATGCGTAAGCAAAGAACACATCCAATGCTACCATAAAACTTGGCACATAATTTTCAATTTTTTTTTAGTCTAACAATAAAAATTAAAGATAAAGAACAACATAGTAATGCTCCAATCATATATAACTCGAGAAAAATATATTTATGTGGAAACCCATATGGGAGAAAACCACAAAACTTCTTTTGCTTTTAATGTAAATGTAAGCACCAACTTCAATTTATGTCAGATTTTGTAGGCACCAATCTATAAGAAGCACCAACACCCTTTTTCTTTGTAAGCACCCATTTGTTGGAAGTAATGACTCCCATTCGTTTGCAGGCACCAACCTATTGGAGACTGGACTATCCCTTGATCTACAAACACTGAATTGCTTCAACCACTCAAATCCCTCTTTCATACATTTTTAGACTTAGATCTATGGAACTTTAATTGAAATATCACTCTCACAACAATATTTTATCTAAGATATACTTCCTTTCTATGATCTTCATTTAATTAATTTCTTAATAATTCATATTTGAAATATCTCTTTGACATGGAATCTTTAGGTCTCAACAAATCTTCTCATATGTGACTTTTGGGTAGTACACCTCTATATACTTTGTCTCATATATGCAACACTTGGCACACAACTTCTCCTCATCTGTATCCACATATCTCTTTGATTTGATTAATTTTGAACTCCTGTGTTTGTGCCTGTCCACATAACTTCCTCTCATTGATTTGCATGGGATTTCCACTTTCTCACGTCATTTGATTTTCTATTTATACACATAGATCTAACAAATTTGTCCCATTTAGGCTTTGTTTATCTCAACCATAAAATAATTTGGCTCTTGAAAACACTAAATTTACTACCTCATCCCTTGAGTTTTATCCACCTTGAATCACAGGACCAAGGGTCAAAACTAATGGCTTAAGCTCAAAAAGCACTTAGCTTAAAAACTTATATGATCTGGTCAAACAATGCTATAAAAACTTTTCTAGAAATTTGGCATTGGACATTTATAGAATCGACCAAAAACATGTGCACTATTGCATGCTTAGAGGTTGGGATACCCATATACCTCCTCTCCCTTGGAACTTTAACTAGGTGAAACTTGGCCATTTCTTCCATGACTTGGTCAAATTTGGATTTGAGCAAAAACTCAGAGTTTCTTGTTGCTTTCACTCCTGGACATCTATATTACCAAATGAATTTTTCCTTCTAGACTCCAATAATTGCAGATAAAAACAAATTTCTTTAACACTACGAAGTCTTATAAACCCACCTTCTGGCATGAATCTCGAGGTATCAGAGTCTTCCACATCAATTCCCCAAGGTTCAATCAAGAACTTGCCACCTGCGATTGTGCCACGTGTCCTACCTTGTTACCTACCATGTGTCACATGCCAAATGTCTACTTGTCTAACCAAAAGTGCCGAAAACAAGTGCCACATGTCACTACCGAGACTACCACATCATTTCCATTTTGTCACTACCATCTGGTGCCACATGTGTTGTCATGTCATACTAGGGTCCACTTGTTATTTGGGGCTGAAAAATTCATATCTTATCCATTTCTTAAGTGGTTGTCTTGGTTCAACCATGGATGCCTAAATACATCTGCAAGGTCCAAATGTTTGGCAAAAGCCTAGATACCATGGAACCTTGAGCTTTTGGAGCCATGCCTAGACTACTTAGCTTAAAATGATTTTTTATTCTTATTCCTTGGGAGATAGAGAAAGAGTTATATATGGTTGGAAAGGTCTTTCAGAGTACTATCTAACCAAACATATTCCATGCTAAATTGGATTAAGAAACTATAATCAAATTTCTTGCGAAGATAAGCTACTCAAACTTATTGCATTAATTAAATTAAGCTAGACAAATTAAACTTAGTTATTAATGACAACTTCAATAATGTAATGAGGACAATGTACAATCAATAATCCTCCATTGAACTTGATATCAATGGAAAAATATTCAAAAACAAGGAAACCCATCACTTTCCTCGGGAACTCGATTTCATTTTTCACATTATGAATCCAAAAACAATCAATGTCACTATAAAACCCCTTGTATGCATACCATCGATTCAATTTAATATATGATAGATAATGGATCATATTATGTACACAAAGTGTGTCAACCATTTTGGTTGTTTCACTATCATAATTGAAAGAAATATCCCAACAATTACCTAAAGCACTACCAACCTTTTTAATTCAAACCTCTTCGTTTTCGATGATAAACAACTTTCATAGCTCCTCAATAGCATTTGGATGGACAAAACCATCAAATAAATATCTAAAACCAGCCTTTGTAAATGGAATTTCCACAAGTGCTAAAGGATGCACTATAGGAATATAAGAAATGAGAGGAATCACCACAAAGTTGGTACATGTTATAGTATTGGCATGAAATCCTTCAATCAATCAAAATTTGGATTTATCATCATCCTTAGGTTTTATACACATGAGTAAGAAAATCTTCCTATAATTTACCAATCTTTTCCTTTGTCTTGCAGTAGCAAGTGATCAGTTAGAATTCAGATAATGAGCTCTTAAAATATACTCAATCCCATTATTTTTGAGATGATACTTCTTCTCCTCCATATAGAAAATATATTTCCTATCATACAAAAGACTTTAAAAATAAATTCCACAAATATTAAGTGGTATAACATCTAACTCTACCACATCGAAGAACATATAAGTAATTGTGAATTTGAGATTACATTGTCTAGGTGCTTGTAACCTATAATTTTCACATATGCATCCTAAAGGATATGGTTTTGGATGTGGTTGATCTTCCAGTCCTAATGTATCAACAATTTCTTTAGAAATGAGATTAGCTTGCAAAAATAATGGATCAATATTTGTATGTTTTGAGATGACCATAATATGGAATAGTTCACTTCTTTTCCTTTCATCATGCATCATTTTGGAAAAGAATGAGTGTTAGAGATAGAATGAGTAGAGGAAGATGTACCTTGTATTCCCATGGCTATGATCTTGGTTTCATAATATAAATTTGATTCAAGATCCTATTGGATTCTATTAGTGGTCTACTTATTATCCTTCTTATCATTGAACCACTTTGGCCTTAGTTCTGGATGAAGTTTCTGACATTTGCCATCATAATGTGTTTCCTTTTTTCAATTTGAACAAGGAGGCTTCACATCTTTTTTCTTCATTATAATTGTTCTTTTCACCTTACCTTTCCCTTTTCTCATCTTCCAATGGTTGAATTTGCTTCATTGAGAAGTTGTCTTGAACATTTTTTCCCTTGACTTGTTGTGAGTAGCTTGGACACAAACTTCATCAAGATTAATTAGGTTAAACATAAGAATACTATGTCTCAAATACCTATGCAACCCACCGATATACTTCAAAAGAGTTTCTTGTGTATAAAGAGGAATGCCCAATGTTAATGTCCTCTTCTTGAACTCTTGAGTATGATCTTGCATAGGTTGTCCTCTACCTTATCTTACATTCTACCAATCCATTATTTCTTTTTTCAAATATCCTAATAGAAAAAATTTCTTCTTTAATGTAGATGTAAATTCATACAAAAAAGATATGCTGTTACCTTTATTAAGCAGATATTGTTGTATCTTACTCTCCCATAATATCAATGATGTTACTCCTAGTTGGAGAATAGGTAGCTAATTTTTTTCTTGTTTGTCCATAATTATTTGAACCCTGCAATACACTTCAATTTGTCTAACCAATTAACTAATTTCTTTGCATCAAGCTCTCCATGTATGTTGACAAGTCAAATCTTGCATCCAATTTTAACAATGGTAATTTAGAATCAACCATTTCTAGTTGTGCTTTCTGAGATGCAGATGGAGGTGGAGAAGAAGAAGTAGGAGGAGTTTGAGGAGGGTCACAAATAACTCCTCCATCTTTAACTTGGCTTGGATCTTCTCATCTCTTCCTTCATTCTTTGTATAACTCTTCCACCGTGGATTTCATTTTGAGAAAAGTTTACTAAAATGTCCTTTAAGACTCAGTGAGGCTTTCCCTTCACATTCCATTACTTGTTATGGAAATGTATGTTTCTCACTAATCTTGGGATTGAACTCTTTAAGCAATCCTTCTCCACACTTGAGTTTCGACTTGGTTATCATTCATCACTAATTCTTGCAAATCCTTGATCAAACCTGCTTTGGTACCAACTTGATATAATGTTAGTGCTGAAATTGCTTCATTATGCTAATTGGAGTTATTATCTCTAGCTTATCAAATTTCTGACAATTTCATTTAAAATGACCTAATAAAGTGAAATAAGCAATTTAAATGACTACAATTAAGAAAATAACAATAATAAATAATAGAAAATACTTATAAAAGTTGACAATAGAGTTCATTCCTCTTGGGCTACATCTTGGGGTTTGCTATAATAGAGGAACCAACCCATTAAAATGATGAAAAATACATCAAGGTATCTTCTTGACATTAAACATGGTATCCAATATGAAAAAGAGTCCTTAAATTTCTTCACAGAAGACAATGGCACTGGTATGATAACCCCTTTTGGCCTCTTCCCACTACAAAAAATCTATTTCACCTATTTTTCATACAAAGCATTACTGTGTCCTATTTAAAATAAGTCTGCTCCATTATTTAGCAAGCTAGTGGCTTATAGTCTAGTGGCAAGACATTAGAGTTTTCAAGAGGACATCATGGTTCAAATTAGATGAATTTCTCCTACTCCCTTTACCATGGAATATAATACATACATGACTCAAACTTCATACTATTTAAATCCTTTTTGAATTAAATAGGAACTATATTAATGACATGTAATATGCATTAGTGGGTAGCTTAAGCTATTGGTGGATGTACTTTATAGTTTGAATCAAACTTGGAACATATTTCTAGCATATAATACATACATGGCTTGAAAAAATCATATTATTTAAATCCTTGTAATATGCATCAATGGGTAGCTCGAGTTATTAGTGGATGTAATTTATAGTTTGATTTGACCTTGGTACATATTGCTAGCATATAATATGTACATGGTTCAAACTTCATTTTAAAACCCTTAGTCACCTATTGGGGCATATCACTACCTCTATAACCTGATATTTCTAAAATTTCTCATTTAATTTGATTCCTGCAACATTGGTCAAGCATATCTAATGCATTCATGTATATGAATTTAATCACATAAATGGCACCATTTAAATCATTATTCACATGCAACTCTTAGAAATTCATGAATATCAACAGTTAAAGCATATAACATAAGAATAAACCCTTACCTTTTAAAGAAAACATTCACTAGTTGTATAAATCAAACGTTCCATCCAACCATAGACTATGCTAGCCATAATCTATTCAATAATGGGTCATCTTGAGTTGGGGGTACAATTGCACAAGCACAAAGGCTTATTTAATCTAGCTATGGCACCTAACTAATGTCTAACATGAACAAGGCCATAGTATGAAACTCCAATAGCCTCCCACCAATAGTCTCACATCCTCCATTAGCTCACATAACCAAAGGTAGTGCACCCCATTTTTTTCTCTTACATTCCATCAAGACATGCCACTACCCTTCCATGGGTTTTCAACTTGACCACCCAAGGATGCCTCAGAGCCTTGTGGTTTATAAGAGTTCCAATTTCCCTTAGGAGGTCCTTCCTGTTATAGACATTTTTGTGCCTCACAGCATGAAGCATGAAATGTCAATAATCTAAGGGATCCAAAGTCCCTAAACATGTTGTTCTTACCCCTAGAGGAACAAGGTCAGCAAACCACAGCACTTCAGATCAGTTCTCCACCTGAAAACACTCAAAAACAAGCAATTTCATGATCATGTCAACTGCTCCACTGAGCATCTGCGCTGAATGTCAACTGCTCCACTCTGTACCTGCGCTGAATGTCAAATCTAATGAAGGCTACCTGCGTTGGGCGAGATTGGCCAAGTGGCACAGTCATTCTGCAAGGTGTCAGGTGCCCAGGAAGCTTCTAAAATGACACTTGGATCAGCAAATTCGCCCTATGATGAGTAAGAGGTCCTTAAACTCCAAGTGGAAGCTAGGATCTCCAAGTGGACTCAAGAACTGGAGTATAACTGAAGAGGGAGAGGACACAAGTCAACTTCATGTCAGTCTCAAGCTGACTCATCCTTTCTCCAAATATCCTATATATAGAGCTCTCTCATGAGGTCTAAGGAGGCTGGAATTTTGTGAATGTAAGGAAGTGTTGTTGGTTTGTGTATAGAACTATTGGGTGATTGCTTTGAAGGAGGTGAAGAGGAGATTTCTTTCTGCTGGGAGGTGTTGCTGGATTGGGCCTCTTATGGTTGTAACACTCTCAGAACTTTACTTCTTCCATTAATAAAGCATTTGAGGTTCTTCTATATGCATGTGTCTTTGTGGCGTATTGATGCTTGTATATTTGATTTATTCTAATCCTTGAATCAATTATGAATGTATGCTTCTTGTAGTTTCCTTTTCTTGTGCTTTTGCAGGATCTTTGTGTAGCTGGGTCAGTGAAAGAGCAAGGAGCTGGGAGCAAGCAGCAAAGAGGGAAGATTGGATCAACCATTAGCGGAAGATAACGGTTAGTGGATCTCTTCCTCCTCTCTCTTACATCTCATAAAGAAGTAATCTTGAATAGCTTTGCATTCGGTTGTTGCTAAGGTACTATCACCCTTAGAGTGGGATAGGGTCATTCCGTATTGGATACTTTTCCCAACAACAAATTGGCGACTCCGCTGGGGATCGTATCTTGTTGGTTGTTTGTGTTTTTTGCTATTCATTTCATAAACAAAGGGAGTACCGAATCGAACTGTGTTTGAATCATTCAAATACAAAGTAGAGGGCAGCTACTCTAGCTCAGTTTCTGGGCAAGTTTATGGTTTTAAGAGCTGATCCACAAGGACTCTAATAAGCTCTTAGTGATAGCTTTTCATCCTCCTTGTCATCCCTTAGTGTGTCCTTGACTGATAGCTTCTGATTTGAGCAAAAACTGTGAATTTTTTAGCAATCTGTGACCTGGAAACTGTGAAAAACGCAAGTCTCGTTCTTCAGTGTAGGCTGTACAAAGGCAGTCTGCATTTCAGCGCAGGTAGCCCCTTCGGGAACTGCGCTGAATGTCAATCTGACAGTCCTTTACCTGCGCTGAACCAGTGGTACACTGTGCTACTGGGGTTTCCTGTTGGTTCTTGCCTTGTTTTCACTCTTGTTTTTTGCTGTTTGTTACCAATCAGTGGGCCTATCTGAAACCAACTTTCCTTGTCACTATTCCGCCTCAGTTGTATAAAGAAACTGTGTTTGTTCTTTCTGTATTTCTTATGCATTTACAGTTTCCCATAACGAAAGTGAACTAGTCTTGCTGTGACCTCTTAGATCTAGACCTGTGATAAAGTGTCGTTTTGATCTTAAGAGTTAGTTTATTTGCTGTTCATAGCTGATTGAGCTTTTGCTTTCGTCATTTGGTTTGAGTTTATATATTTCTGGTGTCGAAACAAGTAAATCTTAAGGTGTCTTTTGATTTTGGACAAGCTTGTTTGCTTTCACTTGAAATTGAATTCGAAATTATACAACAGCTTTCTTTTTGTAATACATCAACATTAAGAAAGAGAAAAGAAATACCTGCATTTTGCATTTGCATTTTTGATAAGTTTGCATGATTGATCTAGGAGAAAGTGCATTAGTGTGTGCTTCGTGATCTGTGTGAAAAGATGATGTCTTTCTTTTCCCTCAGTAGTTAGGATTTTCAAAGTTAAAAGATTATAAAGCTTGCTTATCATCTTAGACTGCATTTAGGAATTTGTACCAATACATCTCGTGGTGATCCTGAAAGACAAACTGCTAAACAAGATCAACTTAAAATATATTGAATGAACCTAACAACGCTTTGTAACATAACGCTCACAATAGAGGTCTAGGTAGAGACGTGTTCCGGTGTCGTTAAACGTAGTGACTGTCGATCTCTACGAAGGTGGGTGATTCCTCCTGAGGGACGATAGCACTAATACGGACTTGTGCTCCCGCGTACCGTTGCGTATATTGGGAGACCCCTATAGGCATTTATCCTTTATCCTTAGGAAGCCATGTCGGCAGCCCTACTGATCGCGATGCAGTGAACACAGCATTCACGAAGATCGACCACCCGTACCGTAAAACGTATTCTGTGGTTTCGCGAAAGGTTTGGCACACCCTCTGCCTAGATCTCCAGAGCAGTTTCTTTTGGCCTTTTTCAAACTCTATAACTGAAAAAGTCCAACCGAGCATTTGTCACTTCGGGCTCGTTAAAACATCGAAGGAGACTAGAGTCATCTTTAGCTTTTTCTCGACTCTTAAAAACTGAAAAAGCAAGTTGTGTCTAAAAGCGTCTAATAAAATTCATTCAATACGGAAACATAATTCCCCTTTTTGTATTTTAGTTGATCGAGTAATCCGCAACCGTGGAGGAAAGTCAATTGAAACCCCGTTGTTCGCGGAGGCTTGCGATTCAACCGTCTTTGTCTCCGGAATCGAAAGTAGTATGGACGAAGCGAACTCGCTTGACCGAGTCAAAATCTCCCATTAAAGTTAGAACAACAGTTCCAACAACATCTGAGATTCCGGTCACTCCTAGTATTTCTGGAACCCTTGCCTCTATTGAAGAAGTTCGACAGCCACAGAGGGACAGTTGCACTGATCCTGGTCTGAGAACAAGTACTTGCATAACTGAACCAGTTCCATCTGTAACCGGTCCACAGAGTCTTGTTGCTCAAACAACTGTCGCTGTCGAAACAACCCCTTCTTCGGCACCAGAAATCTTTTACGGACCTGACGGTTTTCCTCTTCCTCCTGGTCTGATTGCAATAGAGGAAATCGTAGAGGACCAGCAAGCAAATACTCCAACCCATTTTGGAGTAGGTGTCACTCTTTTTCCTTCTGCATCAGAAGTTTGTCCACCACCAGTGGAAGTTCCTGTAGAATCGTTGGGCAGTCTATTGGATAGACTTAAAATGTCTGAGCAACCGTCGACATTTAGGACTGTGCCAAATGACACAGCGATGGCAGAAGCTCCTGCTGTCACTCCAACGATGTTTGCCGGCATACCAGCTGTCCCAACTAGCTCTCAACAGCTAGAAGGAGTCCACCCAGGGACTATTTCGACAGTATGGTCTGTTCCAGTTTGTTCATCCGGAGTAATACTCGGTAATTCTTATGTTGAAACTCGACAGATTGATCCTCATGGAGGTCAATTTGGGTCATCTAGTCCTCAAGGACTAACAATCCCTCTGAGTTCCAGATTGCTACCATATGGGGGGCAGTATGCCCTTTCATTACCTCCTCCAGGAGGATACCCATACGGCAGTTTTCAACAACATTCAGGTTTGACTGAAGTTACGACAATTGGTTGGGTACCTATGTTACCTCAACAGCCAAGAGTTGTGTATTCTATGCAACAGTGTGTACCTATGTCTAGCATCCCGACGACGCCTGCTATTGTAACCGTGTCGCAAGTTCAATCGATGCCTGTTGTATGTCAACCCCAGGTTGTAATGCAACAGCCCCTTGACCCTGCAACACAACCACAATCGCCAACTGCCGGGACGACACAAGTACAAATGGGTACAATAACCCCGCATCTTGGTCCGTCGGTTAATATAACACAGCAAAACATGGCTTCACAACCATGGATGGTGTAGTACCAACAACCTCAGCTTCAGCAGGTGTACCAAGGATCTGAGCAACAGATCTTTGCGAATAGTGGACAACCCTATACTCAGAACGGGTTAAATCAACCACTTTACAGTGGCCAAGTCCACCAGCCATATCAGTCATATCAGCATCAATTGCATTATGCTGGTATGCAAAGGCCTACTGCTCAAGCGATTCCATCGTATCCTGGGTACGCCTCGCCAAACCTGAATCAGCAGTTGCCATTCGTGGCAACTCTGGAATTACCAGATTTACATCGATTGACGAACGATCCAATCGCCTATGCCCATTGGTGGCCAGCGATTCCTCACAAGCTTCCTTCGGACATTCCTAAATTCAATGGAAATCCTGGCGAAGACCCGTCGAATCATGTGATGACTTTTCATCTGTGGTGTTCGTCGAATACCTTGAATGATGATTCGATAAGGCTTCGCCTTTTCCAGAGGACGTTGACTAGTCCGGCGGCTAAATGGTATATTGAATTACCTAGAGCCTCTTTCAACAATTTTAGTTCCCTAGCCACGACTTTTTTAACACATTTTCAGTTACCTATAAGGTACGAAACTGGAACAGAAATCTTAACCAATTTCAAGCAGACAACGGCCACACATATATCAGATCATATACATGAGTGGCGTCGTCGTCGCAGAATGGTAAAGACTTATGTTCCAGATCAGCTGTTAGCTGAGTGGTTTATAAAGTCGCTTCTTCCTGCTATAACAAAAGATGTGGCCAAGGGAGGGGTCGTAACAGAGGAGCAGGTTATTGCTCGTGCCCAGTATTTAGACTTAGTATATACTCAGTCTGGCACGTTCTATGATAAGATACCCGACGCCCCCAGACCGGAATTTTCAATCCCTCCTCCTCCTGGATCGAACAGTGACTCTCATGCCGGTGATGGTGTGATTGGCACTGCAAACACAAAGTCGACAAGGGATTCGAATAAGAAACCCCGTAAGACTTCGAATCAAAAATCAAATCAAGAAATTCTTGCTTCGGAAGTAAATGCCGTATCTACGGATAAAGGCAAAAATTCCAGTCAACCAGGAAGCAAGAAAAAGCAAAACAAAGGGAAGAAGAAGAAACAGGGTGAGTCATCCCCTCAAAAAACTTCTTCAAACCCTCCTGGGCAAGGGAAACAAATTTATCCATGTCAAATATGTGATGAAGAGGATCATTTCACCAGGAACTGTCCGTTCAAAGCTGAGTTAAAGAAGTTCTTTAAAAGTTCCCAAAATTCAGCTGTGTTGACTGATCCATTTCCCAACCCAGGTCAAAATATGGTTGATAGTGGGAATGCTTCCCCGTCGCAAGTGCTTATGTTGTCGGTCTCTAAGCAAAATGATGCTATGATCTCGACAAGGAGTAAAGATTACGGGAATCTGCCGGTATCGAACGACAAAGGTAAAGATCAACCTAGT
Organism: Pinus tabuliformis; assembly: GCA_031772625.1. Classification (NCBI taxonomy): domain Eukaryota; kingdom Viridiplantae; phylum Streptophyta; class Pinopsida; order Pinales; family Pinaceae; genus Pinus; species Pinus tabuliformis. The sequence goes on from CM062819.1 coordinate 1,704,675,705, forward strand.
AGTTCGACAACAACTTCGGCAGAAGTTGTACCCCCCATCACGCATGAGTTAACAATAAAACTGCCAAAGGGAGTAGTACACAAGTCGACGTTTAATCCTCGCGCCAGGGCGGCGCAGCATTATAACATAGTGGAAGATTTGGCCCAATCGCCATCCGCTATGTCGACTCTTGAGGTACTGCAAAATTGCCCATCCCAAAGGCAGGCGTTGTTATCAGCAATTGGTGGAGTGGATCCTAAAGATTCCAATCTTGTATCCTTTGATCACAAAGGATATGATCCTCAGTTACCAGCTCAATTAGCTTTCCTTATTCAAGTGAAAGCACTCAACAAAACTGTTCACAGAACAATTATTGATGAGGGGGCATCGACATGTATTATGTCAATGAGTTGCTGGAAAACTCTTGGATCTCCAACCTTGTCGCGATCTTCGACGACATTAAAAGCATTCGACGATAGGACGTACACGCCGTACGGCATCCTAAATAACTTGAAAGTTGAACTAGGAGGAAAAACAGTGGAAATTGATGTTGAAGTCATTGATGGCAATCTTGACTATAACATCCTACTGGGAAGACCATGGATATATGCCATGGCAGCTGTAGTGTCGACTTATTTTAGGAAGATCGCATTCCCGTTTGAAGGAGGGATTACGATCGTCGACCAACAGAACTTCCTCCCTAATGGTTCACAAGTTACAAGAAGCATTCCCATGATCCATGGGAGCGACCATTCAATACAAGATATCGGAGTAGGCCTATTAAAAGACCCCACAATGATGGGAGCTTTCACGTTGCCACCTCCTATCCATGTAAGGAATATCTCGTTTTTAGCAACATGCAACATGGTATCTTCCTTGAAGGTCGCAGAAGACGAAGTCGTCATGGATCACCAAATGGTTTTGCCACCAAGTCCTATAGAAATATTGTAGCAATCAATGTTTTAGGCATGGGAGGCGAACCCAAGTCAACGCTCGTCGAGCGTTTGGGTAGATAGGTCTGGAGAATATGGTACCCCATTAGATCCTTGGTCGAAAATACATGGGACTGACGAAGGAATCTTACAATCAATGATGATTGAGGGGGCACCATGGAATGATCACCACCATCGTTCCCTTCTTCCGGAATACGAAGAAGATACTCAAAGTGACCTTTATCACCCTTCAGTTTTTGAATTCCTAACAAATACTGTAAACACGGTGGATTCCGAGCGAAACCTATCCAATATTGAAGAGACTATAGCCATAAATATCTCGACTAAAACAGATGTTGTAGAGAATATTTATGTCGGCAAAGGTTGTTCCCCTTCAGAACTGGAAATATATAACGCTCTTTTTCGCGAATTTAGAGATGTCTTTGCTTGGTCATATGATGAAATGCCAGGCATTGACTCGAGTATCGTTGAACATGAAATTAAAATGTATTCTGATGTCAAACCAGTAAGACAACGGCTTCGGCAAGTGCACCCGAAGAAAGCCGCTGCCATTAAGGCAGAAGTTGAAAAACTTCTCCATGCTGGATTCATCTACCCGGTTCCTCTAACCGATTGGGTATCGAATATTGTCCCTGTTATGAAGAAACAAGGGACGATTAGAGTGTGTGTCGATTATAGGGATGTAAACCAAGCTTGTTCGAAAGACAACTACCCTACACCCTTCATTGACCAGATAATTGATGAATGCGTCGGATGTGAAATCTTTTCATTTATGGATGGATTTTCCGGGTATAATCAAATAAATATCTGCCCACAGGACCAGTCAAAGAATACATTTATTTGTCCGTGGGGCACATTCGCTTATCGAAAATTACCCTTTGGTTTAAAGAACGCAGGGGCGACGTTTCAGAGGGCGATGAATTATGCCTTCCATGACATCAAGAACATCGTTCAACCTTATCTCGACGATCTTCCGGCTCATTCGCGAAAGCGGACTGATCATCCGCAGCATTTAAGAGCGATATTTCTACGTTGCCGACACTACAAGATAAGACTCAATCCACACAAATGTGTGTTTTGCGTCGGTTCTGGTCGTTTACTTGGCTTTGTAGTCTCTAAGGATGGGATTCGTCTCGACCCCTGCAAGGTTCAGGCAATCATTAATTTGCCTCCACCTTCAAATTTGCTTCAGATTCAGAAACTCCAAGGGAAAGCAAACTTTCTGAGGAGGTTCATTCCAAATTACGCAGAACTTGCTAAGGGTTATACTCGTCTTTTCAAAAAGGATGTACCTTTTGTCTGGGACCAGGTGGCACAAGCTTCCTTTGATGCTCTGAAAGATTGCCTAGTAAAAGCATCATTAATGTACGCCCCGGACTATCAAAGAGATTTTAACCTGTATCTGGCTGCAGCGGATACGACCATTGCAATGGTTTTAGTTCAAGAAGTCGATGGAATTGAACATCCTATCTATTATTTAAGTAAAAACTTGAACGATACAGAAAGTAAATATTCTTATGTTGAAAAACTAGCGCTTGCAGCTGTTCAAGCGATTCAAAGGTTTCGACATTATGTCCTCTTTCGGAAAACTACCATCTTGTCAGATTGCAACCCCATGACTTATATACTGTCGCGACAGTTGCTGGGGGGCAAATATTCAAAATGGATAGCGATCCTTCAAGAGTTTGATCTGGAATTTGTGAAATCCAAATCAAAGAAAGCTCTAGTTTTCGCAAAATTATTGTGCAATCTCCCATCATCGTCCAACGATGAAACATCGGAAGAGTCAATCGTGGACGAAAGTTTGTTTCTGATATCTGTAAGCGATGAGTGGTATGGGGATATCATAGTTTATCTCCAAACCCAAAGGTTCAGGCCTAACACCTCTCACTCCGAACAAAAACGTATACGATACCAAGAAAAAGACTACATGATCGTCGGTGATACACTTTACCGTCGTGGTGTCGATACAGTTCTGAGGAGGTGCCTTACCCATGAGGAGGCCGAAAAAGCCCTGAATGATTGTCATTCAGGTGCGTGTGGGGGGCATCAGTCTGGATATGCAACAGCACAAAGAATCTTACGAGCAGGATACTTCTGGCCAACCATGTTCAAAGATTGCATAACCGCAGTCAGAAGTTGCCATGCTTGTCAAATCTTTGATAGCAAAACCAGACGACCACCCGCACCTTTACAGCCGATAGTTGCTGTTGGGCCCTTCGCCAAGTGGGGCATCGATTTCATGCAATGTAACCCCACCTCGACCGGGGGGCATGGGTATATTATAGTCGTTGTTGACTATTTTACCAAATGGGCCGAGGTGATGCCTACATTGGATAACACTGGTGAAACAGCTGCCCTTTTCTTTTTCAATCATGTAGTCGCCAGGTTCGGCGTACCACAGGCTATAGTCACAGATCATGGGTCGCATTTTTGCAATCACATGATGGTCGAATTAGCTGCCAAGCTAGGGCTATCTCACGACAACTCTACCCCATATTATCCGCAAGCCAACGGACAAGTTGAGGCAATCAACAAGGTCCTGAAGCGTATGTTGCAAAGGATGATCGGGGTTCACAAAAGAAGGTGGCACCTAATCCTGTACTCAGCCTTGTGGGCCTACCGAACGTCGGTTAAGAACGCAATCGGGTTCACACCTTTTCAATTGGTGTATGGCCTGGAAGCAGTCTTACCGATCCAGTGCGAAATTTCGTCGCTTAAACTCGCAATTGATCTTCTCCCCGGAACCTCAGAAGAAGAGGCTCGTTTCTTGGAATTAATCCAGTTGGATGAAACCCGTCGTGACGCCGCTTTGGCTAACGAAGCTCATAAGAAACGAGTCAAGGCTCAGTTTGACAAAAATGTCAAACTCCGTGTCTTCTCGGAAGGTGATTTGGTCTTGCTTTATGACCAAGAATCCGATAAATTGGGAGCAGGTAAATTCAAGTCCTTATGGATGGGCCCCTATATTGTTAAAAGGGTGTTAGCAAAAGGAGCCTACGATTTGATGGATTACGATGAAATTCCACTGGCGCAACCCCGCAACGGGTTGTACCTCAAGCGTTACTATGCTTAAATAGTAACCTGCATGCTTTTGTTGTATTTTGTTTTCGCTAAAGTGTTTGTTCTGGTCAAGTGATCCACCTTTTTTCGTTGCAGATGTCGAACCTTCTGGAGACATGTGTTGGATATGCCGACAGAGCGAGTCGTAGTTCGCGGAACCTGTCCTCCGCAGCCTGGGCCATTTTTTATCCAAGCGGCGAGTTAGTAAGTTTCAGAGGTGTATGTATTGGGCAATCAACGAATAACATCGCTGAGTATAGCGCGTTGATAGAACTACTCTCTGATGCCATCACACGTGGCATACGCCGACTAATTGTCAGGCTAGACTCACAGCTCATAATACTACAACTCAATGGTATATATTCTGTTCGCAATCCAGCTATTTATCGCATGTTCCTAAGGGTTAAGATCTTGGAAAGACTATTTGATTCAATTCAATATCAACATATTTCAAGAAACTTAAACACATTAACTGACTCATTGGCAAACTATGTGTTAGATAGACATTTGCAACATTTATAAAAAGGACACATCATCAAAAAATTGTACATATGGATCACGTAAATCAACCAGAGTAAAACCCGAAAATCAAAATATATAAACTGTTTATATAAGTTCATACATAATGTTCTGTAACCAAGACAAAATTGGTCATATGACCTAAGAACTCAAAAGATGCTAGGGGGCACCCTAGCCTAGTGGTGCTCATGATAGTACGTCACGGCCTGTGCAATCATGCGCAAGAGATGAGTCCATCGTCTAGGCACACCAATGGTATGTCGCTGCATCTGTAAAGGTAACTCGTCAATCTGTACATCCGGAAGGCCACGAGTAAGGCTCTCAACCTGCTCCTGCACAGTTGTAAGGGTCTCGGTGTCGTCAAGATCGCGAATAACAACTCTCCTAGCAGGCTCCCCTGCCGGGGCAGCAGCTGGCGATCTCGGACGAACTGCTGGACGAACAGGACCAATATCTGCATGCACCCAAGAGTACAATTAAAAGTCTTGATAGAATAGAGCACGGCAACATTATGAGTAAGGACAATAAACAGTAATATGGTCAAAGAGTTTACCAATGGCACCCCACTGCTCGCCATCCGGTAACACCAAATCCGGATCACCTCGGAAATCCATACCCACATATGGATACTCAGAAAACGCCATCTCCTGGCGCTCGAACCACCTAAAGAAGGCCTCAGTGAAAGTAATCTGAGGTTGACCTGCATGCCTAGACATGTGGTCAACCCACCTCTGCATGCGTGGCTCGGTCGGAGAAGGCAAGTCAAGTATGATGTACTGAGGCTGCATCAGTGGGATTTTCTCCAAGGCGAAGGCAGTCAGAATAGAACCAAATCCAAAGTTCTTCAGCTTCCCGTCCTTTACCTTGGTCAATTGACTTTTCATCTGAACAAGTACTGCACCACACCAGTTGAATACTTTCGGTTGGAGACACTCTAAGGCATGCTGCATATAAGACCTGTTGGCAACATGTAGAGCTGCGCTACCGGCCATCCTACCAATAGTGAACAGAATGGACCTGAGAGCCCGATCAGTAATCTCTCGGATAATAATCTTGCCGTCTCTGCTCGGCTGAGAACCTTCCCTGCAGTACTGGCGGACATAATCTCTGGTGGAATCAGTCCCCCGGGCCGTACCTGATAAGGAAATGGGGGCACCTCGTCTTGACAGTCCAGTCAAGAAGTACATGTCCTCTATGGTCAAGGGGATGGTCTTCCCCCTAATCTGGAACACTTGGTTAACAGGATCCCAAGCATCAAGCATATACTGCAATAAAGAAATTTGTGCTCTCATGCTAGAGATACGGAAGAACTTCAGCATGCCACAGTTCCGCAGCGCGTTCACTGTGACCGGGTCATGGAGGGCAATCATGTCCTCCTCTTCATGTTCTCGTTCTCACCATGTAAGAGACATTTTGTTCAAAGTTCCCTGCAAGGCAAACAAGAGAAAGAGTAAGTTCCTGATTTTGATGAAAAACTGGCGAAAAATCATCAAAAAATGACCTGAACACTCAGTTTTCTGAGCCTAACGCAGGCAAAGAGTGTCCCTCCTGCGCTGAAGGTCAGGCTGCCTTAAGGCAGCTTGACATTCAGCGCAGATTTCGAAAGGGGAACCTGCGCTGAAGTTAGGGAAATTTTGCAAAACCCCTGGGGCTCAGAAACACTGAAAAACAGGCCTAAAACTGGAAAATGAAACCATGAAAAGAAAGAGCTAGTGTTTAGCTCCTACCTGGTCTAGACGGCGCCGAAAATCGTCCGCAGAATCTCCCGGAATCAGCTGGTGAAAATCAAGGGGGAAGAGGCACCTCCAGAGCTCCAACAAACCAAATGCAAATGAAATGGTAAATGAGAGGTAAAAACACCTTTTAATGGCTTTTTACACAGTTTAAAGTGAAATATTAGGGTTATAATCTCATTTTCATGCAAATATTATTCATTTCTAACGAAGTTTGTTGCAGCAATTGAAAATGCAGTACTATTTTTGAAAAAGAGAAAAGCTAGTAATGGTAAAAATCAAAATTTGACCATATAATCGAGCAGTTTTAGCATAAAGTTCATGCTCGTTAAAAAATAAACGCAAGATTCGAGCAGTTTTATCGCGGAATTTATGCTCGTTAAAAAATAGAAAAGCATGAGCAAGAGTTTCCTCCAGAGTTCAAGCTCATTAAAAAATGAACCTATCCCGGTAAATAACCATTGCGATCGTAACTTTATTAGCCATGAAAAGCCTTGGTCGTGTTTGCACCCGCCACCTCCACCGTCATTTGGCCGATCGTTCACCTCCATATGATTGTTTACCCATTTTGAGGAACAACTGCGAAGAGTGATTTCACCTAGCCATCCTTGTGACACTGCCGTGATTGGAAAATTCCAACCTGTACCTGGAATCAGTTGCTATCCCTGTTTATCACTCGTTCCTCAAAAGACGAGTCTTCTTTGAGCTCTTTTCTGACTCGTAAAACATGAAAAGTTTGCCGAGTTTTGGCCTTCCAGCTCGTTAAAGGGACCGGAAGAGCTATCCCTCCTCTAGATTTTAATCTTTTTGGACCTGAGGGATTATTGCACAAAAAGATCGAGCGCTTGTTTTGATCGGCTCGTTAAAAGTACCGAACACTCATCCCTTCTGTATTGTTTTATACTTTTTGGACTTAAGGGATTAGATGACGAAAAAGGAATTTTGGAGTTAACTTTCTGTACCTTTTCAGACTCTCTAAAATTGAAAAAGGACCGAGTTTTCCTTGTCGTTAGACTCGTTAAAATGATTAAATAGTGACAAACTTGTCTTTAGACGAGAACGAGTTTCCCTATCGCTAGGCTCGTTAAAACATAGCGATGGGCTTGCCCGAAGGGCAGGTTATAGAACAAGCATATGTTATCCTCCTCAAGCTTGACAAAAATAAAGAGGTACTGGTCAGGAATGACTGGGGAAAAATTGGGAGAACCTCAAAGCTTTAATGGTAGCAAGTCGCTCTTGAACATGACACTTTTCCTCCGTACCACATCGGGTTGGGTTGTTTTCATTCACCGGTCTCATCACCATGGTCCTCGCCAAACCATCCACATTTGGGGTAATGCTACCGATCCATCGCATCAGTGTCGTTATATGTTCAAGAGATGTCGTTCAGAAAGAGGCAACCGTGTCCCATCCACTACCATACATTATCCTTCATCCATTCATGATCGCCACCCTGAGTCATATGTCACAGTTTGTTTTCACCTCCACTAAAATCATTAGCTCCGTTCCGTGTCATTGATGTGGGATTCATTAAGGCCCTCCTTTGACGGATCGCTTCTTGTCGACTTCAGCTCATTATCCAAGAAGTTGATCTAAGAACAACCCCTTCAGTACTTTGAAGCTTGCATGCCTCAATGGCAAGTTTCTCACTTCCGGCGACAGGTATACATCAATGACCTTCGACCATAAGATTTTGCGTGGTGTTCGACGCCAAGTCCTTTATTCACACCACGTGAATTGTACTGCAGTACCTTGAGGGTCATTGTCATTATTGGTGATTCCTCTCGCGCTTGTTAACGGTTTACATTATTGACCGGTAATCAAGCAATGTCTTTCCATGTTCGACTTCAGCACAATTCTCACATGGATCGACTTGTACTTAGAGTGAAGATCGAACGAGTTTGAAGACCCCGGATCTAGTTTCATCCATCCGGGCTGCGATGTACATTCAGGATATAAAGACATTTGTTATGTACATCATTGCAGCAGATGATCATCCTACTCAAAGGATGATAATTTTAGCAGAGAATTATCAGTCTACCATCAGACGATCGTCTGTTCTATGTACCAAAATGTATTTATAAAGCTGAGCATGGGAATGCCCGCCTCAGCTAGATCATGAAAACAAGATGAAAAATAATGTATTGTATTGTATTTTATTACAGGACACCTCTCAGCAATTGAATGAACTTCGGATCCTCTGGATAAAGCATTTCACCCGATGAACGACCTCATACTTTAGGGGGCAACTGTTATAGACATTTTTGTGCCTCACAGCATGAAGCATGAAATGTCAATAATCTAAGGGATCCAAAGTCCCTAAACATGTTGTTCTTACCCCTAGAGGAACAAGGTCAGCAAACCACAGCACTTCAGATCAGTTCTCCACCTGAAAACACTCAAAAACAAGCAATTTCAGGATCATGTCAACTGCTCCACTGAGCATCTGCGCTGAATGTCAACTGCTCCACTCTGTACCTGCGCTGAATGTCAAATCTAATGAAGGCTACCTGCACTGGGCGAGATTGGCCAAGTGGCACAGTCATTCTGCAAGGTGTCAGGTGCCCAGGAAGCTTCTAAAATGACACTTGGATCAGCAAATTCGCCCTATGATGAGTAAGAGGTCCTTAAACTCCAAGTGGAAGCTAGGATCTCCAAGTGGACTCAAGAACTGGAGTATAACTGAAGAGGGAGAGGACACAAGTCAACTTCATGTCAGTCTCAAGCTGACTCATCCTTTCTCCAAATATCCTATATATAGAGCTCTCTCATGAGGTCTAAGGAGGCTGGAATTTTGTGAATGTAAGGAAGTGTTGTTGGTTTGTGTATAGAACTATTGGGTGATTGCTTTGAAGGAGGTGAAGAGGAGATTTCTTTCTGCTGGGAGGTGTTGCTGGATTGGGCCTCTTATGGTTGTAACACTCTCAGAACTTTACTTCTTCCATTAATAAAGCATTTGAGGTTCTTCTATATGCATGTGTCTTTGTGGTGTATTGATGCTTGTATATTTGATTTATTCTAATCCTTGAATCAATTATGAATGTATGCTTCTTGTAGTTTCCTTTTCTTGTGCTTTTGCAGGATCTTTGTGTAGCTGGGCCAGTGAAAGAGCAAGGAGCTGGGAGCAAGCAGCAAAGAGAGTAGATTGGATCAACCATTAGCGGAAGATAACGGTTAGTGGATCTCTTCCTCCTCTCTCTTACATCTCATAAAGAAGTAATCTTGAATAGCTTTGCATTCGGTTGTTGCTGAGGTACTATCACCCTTAGAGTGGGATAGGGTCATTCCGTATTGGATACTTTTCCCAACAACACTTCCCTCGCACTTTTCTAGCTTCTAACTAGGGAAACCTATCCCATATTTCTTGAGTCCACTTGGGATTTTACCAAGAGGAAATCATGCCATATGGTCATCCATTCTTCCCCTCTAGGAAGTCTAGTCATATTTTTCCCGTACAAAATGATTCCAATGGATGATGGAATGACTCTAACACACTTCACTTCTATGTGCATGTCCCTTATCTCACAAATGACACTCTCTAAAATCACTTGATGAAATTAGGATAAAAATGTACTATTTTTGACTTATGATTATTTTAATAATATCTTACCTACATAGGCTTAAGCCCTTCATCATTAATCCCTTAGCCCCCCTTTTATGCTCGTGGAGTTGTATCCCTTCATACTCTCTTGTTTGAATTGGTTTGCAATAGTGGTGTGTTTTATTAATATACACAAGATTTCATGTTTACAAAACTAGGCTCTCTAACCTCAAAACATATGAACATAATAACACTAGCCTAAGACACATCAAAACATGGGCATACTGGCCCCAAAATATTTTTAGGATCACTAGCCTAAACATGATATTTACATCACACATATAGGGGTCATCCTAGGGGTGTTACACTTATCTCCCCCTTAATTATGCATTATCATTAATGCATCATATACATATATATGTAGAAACAAAACTATTAAAAATGATGAGGGAACTCCTTCCTCATGGCATCTTAATGTTCCCATGTGGCATCCTTAGGAAAACATTGTGTCTATTACACTTTTACTAAGGTGATGGCTAGATTTCAGAGCTCCTTGAACTTCATATCCAAAATTCCTATTGGCTAGACCTGAAAGTATCCCTTGGTCTCCACTCGAATCACGTTCCAATCAATTACATGGTTAACATCAAGATTTTTTTTTTTAAGCAATGCAATATGAAATACATAATGAATATGCATTGATGTTGGCAATATAATCCTATATGCAGTTGGACCAATCCTCTTCAAGGTTTGAAATGACCCACAAAATCTGGCTTCCAGCTTTAAATAGCCATCCAATTTCAATGCACTCTTCTTTTCCTTCACTCTCAAGAAGAAATTATCACCAACTTTAAATTCCCTATTTAGCCTATTCTTATCTGCATATATTTTTAGTCTATCGTAGGAAACCTTCAAATTCTACTTTCTTTTTACTACTTTCTCTTCCATTTCTTTGGTCAAGTCTCACCCAATAATGGCCTTGTCCACTAAGTTGTCCCAACTCATAGGCGTGTTGTGTTTTCTTCCATACAATGCCTTAAATAGACTCATCTTCAAGGCTGTTTGGTATCCATTGTTATATGCACCATAAAGTTGAAATACTCTTCCCATTTTTATTGTTTGTCCATCACATACATCCTTAGCATATTCTCAATTACCTGATTGACCCTTTTTGTATGTCCATCTAACTCTAGATGGTATGCTATACTAAAATTAAAATTAGTTCCAAATCCATTAAATAAACTTGTCCAAAATTTTGATGTAAACTTGGGATCCCTCTGTGTATAATAGCCTTAGGCACACCATGTAGCCTGGAAATTTCCTTCATATAAATGTCAACAATATTTTTTTTCTTGTGTTTTGATCTCACCGGAATAAAATTGGCAACCTTAGTGAGCTTATCCACCACCACTATGATGGAATAATGCTGCTTCATGGTATTGGACATATTTGTAATAAAATCAATAGAGATAATTTCTCATTTCCACTTAGGGATGAGAAATGACTATAGCAATCCAATTGGATATCTATGCTTAGTCTTAACTTTTTGGCATTCTCAACACGTGGTTATTTTCATAGGTAGCCAAAAGTATTATTATATAATCAACCACCTCCTTTTTCATACCTAGCCAAAAGTATTCTTTCTTGACTACTCAAAATTTCTTATGGTACCCTAGATGTCCAGTATGTTTCTATGTGCATCTCACTCAACACTATACTTTTCATCCCTTGAGAATTTGGCACATAAATTTTGCCTTTGTACTTGAGAATTCTATCCTCTTTCAACTCACAATCCTTGTACTTTGGCTATAAATTACTTTGTTGTAGCTCTTCTTTTATTTTCATGTATTGTTGGTCTAAATTTTCAGCCTCTAAAATTCTATTTTTTAAATTAGACTTGCATATACTTAGGGTCCTATCATGCCACCTTATTGTCCTTGCCTTTATATGCTTGATTTCAAAATCATAATTAGCTAGAAATTATAGCCATCTAATTTATCTCGCACTCAACATTGGTTGTCCAAAAAAGTGCTTCCAACCATTATGGTCCGTTCTCAATTCAATTTTTTTCCCATGGGGTAATGCCTCCACGTTTTCAAAGCATGTATGATGAATGTCAAGTCCAAATCATGAGTGGCATAGTTTCACTCATGCTCCTTTAACTTTCTTGATTGGTAACATACGACATGCCCACTTTGCATGAGGAATCCTCCAAGCTCTTCCTTGCATGTGTAGGTGCATACAATGAAATCTTTAGCTGGATCAGTTTTCCTTAGCATTGGTGCACTTGTTAATAAATTTTTTAAATGTTGAAAGGTATCTTCACATTTATGAGACCACTCGAACTTCACACTCTTATTTTGCAAAGTTGTGATAGGATGTGTTATTTTAGAGAACTCTTCAATAAACCTACCTTAGTATCCAACTAACCCCATGAAAAAAAAATAATCTTTGTCACATTATTGGGTGCTGACCATTCCTTAATTTCTTTGATCTTCTTTGGGTTTACTGCTACCTGGGATGCTATGGCCAAATAATAAATCTAATTTTGATAAAATAAACATTTAGTCATCTTTCTCCCACAATACATGCAAAATCATTCTCAAATGGTGTTCATGCTTTTATTCAGAATCCAAATACACCATGATGTCATTCAAAAAGACAATGACAAACTTGTCTAAATAGTTCCAGAAAATGACATTCATAAGGCATATGCAAACACTTGTTGCATTGGATAACCTAAATGGTACCATCACAAATTCATAATGACCATATTGAGTTCTATAAGTTGTCTTGTTGACGCCTTCCTCCTTAATTCTTAAGTCATGGTACTCATAAGGGCTAAGGCATGACAACCAAACCAAATCGATAGCCCAACAACATTCAATGCTCTAGGGAAAACATATAAACTTGGCAAGATGAGACCAAATTAAACGCCTACTCAAATTGTTTGCAAATCAAATTGGCCCAACATTCAACACTCTAAGACAAAAATGAAAGACCACACTAAAACCAAATTGACTATCTATCTCAAATTGTTTCCAAACTAAATAAACTTAACATGATATAATACAAAACCAATAATATTCAAAACTCCAAGGAAAAATGCAAAGCCTAATACAAACAACATTAAATACTTCTAATAAACTTAGTGTCACTCCAAGGATCACTCAAAGCTCCATAGTTACGGTTGAACATGGACCTGCCAAATTCAACTGAATCGAATCTATAAACTTTGACCCATCAATTTTCTTAAATATTATTAATTAAAAAAAAACATTTTACCTCAATTTCACAATATTACTTTTCATTAAAAATTGTTTAACATTTTACTTTCTAGACTTATTTTTAGTTGAATTTTGATCGTATATGCACTGATTTTAATTATGATTGGTTTGAAATTTTCATACCCTTCATTAAAATCGTTTAACATTTTACTTTTAAACACTTACTTTAGTTGCATTTTGATTATATATGCACTCATTTTAATTACGATTTGTTTGAAAATTTCATACTTTTCAATTCAATCACTTGGCTGAAAGTGTCTAGAACTCTGCTATGCGATGAGCACAAAAATACCTAGGAAACATTAGACCAGATTTTAAATTATTTGGTAAACGGTATCATATGAATTTCCCGGAGTTCCCATATACAAGCTAATTTAGTTCGAAATGGTTAAAAACAGGGACGATGTTTTATTAACGAGATCTCAAGCTGCAAGGTAATATTAAACGGCTAAAGCTAACCAGCGAGTCCATTCATAGAACTAACATTGAATTATCATATGAAAAAGTATAAAAGAGGTAAGCAGGGTAAGCTTCTAGCCTCAACATATATGGCAAATATTGAATAGGAAAAACTGTAGCAATAACACTGGAACAATATTATTTTCTTTTTCCAGTGAAATTTTGGTTTTCTTTTTATTAAAAAAAGAGAGAGTACAAAAAACATAGATAGTCTCTTCAAAATCTCTTACACTTTATAGATCAAATAATGTTTCCTCTAAAAGGAAAATACTGAAATAGTATATACATGTAAGTTTTCTTAAATATAGTGATCTCTTGAGTCATCTGGGCACGTTGACCCGGGAACAAGATAGGTGGATAGCTTTTATATATATATTTCAAAATTAGATATTTTTTATACAAATTAATGATAAATTATAAATTTATAATACATATTTAATTCATCAATGATTTAATAGGAGAAAGACAAGATAGTAAGATAAAGATATTGTAGTTTTCTCATTAAGTCATCAAAATCAAAATGTGTTAATGTTTACATAGGTAGTGCAATGCTAAATATAAAACAACTATAACTACAATTCTACAAATATACAAGCCTCAAGGTAGTAGGTAGCTCATGACTCATGAGTCATCAATGGTCATAGTCATCATCAAAATCAGCATCACTATCCTCATCATCATGGTCACTGCTCTCCTCTGCTCCATCGTCCTCGAAAGTCATCTCTGCATCTGGTGTGGAGGATGACCCCTCTATAGTATCACCATCATCATATCTGACAGGATCTAACACTGACCTCCTCGAAAGTCATCTCAAAGTCATCTCTGCATCTGCTGGTGTGGAGGATGACCCCTCTATAGTATCACCATCATCATATCTGACAGGATCTAACACTTACTTGTTGCTTGAATCTCCTTCAAAATGCTCCCACACCTTTTGCTCTTTGCTTCCAAACACCCACAACAAACTAAACAAGTGAATGTGCAAATAGAATGGGAAAATAGGCCTTTATAATTCCGCAAGGGTTCTTGATGTCCGGATTCTTGTCCAAAAATCAAGACGCTTTGCTTCCAAACACCCACAACAAACTAAACAAGTGAATGTGCAAATAGAATGGGAAAATAGGCCTTTATAATTCGGCAAGGGTTCTTGATGTCCGGATTCTTGTCTGAAAATCAAGACACGTTTGGGATTCGAAGTGTCTTAATCCGGACATGTTCTAGATTCGAAGTGTCCTGATTGGGAAGACATGTTTGAGATTCGAAGTGTCCTAATCCGGACACGTTTCGGATTCGAAGTGTCCTGATTGGGACACATTCCAGATTCGAAGTGTCCGCGATCGAGACACAACGTGTCACACGCTGGAATCGTGTCCCATTCATCGGATTCTGGACATGTAGAGCCTGGGGACAAATCTGGTTTCATAAGTGATCTCTAATGTTTTTAATTTATTTAGCAAAAAATTATTAAAATAATAAATTTTAATTTATTTATACATTTTTATTAATAATAATCTAATTCTAAAAAACCAAGAAAAAAAAAACTTAAAATAATCAACCTTCTTTCTAATAATTTATCATTTAAAATAACTCATCAAACTAACTATACTATTTTATTATTATAAAATAGATTTAATAAATAATTAAACATTCAAAATTGAATAATAGGCACAAGATAACCAAAACAATTTACAATCTGGCTGCAGCTGCAAAACTTACGTAAATATTGAAACATTAAAAATTATATTTATAATTAAAGGCAGCCCTAACATAGGTGGCTTTTCTCACCCTTCACAAAAGAAAACTAGCTATTTACATATTTCAGCAACACTTTGCCTGATACAGTTGTGTTCATCAAACAAATATAAAAATAAAGTAAGCATTGTATAACTTCTTTATAAACATATCAGCTGATTGAACATTTGCAAAACAGCAAAGAAATAATTTAGAGAATGCTGTGTCTTTATATATTGTACCATTGATTTTTAATAGATCAATGTTTTTAATTACGAGCATACTCTTCCAATAGTAATCATCTAACCCTAAAGAGTTCCACCTTCCTGGCATTATGTTTCAAAATAGAAAAAAATCTAGAAATTTCACACCCAAACAAACAACCACCACCCCAAAAAGAAGTCGCTCCGCACCACACAGTCTCAACTATAACTTTTAATATCACACGGGATATAAACCAGTGCATTTTATTATAAACAGAATAAAATAAATTTAAGAATTATTGGATGTCACCAGCTGTAAAAGGGCAGTTATAAAAAGTGTTGTTTAAAATGGCAAAGCTAATTATTTTATCTTTTAATGAATTGTTTAGAAGGTCAAACAATTAAGTTTTTTATTTTTTATTCATTTATTTTAAATAGATTGGAGTATCATATAATAAATTGCTTTTTAAATATATAAATTAATTTATAATATTTTTTTTAATATTTAATTTATACAAATTTAACTGTTCAAATTTATTATTCTGATTATTTTACTTATTAAAAAAATATAAAATATTTAAATTATTTTTACTATTCTAAAATTATTTACTTTTCAAAAATAAATAATCTTCAATGAAGATGGATGAAACAAAGCTACAGTGGATGTAAAAATGGAATATCTATCTCAATGTTTGTCTTGCAAATACCAAGGAGGTAAAGAATTATGTTTTGAAGAAGTTCGTAAAGTAGTATGGGGAAAAGAGTTGGGTAGAAAGAAAAGGTACTACATTGAGGAATTCAACCATGGGATATCTACTTCAATGTTTGTCCCGCAAATAGCAAGGAGCTAAAGAATTGTGTTATGGAGAAGTTTGTAAACGGGTATGGGAAAAAGAGTTGGGTAGAAAGAAGAGGCACTACATTGAGGAATTCAACCCAAGTGTGATCTACAACAAAAAGAGTTCATTGGAGCTAGCATTCCCTGGAGGGAAAAGGTTCTTATTGTTCAATTAAGAAAAAGGACGGTGGAAAATGCCTAAAGAAACTTGGGAATAATGGTTGTGTACATTTTGCACATCTAGGAACATTTCATTTTGGAATGTGATGCATTCAAAGACATCAGAGAAAGTTATAGGAATATGTTAGCTTAGGTTTCTTGGCATTGTCTTTTCAGCTAAGAGATTATTGGAAAGTTGTGCTAGCTCATCATCAATTTGAATAAAAAAATATTAAATTACAAAAAACTAAAAATAAAAACGATCTAATAATATCATAAACTATTTTCAATCTCATAAACATTAAAATATCAGTTCATTCCATTTCATACTAATCTAAACAAAAATATTTTCCAAAAAAAATGAAACTACACACAAATCTCTATCAATCGACATGAAAATGCAAACAATCCAATCACTGTTCTTCATGACATGTATGAAACTGATCATATTCGATATTCCATTCCATATTTGTATCAATCCATTCAATATTTGTACCCAGATAAATTATCAATTCAAATATATACAGTTTTTTTCAAAGTTCAATAAAAAAAAATACACTTATTTTTGGAAAATAGATCAATGTTCATCATTTTAACCTCAGACCATTCAAGTGGATTTCATGATTCTCAATATTTCGCATCAGACCATTAAAATGCATCTGTAATAATCCTAATCCTAACAGTGCAGAACTCATAGATCCGATCCATCATCATGGCTGGGAAGACACGTCATCAGTACATAGCAGAGCCGAGCTGACTGAGTGCGAGTTCCCGAAATGACTGGGCGCTGAAGGCGGGGGATGAAAACGCTTGGGCAGACAGTTGTCGAATTCGTTTCTTGATCTCTTCGCGTGACCCTTTCCCCCGCGGAGCTGTGCGTCTACATTATTCAGGCCTTCCATGGATTCCGGAGGTTGCGCCGGGCTCTGCAATTTGGCGACTTTCATCGATCTACCGCACTCGGCTGCCTGCTGCGTCGAACCCAGTAAAATTATGACCAGCAGAAGTGTGAAGGCGCGGAACGACATGGGAATAGAAGGGGAAAAAGCTGTAATTTCATTCTACCTCCGATGATCCATTCACTCACACAGAAAAACTCGTTCATGGCTTCTGTGCCGCTCTGCGTTGATATTTGTGTAGGAAATATTGGATCATGTCGCGTCGGGAAGGTTGCAAATTGTAGATGTGGATGTGAACAATAAATTTACACGTGAAGGCGAGGAAGGCACAGGGTAGCAAAGTGACTGGGGGATGTCAAATGCCATGCTGGCTTTCTGTTGTGTGGAGGTGCCAGCTGCTGAACAGCGATGTGGCGCAGAAATCTCACATTTCTCGTCACTGAGAGCGTGACTGCAACTTTTCTTTGCCCGTGATGGGTGTCGGCCACAGTCAATGCATGGATTACTGTGTACACCATGGATGAGACCTCGGGTTGTACGTACATACCAACCCTAGTAGATCGGGGCCCAATTGGACGTCGAATAATAAATCTTCTTGCAGTTCTGTTTATGATTATTTATGTCGTAGAGGCGCCCTTTGGATCTTAATGACAAATAGTGTGGATCACATCCTCTTCGTGACAATTTGAAAAAATATCGAGAGGGAAGGGCCCCATGTAACCGTGGTTGTTATTCATTTCACGGAGTAAATATTAATGGAGGTTAGCTTTTGCACTCTTGTTTTCCAAGTTTTCTTTCCCATTATTACTGTGCAACGCCAAAAGATAGATTCATATACATGTAATTATGTTTATTTATTTTTATTCTTATTTTTTTTTTATTTCGATAATTTTTTAGGTTTATTTATGTGTATTCATTTCAATTAAATGTTTATGTTAATACAATTTTTTTGGTAAGGTGTTATATCTTTGATATATGAGGTTTTTATGTTGTTTTTTTAATGGTAGATGGTAAAAATTATCCCAAAAACATTTTAATTAAATTATATATTTTTTTAATTGGAACTATAATTTTTGCACATTTATATGAGATAGAATTATTTCTTAAATATTGTTATTATATCAGATACAATTATTTCTTAAATGTTATAAACAGCTAGTTACAATATTTTTAAGGAAATTTGAACCCATGTATCTATTAGAAGTAAGATCTTTTGACATTACATATTTTTCACCAATCCACTCAAACTAAAATCCTTTACCATTACATTGTACACTCTTTACAACAACATCCAACAATTAATAAATTGTTTTTCCATCCAATATATAAATTAAACTCATTTAAAAATATTATAAATTTTTACATAAATATAATACATAATAATTACAATTATCTATAACTTTTTAGTTGTACATATTGGTGCAACTAGAACTTAATTTATTATACTATTGATCATATATTAACAATTACCTATAAAACATGGCCTAAATTGATCACTTGATAAAATAAAATTTATTTATAACTATTATGTATATAGTGTTTAACCATTGTGATTTTACATTGTTTTAATTCATTAATATGATCTTTATTTTATTTTTAAATTTTTATTGTTATTTATCTCTATATATATATAATAAAATTGAAACATTCTCTGACAATTAAAAATATATTATTATCATTTTATTATTATTTATGTTTTTTCGTTGTTTTTTTTTTTCCTATTTTTATATATCATATTTAATCAACAATGCTAATCTTCACATTTTATTAGTTAGTTTTTAGTCTAGTGTAGCCACACTAATTATATTCACCTTACCAAACTAATTGCTTTTATTATTTTTTTTTATAACTTAGGCTTATCTCAAGGTATTGTTCATAGGCATATGATTATTCATTGGAATATTGTGCGTTGTGTTTTATCATGAAAGTGGGTGTAAATTAACGATGGTTTCTAGTGATGTGTTAGTGGTAGGGAAAACAACAATATGTTAATTTGGAGGAGTAATTAAAGGTACTTGTGTAACGTATTTGAAGGTGTAAAAAGATGAAATGTAGAAAAATGATTTGGTTTTCCAAATATATATTTTTTATTTATAGAAATTGTATCTAACTATGTGAATTTTGAGTTTTCCAGCACTCATATGTTATTCTTCATGCAAAATATAATACATATGTTTAGGTTAGTGCAACCTTTGAGTATTTAAATAATGGAATCTTGCTATAAAAAATTGTAGAGTTGTAGAGAACATATTGTTCTTGTGCACAACTTGTTTCCAAAATTTATAATCATATATATATGAAAGCCACTATACCCTGGAAAGTATAGGGTTTTCTGTTACCACAATTTAAAATAGTCTTAACATTATCAAACAACTTTTTTTTAGATTGTAGGCCTTAATGTTTGTTATATATCAAGAAAAAATATATTAAAAATAGTAAACATTATTATTTTTTCAAAAAAAGTATAATATACTTAGAATCTACATTTGGACTCTATATGTGTATGATTTCATGGACAATGGTTTTTTCTAGCTTATAGAAAACTAACATAAAAGATAGAGATATAAATACATACATACATACATACATACATACATACATACATACATACATAATGTTTTCTCAAAAGTGACGTTTTCATGTATTTGCAGCCCTAAAAACACACACGTGTTTCTAGCACCAAAAATGCGTGTGCATTCCTAGTGCCAAAAATGAGAGTGCATTTCTAGTGCTAGGAGTTTATGTGAATTATTGTAGCTAGTGACTTTCATGGGAAATATTTAAGGTAGGGTTTGGGGGGGTGGGGAGGGTGAGAAACAGAGGGATAGAGGGGTTGAGAGAGAGAGAGAAAGAGAGAGAGGGTGGGGAAGAATGAGTTGGTGAATGAGGGTGTTACCATTCTGTATTTTTGAGGTTATGGGAGTAAATACATTGGACAACATCAAAACCACTTTTGAAGCTGGGATCTAGCCCTGCCAGCTTCAGAGAGGGATATCTCTTTATGATTTAGCTTGGTTTTTAAGTTGATTTTAGGCTAGTTATGATTAAGCTTGGTTGTTTGTTTGAATTTGTTTAATTGTTTGGTTGGTTGATCTTATCAAATTAATTTCTTTCCATTGGGCTATGGAGTCAAATTAAGCTGGATGTTGCATCAAAAGTTCAAAGGAGTAATCACAGGGCAAGCTAGTTACATTTACTGGATCTTTAAATTGAATTATGGAAAGGAGAAAAGAGGTGATTCAGTAGTGATTGAAAATCATTTAAGAATTTCTCAATCAGACTTTAGAAGAAAACATATAGATTGTAAACGCAGTCCAAATAAGGTGCTAAAAAACATATATTATTTTTCACATCTCCTATTTTACAATTAGATTTCAGATGATAAACAGATAGAGAATAACAATGGAAATACAATTACACTAAGAAAAACATCACCAGTATATCATAACACAAGTATCCTGTGAAGAGTTTTTTTATTAATGATGCTCCAACAACGTGGAAAAAGTACAATGCTTGATAAAAATGGTTACAATGATCAGGAATTGACTCCAAATACTTCGACTGGATGAAGTATTTAACCAAAATTTACAAAAAAAAATTACAATTAATGCTCGTTGACATGGCATTCTATTATTAACTTCAGACTAACATAAACGAAATAATGTGACCCAAAGAGGTGAATTGGCGAAGTGATTTGGACATCTGGCACTGCTTTGGTGGAGAACAATTGCTAACTGACCATTATTTGTGTGTTGTGCTAGTGAAGTTGGCCCTTTCTTTAATCCTGGAATTCACACAGTTTATCCCACCGCTCCTCATATGGAATGGCAATTTTTTTTACTTTGCGGCATATCTCATCTACCTCAATATACCGAGAGAATGTGGATTTTACTACAAAAATGTGTTTTATCTCATGCTGGATGAAACTCATGTTGTTGATAGCTTCATAAAAATCTCTCCTTGTCATAGCACCTTTGATGTGGGCAGACTTGGTTGTATCCTTTGCAATGTATTTCAACTTCTTCATATAGTCTTCCTTGGTCATTAGCTTGTCATTGATCACAAATAAAGAAGGTAGGCCCTTCTTATTTAATGCTTCTATTCTAGTGAAAAACCTGTTAACTGCTACCTATAAAGTGTGACATTTCTCTGTCAGCTGCACAACCAAGTTCTTCTTTGTCAGAAATTTCTTTACTTCTAAGATTGTTTATGTTTTGTCATCTATTCCTAGATCATCCAATTCATATATGTTCTTAGAGTTAAGAAATTTGATAATGTCGTTGGTTGTGGTAAGAATTTCTCCCAATTCATTGTTGATAGTGGAAATAGCCTACTTGACTTTCTCCATCAACTCTTTTTGCTCAAATATAATTTGGATACAAGGCCAGATTTCATCCACTGCCTCAATGATGTTATTCCGTATAATTTCTTTGACTGGGGTCAGTGTGTGGCCAATAGAGGACTCAATTACTGACTTCCTCCATACTTCTACCGGGTTTTGAGCTCTTTGTAGCTCTGCTGCATGGAAAGTCTCAATCTTTGTCTTTTGATCTTGTAGAAGATTGACTTGAGCCTGCAATATTTTGATTTCTTTAGTCTGGAGAGACTTGTTCTGTACTGCATTTTCCAACTGATCTGCAGTAGCCCCTCTGTTTGTTGTAGAATATGTAGCTGTAGGAATTGCTATGATAGGGAGTGCTTCCAAAGGGACAATAGCCATTTTGGCAGCTTGCTCCTTTTCTTTGATTATCTTTTCCATCTTTGTCTCCATTTTCTTCAATTGTGCACTCTGCTCCATGATGAGCTTCATCATATCTGCCTTTTGTGTCTCTGTTTCTTCAATGTCCTTGGCCAGAGGATCTTCTATGGTTGGTAACTTCAACTGCTTCCTTAATGCTACTATGTCTGTATTCTTTTTCCTCACGAGCTCTTCTGCAACATTGATATTTGCAGGATCATAACCTACTTTGATCACCAAGTCCTCCAAAGCTTTGATCCTTGTGTCTTTGGCAAGTGCAGAGACCTTCTCCATCTTCAATTGTGATTGAACATTGGCCAATGTTGTTATCGGGAAAACTAGTGTCCATTCAAATCTGTTAGTCCCACTAAGATGGGTAGCTATCTTAGAAACAAACAAACTAAAGTTAGTTGTGTTTTCCTTTATGAGAGATAGATGAGAGAGAAGCAAAGAGTACCAACCTCAGTCTTTCGCTAGTCTCCTTACTTGTTTCCTCTCTCCTTTGATAGAGCTTTCGCCATTCCTTTCTCACTTGTCTCGCTTCAAAGAACACCTGTAGAGTCACAACAACAAAATACCATCAAAGCATAGAGATCTATAACCATAAAAAATGTATGATCAGATGTACATTAACCATATAAATGCATATACAAATACAAGATTCAGAGATATACAAGCATATGGAGGAAAACTCAAATAGCTTTATTGATAGAAGTAGTAGAAGAGAGGATTACAACCAAGCTGTCTGATCCAGCATCATCCTCCCAGCATGAAAGCCCTCTTCACCTCATACAAAGCAAGATCAGCCAACAATGTCTTCAAAGAGAAACCAACAACACTTCCTTGCAAATTACAAAATTCCAACCTCTAGATCTCTAGGATGAGGGATCCATATATAGATGTTTGCAGGAGAGTGAGTCGGCTTCTAGGATTTTGATTAGTGTCATTTCACTAATAGTTCTTGGTTCCACTTGGAGATTTCATGATCTCTTACTCATCCCTGGGCGAATTCAGAGAGGCAAGTGTCATATGAGCAGTTTCTAGAAGATTCTTTAAGTTTCCACCTAGCAAACTGCTTCTGCCATTTGTTTGCTCTCGCTCATCACACCCTACAGAAGGGCTTTTCAGTATGCATCGCACCCCCCGTGTGTAATAGGTGAGATGCATTGCACCCTTAGCATGGAGCAGTCTGTATGGTCCAGTTTTGACCAGTTCTGAGCAGTTTTTCAGGGAGAACTTCTGGGAAATGATGTAATCAGCTGACCTTGTTCCTTTAGGGTATGAAACAACACTTTTAGGGGTTTAGAAGCCCTTGGTTTATGGACATATGTGATTGGGGTTGCAGTGCCCAAATATGTCTATAACAGTTGCCCCCTAAAGCATGAGGTCATAAATCTTCTGATGTCGGGTGAAATGCTTTATAATGAGGATTCGAGGTTTTTCGAACTAGAAGGTGACCTATAATAAGATACAATACAATACATTATCTTCATAATATTTTCATGATCTAGCTGAGGCGGGCATTCCCATGCTCAACTTTATAAATTCATTTTCATGTACATAAGACAGACAATCGTCTGTGTGGCAAACTGATGATTCTGGTAGAGCCATCATCCTTTAGTTTGGATGATTATTTGTGCAGCTGTGATGTACATTTGATGTCTTTATTTTCTTGAATATATCGCAGCCCGGATGGATGAAACTAGATCTGAGGTCTTCAAACTCGTTCAATCTTCGCCCGAAGTACAAGTCGATCCATGTGAAAAGATGTTCTGATGTCGAACATGGAAAGACATCGCCTGATTACCAGCCAATGATGTAAGCTATTAATAGGCGCGAGAGGAATCACTGATAATGATAATGACCCTCAAGGTATTGCAGTACAATTCACGTGGTGTGAATACATGAGTTGATGTCGAACACCACGCAAAATATTTCGGTCGAAGGCCATTGATGTAAACCTGTCGCCAGAAGTGAGAAACTTGCCATTGAGGCATGCAAGCTTCAAAGTACTAAAAGGGTTGTTCCTAAGTCAACTTCTTGGATAATGAGCTGATGTCGACAAGAAGTGACCCGTCGTAGGAGGGCCTTAATGAATCCCACATCTACGACACGGAACGGAGCAAATGATTTTGTGGAGGTGAAAACGATCTGATGATACAAGGTTCAGGGTGGCGGTCATGAAAGAATGGAGCGTTAAGGTATTGCAGTGGATGAGGCATTAGCTAGGTTGGTGAATTCTTTGAGTGACTTCTCTTGAACATATCGACGATAATGAAAAGGATTGGTAGCGTTAACCCCAAAATGGATGGTATGGAGGACCAATGGTGATATGACTGGTGAACGGAACAACCCAACCTGACTCAATCATGGTGATGGAGTGAAAGTGTCATGTTCAAGAGTGACCTGCTACCAATGAAGTTATTCAAGTTTTCTTCCCCTTTTTCCCAGTCATTGCTGGCCGGTACCTCTTTATTTTTGTCAAGCTTGAGGAGGATAACATATGCTTGTTCTATAATTTGCCCTTCGGGCAAACCTGTCGCTATGTTTTAATGAGCCTAGCGATAGTGAAACTCGCTCTTGTCTGCATGGACAAGTTTGTCGCTATTGTTTTAACGAGTTTAACGACAAAGATAACTCAGTCCTTTTCAATTTTAGAGAGTCTAAAAAGAGACAGAAAGGCAACTCCAGTAGTCCTTTTTCGTAATATAATCCCTTAAGTCCGAAAAGTATAAAATAATACGAAAGGGATGACTTTTCGATAGTTTTAATGAGCTGAACAAGACAAGCACTCGATCTTTTTGTGTAATGATCCCTCGGGTCCAAAAAGATTAAAATCTAGAGGAGGGATGGCACTTCCGATCGCTTTAACGAGCTGGAGAGGCCAATTTCTTGACAATCTTTTCATATTTTACGAGTCATATGAAAAGAGCTTAAAGAAGACTCATTTTTTGAGGAACGAGTGATGTTTTTGGATAGCAACTAGTTCCAGGTAAGGTTTGGAACTTTTTCAATCACGGTAGTGTAAATAAGGTGGCTAATAGAATCACTCGTCACATCTGTTCCTCAAAAGGGTAAACAAACAAGTGGAGGCGTATGATAGGCTGAAAAAGAGTGGAGGTGATGGTAAGAACACGACCAAGGCTCAAAAGCTGACAATTATGTGATCGCAAAGATTATTTACTGAAGGTGGGTTCATTTTTTAATGAGCTTAAACTCTGGGGGAACATTTGCTCATTGCTAGGTTTATTTTTTAACGAGCTTGAACTTCGCGTAAAACTGCTCGTGTTCCTTTTTATGTAAGCTAGGAACGACCAAACTATAAAGCTAAAAAGTAAAAAACGCTAAAAAGCTAAACAATGAAATTGGTCGTTTTTGCTTGTATAAAAAGGTTTGCGTGCCCCCAGCATAAAAAAAAGTATTCAGTAACCATATGGAAACTTACTGTGGTTAAGAAAGATGTTTTTCTGTCAATACTTAGACAAAATACTTCCCGCACTTTGTCCGCCAAATAGACAAAGGTGAAAGGTCACCCGGATCGATCACATAACTTACAGGGAAACTTATCTCTATAGTTCAGTTTGTCTGCAAAATAGATAAGGGTGCATGCCCCCTAAGCTTCGTTACATTCACCAGAATACTCGCGGTAATTAGGTGGATGGAATGAAGGTTCCTTTACAAGATCAAGTGAAAGACTCGACTTGGAATTTTGCTCAGCCTTGTTTCATTTTTTAATGAGCTTGACACAAGACAAGGAATTATGCTCA
Source organism: Pinus tabuliformis (assembly GCA_031772625.1). Lineage (NCBI taxonomy): Eukaryota > Viridiplantae > Streptophyta > Pinopsida > Pinales > Pinaceae > Pinus > Pinus tabuliformis. The sequence continues at coordinate 1,704,701,574 of CM062819.1, forward strand.
GATCTTTGGTTTCATTTTTTAATGAGGTTGACACTAGTCAACGAACTATCCTCTGGCGACCTTTGATCACAACTCATAAGGGGTCATGAAGGAAAGATCTAGTTCCAATGCCCCCAGTACATAATGTACAACATCATTGAATTGATCGTCAGATGATGTAGGTATGGTAGGGCTTGGAGGCAATACCTCACAATGATCCACACTATCAAAATGTTCAGAGTTCTTCTTCATCTTTGTTGATGTAGAAGATATCATGTGACAGGTTTCCACTGTGGCCACTTCTACTAGATTACTCGGAGGCGAAATGGAAAAAGTCCCCATTAAGGAAGGGTCTTTTAGGAGACCTACTCCGATATTTTTTAGTGATTGAGAGCTTCCATGGATCAAAGGAATGCTTCCGGTAACTTGAGCACTGTTGGGGAGGAAGGTTAGTTGGTTAATGATTGTGATTCCACCTTGAAAGGGGAATGCAATCTTTCTAAAATATGTTGACACAACAGCAGCCATAGCATAAATCCAGGGTCTGCCCAATAGGATATTGTAGTCAAGGTTTCCATCAATGATCTCGACTTCAATTTCTACTGTCTTGCCCCCTAGTTCGACTTGCAAGTTACTTAATATCCCATACAGTGTGTATGCTCTTCCATCGAACATTTTTAATGTCATTGATGATCGTGACAAGGGTGGAGAGCCTAAAGTTTTCCAGCAACTCATTGACATAATATAGGTAGATGCCCCCTCATCAATGATTGTTCGATGAACAATTTTTTTGAGGGTTTTTACCTGTATGAGGAAAGGGAGTTGTGCTGGTAACTGAGGTTCATATCCTTTATGATTAAACGCCACTAGATTGGAATCCGCTGGATCAATCCCACCTATCGCTGATAACAAAGCCTGTTTTTGGGATGGGCAATTCTGTAGTACTTCAAGTGTCGACATGGCAAATGGCGATTGGGCCAGATCCTCCACTATATTATAATTCTGTGTTGCTCGAGCACGAGGATTAAATGTCAATTTATGTACTACTCCCTTAGGCAGTTTTATTGTTAATTCAGGAATGATTGGTGGAACAACTTCTGACAAAGTTGTTATCGAACTGCTTGGTTGATCTGTAGCCTTGCCGTTCGACGATTGTGGATTTCCATAATCTTTATTCCTTGTTGATATCAAAGCATCATTTTGCTGTTTTGAGATGGATAACATAAGCACTTGGGATGGGGAAGCACGATCACTAGCAACTAGGTTTGTTTCTGGTCTTGGAAACGGATTAGTCAACACTGCTGGGGTATTTGAAGTTTTTAAAAAATTCCTGACCTTAGATTTATGTGGACAATATTTCATGAAATGCTCGTCATCGCATATGTAACATGGATAATGGGGTTTCTTTTGCCCAGTAGGGTCTTCAGAAGATTTTTCAGAAGGTGAATTTTCTTGTTTCTTATTTTTGTTTGTCCCTTTATTCTTGCCCCATGGTTGCTTAGGATTTTTGCCTTTGTCGGTTGACATGGCATTGACCTCCAAGGCGAGAGGTTCTTCATCTGATTTTTGACTAGAAACCGTATGGGCTTTCTTAGATGTAGCCTTTGTGGTTTTCGTGCTTGTCGTACCTATCACGCCATTGCTGGCATGAGAGTCTTTATTTGATTTAGGAGGAGGAGGAACGAAAAATTCTATTCTAGGAGCATTAGGAATTTTGTCGTAGAGCGTGCCAGACTGAGTATAGATCAAGTCTAAATATTGCGCACAAGAAATGACTTGCTCTTCTATGACAACTCCTCCCTTAGCCACATCTTCTATAATAGAGGGTAACAATGACTTTATAAACCATTTAGCTAAAAGCTGATCAGGAACATACGTCTTCACCATTCTTCGACGATGCCACCACTCATGAATATGATCAAATATGTGAGTGGCTGTTGTTTGTTTAAAGTTGGTAAGGAGTTCTGTCCCTATTTCATACCTTATGGGTAACTGAAAATGGGTTAAAAAGGTGGTGGCAAGGGTGCTGAAGTTATTGAATGAAGCTCTAGGCAATTCTATATACCATTTCACTGCCGGACCAGTTAGCGTTCGCTAAAAAAGGTGAAGCCTAATCGAATCATCATTGAGGGTGTTGGACGAACACCATAGATGAAATTTCATCACATGATTCGATGGATCTTCACCCAGATTTCCATTGAATTTAGGAATATCTGACGGAAGTTTATGAGGAATCGCTGGCCACCAAGGGGCATAAGCAATTGGATCATTTGTTAGCCGATTCAGATTTGGTAATTCTAAAGTTTCTATGAAGGGAAACTGTTGATTCAGGTTTGGCAAAGCATACCCAGGATAAGATGGGGTCGCCTGAGCAGTGGGTCTTTGCATATCAGCATAATGCATTTGATGCTGATAACTTTGATAAGGTTGATGGGCATAACCATTATAATATGGTTGTTGATAACTGCTTTGGAAATTCAGTTGCCCATTACTTACAAAGATTTGTTGCTCAGGTCCTTGGTATGATTGCTGGAATTGCGGTTGTTGATATTGAACCAGCCATGGTTGTTGGACCATTTGCTGTTGTCCAATACTGGATGATTGACCAAGATGTGGAGTCATAGTACCTGTTTAAGCCTGAGTCACTCCAGATGAGGAGGCACTAACCTGAGGTTGTGATTGAATCGCTGAGACGAGAGGCTATTGTATTGCAACTTGAGAAACTTGAGGTTGACATACAACCAGTAGCGCTTGTACTTGCGATACAGTCACAATAGCAGGTGTAGTGGGAATATTTGACATAGGATGGAGTGGTTGCATTGAATATACAACCCTTGGTTGTTGAGGCAGTATTGGTACCCAACCGCTTGATGTAATTCCAGTTTGACTTGAACTTTGTTGTAAACTCCCATATGGTTGTTCTCTAGGAGGGAACAATGAAAAGGCATACAGCCCCCCATATGGTGGTAATCCAGTACTTAAAGGGTAGATTGGCCTTTGAAGACACATTGGATTAACTTGTTGAGTTTCAACATAAGAAATACTAGATGAGAGTCTGAATGAAGAAATCGAAACTGACCATGTCGTTAAAACAGTCCCTAATTGGACTCCAACTTGTTGTTGATAACTAGCCGGGACAGATGGTATACCAGCAATCGTTGTAGGAATGGCAGCAGGAAGCTTCGCCATAGCTGTGCCAATTGTCACAGTCCTAGATGTTAATGGTTGTTCAGACATGTCTAGTCTATCCAAAAGATTTCCTAGTGATTCGACAGGAACTTACAATGAAAAAGAACTAACTTCTGTAGTAGAAGGATGTAAGTGGATACTAGTTCAAAAATTCACTGGAGTACTGGGTGGAAGATCTTCCACTATCTCCTCTATAGCAATCAATCTAGGTGGAAGAGGTAGACCGTCAGGTTTGTAAAATATTTCTGGTGCCGAAGAAGGTATAGACTTTGCAGCGACCGATGTTGGAGCGGTGACACCTTCTGAATTCTGGAATTCAACTTCCAGATGTTCAGGCAAGTGAACTTTAGTTTTTGGATCAGTCCTAGGTGGAGCTGTTTTAGGGATAGAGGTGTCGACTGTTACACTAGGATCAGTTCTAATGTCTTCTTGTAACTGCGGAACTTCTTCTGTAAAGGTAGATGTACCAGAAATAATTGGAGTAATTGTAGTCTCTGACGATGTTGAAACATAGGTTTCAAATAAATCAGGTGAATTCGACTCAGTTAAATGAGAACACTTTGCCCAGGGTGGTTTCGTTTCCGGGGTCAAAGATGGTTGACTCACTAGTCTCCGCGAACGATGGGGTTTTGATTGACTTTCTTCCACAATTGCAGATTACTCGATCAACTCAAAATAAAAAGGGGAAAATGTTATTCCGAATTAAATGAATTTTATGACGCTTTGACACAACTTGCTTTTTCAATTTTTAAGAGTCGAGAAAAAGCTAAAGATGACTCTAGTCGCCTTCAATTTTTAATGAGCCTGAAGTGACAAGTGCTCAGATGGACCTTTTCTTTTAAGGAGTCTGAAAAGGAATGAAAGTGACTACTCTGGAAATCTAGACAAAGGGATTACCAAACCAATCACAAAACTGCAGAATACTTTTTAAGGTACGATAGTCAATCTTCTCGAACGTTGTGTTCAGTGCATTGCGATCGATAGGGCGGCAGACACGACTTCCTAAGGATAAAGGATATAGCATATTGTGGTCTCCCAATATATACTCGATGGTACGTCGGAGCACAAGTCCATACTGGAACTTGTCGTATCAAAGAGGAGGAATCACCCAACCTACGATGAAAATGATAGTTACCAGGCTTTACGACGCCGGAATACGTCTCTAGCCTATACTTCTAGATGTTGTGCATTAGGATCCAAAGAGTTTTTTATGTTCATTGAGGTTTATTTTACAGTTGATATTTCTTAAGAAGTTTGCCTTTAAGGTTCACCACGTGATGTAGATATACAATTCCTAAATGTGCAATCTAAGATGATAAACAGTTGTTTACTTTCTTTTAGCAATGAAAATCCTAGTTACTAAGGAAAGAGAAATGAAATTCTTTCAACATAGATCAGAGAGCACACATTAGATGCACTTTTCATAAATCAATTTCAGCATGCAGTCTAAATGCAAATGCACATGCATGTATTATTTTTCAGTTTCCTTAATGTGAGAATGACAAAAAGAAAACTAAGTACAGATCTAAATTATTTTCTTTCAAAGCAACAGTACTGTTAGAAAATTATATATTAAAGAGCAATGGAACACATAAAATATTGCAGAAATATAAACATAGAAAACACATAAAACAAGGGAGACACAGATATACGTGGTTCACCAAGTTTGGGCTACATCCACGGAGAAACAGCCAGTGCTTCTTTATTATATTATCCAGCAAACTGAAGAGATACAACCTACAGCAGATCCGTTGTAACACCCTCTTCACTCTCAATCACCTCTCTTTTCCTCACTCAGAATACAGATGTGCCTAGATGTAATACAATTCCCTCATATATAGTGAGGGGTTGCCTTCTAGGGAAAAAAACCCTAAATTATACATAACTTCTACCATCAGATCATCCGCCTAATGAACGGCCCAGATTGATTAGAAATTACTAGACTTTTAAAAAGCAATTTTACATCTATTTTTAGCTTCGGGGGGCGCTGCCCCTGCACCCCCGCCGGGGGACTACTGGCCCCCGGACCCCCCAGCCAGGGGGGATTAGCCCCCTCAGACCTCCGTGGGGAGGACAAGTCCCCCCCCGCACCCCCCCGCATGGAGGGGTGTACAGTCTTCCTGGGGTATACATCCAGCTGAGACATTTGAATACAAAAGATAATCAGGCTCCACACCCAACAATCTCCCACTTGGAGATTGATTATTGCAACTCCACCACTGTTTCATTTGCTAGAGAATGACTCCACTTTGGACCTAGCTGTTTCTCACCTTCTTCATCATACTTGAAGACCAATTGAAATTGAGCAGATTCTTAGTTTCTCCTTGGTTACAACTTTTGTTAGCATATCTGCAGGATTTTGGCTAGTGTGTATCTTTTCCAGCTTCAACTGTCCATCTTCCAATGTTGACCGTATTAAATGGTACATGAGTTGTATATGTTTAGTCTTGGAATGAAATGCAGAGTTCTTTGCAAGATGTATGGCACTCTAGCTGTCACTGTATAACCTGCCCAACTCCTGCTTCTTACCCAATTCATCCATAAACCTTTGTAACCAAATCATTTCTTTACTAGCCTCTGTAGCAGCAACATACTCTGCTCCTGTTGTTGAAAGTGCAACAACACTTTGGATTTTTGAAACCTAATTGACAGCTGTTCCACCTACAGTAAATACATATCTTGTAGTGCTCCTCTTGTTATCTCTGTCACCTGCCATATCTGCATCAACATATCCCTGTAGAGAAATGTTTGAACCACCAAAGCATAATGCTTGATTTGTGGTACCTTTCAAATACTTGAGAATCCACTTCACTGCCATCCAATGTTCTTTTCCTGGATCGTTCATGTACCTACTTACAACTCCCACTGCATGTGCAATATCAGGCCTTGTGTAGACCATTGCATACATTAAGCTTCCAACTGCTGATGCATATGGCACTTTAGACATATGAGCCATTTCTTCCTGAGCCTTGGGACATGCCTCCTTACTTAATTTGAAATGACTAGCCAAAGGTATACTAACTGGTTTTGCATTCTGCATATTAAACCTTTTCAACACCTTTTCTATGTACTCACTTTGAGACAATGTGAATTTGCGATGCTTCCTGTCTCTAGTTATTCTCATACCAAGGATTTGTTTTGCAGCACCCAAATCCTTCATTGCAAATGTGTTTGCCAATTTCCTTTTGAGCACATTTATTTCCTGCATGTTAGAGCCTGCAACAAGCATGTCATCTACATACAATAACAATATAATATAGCTGCCATCATTTTTCCTTTTGAGATAAACACAATGATCAGAGTGACATCTAGTATAACCTTGATCAAACATAAACCTGTCAAATTTTAGATACCACTGCCTTGGAGCCTGTTTTAAGCCATACAAGCTCTTCTTCAACCTGCACACTAGTTTCTCCTTCCCTTTTACCTCATATCCTTGTGGCTGCTGCATATATATCTCTTCCTCCAAATCCCCATGGAGAAAGGTTGTCTTTACATCTAACTGCTCAAGATGCAAATATTTAGCTGCTACTAGACTTAAAATAGTTCTGATTGAAGTCATTTTAACAACAGGAGAAAATATTTCATCAAAATCAATACCTTTCTTCTGTGCAAACCCCTTCACCACAAGTCTAGCTTTGTACCTTTGTTTTCCTCCATCTTCTTCCTTCAGCCTGTAAACCCATTTATTCTGCAATTTTGTTTTACCTGCAGGCAACCTGACTAAGTCCCAAGTCTGGTTATGTGCTAAGGAGTCCATCTCTTCTTTCATGGCTTGCTCCCACTTCTTCCTGGTTTCTACCTGCACTGCTTCTTCATAACATTCTGGTTCACCAGAATCAATGAACAATACATAATATAATGAAGGAGAGTATCGTTCAGGGGGTCTACTTATCCTAGTAGATCTTCTAACACCACTTTCCGGTGTTTGAGGTGCTTGTTTCTGTTGTGGTGGTTGTTCTAGCTGTTGATCATTATGATTTTCAAGCACCATCACTTTTCCTGTGATATCATCAAGCACTGTGTATTCTCTATTTTATTTTTCTTGTTTCTTTTCCTGCAACTGATTCTTGTACAAGACCTTTTCATTGAATATTACATCTTTGCTCCTAATGATTTTGTGATTTTCATAATCATATAAGCGATAACCAAAATCATTAACACCATATCCAATAAAGGTACATTTCTTTGATTTTGGCTCAAGCTTTGTTCTATTTTCTTTATTAATGTGGACAAAGGCTTCACAACCAAAAGTATTTAAAATGAGTAGTTTACCTTTTCACCTGTCCATGCCTCCTCTGGAATACCATCATCCAAGGAACTTGAAGACCCTCTATTTATTAGATAAACAATAGTATGTATAGCATCTGCCCAAAATTGTAAAGGCAATCCTACATGCAATTTCATGCACCTTGCACGCTCCATGATTGTCCTGTTCATCCTTTTTGACACACCATTTTCTTGTGGTGTTCCTGGAACTATCTTCTCTCTACGAATTCCATTCTCTGAACAGTACCTATAAAACTCTTTGCTACAATATTCACCTCCATTATCTGATCTGAGACACTTCAACCTTTTCCCTATCTCATTTTCAACCAAAGCTTTCCATTTCTTGAAAGTATCAAATACATCAGATTTATTTCGAATACAATAAATCCAGGTTTTTTTGGTTGCATCATCAATAAAAGTAACATAATAATGAGAGCCACCAAGAGATGATACCTGAGCAGGTCCCCATACATCAGTATCCACAAGCTCTAATTTTTCACTCTTCTTTACTTTCCCAACTCTAAGGAATCTGACTCTCTTATGTTTTCCATAAACACAATTCTCACATAATTTTAAATCAACATGCTTCAAACCTGGCAACAAATTTCTTGAGTGAAGAATTTGCATCCCCTTCTCACTCATGTGCCCGAGCCTATGATGCCACAATGCTGTATCTTCTCCTGTAGAGGTTAAAGCATTAACAGAATTTGAAATACCATTTCATAAATACAATGTACCAACCTTTCCTCCTTTCGCTATTACCAAGGATCCTTTAGTGACCTTCAAGGTTTTATCCATGAAAGTACTTACACAACCTTCACCTACCAACTGCCCTGTTGAAATCAAATTTTTCTTCAAATCTAGAACATGCCTTACCTCCTTCAATATCCATTGATTTCGATTTTGCTGTTTTATGAAAACTGTACCCATTCCAACGATTTTACAGGGTTTATCATCACCAAATCGAACCTGTCCAAAATCTCCTTGAACATAATCATGAAAATGTTTCCTATCAGGTGTTTCATGGAATGAGGCCCCTGAATCTACCACCCAGGCATCAATAATATTTTCTAATGAAAGAATCAAAGCATCTTGCAACACATCACCTATCACATTCACTTCATGATTAGTTTCTTGCTATGCGTCTCCTTATTTTCCCTTCCGAGTCTTGCAATATTTCTTCAGGTGTCCTTTCTTCCTGCATTTCCAGCACACTATCCCCGATCTGGACTTGGATCTGCCTTTTCTTGACTTACTGCAATATCCTGGGCTCTTTCATCTTTCCATTTTTCTTCCCCTAGTCTCTGCAGTCAAAGCATCACCTGATGTCTCACCAGAGCTTTTCCGTCGCATTTCCTCGCTAAGGATTGCACCAACAAAATCATCAAACTTTAAAGTACTAGATCCAGAGACAGAGTTACTAATGGCCATAACTAAACCATTCCAACTTTCTGGCAATGAGCACAGAAATAATAGAGCCCTAACTTCATCATCAAAATTTACCCCTAGAGAACTTAACTGACTTGTAACTGTATTAAAATCATTTAAATGATCAACAACAGATCCACCCTCTGACATCTTCATATTAAATAAACGCTTCATAAGAAATACCTTAATTGACGCTAAGGGTTTTTCATATAGTTTGGCTAATGCCGACATTAAACTCTATGTTGTCGTTTGCTTTGAAATATTAAATTCTACCGACGCCGCTAGGCACAGCCGTATTGTTCCAAGTGCTTTTCTGTTAAGAATATCCCATTTTGTGTCTGTCATACTCATCGGCTTCTTTGTCTTTCTGCTCAATGGTAGGTATAGATCTCTTTGATACAGATAATCTTCCATCTGCACCTTCCACAGCTGGTAGTTTTGACCATTGAATTTTTTGACCCTAAACCTACCATTTTCCACCATTGCTCCCACTCGAACCAGGAACCATTCTCTCCTGCGAGTTTATCAGCCAAACAGACCTTCGGCTCTGATACCAGTTGTTAAAAAATTATATATTACAGAGCAGTGGAACACATAAAATATTGCAGAAATATAAACACAAAAAACACATAAAACAAGGGAGACACAGATATATGTGGTTCACCCAGTTTGGGCTGCATCCATGGAGAAACAGCCAGTGTTTCTTTATTATATTATCCAGCAAACTGAAGAGATACAACCTACAACAGATCTGCTATAACACCCTCTTCGCTCTCAATCTCCTCTCTCTTCCTCACTCAGAATACAGATGTCCCTAGACGTAATATAATTCCCTCATATATAGTGAGGGGTTGTCTTCTAGGGCAAAAAACCCTAAATTAAACATAACTTCTACCGTCAAATCGTTCATCTAATGAACGGCCCAAATTGGCTAGAAATTACTAGACTTTTACAAGGCAATTTTACATCTATTTTTAGCTTCGGGGGCACTGCCCCCGAACCCCTGTCGGGTGACCGCTAGCACCCGGACCCCCCAGCCAGGGGGGATTAGCTCCCCCGGACCCCCGCGGGGGGGACAAGTCCCCCCCGCGTGGAGGGGTGTACAGTCTTCCTGGGGTATACATCTGGCTGAGACATTTGAATACAGAAGATAATCAGGCTCCACACCCAACAAGTACTAACAATTTTCTCTTCAAAAACGAAAGGAAGACTAAGACGACACTTTGCGATTTCGAATTTAAAATTGCTTTCGACACTTGAAATACTATTAACTCAAATCAAATACAATGGAAAAAGTGTAACCGACTATCTAAAAGAGGAAGAATTTACGACACTCTTTTTCTTGACTGAAAACGACACTTGCGACACTTTCAAATCAAAAGACGACAATTCTATTAAGCTACTATTTGTAAAGGAGAACTGTAAATGATGAAAATACATAAAAAACATTCACAATTCCTTATCAGTGGAGGCTGAAATAATGCAAAGGAAGAAGGTTTCAATAGTGATATACTGATCATAGACAACAAAACTACTGAATAAAGCTGAAGACAATGAAGAAAAAACCAAAATATGGAGGCAGAAACAGTCTTAGTCAATCATCGCACCTGTAACACAGGGAAATAGGGATGCATCTCACCTGCAACACACGAGAGGTGCGATGCATCCAGATTTCTAATGAGAGACAGTGCGATGGTCCAGGGACGAGACTGAGCTTGGTTTTCACTCACAGTTTGTAGCTAAGTTCAGGGATTTAGGCTGAGCTAATGATAGTCAGTAAACAAAAAGTATAGGGGCTGATCTAATGAGGTTATTTGAGCTACCACCAGGGCACTTAGGATGTTTGCAAGTCAGATGTTCAGTTCATAAACCAACCTGGAGATTGACTGAAGCAGTGTTGATCTACTTTGCAGTTGCATAGCAAAAGCAGTTCGAAGGCTAGCTGGCTTAACTTCAGGCTCTGTCTGTGGTTTATAAAGCAAACAACAATAAAAAAAAAAACAAACTATTCGCTCCCCAGCGGAGTCGCCATTTTGTTATCGGGAAAACTAGTGTCCATTCAGAGCTGCTAGTCCCACTAAGATGGGTAGCTATCTTAGAAATAAACAAACTAAAGTTACTTATGTTTTCCTTTATGAGAGATAGATGAGAGAGAAGCAAAGAGTACCAACCTCAGTCTTTGGCTAGTCTCCTTACTTGTTTCCTATCTCCTTTGATAGAGCTTTCACCACTCCTTTCTCACTTGTCTCGCTTCAAAGAACACCTGTAGAGTCACAGCAGCAAAATACCATCAAAGCATAGAGATCTATAAACATAAACAATGTATGATCAGATGTACATTAACCATATAAATGCATATACAAATACAAGATTCAGAGATATACAAGCATATGGAGGAAAACTCAAGTAGCTTTATTGATAGAAGTAGTAGAAGAGAGGATTACAACCAAGCTGTCTGATCTAGCATCATCCTCCCATCATGAAATCCCTCTTCACCTCATATAAAGCAATATTAGCCAACAATGTCTTCAAGGAGAAACCAGCAACACTTCCTTGCAAATTACAAAATTCCAACCTCTGGATCTCTAGGATGAGGGATCCATATATAGATGTTTGCAGGAGAGTGAGCCAGATTCTAGGATTTTGATTAGTGTCATTTCACTGATAGTTCTTGGTTCCACTTGGAGATTTCATGATCTCTTACTCATCCCTGGGCGAATTTAGAGAGGCAAGTGTCATATGAGTAGTTTCTAAAAGATTCTTTGAGTTTCCACCTAGAAAACTGCTTCTGCCATTTGTCTGCTCTCACTCATCACACCCTACAGAAGGGCTTTTCAGTATGCATCGCACCCCCCGTGTGTAATAGGTGAGATGCATCGCACCCTTAGCATGGAGCAGTCTGTATGGTCCAATTTTGACCAGTTCTGAGCAGTTTTTCAGGGAGAACTTCTGGGAAATGATGTAATCAGCTAACCTTGTTCCTTTAGGGTATGAAACAAAACTTTTAGGGGTTTAGAAGCCCTTGGTTTATGGCCATATGTGATTGGGGTTGCAGTGCCCAAATATGTCTATAAAAAATGTAACTTTCAATTTAGACAAACTCATAGTAGTGTTAGTGAGAGTAGATGAAATCATCTGCCCAATCTGCTTGTGCATCTCCATTATAACATTAAAAAATATAATTTGAACAATAAAATATTACACAATTTTTTTCACTCTAAAATAAGTTTGCATCTAAAGAAATTTGATCCCTTTGTGCTCATGTTAGATCCGTGTTTAAGATAGATCTATGCTAGTACGTAATCTATCCATGACCATGCATAATTGATCCCCATGACATTTCCATGTCATGCACAGTACAATTGGCCTATGGCTTGAGTTGGTCTAAAGAGTGTATTGAGTTGGTTGAGGGAATATTCATGAGACGTAGGAATTCAAAATTGAAATTTAAAATGGAAATTTCAAATTTCAATTTTGAATTCTAACGTCTCATGAATTTCTTTGTATTCCCAATTTCTTGCTTTTGTGAATAATGTATTTTTTTTTGATAAAGAAAAAATAAAATTTTCTATTAAAATGAAATTTTTTTACATAAGTCATGAGGCGATGTTTAAGTATGTCCGTCCGTCTTAAAATAAAAATAACTACCAATTGCACTACATGTTGCAAAGGAAGCACCATAAGGTAGGAGCATAGGAAAGAGTAGCATAGAATATAGAAGCAACAATGAGTTCTTATTCTCTTTCACATGGTAGCCCAAGGGGTACATCTCGAAATACATCTAAGAAAGAATCAATCAATTTTTGTAGCTCCTTTTGTCTCTTGGTTCAACATACCAGGCTTCCCGTGCAAGCCTTTGATAAAATATAACTAAATTATGGATTAGTCAAGCATTTAATCATTTTATGAGAAAATATAATTTGCTAGGACCTAGTAGCATTTCTCATCTGGTGATCCACTGATGCTCCACTCCAAATTTCATTTGCATCTTAGACATGTTTGTGACATAAACTCCTGAAGTCTTCAACCATTGAGCACACACAACCACATAAGCACCTGCCAATGCAACCACATAAAATTTAGAAGTTACCTCGTGGTTGTCCAAAGTACCTTTAGAACCTTAAGCCTTCCTTTTAACGTGATGGTAGACTTATAGGCAACCAAAATGGGAACTTTCCCAAGGGAATATTTTTTATATGTTCTCAATACCATCTTCCAATCAATGAAGCTATGAGTACTTCCAATATCAATAAAGGAAACATCGGTTCTCCTTTTTATTCTGCATTCAACTCTAACTAGTTCATGTGGGTTGATACCCAACATGGCTTGCAAAGAAATTATAGGTTAGTTGTCCCTTCTACATTTTCAATCGATTTTACTTCTAGACAGTCCATTTGTTCCCTAGATCATCTTCTTTTGTATCATATGGTTCATCAAAGATTTTGATCATGTGGATTCTGGTAGGAGTGGTGCATATGTGGCTCCTTTTCTTCTTGCACTTGAAAGTTGAAACAAGGACCAATTTATACAACAAAACCTATTTAAAATTGAGGCATCTAAAGAGTAAATTTGAGTGAAAAATTGATCGAAAGTGTAAACATAGTCTGGAATTTGTGAGGGCTAGACTATTGTTTCTAAAACTATAAGGAAATTGAAGTTTCAAGTTATGCATAGGAAATTATGCTCTCGATAATGTGACCTCATTTTATCTTATTTATGATGGTAAAATTAACAAAGATTCCTTGCATAGAAAAGGAGAAAGATGGTATGGGAAGGGGTTCAAGCCTTGTTACATTGATAGGTGTTCTTATTTTGGATATGGATGGAGGGCGCATGATTAAACAGTCGGGATACATCCTATTGTTGTATTCCTTTTGAATTCCTACCATTAAATAATGAATTCATCTTATTGTTAACTATTACCCTGTAGCTCCTTCCATGGATGTGTTCTCAAGACAAAGAACTAATTATTCCAATGAGAGGTAGAAGGAAATGCTAACTATTTCAGCCATTGCATGTGTTGGCTTCGTGGGGCCTAACCCAGGTTCAACATTAGTTAGCCAAACAAATCCCTACACTACTGGCCCTTTCGGCATCAGCCTGCAAAGCGCGGACTGAAGTCTCACCCGAAGTAGTATTGGGGGATGCTGGAACCAAGTTTCCGCACCCTGAGATGGTCGTGATGTCAATTTATACCGTCAGCCCCTACTTTTGTGCAGGTCTCTAAGAATTAGGGCTCTGTCAGTCTACCCTTTTATTCCGCCCTTCAGTACCCTCACAAAGGTGTACGATTGACCTTCGCACAGCCCTAACCTGTGATCCAGGTACTTCTACACAGCTATGAAAACGTATTGTATAGGTTCCCAAGTTCTCTTAGGTTTTTTACTTATCTTACTAATCAATCACAGTTAGCTCCGCATAAACTGATACCCTTAATTGCGTTCAATTAACCAATACAATCATATATATTTGTGCATCACATAAACATTTTAAATTAAATCCAAAGTGCAATATAATCAAATGCATTAACAAGAACTAAATACACCATAATTGCAGAATACTTCTCTTTATTGATATATTTAAGTTAATACAGACCCTATCCACTCTACGCACACAGCTGCAGGGGTCCACCCACTCAGCTGTAGACTTTCACCCTAGGTCTCTACGCACTCAGCTGCAGAGCCTCTACCTATGCTAAGACCTGAGAACACTTAGACTTCAATTCTTAACTCCTTACTTCTTTCTTCGCTATCCCTACGTAGAGCTTACTTACTTAGCTCCTTTTTATACAATCCCATGGTCCGCAGACCATGGGTGGATCTTTACAGTTGACTTTACACTTTACAAAATAAGGGCGGGAAACCCTTTATGACTCTTGACATCTTCGCGCTCTGTGACCACAAAATGCAGAGACTTTACAACTTTATTACAAAATTGTCCCAAAACATGGGATTTTAGCCCCAAAACTGTCCTTGGGGGAACCCATTCCCAATAGGTCCCCAACACAAACATGGTGACTCGCCCTTGAGTCACTCTACGGGTGCGGAGATCTTGGCGCGAAGACCTCCCAGTTCGACCTGTATGACGACAACCTCGGTAGTGCACTGTGCAGCCACTTGCTTCACTTCTTCAACCAAATGCTCTTTTGGTGGTCTTGAATTGTTAGCTTGAAGCTTCTGCTGAGTCGCATGCAGATTAACAAGCTTGCCTTCAATGGAGGATGTGACCAACTAAGCTTTGTCCAACTAGGGCTTCAAGCGCGCCTTCAGCATTGCCTCGTGCTACGTTGCATCAACCTGTTCCTTCAATGTTTTGGCCTCCTAGAGTTTCGCCAGTCTTTGCGTGAGAGCGACGATGTGCACTGTACCTTTTAATTTGTCGTAGAGATGCTGCAATTCCCGCGCCTCTGTCTCCAGCCGCTGTACATTAGGGTCCTCCTGTAGGCCTGTTATGACCTCAAATGACTATTCAAACAATCGTGTGCAGTTTGCTACTGCACTGTCTACCACCACTATCTCCTTTGTGACAGCGGTTGCATGCTACTCCTTTACTTCTAGCGGAGTTGAAGGCTGGGCCTTCAACTGTAAATATGCAATCTGTAGGCTCAGCTCCAGCTGAACCTTAGCCAACTCTGTGCGAGCATCGCACACCCCTGTAGCAAGCTTGTAGACCTGTTCATCTGCCTCCACATCCTCAAGAATGGCCAATTCGGGGACCATTTGGTAGGCTTCCCTCACAGCCTTAATCATGCACATATTAGTGTTAGTGAGTTCCACCATGGAAGTGAGGGCGTGTCCCACTGCAGGGCCATCTATTCATTATTAATCTTCTGCTCACTGATTACCGGAAAAGGGCAGTGTTCACGGGCCCTAAGCTCTGTGATCGCTCCATCCTCGCTAGGGAGCGCTGCCAAGTTCAACCCCACTCCCTTGAGGGTGCTGACAGTGGGCCTGTCAGCTTCATTTTCTATGGTCAGTGCTCCATCCGGCAGCACTATCGCTCGGGAGTCCTTTGCACGCAGCATCTCGGCAGCTTCTGAAGTACCGATAGCAAGGCTGGTGGACACCATGCCAGCCTGTGATGCGTGGATCTACAGCTCATGCAAACCTGTTTGGATGGCCCCCAATAGTTGTTGTTGCTGCTGCTCGAACTACTGCAGGACCTCTCTGGTGACATCCTGCACCGTGTCTCCATTGTCATTCAAATCTCCCTCTATGAGGTTGATTGGATCCAGCGATGCCTTATTGGCCTTGGATTTCTTTCGCGGCCCCAATTTTTCTAGTTCTCTTGGACGTTTGATGCGGTATGATGTTGTCTGCGGGTCCGCTCCATGTTGCTCTATTTTCTTGTCCGTTTCTTCCTCTGTTTCAGGTGAAGGCAACCTTTCACCTTTGTCAGAGCCTTGCTCTGTATCACATGTTTTCTTTTCCACCTGTTGGATGGCATCGTTCTCCGCCTGGGCCTTGTTAGTGGCCTCCTTCTTCATTTTCTTGGCCAACTGCGTCATCTTGAGCCTGAACTCCTCCTTTTTGTGTTGCGTGGTAGACTTGCTCGACCTCGCCACCAAGTCTGAGGTAGTGCGCCACTTTTTTGGCCAACGATCAAGTACTGCATCAATCACGTCATCCGTTGCCAAGTAAGGCAAGTCATACCATGTCTGCTCAGGGTCCTTCTGTGCCCTGATCAATATGCGGTGAAAGTCTGTCGTGAACTCCGCATACTCCTATAGTTTGGCAAGCACAATAGGTGACAATAGTGGTTTGCAGTTGATAGCCATGTGGATGTTCATTTCCATCAAGATCCCGAAGATCTTACTATCCTTGATGCACTGAGCATCCTTGGTTGCCCACAACGGGGCATACTTCGCTACTTTTGGCAGGTCTGGTGCGATCGAGGGGAATTGATTGTCTTCTGGCAGCTCCTAGGCTACCAGCACAATAGATAGTAAGAGCCATGCATAGTGGAAGGTATTTTTGAACTCCTATTCCTCACGATAGTTCGCAAGGAACTCACTGCAGAGATAGCACACCCAATTAAACTGGACTCCCTCGGCGCATTGGGCTATAAGAGAAATGACTGGTGTCAGCACTTCATCTGCCTGACACTTCCTCATAACCTTTCCTACTAAAATCTGCATGGCCACCTTGATTGCAGGGTCATAGATACTCGAGATGGCATAGCCTTGTAGCTTCTTCACGAGCTTGAATTTCTCCTTCATGACCTACACGAGGGCCTGCTTGCCACCTTTTCCACCAAACATCATGGCCATATTTTCTCCTGTGTAGGGCAGCCGTGTGATCCTATGGATCAATCTGTCAGTGATGGGTATCGGATCCTCCAGCCACAGACACCCATCGTGCACCAAGCATAACAACTGCTTGATGACCAATACTGTAATGGGGGTGCGATTGTAGTGCGACACCCATAATAGGTTGAGCAGACCTGCCTTGTCTACTCCCCTGAGCCACTTCCGCAGTTCCAATGCAGTCATCCTGGTGGTTGTGTCAACAACACGATGCATTAACTGCTCTATCGCCAAGTGCGGGAACTTCTCATGGTCAGATAAGTCCTAATCTTCCAGTTTCAACAGAGGAACCTGCCCTAATCACGGTCCTTCAAAGACAATTTCATCTGGTAGCAGAGGTGTGTGCAAGGCAACCTTTCTTTCATCAATGTCCTTTGGCACTTTGGTCTTGCCTTTGCGCAGAGGGATGTATTCAGGAAACTTAGCGATAGGGTCAGAACCCTTGACTTCAACTTCCTCCACTTCCATGCCCAAATCCTCATCATCCATCAGGATGTCCTCAATTTCTTCCTCCTCTGGTTCCAAGTTAATGGCTTTACCTATTTCCTGTGCGGTGGGCTTGTCCTTAGGTGGGTTTCTTCTAGGCGATGCGTGCACTGGTATCATAGCCTGCTTGCCCTTCTTATCCTTCGCACTCTCCTTGGTTGGGGTCAGCTTCAGTCTAGGCATCTATGGTGATTTGGGGACTTCAGCTAATACCTCTACAACCTCTGGAGCAGCTCCCTCTACCTTCCTAACAACCTACGGCATAGCCCCCTCGGTTATCACTGCTTCAGCATCCATAGCTTCGGATCCTAGGAGAAAATCACAAATGCAATTGTGGTTGGATTCTGGTAATCGATCAAACACTGGGCGGTCGTGCAATGCTTCGAGGAATGCGTGGATCATGCACATCTGAGAACTTACCAATGCAATGTTCAAAATGCCAAGTGTTTTTTGTTGGGCCTCCACCTGTAGTTTATAGGCCATTTTGAATTCAAATCCGACTGTTCCCCCCACATTCAGTTCATTAATGTCGAATTGGCAGCAAATTTCCAAGGATCTTACCCATAAAGTTTGTCTTAAATGCCGACCGCCTACTCCATTTGGCCGCATTCCTACCATCAAATCATGAACAGTGACTTTAATGGTCACTTTTCAGTTGACCTGCGTGATTTCTCCCCGGGTAGCGCAACTCTCTCCGCGCTGTCGCAAACCTTGTGACATTTCCTTGTTCTGCACAATCCTCCAATCATGCAGTTCCCCAACCCGGGTAGTGTAGTTTATAGTCCCGCGCCTCCTTTCAGTTGCCTGGAGCACTAATACTATGCTACCCTCATATAGTCACCTGGTTGGATCACCGGTGTATGGCTTCAATCGGCTGCCATTCACCTTTCCTTGGAAGGGATCTCTATTCAATTTAACCAAGTGAAATTCTCCATGATCGATAATCTCCTTAATGACATAGAGCCCTAGCCAGTGCATTCTGAACTTTCCTAGAAATTTATCAAGCTTACTGTCATATAACAAAACCAAATCATTTACCTTAAAGGTGCGCAACTTAATGTGTCGATCATGCCATGCTTTTTCGTGCTGCTTTTGGACTTGTTGGTGAAATACAGCCAGAAATCTTTCTTCCTCAAGCTCAGCAAGCTGCGCGAGCCTCTCTTCCAGGGCTCCACAATCCATCATACCCGTGAGTGCCACTATGCGCAGACTAGGCACAATGTATTCCATGGGCATCACTGCTTCAACACTGTAGATAAGCCTAAAGGCTATCTGTCGAGTCAACTTTTTGCATGTCGTCTGATAGGTCCATAGTACTGTGGGTATGTGTAGTTCCTAATCACTTTGCTGAGCGTTGAAAACTTGGTAGTGCATTCTCCAACACCTATTGAATGCTTCCACCATCCCATTAGCATGTGGGTGATAAGGTGTGCTTTTTTGGTGATATACCTGAAATTCCTCCATCAGCGCGCTGATCATTTCATTCAAAAAGTGTGTACCATGATCACTCATCAAAATCTTTGGACACCCAAATCACGTCAGTACATACTCAAAGAGGAACTTCACAGTAGTCACGCTTGTGCAATCCTTCACAGGTTGTGCCTCCACCCATCGAGTCAAATACTCAGTCACGGTGATAATGTACCATGCTCCCATCTTCTTTCCTTGGGGTTGAATGGGTCCCACAAAATCTATCGCCCATTTCTCGAAAGGTTGCAACGTCATCTGTGGGTTCAAAGGCAGCTCATCTCTCTGCGATGGCCTGCTAGTCCTTTGACACACATCACACGCCTTGCAGTAAGCTTTTGAATCCTGATGGAGGGTTGGCCACCATAACCCTGTGCATAGAATCTTCTGTGCGGTCGCTCTTCCTACATAATGGCCTCCCGCGATGCCCCCATGAGCATCTGTGAGGATACTACTCCTTTCAAACTTTGGTACATATCATCGTAATACTTCATCAGACCCCATTTTGTACAGATGTCCGGCAATGACAGAAAATTCTGTTGCACGTACCACTAACTCCTTTTTCTGCGAGACGTTGTAACCTTTTGGGGCAGTTCCTATTGTTAGGAAGTGTATGATGTTTTTGAAGTGTCCATCCGCAATGCGCACTGCAAATAGCTGCGCGTCAGGCAATCCCTCCTCTAAATTAATGGGCTCTTCCCCCGTTTCGATGTGCGACAGATAGTCTGGTCCCACGTTCAGTCGTCCAAGCTTCACAATAACTTCAAAATCATATTCCTAGAATAATAACAACCACCTACAGATTCTCCCCCCCCAACATAGGCTTATTGACCAGGTATTTCAATGCAGAATGATCCATATACATCTTAAAATGTCCACCCAACAAATAGTGTCTAAACTTCTGGAGCGCGTATACCATGGCTAACCCTTCGCGCTCGATGGTGGAATAGTTCTTCTCAGCCTTAGATAACCTCCTGCAATGAATACTATAGGATGGTCCAATTCTCCTCTGCCAACCTGTGCCAGTACTGCTCCCAGTGCTATACATGACGTGTCTAAATGTACATGAAACTCCTTCTTCCAATCTGGGAAGACTAAAATTGGTGCGGTGACCATTTTTCCTTTCAATACATCCAAGATTTTTTGACAACCCTCATTCCAACAGAACATGGCATCCTTTTTCAACAACTTCTCCATGGGCGCGGTGATCTGGGCGTAGCCCTTGATAAATTTCCTGTAGTACCCAGTATGTCACAAGGTTGCGCGCAACTGTTTTACACTCCTTGGCGCCTCCAAGTTAAGTATCACTACGATCTTCACAGGATCTACCATTAGTCCTTTTCTACAAACCACTTGACCCAACAGAGTCCCAAGAGGCACACAAAACATGCATTTCTTGAGATTGAGCACAACTTGGTACCTTCGACAAGTATCTAGCATCAAGCGCAAACTTGCCACATGGCATTTCACCAGCCCAAACATAGTCCAGTCATCAAAGTACACCTCTAGAAACTTATGAATGAATTCTTTGAATGCAGCAATGACTACGCACGAAAAAATCACAGGTGCATTCTTCAATCTAAAAGGCATTACAGTGTACTGAAAACATCCCCATTCAGTCGCGAAGGTCATCTTGCTTCTATCTTCAGGCGTGATTTTGATCTGATGGTACCCAGAGAACCCATCAGTGAAGGAGTACGCTTCCTGGCCACCTACATTATCCAATACCTCATCAGTGAATGGAGTCGGGAAAGGATCATGTACACAAGCATCATTCAACTTCCTGAGATCTACACATATCCTTATTTCATCCTTCTACTTCTTTTCCTGTACCACCATTGGGCTCACCCAATTAGATTCTTCTATGGGCTCAATGATGCTTGCTGCGAGCATCTTGTCTAGCGTGGTTACAACTTAGCGTGGTTACTTCATGTAGCTGATTCTACCAACGCTCTTATTCTTCATCAGAGTTTGAGGTGCAGGAACTCTTGCGATCCCATGTAATTTGTCCATCCACTGTCGAATTCACCCAATCTTGGTCAAGCACTGTTATCTTATATATGCAGTCCAAATCATCATCGCTTTCGTAATTGTGGACTGGTTCAGCATAGCACGATCCTTCAGCAGGATCTAGGGGTACTATTACGTGGAGTGATTTCTTTTCAAATATCATCTTTCGCTTCTTTAGGTTGATTACCCTGTTCATATCAGTAGCCCAATCAATGGCAAGGAGCGCAGGGTAGGGGTTGCTGTCATCCACAATCTCTATCACTTCAAAGTCAGCCAATGCACTTGTGCCTTCAATGTCTACAGTTACTCCTTGCATCCATCCCATGGGGATGATCTTTTGCTGATTTTCCATCCTTAACTGAATCAGAGACCACTGCAGTGCGGGTCTCCCCATCTGCTCCCAAGTCTGCTTTGGTAAAACGTTCGCATCTGACCCCAGATCCAGAATAACCTGATCCATTTCATATTCTCCTATCTGCATGGTTAGTCTCATCTCTCATCCTATCCTTGCTTTATGCTTACCAATCTTTCATACCATGCGTGGTTCACCCGGAGTGTTTCTAGCGCATCTATTTATAAGTTCCTGTAACCCCTTCACAACCTTGCTATCACGCAACAACTTCATGTAGGTCTCTAGAAAGGTCGTAAGCATAGAAGGGTCCATTTCCTGATCAGGCTTATCCTGGCTTCCTGAGGTAGAGGCCTTAGTGAAGCTCTTCCTTGCTTCCATCAATGTTTCGTGTGCGTGCTCCAAATCAAATTCAACCTCCTTCGCAGGAGCTTTGCGAACCCATGCGCTATCTTCGGGCTGTTTCCCCTTATCATCGCCCATTGCAATTCCACTTTGGAGCACTATATTCACATTCGGATCCTCTTCGTGAGGCTCAGCCCTCATCATTTACAAGTTCTGAGTCGGCTGAGGTGGTAGCACCCCTTTGTCGCGTATCCTTGCTATCAGCGTAGCACAATACTCTGTCTCATGATCAAATTGAGTACAATATTTGCACGAAGGATGCATTGGGTTAGCGCATTCACGAGCATAGTGTCTTGGTCCTCCATAATTGTAACAGATCAACTATCCCTGACCTCTGCTAGGTCCTCCTCTGCCTCAGCCTCGTCCGCGCCCTTGAAACCCTCTTCGCGCCATACCAGCGCTTTGGTCAGGAGGTTGCGTTTCTACCTGAACTCTATAGGTGGGTGTTCTGTCCATCATCAATTCATAACTTTGGCAGTTGTGCTCATCATGCCCTACCGACCTATAGAAGTTGCAGAATCGTTGTTGCAGTGTTTGTACAAAGTTCTGTAGCAAATTACAGTTATCAATCGTATGTTTCCCTGCTACGTGACATATAGTGTACCACAACACAGGCCCCGCGCTCGGTCTTGCTTGGGCTTCCGGCCTCAAAGGCATTGGTACTCCTCTTGCGATATAGTTCGCAAAGACTGGGCATTGGTATTTGTCATGCCCCTGACCTTTACATTTCAGGCACCATATCTCTTTGCGCACCTCCGGTCGAACTGTTCTATCTTGCTTCAAACTTTGCATTTCGAGGCAAACATTTTGCAACTGAGCATGGATCTACTGAACCCCCAGATTCAGATATTGCATCAGTGTTTCATGTAATATTATTGCAATATCCAAGGCCTCTGCCTGAGTCATATTCTTCTGTTGTGACAGTGCAACTCTTAGGTGTGGCAGGGGTGAAGCCACAAACCACTCGCGGTGTTGTCCATTTGTTAAGTTCATATTAGCTTCACGGATTTTACACTTCAATCTCTAATCCAATTCCCAAGGTGTCTCACCTAGTTTCATTGCAATTTCCTTGAACCCCACAATCGGCTGCGCCTCAGATTTAGGCCTACTGAACTCTTTATTCAATGTGGTTTGGATTTCTGCAAACCCAGCATTTGGGTTATCGTTAAAGTACTTGATGTACCAAGTTAGTGCGCGATCCTGAAAAGCGCTAACCAATGTTTCCTTCTTCATGTGATCGTCTATGATGCCCTGAGCTTCCCATACAACTTTTACGACGAACCAGAACTAGTTTGGATCCTCATTTCCCAAGCCCTTAAATAAAGGCAGCTTCACTGAATTCGCCATGTTGAACAGTGGTGGAGGTGGTGATGGTGTGGGCGAAGTCGCAAGGGGAAATGGTGATGAAGGTGGAGGTGGTAGTCATGGGAACCCTCACTTTATCAACTGAACTGCACTTGCGGAGAAGCCTGTGCTACTCCCTCTTCGTCACTCAAAGGAGGTGAAATCAGTGGGCTATATTTGGGACCCTTTCTTTCTTCATTTCTATAATTTTTTCCACTTCGCGTAGCTCTGAACATCAAGGTAGCTGCATAACCCATTTTTCGCACAATAACATCTTAATCCAAGTGTTTAAAGACTTCAAGTACTTACCTCGTGGACCTTTGAAAAAGCACCACTCTGCCTCACTGTAACTAACTGAGGTATTGACCGCGAATTCAGTCACAAATCCTCCTATGATATGATCGAGCCAATGATCGATAGCGCAGGCGATCTTATCCTCAGAGGCTTCCAGTCTCTATACTAGCTCCGGGGTCCAGACAATAGGACCGTCAAGTCTCCACCTTCCTTGGCTATCCGCTAGCTTCGCGATCCACTCATATAACTCAACTAGAAAGGAACAGAAAAAGATCTCATGGATTTCTGTATATAGGTACCTGTCCAGCCACTGTACCTTTTTCAGCTGTGGATTTCTATTCTCCTGTGCCGTGAATTCATGGATGTTCCTATCCAACGAATCTTCAACCTATTTCTTAGTTGGATTCCAGTGATACGACATCACACATCTCTTATGCAGATTCCGGTCCCGGCAACCAAACCATTTTTTGGCTTCGTGGGGCCTAACCCAGGTTCAACATTAATTAGCCAAACAAATCCTTACACTACTGGCCCTTTCGACATCAGCCCATGGAGCGTGGACCAAAGTCTCACCTGAAGTAGTATGGGGGGATGCTGGAACCAAGTTTTTGCACCTTGAGATGGTCGTGATGTCAGTTTATACCATCAGCCCCTACTTTTGCGTAGGTCACGAAGCCTTAGGGCTTTGTCAGTCTACCCTTTTATTCCACCCTTCAGTACCCCTGCGAAGGTGTATAATTGACGTTCACACAACCTTAACCCATGATCCAGGTACTTCTGTGCAGCTATGATAGCGTATTGTATAGGTTCCCAAGTTCTCTTAGGTGTTTTACTTATCTTACTAATCAATCACAGTTAGTGCCACGTAAACTGATATCCTTACTTGCATTCAATTAACCAATACAATCATATATATTCACGCATCACATAAACATTGTAAATTAAACCCAAAATGCAATATAATCAGATGCATTAACAAGAACTAAATACACAGTAATTGCAAAATACTTCTCTTTATTGATATCTTTAAGTTAATACAAACTCTATCTGCCCTACGCACACAGCTGCAAGGGTCCGCGCACTCAGCTGCAGACTTCCACCCTAGGCCTCTGTGCACTCAGCTGCAGAGCCTCTACCTATGCTAAGACCCGAGAACACTTAGACTTCAATGCTTAACTCCTTACTTCATTCTTCGCTATCCCTACTTAGAGCTTACTTATTTAGCTCATTTTTATACAATCCCATGGTCTGCGGACCATGGGTGGATCTTTACAACCAACTTTACACTTTACAAAATAAGGGTGGACAACCCTTTATGACTCTTGACACCTTCGTGCTCCGCGACCACAAAATGCGGAGACTTTACAACTTTATTACAAAATTGTCCCAAAACATGGGCTTTCAGCCCCAACATTGTCCTTGGGGGAACCCGTTCCCAACAATATGGTTGTTCTGAAGCATAAGGATGTGATCAATATTATTTGATCAGTTGAGAAAATCCATACCCATAAGAAGAATGGAGTTGGTCCATGCCCAAAAGCTTCACCATCCATTCCCCGGATGGAATTGATTCAACTTTTGTTGTTGATACCTATCAAAATTCACCAGATGTGCGTTAGGTGGCTGTGCTAGTTGTAATTGAAATCATAGTATGATAAACATAACATATCCTAAACATTCCTTCACACTAATTCCTATGCTGATGTACATTTGGTGTTTATGAAGGGATTGTGAAAAGCTTGAGCGAAATCCTGATAGATAGATCAAAGTTTGTAAGCATAGGTATGGAAGAATGCATGTGACTTTTTTGTATTTACTTCTTCACGAATTCATTCCATCACAGTGTTGAGAGATATTTGAAATGCAATCATCACATCTAGTGTCATGTTTATTGTTTCTCCTTCCTGGAAATAACAATATTATACATGTAATGTTTTTTCTATTTTCTATTTGTATGTTTTAGTTTAGATTCACATTAACTCTTTTGAAATAATGTATCAAAATAATTATTTTTGGGGGTTCTACCATTATCTGAAACTTGCTTCAAAAATAATCTATATGTAAAGACCTTAGTAGGAATTGTGGGTGTAACAACCTTTATTGACGCAGATAATGTCGAAACATTTGTCAAAGAAAACACATCATTTTACCTATGGTTGTATTCTTAATATCATTCACTTTGGGCATTTTCTTGCTTTCTAGAATATGTTAAAACCACTGGAGAACCTTTTTTGTCTCACTGGTTAAAACATATCAAATATGCCCACTAATTTTTGTAAGGAGGAACCTTTATTGTATAAGGGGAAAGTCCTTATAAACAAGCATATGGGATGATGTACAAGAGTGATCAAGTTATTGGAAATTGTTATTTGGGGATGATACCAAGGTTGTAGGGATAGGTGGTAATAAAATGATTTGGGAAAGTGAACCATAGTGACAATATAGTCATTTATGGTTGGATCTATATCTATAACATCGATGGTTTGGTCACCCAAACGTAGTTGAGGAGAATCATCCAAACTGAGTGAGACAGTCTACTCATGAGAGGGAAGAGTTAGAAGATCATATAAGGATTTTTTTAAGGAAATATAAAGTGCTCTGTTACTATAATATCTGGGCTAAACCACTATAGCTCTTACCTGTATTCATAATGCCCCTTAGGATGGTATATGGAACCTAGGTATATCCACCCACCCCTAGGTGTATCCACCTTGCCATTATCCACTCCAGCCCTATGTATACTCTCTCTGCCATTTAAGATGGCACACATGGCCCTAGGTGTATCTACCCTACCCCTTAGGACAACACATGTCTTGTAAGTGAGAGAGAATTGAACATGAACCTTCATTATTCACATAAATTTACATATCACAAACTTGCCATATGAGATACCCCTAGGGAGCTAACTGTTGGGTTTTTTCTTAATTTTCTTTCCCATGCAAGTTATCAAAGACAAATATTGAAGTGAAATTTTATACTCATAGAATTCTTAAATAAAATTAATATGAAGACAAATTATGCTTTTTTTTATAAATATTCTTGGACGATAAACACGATATGGATGTTTGCGAAAAAAGTTTATACCGTATTTAAAATATATACTTAATACTAACTAATCTATATTTTAGAGGAACATATTCAGTGATAGTGCCCTGATATGAATTTCCTCAAATTTTGGTGTTGAAATCTCTGTGTCAGCATCCTAGTCATCCTAAAAGTCCCATACAATCTGACTTAACAAAAAGCCAAAATAACATAACATGCACAAGAAAATACACTTGTTACAGATAAGTGATTTATACATGACTTCACTTTACAATGTACCTAAACAGGAATATGCAACAAGTAATTATAATTTTACAAAGCAAGCTAATTGTACAAAATAGTCTACACATTCTTTGCCTAACCAAGCTTATGGGTTCTCTTTCTACACTCCCTCTGCTTCAAAGGTTGCTTTGAGAACTACATCAATTTCCATTTTCCACCTATCGCTTCCCTTGCATGGGATCACATGCCCTCTTTTTCCTTCTTGGGATGAAGTTCAAGATGGAGTTTCCAACACTATTCAATCTGGTGCGAGGTTCATGCTACAATGGGTACAAAAATGCTTATGCTTGCCCATTGACAAGGAAGTCTTCATACCTGGGAGAGGTTCCTCATATCTCGTCCCAAAGATTTGATCCATTTTTTTGACCATCGCCTTATGTTGCTCACACTCAGCCACACAATGGTTGAATTCATCACAAAATGTATAGGGAAACATTTCCCATAAAAGATAATAAGCACAAACATTTCTAGAATCTCCATGATGCTTATACTTGTCTTTTGGGATATGATTTTGACGAGGAGAACTAGAATTTCCATATCCTTTGGAATGTTCATCTCTCTACGGAGACAATTTGTCACTATCACTACCATCATGGTGTGTTGTACCATCACTTCATAGGAGCCCCTTTGGCATGAACTCCATACCTGACGATTTCTTTGCCTCAACAATTTTGGAGCACCCTCCAATTTCTTCATGGCCATAACCCAATCCTTCATATTGTGGTCATTCCTTCACTTCGATAGGATTAATGATGCCTTGGCCATTGACTCTGAGGCCCCTTCCATCATAACCCATCTGAGTTAAAAGCTTCATACCAATCCCCTTTGTATGCTTTTCAAAAGCTGAAAAATATGTGTTATCAACATTAACTGAAGGAGTAGAACTGGAAATACGAATTACCTCCTCTCACTAACCACCCATATTTTTTTGTTTCAAATGTTAATGAAGAAGTGGGTTATGTCTCTAGCCAACCACTTTTACCAACTAGCACATCCAACAACAACATCCAACAATGTAATAAATTGTTTTTCCATCCAATATATAAATTAAACTCATTTAAAAATATTATAAATTTTTATGTAAATATAATACATAATAGCTTTTTAGTTGTACATATTAGTGCAACTAGAACTTAGTTTATTATATTATTGATCATATATTAACAATTACTCTAGTTTATTATATTATTGATCATATATTAACAATTACCTATAAAACATAGCCTAAATTGATCACTTAATAAAATTAAATTTATTTATAACTATTATGTATATAGTGTTTAACCAGTGTGATTTTACATTGTTCTATTTATATATAATATGTTTAACCATTGTGATTTTACATTGTTCTCGTTTATTAATATGCTTTTTATTTTATTTTTAAATTTAAATTTTAATTGTTATTTCTATAAAAATATATTATAAAATTAAAACATTCTCTGATAATTAAAATTTTGTAATTATCATTTTATTATTATTTATGTTTTTTTCCCGCCTTTCCCCTATTTTTATATATCACATTTAATCAACAATGTTAATCTTCACATTTTATTAATTGGTTTTTAATCTAATGTAGCCACACTAATTATATTCACCTTACCAAACTAATTGCTTTTATTATCTTTTTTTTTTTATAACTTAGGCTTATCTCAATTATAACTTAAACTTATGTCAAGGTATTGTTCAGAGGCATTTGATTATTCATTGGAATATTGTGTGTTGTGTTTTATCATGAAAGTGGGTGTAAATTAATGATGGTTTGTAGTGATGTGTTAGTGGAAGGAAAAACAACAATATGTTAATTTGGAGGAGTAATTAAACGTACTTGTGTAACGTATTTGAAGAAGGTGTAAAAAGATGAAATGTAGAAAAATGACTTGTCTTTCCAAATATATATTTTTTATTTATAGAAATTGTGTCTAACTATGTGAATTTTGAGTTTTCTAGCACTCATATGTTATTCTTCATGCAAAATATAATACATATGTTTAGGTTAGTGCAACCTTTGAGTATTTAAATAATGGAATCTTGGTATAAAAAATTGTAGAGTTGTAGAGAACATATTGTTCTTGTGCACGACTATTTTCCAAAATTTATAATCATATATATATGAAAGCCATTATACCCTTGAAAGTATAGGGTCTTCTGTTACCACAATTTAAAATAGTCTTAACATTTATGAGAGTAGTCTTCAGCGAAAATCATATCATATTTTATTTGTCGATGTGTTTCAAACCCACGAGTGTGGTTCATCATCAGGACGAGTTGAAGAATCAGATCAGAGTTGCAGTTAAATAGAGAGAGCAGGACCTCAAACGGTTAAATTTGATTGGGAAATGGTTATAATTGACTGGACAACTAGACTGTACTAACGACTACTACGAAAGGCTAAGTTTGACTGGGCACCAAGACCAAGAAATAGGGAGAGAGAGAGAGAGAGAGAGAGAGAGAGAGAGAGAGAGAGAGAGAGATATTGGGGGTAGATAAAGAGAGAAGGAGGGAGAGAGAGATATTGGGGGTAGATAAAGAGAGAGGGAGGGAGAGAGAGATATATATATAGAAATATATATATATCTATATATATATATATATATATTGGGGGTAGTTAAAGAGAGAGAGAGAGAGAGATATTAGGGGTAGATAAAGAGAGAGGGAGGGAGAGAGTGGAGGGGAGAGAGAGAGAGAGAGAGAGAGAGAGAGAGAGAGAGATATTGGGGGTAGATAAAGAAAGAGGGAGAGGGAGAGAGAGAGAGAGATAGAGAGAGAGAGAGATATTGGGGGTAGATAAAGAGAGGGGGGGAGAGAGTGGAGGGGGAAGAGAGAGAGAGAGAGAGAGAGAGAGAGAGAGAGAGAGAGAGAGAGAGAGATATTGGGGGTAGATAAAGAGAGAGGGAGGGAGAGAGAGATATTGGGGGTAGATAAAGAGAGAGGGAGGGAGAGAGAGATATTGGGGGTAGATAAAGAGAGAGGGAGGGAGAGAGTGGAGGGGGAAGAGAGAGAGAGAGAGAGAGATATTGGGGGTAGATAAAGAGAGAGGGAGGGAGAGAGAGAGAGGGAGGGAGAGAGGGAGAGGGAGATAGAGAGAGATATTGGGGGTAGATAAAGAGAGAGGGAGGGAGAGGGAGAGAGAGATAGAGAGAGATATTGGGGGTAGATAAAGAGAGAGGGAGGGAGAGAGTGGAGAGAGAGAGAGAGAGAGAGAGAGAGAGAGAGAGAGAGAGAGAGATATTGGGAGTAGATAAAGAGAGAGGGAGGGAGAGAGAGATATTGGGGATAGATAAAGAGAGAGGGAGGGAGAGAGTGGAGAGCGAGAGAGAGAGAGAGAGAGAGAGAGAGAGAGAGAGAGAGAGAGGGGAGAGAGGGAGAGAGAGGGAGAAGGAGGGAGAGAGAGAGAGAGAGTGAGAGAGAGCGAGAGAGGGATATTGGGGGTAGATAAAGAGAGAGGGAGGGAGAGAGTGGATGGGGAAGATATATATATATATATATATATATATATATCAATAGTGTTGAAGAGGGAATAGAGAATAGAGTAGAGTTGAAGGAGAGATATATCGATAGTGTTGGGGGAGAGAGAGACAGTGATTGTGAGAGAGAGAGAGAGAGAGAGAGAGAGAGAGAGAGAGTGAGTGTGTGTGTGAGAGAGAGAGAGAGAGTTGAAGGAGAGGTATATCGATAGTGTTGAAGGGGGAATAGAGAATAGAGTAGAGTTGAAGGAGAGATATATCAATAGTGTTGAAGGGGGAATACATATATATATATATATATATCGATCGAGAGAGAGAGAGATATAGAGATTTTTGTCCCTTTTGTCCCTTTTATAATATGGGGAGATAATATTTGTTTTCTTGTATAATTGGAGGACAAATTTTGTAATTGGAAGACAATATATATATTTATTTTTTATTGGAAGAAAATTGTTGTCTCCTTGTAATTACAATCCATTTAAACATGGGGAACCATTGTAGTTGGAAAAGAAAGTCGTTAAGGAAAAAAAACCATAGAAAATATCATTGAAGCAACATAAAAGGCCAGGGTAGGTATGGAAAAATTTGTACCATTAGAAAAGGAGAATCTAATTTCCAACATGATAGATGAACCTCCAATGGATATTCCATGCAAGAAAATTGTTGTGGATGATTAGATGATGATGCATTTGCTTGGAGATGATTATAATATGGATGAAATTAGAGAGGCAACTAGTGCACAACTTCTTGATGAAGAAGCCACTTTGGTGCAATCTCTTGTTTAACAATACAACATTTCAAAAGCTACCCTTAAATACATTTAGTTTGTAATACCTCTGCCCATCTAAGATGATGTAAATATATGTATAGTGATATTTAGGTTGGTAAGCCAGATGTATGTGGTTATAGGCTGGTGAGTCGAGTTATATTATGTGGCCCTCATGCCCATATACATATGTTAGATATGTTTTGGGGCTAGCATGCCAAGGTATATATGTCATTTTGGCTAAGTGGCTAGATATCCAAGATTGTAAATACAATGTAAATTGTTGTACATATTTTAATAATAAAATAGGTTGGTTGTGGAGCTCCATAGTAAAGAGAATGGGGGCAATACAACTCCACGATAAAAAGGCAATAAGGGATGTGATAGGTGTTGATGAAAGGACACCTGGGGCCCACATGGTCTCACGGTGCCACATGGAAGAGAAGGGGGCAAGAAGATTATAGAATTCATTCATTTATTCATGGTAATAGATTAGTCCATGAGTCCTGAGCTCAGAATCTGCAACTGACTAGAGTTCTGGTGAATTTTGTTTTTTTTTAACTAAATAATGAGCCCAATGTTTGGGTTTTGGATTGACTAGAAGTTATTTCAGTTTATGGTTGGAGGGGTGCCTAGAGAGCAACACAAGCTCCTACAAGCCTAGAGATGAGATCATCTTAGCTGGCCGTAAGGTGACCTGAAGAGTTGGGCACTGCCAAGGGACTGGGAAAGAGCAAAGAAGGGGTGTGCCACTTGGGCACAAGTTCAAGAGAGTGGGATCTTGTGGTTGGAACATTGTTTGCTGGATAGGTGCCTTGTTCGATGATATGTTTGTTATTTGGTTTTCATTGTTTCTTGTGGAGTTGTAGCCCCAACTCGGGGGTGACCCGTGGTTGAGATGTATAGGTGGAGAGCCCATAGCCAATTAGTTTTCAGTTACATATAAGTGTTCTTGTGCCATGTGTGTAGATTTATATTCATGTGCAATGTATTCTTGAAAACCCTAGTTAGGGTTCTATATTTATGATTATTCCACTATGCATAATTCTAACATGCTGTTACATGGTTTACATTATGTACTTTATGTGTATTTATGTGTCTTAATGATAAACCCTAATTTGGGTGTTTGTTGTATTGGTTGAGTACCATGGGTTGCATCTTTTTGTATGAATATGTTTGCAAACCATAGTTAGGGCATGTTGTTGATGAAATTAATATTCCATTGTGTTGTGCATTATTTGATGGGTGTATTACTGGTTAATTGCATGAATTTATGCTTAACTTGCACATGGTGCTCAAACATGGGTATTGCAAGTAATCTGTTTGTAATAATTGTAACAAATTAATTAATGTTAGGTTCAGGGGTTTTGGCCTTTGTAGACTTGTAACAAATCATGGGATGATTTACAGTGAAGTATTGGCCACATAGGAGTTTCAATGGCTCTGGGGTAGTACTAAGTTGTGGAAAAAACCTAATTCCTTGTGCACAAACCCTAGTTTTCAGAGTGCAAATTGGTGATGATCTTATTGGGTTTGCTTATTAGGTTTTTTTGTGTTAAATATAATTGTCATTCCTAACTCTGAAATACTTTATGTAAACCCTAATTAACGTGTGAATGTTAATGGCTAAAACATTGCACTATTTATTTGTTTGTCATACACATTTTAATGGATTCAAGTATGTAAAATTTATAAGTTCCTTAGATAAAACACCAAAGGACACCATTCACAAATAAATCACTAGATCAATACACCAGTATTCTTGACGTGGTTAAAACCATCAAAGAGGGAAACAATCCATGGCCTAAGCCAACGCGACCACTTTAAGAAATTTATTAATGTAAAAGAAAGAAAATTTGCATAAGCTTCTCTCATGAACGGTCACGTAAGAAATGACCCTCCATCCTCTTTATATAGAGATCATGGACCAATCGAGTGTTAAGCCACAGATCAAGTGTCGATAATACCGAGGAGAGAATGAACAATCAGATTTCTTCATGTCTAGAACATATCGTGACCGTCGGGTTGTATGTTACAAAAAGTATATACTAAAGAAACACACTTTACCTAACTATACACTAGACCAAGTTATACTTAATTATTTCCTATGTGTCAGAATATCATAACAAAATCTAGGGTTAATACCCAAGTAACATAATTACAATATGGTTCACACATAATTATAGGGCACTAGAAGTGGAACAAGAATTATGTGCTTCCGCTGGAACATTTAGTGAATTATTTGGTGAGTTTTGGTTTTTGGTTCAGTAGCATTACCCATCTAGGGGCCAAGGACGTTACAAGGTGGTATCGAAGCTAAATTACAACATTGGAAATACATGGGACAAAGACAAAGCACAATGGAAACTTTTGAAGGATGTCTTCCAGCTATTTGATAGAATGTCTAAAAGGGAAACATGGAGTACTGAGTCAATTATACTTTAATTCATAAAAAATAAAGGACTGCACTTCGACCCAGTTTATTTTTCAGCTTCATTGCATAACTTTGACATTTATTTTAGCTAGGGTATGTGAATGCAATTTTGTTATTATAGCAATTTATGGGTTTTCCTTTTAGTGACATTGTAATGGTTAGAGATGGACGAAGGGCCTTATTTTAGGTATATTATTGCATATTCTGTGATATTCTGTTGGAAACCAACTAAATGAAACTTGTGGTTTTAAGTGAACAGGTGTTATGAAACCAACTCACAAAAAGATAGAAAAAATAGATAAACGACTTCAAAATCAACCTCTTTGAGGGGGAAAACCTCCTTTACATTACACAAATGAGCAATTCTTGGATGATACAAATGACAAGACCTCCTTTCTATATATAGGAGTCTAAGCGGCCCCAATATAATCAGAGCCCACATAACAATAATATGGGGCATAACAATAACAAAAGTGAGATTCTATGCGGTACAATAATAACAACATGGGGACTATATGGGAACAATAATACAATAAGGGGGCTACACTAACAACAATAAGGGTTTACACTAGTAGTATGGGGACCTAACATGGCCCTCTCCTTCAAAAAGTGTTGTCCTCAATGCTTGAGTAGTTCTGATGCTTTTGTATAAAATTATCATCCTCCCATGTGCAATCTTTAGCAGGCAAGTTCTTCAACTTGATGAGATACTCTGAAATTGATCGATTTCGTAGCTGTCGATTTCTTGTTTCTGTGACTACTTCAGGTTCCAATAGAATTTTTCCTTCTTCATCAAGTTCTCTCAATATTGTTTGAACTAGGATCTTCTTCAACTTTTGAATGAGTGCCCACACTTCTTCGTCATTGTTCCATTCATCCCCTGCTTCGTTTATCCAATCTAGTTGGATAATATAAATGGCACAAAACAATGCTTCCACATCCTCATCATTTCTTGAGAGTGCATCTGCAACAACATTTGGCTCCCCTTTTTTGTAGATGATTTCAAAGTCATAACCCAACATCTTTGTCACCCATTTCTTTTGTCCTTTTGATGATAATCTTTGTTCTAAAAAGTATTTAAGACTATCATGCTCCATTTTTATCTTTAAGTGTCTTCCCATTAGGTAAGGTATGATGTTTGGAGGAACACTTCCTCGAATCAAATGAATAGCATGATCATGATCATGAATAGGGGGGAGGCCTTTGGGAGTCTCAAATACCTTGGAATGATCATCCAAGAATTTTTGGAGATCAGGAGAAATAGATGATTTCGATGTGGGAACCTCTAGTGAACATAATTGTGCAATTACGCCTCAGTGTTGTTTCTTTAGAAGCTTTTTCATTCCATTAGAGCTGATTATCTTTCTGATTTTCTGTGCAATACCCCTTAATTCAACTTCCTTTCCTTTTGACAATTTTTTCATGAAAAGTTCTTGAAAATTAAAAGCTATTATACCCAAGGATTGTAGACATGGGACTCCTAGTACAACATCAACACCACCCATTGGAATGGAAAGCATTGGGCTATTCAATACATATTCTCCCATGGATAGCTTAATATTATGGCACTTTCCAGAGGAATTTATGGTTCCTCCACTTGCAACCATCACTTGACACTCTGGTGCTGGATGTAGGAAGAAATTTAATGCCTTAGCTATCTTACAATGAATAAAATTATGGGTACTACCCGAATCAATCAACATTATTACCTCTTCTTATTGATATGCCCTTCTATCTTGATAGTTTGAGGAGTGGCAATTCTGGCCAATGCATTACAAGATATGGTCGGGTTCATTTCTTCTTTCTCTAGGGTTTGTTCCTAGTGTATATCCTCTTCTTTTGACATTTATTGTTCCTTTTCTTCCTCCTCTTCACAATCTATGTAAAATAATTTCTTCTCAGCACACTTATGACCTTTAGTGTATTTTCTATCACAACTATAACAAAGCCATTTTGCTCTTTTTCCTTCCAATTGTTGTGGTGTGAACCTTGTAGGTTGTGGAAGGCTAGGGGCAACAACACTTCCATCTTTATAGTTATGAGTGGCAGGCTTCCTTGTTGCCATAATTTTTCTTTCCATTTTTCTTACCAACCTGAATGCCTTCTCCAATGAATCAGGTTCCAAAAGACGAACCTCATGTTGAATGTTATCCTTTAAAGTCCCTATGAAGACATCAATCCTCCATTTCTCTGGAATATCATTTACCCTTATATTCAATTTTTGGAAGTCCTCAATGTGCTCTGCCATTGAACCCTTTTGTTTGAGATTTATCAATTGTCTGAAGAAGGCGTTTCTCTTTCTATCCTCATAATGTGCTATCATTTTGTTGATGGTACTGGACCCGCAAACATGTCAAGGGATCTCCCCGGTAAGAAGTCCTAATTAGACCTTAGACCTTTTGGTGTAGGAATCCCAACAGTGGGTCGTATGGTAATTCCTTGACCGCGATTTCACACAGAGGCAAGTAAGATAACTTCGTTGTTAGTAAGGGTGTGACAACTGCAGTGAGTCAAGGAAGGTGCATGAGAGGTTCTAACACATGGGGGTTGAGGTGAGTGCACCCCTTGGCAACCTGTAATAGTACTCGGCTTGGAAGGGAACACACGAGCAAAGATACATCACAACATGGAAGGCAAGTTAGCGAGCAATCCAAAGTGATGGTTAAACCAACAACACATTTCAGAAAGATTCATACATACTTATACAAAATAGTCCATACATGCATGCGTAAGCAAACAATACATATATCATTTAGAGTACCAGATAGCATAGAATACAATACAACATATGCATGAAATGTGCTGGATATTATTATATAAAGAAGTGTAAGTTCCTGTCATATAATACATCCTTGTCCAACCACTAGTTCCAATAGTGGAACGTTACAGCCACATCCGCCTGCTCCTCCAAAGAGATGTACTAGCTCTGCGCAGTGGAGAAGCCAAGGCGTGTTACAATACTGTCCAAGCTCTCTCCAAGATAGTCTTATCGGAAGCTTGGCGGACCAAAACCTTGTACAATGAGTTATGAGGGACTATTTATAGCAAAGGGTGGGGTGACCTTTAACATTCCCCTTTGTGACAGTTCAACTACTCTCATGACTCTTCACCTACTCTATGACTGTTACATCCAACTATTGACACTTGACTTACACTTGACATGACTTTACATTACAATGCACATGTACCCATGTGAAACAAAATGGCTTGAGCAAGCCATGCTAGACATCACTCTGACTTAGACAACCATGGAAGTCCAACTCCTTAACATCTTCATGCTGATCGATAGTAACATATTGATGCCAAGATCGGTAGTCCTTGATGGTGTCCATGCGCTCCACCATGACATCCTTCTGAAACCTGAATATTGCCTCCATAGTATCCAGGTACACTGCTCAGGTTCCTTTGTCCAACTCGTCTGAAATCATGTGCATCATTGTCTTCAATGCGGTTGGACTAGCAACATACTTGTGCATGATGTCTGCACTGATGGGCAAGTCTGGGCTGGTGGAAATGCACATCAACTCGTTGAAGTATGAGTCAAGCTCTAGTCAGACCTGTTTCTTTGTCTTCGCCTAGGTGAGAGTCCCAATAGATGGGATCGCATGTGTGCACACCACAACATCCATACTCTTGAATACTCGTGCATGGGAAGCCTGTATGCTAGTGATGAGATGCAAGAGCTCTTCATAGTTCCAGATTTGACTCCATATATGTGCCTTCATCTTGACTACATTGGCCCTCATCATCTTAGGAAAGTGAAGCGGGTCTCCCTTGTATTTCATCATCCATGTTTGTATGTCATCAACAACAGTATGTAAGTTTGTCAACATACGTTCTCTTCTAGCACATCGTTGTTTCCATCCATTGAGATGGAAGATTGCCTTATGCACGATACCAAACTTGGAGTACAACACTCGCATAACTGTGTAAAGGGACAATACTTCATCTAGTATTGCCTTCTTCAGTTAAGCTTGGGAGGACATTGTCACCAAGTCTCCTCCTTGCTTGACCATCTGTAGTTCCTTTTCCATTCTCTCATTCTCATCTATCAGAAAGTGAACAATTGAGCTAGTGGCTTCGGCATACACTCTGGTTGCATCAACCAAGGCTACTATATGTTTGCATACATCAGTCATGATCACTCATTCCTCAACTTGCGTAGGAGATGTATGATCCTCCAAAGTTGACACTCTGTGAGACTGCACAACTCTATGTTGAGATTCGTCGAATGAGATGTTGTGCATCTCTCCTTCTGGCTGATCACCAAGGATCTCAGTGCCTCCTTGGTCACTTGAGACTTGCTCATCATCTGGATGTGGTGAAGCGGGTAAGTCGACCTCTTGGTGATGAGGCATGAGGTCGGTGTCCTGTTTCAACTCTTGTTGCTCCATGTCTGCATCCAACTGTTGAAGTGCCTGCGCTATCTCATGAGTGAATTCTTGCTCCTGCAATGGTTCACCCTATTTTCCTGATGATAGCTATTATGATGAATCAACTACTTGTATAGGCACTGCCTCGTCTATTTGCACATGTTACGCCCCTTGTTGTACTTGGTGCTATTGCATTTCCCTCTCCTGTTTGCGCAAGTCTTATTCCTTCCGGAGTTGCTCCCTTAGCTCATGCAACTCCTTCTCTGCTTCTTCCATTCTTCTCTTATTCCTCTACCTTTGTGCGATTTGCATGTCACATTGGTGCCTCTTTGCCTGTATAGCCATAGATACTTTCTCTACCAATGGATATGCTCAGAAATTGCATCTTTTCTCCTCCTCCAGGCGATCGAAAATCTTCCTCTTACCTTTGTTGCACACTAGTATGCTTGCCTCTGCTGCCACTGCTGGTGCTGGTGCTCTTCGTGATGTTGCTTCATGTTGCTTCACTAACCACTCCACAACAAAGCCGACCTGTTCATTGGCTCTGGAGAAAATATAACAATATCTCCATGGGTCCTCCTTAGCCCAATGACATGCCCCGTGGATCCAGTTGAACTGAACTCTCGTGTAGTTATCTTTCACAATTCAATGTGGGTCATGTTAGCGCTTGAATTTGGCCTCAGGCTGAAAAAGACAAAATCCAAGGCAACATCAAACCACTTAGCCTCGTAGCTAGCCCTACGGGGACAGGAGAGGGCTCTCTCCGGGTTTATCTCAGCAAAAGGTCTTCAAAGGGCTGAGATGACCAATAAAGAACACTGATTTTAGGCTAGTAAACTGATAGGGAAAGTTTGATTTTATATTTTTAGGGTTTTGTTGGAAAACTGAGCACGGCAATTTTGGGTGCGGGGATGAGACACAGTTTTTGCAGAGGTCTTTTTGGGGCAAGGTAGGAGATTGTCTTGATGCCTTTGAAATAAGTGAATGGATAGATATGACCGGTGAGGAGTCAAGGAGAGCAAAAAACCATCGAGAGTTCTCCTTAAACAGATGAAAACATAGATATTAAGAAAACTTAAAGGCAGAGCATAGAAACCATGAATTCTACCTTAACACTTCATTTACTTAATTTGCAGAAGAGAAGAGTAGGAAAATGATACACATAAAAAACTTACAAGTACATGAGAGAAACACACCATCAACACAAATCACCACAGGAATCCCAAATAGTGCTGCAAAACCCTGGTCTTTCCTTTGCCAAAATTGCAGAGATACAAAGAGTAATACAGTCTAAGCTTATCCCTCAAGAGTCCAACCATGAAAATGACTAAGAAAATACATAATATAGGCAAGATAACACATTCTCTTGCCTCTAGGGGTCGAGCTCATCATCCTAGGAGCTGTTTCAACCAATTCTAAACTGAGCACTACAAACTAGGCAATTAAAACAACTTGCCTCTATAAGCTAGGAAACCAATTCATTCATTAATTTTTTGCCATTTTATGAATGAATCTTCTAGAATAGGTAAAAAAGAGTCATGTCAACATAAAATTACATCAATTACATCAAGGAGGATGAAAAATCCCACCAAAAAGTCAAAACTGGTCAAATGCTGCGTTTCCTGAGCTGAAGGTGAAAAACTGGCAAATTTCCCTGACGCGTAGCGCACCATTTCTCAACGCGTAGCGCGCCTTTCAGCCCACGTTTGGGGCACTTCCCGGAATCCAAATGAGGCACAAGTGGGCTTGTTGGAAAGTTCTAGATGTCTACTCTTCAGTCCAAGTGGAATTTCTCAATTGGGTGGCCATTTGCCCCTCCAAAATTGCAATCTTCCAAGACTGCTTCCTGTGTGTCCAAAAAGTGGCAGAAGGTCATTTTTTGCTTGTTTTTTGACCTTTTGGGGGCTCAAATCTCCATGAAATGTCTTGGCAGTGGCTGAGCAAGTGTATTTTGTCATGAAAAATCCAAAAATGATGAGTTTTCATTAAATGGACCTCCCCAGCTTAAGGGTAGCGCGCAGCGCGCTACGCGTTAAGGGCAAAAACCTGTTTTTGGCACAAAAAATTCAAAATTGACCAAAATTGCTCCAAATTTCCTGAATTTTGAGCTGGAGGTGTATCATTGAGCACCATGCTCCTTCAAGGTGGCTTTAGCCAAAATCTGAAGCGGATCGGGCCTTTTCCTCCGTTTTAGTGCCTTGGCCAAGCGTGCTTTGAGTACCTTCATCTTTGCTTTGCACACATGCATGCGGGCCCAATAATGATTCTTCATGTGGCGGAGCATGTCTTTGTCCCTGTTTGCCTTGGCTAGCAAATTCTCTAAATGAGTGTTCACCCGAATGAGCATAGACCCTTGCTCAATAGGTGTCAAATCACCGGGTCTCTTGCGAGCCAAGTTCCGGTCTTATCGGATCCTCCGCAACTCATTAAGAGTGTGTTCATCCTCCAACTGCTTGTTGCGCTGCTCTAAGTATGTGATTGTCAAATTTTCCATTTCCAACTTTTGCTGCAACAAGTCATTTTCAGCCTTTTGTTTCTGAATGATCTCCTTAAGCTCTAAGCTAGGAGAACTGATATCAAGGTCAACAATATCTATGTCTGGATCACCTGATGGCCCCTCATCAATCTTGGGCTGCTTGCCTCTCTCTTGTACCTGTGCTGCTATCGAAAGCAAGGCACCTTCCACCTGATGTGGAGATAACACTCGCTGTGTTGATGAAGAAGGCGAGACCCCTTCCACCTGATGTGGAGATAATACTCGCCGTGCAGATCCTTATAAGACCCTGTGGCCTCTTTGATATGTAACATATGGAGGAGCGCTGACATGCTCTGGCTCAGGAATGTCAAACTGATGTGAAGGCCCTCCCTCATCATGGACAATCTCGGGAGGTGGCTGTGGCACCATGAAGAAGTCGCGAGAAATGAAATCCTCCCAAGCAATACCCTGCTATGCCAACTGATGCATCACTATGATCTCGATGAGTGCATAATGATACATACTTTTGAGTTGCTGTGCGGGGTTCTTCCTTTGCACTATGGGCACCATCTTCTCTATATTTCGGCACATGAAAAATGGAATGTTCATCATTCGTACCTGGGTGAAATGCATCAACAAACGGATATGGTACGAATATAAACGTGAAAATCTGCCCTCACAAGTGAAATAGCGCATAATGAGCCTCATCAAGGGTGCATACTCATCCCTTAGGAATCTGAAAGGAAAAACAGCAGTTAGGTGTCTCATGCATCCGGGTTTGATGTATGGTTGATAATGAAATTTGTCTAGCAGCTTGCACTTGGTCCACTCTTCCCCAACATTTGGTATCCCGGTGGCTTGAGCAACAATTTCAGGTGATAGGGTGAAATCTACTCCTGCAAGGTTCACATGGCCATTGTGCAAATGTAGGACAAACAAGCGGACCAGTTCTCTATGGTGTTGAATTTGTGAGATCCTCTCACAATATCCAAAGCATGATTGATACTGAAAACATGACATTGCAAGTGGACAGGCTTGCAATTGAGCCAAAGAAGTGGGCTCTTCCCTGACATGCCGACCACCCTTACCACCCTTGTGATGCCTCCTTGGCACTTCTACCTCTGGTGTTGAATCACTGTCATAACTCTGCTCATAATATGATTCGGTTTCTGACATGGTTTTGAAGGCAAGATGGCTGAAATGTATTGCTGACTTTGCACCCAATTAACTGCTGTTTGACTTTTCAAATGCTGTTACCAAGGGGACATAAATACAAGGGAATTGTTAGGGATAGGGGAACATGAGGGAATTAGGGACAATAAACATAAAGAAGGAATTTAGGGAAGGCAAGCATGGGAAATCACAAAATTATGGGATTTTAAAGTGAAGTAGAGTTTGGGAATATGTTTTAGGAATTTTAGAGAGGAGAATTGTCATGCGGAAAGAGTCGATAATGCGGACAAAACCGACCTCCCTAGAAGCAAAGGCTTTCTAGTGACAAACAAGACAAATAAACACTAACTTTCTCTAAACATGCATTGAGAATACAAGTAATCAGGTGATTTTAACATACCTTTAGTCCAACGCTTTGTAGTAGTCCAGCCTCGCCGATCCGGATGAGCTCCTCCTTCTCTTCGAAACCTGCATTCACTAACAAGCCAAAAGATTAAATAGCACCTGATAAACTCATAAAACAATACATATCCATCATACAGACCAAGGAGTATATGAAACAAATCATGAATAACAATCTGTTGAGAAAAATGAGTTCATTTGTATTAAGTGGAAACAAAAGAAACCATTACAACCTGAGCCTTGGTGTTGTGCAGGTCCCTCCTAGGGTCCAACAAGAGTTTTCCTTTACTTTGATCAGCTCACCCACTCTCAAATAAGGCTAGGAAAGGATGGGAATCTCTCCTCTCAAGCTTTACAAGGGAGTCCTAATTCCAGCAGCATCTACCCTTAGGAATGTTCAGCTTTCAACCTCACCTCCCTCTGGCCCAATGCCTATATTTATAGTGCTCTAGAGGAAGTTATTCAGGTCCACCATCAATGGGATAAGCCCCTCTTTGGATGGGATAGCTCCCCTCTTGATGGGATAAGTTCCTCTTTAATAGGGATACATGAACCATCTGGAGGCGCTCCATACACGTCAAATAAGCTTCTAGAATGCTCTAGAAATGACTACAAGTAACTTTTTTGGAGTGAAACTTGCGCCTTTTGACCTTTACAGGAGTACGCACCCTCTCCTTTACAGACAGAGCGTACAAGTACGCAGGTATTGTGAACTTGGGGTGCGTACACGCAGGTAAGGCTAAGAGAAACTGCGTACCCAGAGATATATAGATTTTTAATGACTTTCTCTCTTTCTTGGAGTTTGACATGGAGAGCAAAGGTATGAGGCTTGCCAAGGAGGATAGTATGACAGTTGATGGAGCCATACTAACTGCAAATAGTCTCTGTTCGGGACTAGGCCGGGTGGCTAATCCCTTGCTAGTCTCCGGCTAGAGTGGTGCAATAATCAGAACCAAGATAAGGGGATAGAAATCAAATACATATCCCGACCTGAACTTATGGTAATTGCCTTTACAGTTACCAGACTCTGCGACACAGCCGCTTTGCACATTGCCACCGGGTCCCAAATGCGGATGGCGATTGATTGCTTTCGAGGCACCATTTTCAACTGGTGTGACACTGTGCTGGCCAATATGAAGGGCCAACTGACTAGGGCAAAGAACGGGCAATTAAAGACCTTTGGGTATGGGCCTTTAGTTGTGAGCTTTGCCCTAGAGAGAGTTCCGATGCTGATCCTGCAGCATCTCACTGTTGAGGTTGGGCCTCCTCGGGAGCCAAAGTTGATGCGATGGGTTGCGGTGATGGCCCGGCATCCTGATGAGGGAGCGGGAGTTCTCCGATTTCCTGCGGGTTACTTTCACTGGTTGGAGGATCAGGTCTTTGCGATCCAGGATTTTCCTTATGCCGGAGTGGATTTTCGCGGTGATCCGGACATGGTTC
The DNA here is from genome assembly GCA_031772625.1 of Pinus tabuliformis. Classification (NCBI taxonomy): domain Eukaryota; kingdom Viridiplantae; phylum Streptophyta; class Pinopsida; order Pinales; family Pinaceae; genus Pinus; species Pinus tabuliformis. The sequence continues at coordinate 1,704,744,954 of CM062819.1, forward strand.
TTCCACAGGGAGAACAATGGGACGACAGAGGTACTTCATTTTTCACAAGTTTTTTTTTTTATTATTTACTTTTTTTGCTTTTATATCGTCTCAAAACTGACAGTGACAATTTTCAAAATGCAGATGTAGGCCCACAGCGTCCGGCCAATCTCCGACCTTTCGAGAGGAGAGTACCAGTTGCACCAGCACCGGCCCCACAGGATGCGGCCGCAGAGACCTTAGCCGAGTTGGAACAGGACCTAGAGCGTCTTACGACAGACATACCAGAGACGACTATAGACGATATTCCTATCCGACTTCAGCGCTATATGGTCGCAGTCCCAGGACCTTTTAGGAGGTTCTTGTGTAGGGTAGCGCGTGCAGTGGTGTCGTATAGAGAGCACCACCAGTGATTGGCTAGTCACTTTTTGTAGACACATGTGACATTTTGGTTTTTTGTACTTATCATTTTTGCCGATCATAAGGTGTTTTTCAATCTATGATCGAAGACGATGTATATTTTGACACACTCCTATCTATATATATCATTATTACCGGCTTATCTTGTTAAACATGTGTGATGAAATGTTTTTAAATTTACATGCATGATTATCGCAAATGTCTGTCTAACATTCGAGAAGCAATTGCATCTGCTAATGTATTTAACGACCTTGGAATATGTTGATATTCAATGTAATCAAATTCACGTTCCAAGAGGCGCACTCTCAAAAATAACCTTAATAACACTGGATTTCTAATGGCATAAACTCTATTAAGCTGTAATACAACGAGTTCAGGATCTAACCTCATTATCAAACTCCGAATCCCAAACGAAATAGATTCAGATAATAACTCAATCACTGCACTGTATTCTGCAATGTTGTTTGTTGTTTGACCGAGGCTCACCCCATGCATAGAAACTAACTCGTCAGAGGGCGAATAGATAACCCAAGCTGCGGAAGAGATATTCCGTGTACTACGACAGGCACCATCAGCGAATCCAATGTACGTTTGGAGAGGCGTTGACATTTGCAATATCAAGAGTAAAACCAAGATAAGCCAGAATAACGACGAAAAACACACTCTCTAAGCTAAGCACACTGTCTATACTAACAAACACACCAGCTAGAAAGAAAAACTAACCTAACTAAATCTCCATACCCATCATTTAAGCATAATACCTCTTTAGGTAAAGTCCATTTCTGGGCTTACCCAAAGAGTCCCCATCAAAATCTACCAGCTCATAGGCCCCTTTTGCTAGCTTTCGCTTGACAATGTAGGGCCCATGCCACATAGGAACGAATTTTCCAGCACCTAATTTATCGTTAGCTTGATCATATAATAGCACTAGGTCTCCTTCCGAAAAATTTCGAGGGGTTACGTTACGGTCATACTGAGCTTTCATCCGTTTTGTGTGAGTCTCGATTGCCAATGCAGCGTCACGTCGAGTCTCATCTAATTGAGCTAAGTATAATAAACGCTTCTCCTCTTCGGAAGTAGCTGGAAGTAATTCGACAGCCATTTGAAGTGACGGGATTTCGCATTCAATGGGCAACACTGCTTCCAAACCATAAACTAGTTGGAAAGGAGTGAACCCTATTGATGTTTTCACTGAGGTTCGGTACGCCCAAAGCGCGGAAAATAACATGTTGTGCCAATTTGACCGATGAATACCAATGATTCGTCGGATCATGATAACTAAAACTTTGTTGATAGACTCAACCAGGCCATTGGCTTGTGGATAATAAGGAGTTGAGCTATTGTGACACAAACCAAGCTGGCCTGTAAGTTCTGTCATCATAATGTTTCAAAAATGGCGCCCATGGTCAGTGATTATCGCTTGTGGGACACCAAACCTAGCAATAATATGATTGAATACGAAAATCGCAGCTGTCTTGTCGTCTGCCTCGAATGTAGGCATCGCCTCGGCCCACTTAGTAAAATAATCAACCGCAAGGATGATATACGCATGCCCCCCGGCCGAGTGAGGGTTACATGTAATAAAATTGATACCCCATTTAGCAAAAGGACCAACGACAATTATAGGGTGGAGAGGAGCAGGTGGTGCGCGCATCTTGCGATCAAACACTTGACAGTTGTGGCATTTTCGGACCGCAATGATACAATCTTTAAACATGGACGGCCAGAAGTAGCCAGCACGCAACACCTTCTGGGCTGTGGCATACCCAGACATATGACCGCCACATGCTCCAGAATGACAGTCATTCAAAACCCTTTCTGCCTCTTCGTGAGTTAAGCAACGTCGGAAAACCAAGTCTGCCCCACGGCGATAAAGAGTATCTCCAATAATTTTGTACTGTTGGGACTGGAATCGAATTTTCCGACGTTCCGACTTTGAAGCTTCGGGCCGAAAGGATTGGGTTTGGAGATAGACAACTATATCCCCATACGATGGATCTAAAGTGCTGATGAGAAACAAAGATTCATCTGCAATGGGTTCCTCTGCCACAGTTTCTGTGTCAGCACGCGGGAAATCACACATCAATTCCGCAAAAACTAAAGATTTCTTAGACTTAGACTTTTCAAATTCCAAGTCGAACTCCTGCAGGATAACAATCCATTTAGAGTACTTGCCCCCTAGCAATTGTTTAGTCAAAATGTAGAGCATAGGGTTGCAATCCGAAATGACTGTAGTTTTACGGAGAAGAATGTAGTGACGAAAACGTTGGACAGCTTGAACGGCTACCAAGGCCAATTTCTCCACATGTGAATATTTGAGCTCAGTGGGATTTAACGTCCGAATAAGGTAATAGATCACATGTTCCATTCCGAATTCGTCTTCCTATACTAAGACCATTCCAATGGTGGAATGAGCGGCGACGAGGTACAAAAAGTAATCCTGGTTGTAGTTGGGAGGATGCAGCAACGATGCATGGGTCAACGCGTGCTTTAGCGCATCAAAAGATTTCTGAGCTATCTCATCCCAAGAGAATTGAGCATTTTGTTTCAACAACCGGGTAAAACCCTTGGTAATCTCGGCGTAGTTAGGAATGAATCGGCGTAAAAAATTTGCTTTCCCCTGCAAACTTTGGAGTTGGCACAGACTCGAAGGAGGAGGCAATTTGAGGATAGCTTCTACCTTCGAGGGATCGACGCGAATGCCGGCTTTTGAAACTACAAATCCCAGCAATCATCCTACTTCTATGCAGAAGACACATTTGTGTGGGTTCAACCGTATACGATAATGCCGACACCTCATAAAAATTGCTCGTAAATGGACAAGGTGATCAACTCGATGTAAGGAGTGAGCGGGCAAATCATCGAGATACGGTTGCACAATGTGCTTGATGTCATGAAATGCATAAGACATCGCCCTTTGAAAAGTGGCGCCGGCATTCTTAAGCCCAAAAGGTAATTTGCAATAAGAAAATGTCCCCCATGGACAAATGAAAGCCGTTTTTGGTTGATTGGCAGGTAGAATATTGATTTGGTTGTAACCGGAAAAACCGTCCATAAAGGAAAATATTTCACTGCCGACACAATCATCAATTATTTGATCAATATAGGGCGTTGGGTAGTTGTCCTTGGGACAAGCATGATTGATATCCCTATAGTCGATACATATTCTTATTGTTCCCTGTTTTTTGTTAACCGGAACAATATTCGATACCCAATCCGTTAACGGGATCAGATAAATGAAACCTGCTTTCAACAGCTTCTCAACTTCTGCTTTAATCGCAACCGCTTTTTGTGGGTGAATCTGACGCAAACGTTGCCGGACGGGTTTAGCATCCGGGTAAGTCTTTATTTCATGGACAACAATGGCGGGATCAATTCCTGGCATTTCCTCGTAAGACCAGGCAAACACGTCACAGAATTCTTGAAATAGGGCCTTGTATGTTTGAATTTCGTCATCTGAACACGAGGCACCTATATGAATGTGTTCAACAATTCCATGCTTCACTGAAATGTCAATGGGAATAGTGCGAGAAATGTTTCCCAAATTCAGATCTGAATCAGGATGTTTCATTGGACTCTGAGCGTTTTGACATATTCAACTGTAAATATTGATGAGAAATCGTTTTCAAAACGATCATCCTCAGGTAAAAACGAAGATCTATGATGGAGATCTTCCCATGGTAAATCGTCTACACACAAGACTTCACAAAGTTGTTCGTCAGATGACACAACTTCGGGAAACGTTATTAACTCCGAGGTTGACGTGAAAAGGGATTCCTCATGGACCACATTCATTTGGTCGATTTTGGTTGAACTTGGGTCGGAAAAAGACTGCACGGCTTCATAAGCAATTTCATATGGACTCAAAGGCATTGAATTGCCAAATGAGTCTATCTCAGATTCAGAAGGAACGATCCAAGGATCGTCATAAATAATAGTGTCTGAAGTAATCATATGAATAGATGCAAACGAAGACACGACGTTGATTGGAGGAAAAGGAAAAGTTCCCAGTAAACCGACATCTTTAACTAATCCTATGCCAACATCCTTATAAGGGATAGTCGTTTTACCGACATGCTAGATACTCTCTGAAGAGGCTGGGTCAGACGAAAAGTAAGCCAGCTGGTCTATGGTTACGATCTTGCCATTGTGTGGAAACTTTATTACTCTGAAGACCGATGAAACGACCGCTGTCATAGCGTAAGACCAACTTCGACCCAAAAGAAGGTTGTAGCCTAGAGGGGCATTAACCACCTCCACATCTAGACTAACGGTTTTTCCTTCGACCCCTATAGGCAAATCCTGTAGAATGCCAAACGGATGGAACCCACGGCCATCAAAGGCCTTAAGAATTGTCGGGGATTGATTTAGTGAAGGAGAACCAAGCGATCTCCAACACTGTATCGACATAATACACGTGGAAGCTCCCTCATCAATTACAGTCCGATGAATAGGCCTGTTTTTGACTATCACTGGGATCTGGAAAGCCATCTGATGAGGTAAACGCGGTGTACTATTTTCTAGATCAAAGATTATGAGGTTCGGGTCCTGAACATCAACAGCTCCTATAGTCGACAAAAGTAATTTTCGCTGTGCTGGGCATGATTGCAGCACTTCTAAAGTCGACATTGCTGAGGGTGAAACAGCTAAATCCTCAACAATGTTGTAATTCTGGGCCGCTCTCGCATGTGGATTGAAAGCAGACCTTCGAAGTACACCCTTGGTGGGCAGTTTTATTACTAATTCAGGGTTAGGTTTCTCGATCTGTAGTGGATCGGAACCGGGAGCTGAGGTTGATGGATTTGAATGAGAAGATTCTGCTTCTTTCGATCCATCAACAGGACTTTTACTACCATAATCTTGCGATCGAGTCGCAATCCTTACATGAGACATCATCAATATGTGTTCTTCAGTGGCACCCGAGGAAGAACCTATCATCTTACTCTCCTGCTTTGGAAATGGATCTTTCAAAACAGTAGGAGTTGAGGAACCTTTGACGATTTTCACAACCTCGGCCCAATGGGGGCAATCTCTTGTAAAATGATCCTCTTCACAAATAAGACAAGGATATCAAGGTTTGCGCTTTTCGTCATTGGTTTCTGACTTTTCTGTTTTCTCCTTTGGAGTCTTGTCTACTTTACTCTTCTTCTTACCTTTCTTCTTCCCACCGTTTTTTGATTTAACCGTAGATGACTCTACACCGTGAATATCAGCAGAAATCTCAGGAGAAGATTCTCCTGTCGGGGAATCTGGTAAGGTTATAATAGGCGAAGAATTCTTTGAAGATTTCTTCTTGCTTTTAGTATTTACCGTACCAATCATGCCATCAGCAGCATGAGATCCCGAAGGAGCAGTAGCGATTTGATTTGACTTTGGAAGATCTGGGATCTTTTCGTGTAACGTACCTGACTAAGTGTAAACTAAGTCAAGGTACTGCGCTTGAGCAATTACTTGCTCTTCAGTAACTACTCCGGCCTTAGCTACGTCTTCAGTAATCTTCGGTAATAATGATTTAACAAACCATTCAGCTAAGATTTGGTTCGGGATAAAAACTTTCACTAATCGCCGTCGACGTCTCCATTCATGTATATGATCGGAAATATAAGTGGACGTCAACTATTTTAGTGAAGTTAGTAGCTTCGTACCATTATCATATCTGACCGACAACTGAAAATGAGTTAGGAACGAGGTAGCTAACTAACTAAGGTTGTAAAAAGAGGCCCGTGGTAACTCAATGTACCACTTGGCCGCGAGACCAATGAGCGTACGCTGGAAAAGACGTAAGCAGATCGAATCGTCCGAGATGGAATTTGAAGCACACCAGAGGTGGTAAATCATCACATGATTGGACGGATCCTCTCCAGACTTACCTTCGAACTTGGGTATATCACTGGGCAACTTATTTGGCATTGGCGGCCATAACGAAAGATAATTTATTGGATCGTTCGTTAGGCACGACAAGTCTGGTAAATCCAAAGTTGCGATAAACGGTAACTGCCGATTAGGATCCCTAAAACTCTGGGTCACAAGACCAGTCCCAGGAGGAGGATATCCAGGATAACTTGGAATAGGTATCGCATTCAGGATATTATATCCTCTTGGAAAACCAGGATTAACTGGACCGTACTGGGGTTGCTGAGGTTGTTGATAAGTGTACCCAGGATACGGTTGATACTGGTAAACCGGCTATTGGACAGCAGGCCCGTATTGGTACTGTCCCTGGTACGGTTGATAAGCAAATTGGGGTTGACTAGTAACAACCGTACTTAAACCAGGTTGTCCTACAGGCATATGAACCGTAGTTTGAATCGTAGATCCAGACAATGGTAAAGATGTCTGAGGAGTAGTTGCAGAGACAGTAGAAACCAGAGCTGTCGATACTCCAGAAGCAAGTGTGGTGGAAGGAGCAGATTTTGCGGTAGTTGCAGCAGTCGTTTGAGATGGAGTACTAGGTGCAATTGGCGACTGAGTAACTACCGGAGGTATAGAAGTTTGAACATTAGACTGGACTGGTTGCTGGGATGGACCAGCAACTTAGGGTTGTCCAGCTTGAGGTGACAACTGTACGCTTGGCTGCAATATCTGTTGAACTTGCGATGGATCTAACAATATGTTCATTCCGGGGTATTGACCCATGACAGGTTGAGGATATTGAGATCCATAACCGGATTGAGGGTAGGATTGATAATTGAAAGGTACATTTCCCGTACCTTGAACATAAGATTGACCTTGAGGTGGTTGATAACCTTGACTCGAGTATTGACCTTGAGGTTGATAACCTTGAGGTAAATACTGATACTGGGGTTGACCTTGAGCTATAAATTGATACTGAGGTTGACCTTGGGGTACATATTGAGGCTGGGGTTGACCTTGAGGTTGCCCCCCAAACGCAACTTTTGTACCTTGAGGTTGCCCCCCAGGCGTTAATTGAGGCTGCCCCCTAGGCAGTAATTGGCCACCTTGAGGTTGAGAACTGGGAACTGAACCTGACATCATGTAAATGTCCCCTACACCCAACGGTTTGTTACCATTGTTTCCAGCTAATAACCCATGTTCAATGGGTTGAGGAGATGCTCCCGCAAAAGTACCAGAAAGTGACTGATACCCGGAGGGAACAGAAGGACCGCCGTACAAGAAAGATTCAGGAGTTTGAGTAAACACGGACAACTGACCAGACATATTTATAGGAGTATAAATACCTCCACGTGGAAAAGGAGTACGAGGGGGAGAAAAACTTATCCCTGAGTTGTCTAAATAATTGGTTAACGAAAGGTACCAAGTAGTACTTCTAGAAGGACTGTAAAAGATGGATTCACGCTCCCTTAGATCAATAGTAGGTTGATCTTCAAGGATAGATACGCCAAATTCTTCCTCTGGAGCAAGTTCTTCAATGGCGATCAAACCAGCAGGAAGATTTTCAGTGATAACTCTTTCTACCCTGGGTGAATCAGGTGCACTAGAAGTTGGAGTAACAGGTTTAGATATTTCAGGTTCTTCGCCTATGTCACTAGTAGATGAAAAACTACCAGCAAGCTCGGAAACTGCAACAGCTTCAGGATTATAACCTGTTTCTAGACCTTGGTAATCTGGATGGACTACCAACGACGATTCTCCTTCTTCAGGTGAACCTACTTTACTGCCACTAGGAGTTACAAGGACTTTCAAACCTTCATAATGACCCGGAACCTCTTCAGGAGGTTCGCCCCGAAGTCTACGGGACTTCCTCAACAAATCGGCCACGGTAACAATCTCAGGAGACTTGCCCCGAAGTCTACGGGACTGTCTCGGTAATTCAGCCACAGCTAAAAACTTTTAACTACTGCACACGCAAACAAAGTAAAATCTCAAAGAAAACCACCTAAAGTCTCTAAAGAACCAAACAAATTTGAATCACACGCCTAAAGAATCTAGGGCGTCAAACCATACACAAACAGTAGCCTTCTGGACCGAAAACACTAGTTGGAGATGAAACCCAACATCGTCGAATTCAGTACAGAAGTGGTGGGTGGAACAGTTACCCCGGCAACCTGCTTAATGAATAGACCGGCACAAGTTCCTTCACTTTAACTGTCTCGAGTGAAGTGAACCCCCCGGAAAATCCAAGTGAGTCTAGCCGACGTCTGCTCCAGGTACAGTGGGATCTTCCCTCCACCGTCAACTCGGTAGAATCCTAAAGATAATGGTCACTAAGGTTACCAACAGCAACAAATATACCTGGGGGAACAGTCTACGACCCGATAGCACGCAAGGGCAGAGTAACAAGCTCAATCCCCTTGCCGGCTCCTTGACAATAATCCAAGGTTTACCGACAAGTGACCCCAGGCTCCTCGACAATAATCCGAGGTTTACCGTTTGTAGTACGTGCGTATCTGGTGTCTTTCCCAATGAAGGAGGATTGATCCCCTCACTGGTTTGGACACGGTCTCGTGCTTCTCCTTTAAGAGGAGCTTTCCCAGAGTACAAATGAAACAGTTGGATTTATCCTACCACAAAATGAGCTACTTGTTTGGTTTTACTGTCTTGGAGAGTTAATTACTCTCCTACTCCAAGACACTAGCCGGATCTATATTGGTGTTTCAGAGCCCTAGTAAATAAAAATTTACTAAGTTGATTTTACTTTAAGCGTTAATTTTTATGGCTTTTCTTTAAGACAAAAGGTAGCGGAGATGAAACTGATGGTGTGTAGACTCGACTCAAACCACTAAAAAGATGCACTTAGGATGATTTAAACTAATTTTTCTTTTTCAATGAATTCCCTAGCTAAGAGAGTTGGAGAATGCAAAATTGTTAAAAAGACAACTTTCTTGGCAATGAAAATCAAAGAAACGAACTCTTTATCTTTTCCAAAACATACAACACATGACCACTAATTACTTCATGAAAATTCCTTTTTCTTTCAAAGACTCAAATGCTACCAAAGCAAACTTTCCTTCAAAATATATTTTTTGTATTTTTTCCTAATTAATAAAGCATGTAAAACTTACTTTAACAGAAATCAAAGTTAAAAACTATGGCAATCAAATCAACTCAATTTCACTCAAAAGCAAATCTAAGAGAAAAAGCACCTAAAAGTAAATCTAACGAGGCAAAAGCCTACTAAAGATGATTCCTGGATGTTTTACTCAGTCAAAATGTAACTAAGGACTAGTTAATGCAGAACCAAAAACCAGTCAAAAACAAAAATCAAAATCTTTTGTTCTTTTTCTCAAGAATAAAATTCAAAGTTTAATCAACAAACTTTTTCGAGATCCGGCAAAGAGAAGACACAAAGGTAGGTTTCTCACAAGGGTGGATTCTATGAAAGGCCCGACTCCTAAGAGGACTGAACAAAACCAAGGAGATCCAAAGTTTGACAACCTCTAACGCCAAAGTCACTACAGGACCAGTGCAAAAATCAAACCCTAGGGCAAAATCTCTATGAATTTCACTAAAACTCTCGACACTGACGAAACAAGCTTAGGTGAATATTGATGGCAGAAAACCAGTGGATCTGGGCAGAAAAAACAAATGAAAAACAAAATCTAAAAGGCAAAAAAGGAGAAAATTGGAATTTTCTTAATTTTGACAGGGTACGCAGGTGACCTGTTTGCACAGGTGCGTGTACGCTCTGTGCACAAAGCTACAGTGCGTACAGGTACGCACTGTGCTCAACTCAGAGGCTGCGTACTTCTAGCAAAACAAAGAAAAAATAAAATCTAATTTAACCCTAAGCTAGCCCACCCAAAAACACAGTCAGACAGCCAAAAACCAGAAAACAAACGACTTTTCTCAGATCAAAATTTCATACAAAGGAAAAATCATTCACATCAATGGAATCCCCAGCGGAGTCGCCATTTTGTCATGCAGAAAGAGTCGATAATGCGGACAAAACCGACCTCCCTAGAAGCAAAGGCTTTCTAGTGACAAAAAAGACAAATAAACACTACCTTTCTCTAAACATGCATTGAGAATACAAGTAATCAGGTGATTTTAACATACCTTTAGTCCAACGCTTTGTAGTAGTCCAGCCTCGCCAATCCGGATGAGCTCCTCCTTCTCTTCGAAACCTGCATTCACTAACAAGCCAAAAGATTAAATAGCACCTGATAAACTCATAAAACAATACATATCCATCATACAGACCAAGGAGTATATGAAACAAATCATGAATGACAATCTGTTGAGAAAAATGAGTTCATTTGTATTAAGTGGAAACAAAAGAAACCATTACAACCTGAGCCTTGGTGTTGTGCAGGTCCCTCCTAGGGTCCAGCAAGAGTTTTCCTTTACTTTGATCAGCTCACCCACTCTCAAATAAGGCTAGGAAAGGATGGGAATCTCTCCTCTCAAGATTTACAAGGGAGTCCTAATTCCAGCAGCATCTACCCTTAGGAATGTTCAACTTTCAACCTCACCTCCCTCTGGCCCAATGCCTGTATTTATAGTGCTCTAGAGGAAGTTATTCAGGTCCACCATCAATGGGATAAGCCCCTCTTTGGATGGGATAGCTCCCCTCTTGATGGGATAAGTTCCTCTTTAATAGGGATACATGAACCATCTGGAGGCACTCCATACACGTCAAACAAGCTTCTAGAATGCTCTAGAAATGACTACAAGTAACTTTTTTGGAGTGAAACTTGCGCCTCTTGACCTTTACAGGAGTACGCACCCTCCCCTTTACAGACAGAGTGTACAAGTACGCAGGTATTGTGAACTTGGGGTGCGTACACGCAGGTAAGGCTAAGAGAAACTGCGTACCCAGAGATATATAGATTTTTAATGACTTTCTCTCTTTCTTGGAGTTTGACATGGAGAGCAGAGGTATGAGGCTTGCCAAGGAGGATAGTATGACAGTTGATGGAGCCATACTAACTGCAAATAGTCATGGTGACAAATTTTAGTGTAACAAGAATTATGAAATTTCATGGGAAAATTTGAAGGAGAAAGGTGATGAAAATGAGGGAAAAAGGGATTCCAAATGGGCAACCTTGGACAGCAAGAGAAATTTGAAACCCTAGTACCATTGAGACTTTAAATTTTCCACAACAATGTAGGGTTTTGATTTATCATTTTCATAGCATTTGAACATATTAATTTTCTCTTTCATCTTGCAAAACCAAATCTAACCATGAAGGAGAGGCCTACCTGCAATGTGCTTGAGAGAAAAATCGATTTGATGGCTTGCTGGTAGTTTTTTGAGCAGAAAACCCAACGCGTAGCGTGCCTTGCCCAACGCGTAGCGCACGTGCAAAATAACACTAAGAAAAGCTCCCTGACGCGTAGCGTGCCCTTCCTGACGCGTAGCGCGCCTCTGAAACTGCCCACTTTGCTCAAGAACTCCTAAAATCGCCTTTGCAAGGATTCACTTAGCTTGTGAGAGGAAAATGAGTTGCTAATGAAGAGTGATGTGCTTTTATAGGCTTCCTTTATATTTTTACTTGCCCAAAACCCACTTTATAATGTTTTGAATGTTGACACTTTTTGAATTAATTGGCTCTGACTTTTGGTTTCTTTTCTTTGAAAAATTGGTTGAAATGATGATTTCTTCTGAAAATTTTTGCAGGGATAGCTTCCAAAGTGCTTTGGCAAAGGAGACCAAGGCTGCAATTCGACATTTGGAGAGTTTGAAATTTGGAGAATTTTTACAAAAAATGAGAAAATGACCTTTGTTTTTCAAAAACAGAGTTTTGAAAACAAGGTGAAAATTTAGCTGTACAATAGTGAGAATTGTTGAAATGATGCTTTATGAAGAACATCCCTCTGGCCTGCTGATCCTTTATGACTTCTCAAGACAAAAATGGACTCAACGCTAGACCTAAGACCTTGAAACTTAAAGCAAGATGAATGACCCTTTGAAGATTTTATTTACTTAAACAAACCTGAACCAGCAGTGCCAAATAGGAGGGGAATAAAAGACACAAACTCCCTCCACCGGAATTATGGCATGCCTAACGGAATGCAACATGGTCACACTCATGGGACACCTAATCATGAAATGCAAAGAGCTTTGATCTCTGGTGGAGGGCTACTAGACCGACTCTAACAGATCATATGGATTGTGGCTTCAAAGGTCGAGTGGGTACTTCTTCATTTGTTCTACTTTGACATCCACTTACTTAATACTCTGAATCTCATATAACCCAATCCACAACAGAAGAGTGGGCCAAGGTGCCTTCTTCTTCCGATGCAGTCTAGCTGTCAATTCCTGCATGACAAGTATGTCCAAGGAAAACTTTGGTAGAACAGGCAGAGGCTTCTTTGCACTGAACATTCGATGAAGTTTCCAGATGGTGAGGCATACCAATCAGCAATACCTATCAGTGCCTCCATTGCTTCCTTTGACATGTAGGGTGGATCTTGTTCGAATATCATCTTGTATACTAGGGTGACAAAATGATCGAAAAACCGTGTAATTACTCCTCTAATGTTGCATTCGGAAAAGAACTTGAAATATGTGTTCACGGTAGTCTCCGCCAGTGACCATGCCCACTCCAAGCCTAGGAACTCCTGTCGGGCATAGACTGCATCTAAGATGTAGGCGGACATGTAAATATATGCATGCATACCTCTAGGTGATTTTTGAGCCTTCTTTACCTATTCCTTCAGTTGATGAGCCAAAAAGTCGGACCAATTACATGGTTTTCCTTCTCTAGCCAGTTGGTCCAGTGCGATCACCCAACTCTATGGGAAGGTTTCCGTGCTTTCTTGGCCACACAGTCGACATGCAAATATGACCAAGTATTAATACGCCTTGTGTAGTATCTTCATCTTGTAGATCTAGTTGGGTGTCAATTTAAATCAAGCCGGCTCCTTTATCCAGTTCTTCAGAATGTCTCTAGAGTTAGCACTGTTGTTGGGTAAGCTGAATGGATTCTTCATGATAGTCACGGGCTCTGACATCTGATATATCTCATCATAATCTCATGCCCAGAAGGTTGCAAGCTTTATCCCACTGACATTGCTCAAGGTCATCATCTCGGGATCAGTGTGAGTGACGATTCAGCATATCATGTCCGCGCATGGGAACGCGAGGTATCTGCATGCAATCCGGTACAAGTTGAAGTTGTGAATGTTTACGTACACCTGACGGTCTTCGAGGTCTTCTTCAAAAGTGCCTGCAAATTCTTCATTGACCTCTTGCCACTTCAATTTGATGTCCTTGTCTAGAAACAACTTCGTATCTTCATAGATCGGTAAACTAGAGGACACTCACTCAACTGCTACTCCAACTGCATTTCCGTTAGTGTCTTGTGATCGTGCTCTCTTGGAGGCCATTGATCCTATACTACTAAGACACGGATGAACACTTGAAAGATATGGAGACAAGCAACATGCATGGCAAGAAATCTGTTAGCGAAAACCAAAGAAAATTCGGGGAATGACATAACACATACCAGGGAAATGATAGGAAAGATTGCGCAATTTCTTTTGGGAGGCTGGGTGACTGGCTACTAGAACTACGCAAAAGGTAGTATGGGATGTCTGGGAGGCAAGACTAGATGCTAGATTTGCACAATGCGCAATCGAGACTGGCTGCTGGGATTGCGCAATGCGCAATTCCAGCTGGGAGTGACTGCAGGCTCAGGGACTGCATTGCACAAGTTTCCAAGCTAGCAGTAACTGTCCCTTAGAAATGCACAAAAAATTCATGGAGGGTAGTGGCTGGGCAGCAATGTTGTTTTTGGAGAGGAAGACAGAGCCTTCCTTCCCCAGATTGCGCAATGTTGTCTCAGTGAAGGTAGAGTTCGGATGTTATGAAACCAGCTCAAGAAAAAGATAGAAAAGATAGATAAACACCTTAAAATTCAGCCTCTTTGAGGGGGAAACCTCCTTTACATTACATAAATGAACAATTCTTCGATGATACAAATGAAAAGACCTCCTTTCTATATATAGGAGTCTAAGGGGTCATAACATAATCAGAGCCAACATAACAATAATAATGTAAGGGCACAATAATAACAATAGTGGGCTTCTATGGGGCACAATAGTAACAATATGGGCATTACATGGGTACATCAATATAATAAGTGGGTTATACTAATTACAATAAGGAGTTACACTAGTAGTATAGGGGTCTAACATGCCCCTCTCCTTCAGAGCGTTGTCCTCAACGCTTGAGTAGTTCTTGATGCTTCTGTATAAAATTCCTGTCCTCCCATGTGGAATATTCAGCGGGTAAGTTCTTCCACTTGATGAGATACTCTGAAATTGATCGATTTCGTAGCTGTTGAGTTGTTGTTTCTGTGACTGCTCCAAGTTCCAATATGATTTTTCCTTCCTCTTCAATTTTTGGCAATATTGTTTGAATTGGGATCTTTTACAACTTTTGAATAAGTGGCCATACTTCTTCATCCTTCTTCCATTCATCCCTTGCTTCGTTTATCCAATCTGTTTGGATAATATGAATAGCACAAAACAATGCTTCCGCATCCTCATCCTTGAAAAGTCTTCCCATTTGGTAAGGTCGCCATTTTTTAAGTGCATGTAGTATTTCCAACATTTCCTTCTCATAAATAGCTTGCTTGAGATGTAGCAGTAAAAATACCCAATCACCTACATCAAAACATTTTTCACTACGATGTTGATCTCCCTGTTGTTTCGTTTGATTTTGCACCGAAGTGGCGTTATCCTTTAAAAGTTGGAGAACTTGTTGTTGATGCTCGATGTGATCTTTCACTGCTTGAACCTTTTTCTTCTTGATATGTCCTTCTATCTCTAGAGTTTGAGGAGTGGTAATTTCTTCCAATCCTTTACAAGATATGGTCGGATTTATTTCTTTATGCTTGATGTGATCTTTCACTTCTTGATATTTCCTTCTATCTTGATAGTTTGTGGAGTGGTAATTTCGAACAATGAATTACAAGATATGGTTGGATTCATTTCTTCTTTCTCGATGTGATCTTTCACTTCTTGCACCTTTTTCTTCTTGATATGTCTTTCTATCTTGAGAGTTTGAGGAGTGGTAATTCTTGCCAATGCTTTAGAAGATATGGTCTGATTCATTTCTTGTTTCTCTAGGGTGGGGTCCTGGCGTATATCTTCTTCTTTTGATGTTTCTTGATCCTTTTCTTCCTCCTCTTCATATTCTATGTAAAATAACTTCTTCTCAGCACACTTATGACCTTTAGTGCATTTGCTATCACAATTGTAACAAAGCCCTTTTTCTCTTTTTTCTTCCAATTGTTGTGGTGTAACCCTTGTAGGTTGTGGAAGGCTGGGAGAAACAACACTTCCATCTTTATAGTTGTGAGGGGTACGCTTCCTGGTTTCCATAATTTTTCTTTCCACTATTTCATAAAGCCCTTTTACTCTTTCCAATTGTTGTGGTGTTGCTCTAAAGAAGGTGTTGCTCTTTGTATCCTCATAATGTGCTATCATTTCCTCCGTGAAAATTGACCACGTAACAAGTTGTTTACGAGAACAAAGCCCTTTGTACCATAAAAATTGATCTGGTTCTAAATATGAAGATGCAATACATACCTTTTGTAACGGTCGTACATCATGTAGATCAAAATATTGCTCCATCTGAAGTATCCAATTTACCGGATCCTTGCCATCAAACTTCCTCATCTTGCTTTTTCTTGATTTTAGGAGCTCGACCTTGAAACGACTGTAACTCTGTACTTTCGGATCTTTAAGTTCTGAAATTACGATCTATAGTAGCCCTCTGTGTCCTCTTTCCAATGCCACCAGTCTGATCCAAATTGGATTCTCTAAGGAAGAGTTATGCACAATCTCCCAAGATGACCTAACTATAGACCTTTTCAAAATATCGAACTTGTATGAAGTGCCACGTGTCACTGTTTCGACCTTTGGATCTGAAAAATGCATACAAGAAACTATAGTCTGTTCTCTTTTTGTACCTTCTTACGAAGTTTCAATCCGATCCCCAGAGAGAAAGTTATGATGATTTTCCCCAGGTCACCTGTTTTGAATGTAATTCAGGAGTCTGCAAAAATACCAACTTCCTCAGATCATATCTCCTCAAATATCACGCGCAAAGCTCTGAAATTCGGACCCAAGGTTCAACGCGATTTCTTCTCAAATGGGTTTTTTTTGCGACTTCCGAAACATCACAGAAAAAGAGTTATAGCGAACATGCCACGATGACCTGTTTGGAGCAGCGAAACGCTAGAATCCAAAGCTCTGATACCAAATGTTATGAAACCAGCTCAAGAAAAAGATAGAAAAGTTAGATCAACGCCTTAAAATTCAGCCTCTTCGAGGGGGCAAGCTTCTTTACATTACATAAATGAACAATTCTTCGATGATACAAATGAAAAGACCTCCTTTCTATATATAGGAGTCTAAGGGGTCATAACATAATCACAGCCGACATAACAATAATAATGTAAGGGCACAATAATAACAATAGTGGGCTTCTATGGGGCACAATAGTAACAATATGGGCATTACATGGGTACATCAATATAATAAGTGGGTTATACTAATTACAATAAGGGGTTACACTAGTAGTATAGGGGCCTAACATCGGGCCAAGGTTGGCCCGACTCGCCAATGGGAAACTGAAAGCAAATAAGAACGTGAATGCATGATGGAACTAAGTGAAAGTAGAAGTGATTGATAGTGCATGAAAACATGAATGAAAGATTTAGTAAACAGATCAACATGCATGTGGGTGAAGCGAGTTGCCGAATCAATGACTGTTCGTGCAAAATAGTTTCATGCATGTGACTACAATGAGATAGAAACGAAAACTAAAATAGTGCTAGGACAACCTAGTATACATGTAAATGATTACAAGCATTCAAAGAAATCAAGCAAGCAACACTCACACAAGAAAAAACACAAAAGAAACAGAAATGTTGAAAAATACAAGTTGAGGCCACTTACCTGTGAATAGCTGAGCTGGATGTGTCAAAGAGTCTTGTATGTGCTATGGGATGTTATAGCTCCAAGATCGATGTGAAATAATGAGATTTTATGCGTCGAATAAATAATTTTTGAGCTCATGATGTGCATGCCACAAATCTAGGAAAAAACGACACTTTGAGGAAAGTTCCTAAATGAACTTTGCATGTAATCTCCAGCTACTAAAAATAGTTCCCTAAATCATGGGATGCCTTTTACATGTTGCCATTTGCTATTCCGAGAAAAAGCAGGCCATGTATGCAAGTCAAGTTTCCTTGGTCCTGGGTGGAACTGGTCAACTCGATTGCTCATGCATGAAGCTGCTCAACTGCTTGAAGGAAATGCACATTTTTGGCTGGGAGCTGGGCTGGATGCCCAAGAGATTTACACAATTTCTGGGTAGAGAAACTGACTGCTACCCAGATTTGCACAAATTCTAGGCTGAGCAGCCCTTTTGGGGAAAATTGCACAATTTTCACTGTGAGAGTTGGCTAGTAGAATTGCGCAATTTTGGAGCCCAGCAGGCTGCCAGACAGGATTGCATAATTTCTGGAGGGAATACTGGTGGCCCTCTAGAAAAGCACAATTTCTTGGGGGAGCTTCTCAGCCTATAGCTGGACCAAGTCTGGATGAATAACCTGTGTGGGGAATGCATCAAGCTATGATCGACAGGCTGCCTTTGTGCAAGAAAAACACCAAAACTTGTGTACTTGACACAACAAGATAAGGCACTATGAAAGGTTGGTAGGGACGCTCCAAAACGAAGCTAATGAAAATTTTTGGAGCATGGTTGTAGCTGCTACAACACATTTCCTCCATGAAAATTGACCAAGTGACAAGTGGTTTACGAGAACAAAGCCCTTTATACCATAAAAATTGATTTGGTTCTAAATGTAAAGATGCAATACATACCTTTTATAACAATTTCACATCATGTTGATCAAAATATTTCTCCATCTGTAGTATCCATGTTATGAGATCCTTGCCATCAAACTTCCTCATATCGATTTTTGGAATATGGCGGGTCTTCAATCCAACGTTAGATTCTATGAAAATATGACTAACATTTATTTTTGTCTCATCACGAGTTTCCTCTACAACCTTTTTGTCACTAGGAGACCTTTCTTGTAGCATCTTTGTCCCACCTTCCTTCAAACCTTCCATGTCTTTATTAAAATATTCCATGCCTTTCTTCAAATATTCTTCCATGGCACATATAAAACTATTTATCTTAGATTGAATCGCATTCTTCAAATCATCCATCCAATTTTTATTACTAGGTGTTTCTATTTTCTTGATTCGAGTCATTATTTTTCTTGCTTTTAGTATCTCGATCTTGAATCTATTGTATGTATGAAATTTCAAATCTCCAAGGTCTGAAATTGTGACCTATGGTAGTGCTCCATGTCCTCTTTCCAATTCCACTAGTCTGATCAATATTGGATTCTTCAATAAAGGGTTATGCCAAATCTCCTACGATGACCTGATTATTGACTGGTTCAGGAGAGAGAAATTTTACAACCTTCAATGTGTCACTGTTTTGACCTTCGGACTTGAAAACATTACACAAAAAATTACCTTCTGTCCTCTTTCTGTAACTTTTTACGAAATTTCAATCTGATGCTTAGAGAGAAAGTTATGATGATTTTCCCAAGGTCACCTGTTTGGAATGTAATTGGGGAGTCTGCAAAAACCATAAATGTCATGGACCATATCTCTGAAGATATAGTGAAAAAAGCTTTGAAATCTTAGTATGAGATTCACCAATATTTCAGCTCAAATGGGTTTTAATTTTATAGTCTGAACCTTTGTAGAAAAGAAATTATAGAGAAAAGGCTACGCTGACCTATTTGAGATGGAATTCTGGAGCTTGTAAAAACCCTAACTTCCTCCGATCATATCTCCGAAAATATAGTGAGACAATATTTGAAATTTGGACCCAAAGAGCACCGAGATTTCAGATCAAATGGGTTTTTTTTTATCTTCTGAAACATTGCAGAAAAAAAGTTATAGCGAAAATTCCACAATGACCTATTTTGGAGTAGCGAAACCCTAGAATCCAAAGCTCTGATACCAAATGTTATGAAACCAGCTCACAAAAAGATATAAAAGATATATAAATGGCTTCAAAATCAGCCTCTTCGAGGGGGCAACCTCCTTTACATTACACAAATGAACAATTCTTGGATGATACAAATGACAAGACCTCCTTTCTATATATAGGAGTCTAAGCGGTCCTAATACAATCAGAGCCTACATAACAATAATATTGTAGGGGCACAACAATAACAATAGTGGGCTTCTATGGGGTACAATAATAACAACATGGGGACTATATGGGCACAATAATACAATAAGGGGGCTGCACTAATAACAATAAGGGTTTACACTAGTAGTATAGGGACATAACAACATGGTATTTTTGGATATTTTTTTTGAGGGTTTGAAATAACACACACACACATATACACATACATACATATATACATACATACATACATACATACATACATACATACATATAGTCAGAGGCCGAAGTAACCGAGGCACTTTGAACATAATTCAATCATTATTAATACACAAATATTTTTATGGAATTTTGTATGTTCTAGGCCAAATAAGAACCCCTCAAAACCTCTACAACATGGAGGAATTATATTTATGTTTTTGACACTATGTCTGGGACTATCTTTGACACAATAGTCAACCAAACATGAGGAAGATTGAAGACACAGTTTGGGAATGCATGGCATACACAAGCATGAATATAGTAATGGTTACAAGGTGGTATGCGAGGCTTGAGTGTAGAGACTTTGTTAATGAAGAAGAGAAGCGTTTGCAGAAGAGAATGGATTGCTCTCATATGATGTATTTATTCTTTGTAAATGACTGAAAGGAAGTAGCGAATTTGATTTTTGTAGATATTGTATAGCATATCATTCTTTACTGAATATAATAATGGCGGTGATGTTGTGAAACAAAGGACACAATACAATCGTTTAAGATTCTTCGCTTTGAATTTTAGATCTGATCTATATTACCTATTGATAAAATTGAAATTTATTGGTTATCTAACATTTCTAAGAAATAAAATTTAAATTTATTTGATCATTTCATGTTCTAAATTCCTTTAAAGTTTAAATTTGAGAGGATCCCTAAGAGAGGATCAAATGAGAGGCTCTAATGGCGGTATTAAGGAGCCTTTCATGGAAGAATTTGCTAAAGAACTCAAATTGCTGCTTAAAGACAACCAACCTCGCTATGAGATGAATGAAAGGGAGCATTAATATCTTTTCTACAAAAGTGGCAGTGTGCCTACTATTATGGAAGGTTCCTTGGCCTCTTTTGGAGGTCTATTTTCTCAAAACAATTTAAATTCCACTCTTGGATCGGATTTTTCAAATAAAGGAGAAAGCGATAGTTATTTGAGCTTGGGCATAGAGAGAACACCAGAAAGTCGTATCGTGAACCACATGGGTGGTTCACCCAAGCATTGAAGCAACAGTTAAGGTAGTATCATATTTTAAAAGGAGTGATTTTGGTAGAGGATTTATATAATCTGACATCCAATAATACAATGCCACATCATCAGGCTAATGGGGACCACACGATACATCGGGTTGTTGGATTAGGATTAATGGGCCCTTACCTTTTCATCCAATATGTCATTTGTATTGTTGATTTTGTCAAAGTCCTGTCCACCATCGATTGAAGGGCCATGTTATCGAGTGCCAGGGAAAAGTAGACATGCCCACATGGTTCTGCAGATATTGCAAAATATAAGGTGCCTCCTCTTGATGACCCTATAAACAAAGTGATTTGATATAATGATGGAGAGGAATTGTGTTGGCCTTGACTAGTATTTGAAGTGAATTAGTGTTAGATATGGCATGTTGAAGTTGCAAAAATGGTTTTGATATCACAATCTTAGTTAATATTTTAAGGTGCCGACAGATAAAATATTAGTGCTATAAAATAAAATGCATTGACAACTAGAGTATCAATGCCAGTTTGAAATTTTAAAGTTTTGGAGGTCAATATCAAAAGGCGTTGTCAGATTCCACGTCAGCAAAGGAGCGAGCATTTTATTAAGCGAGTGTTGGCTAAACAAATGATGAAATGCTATGTCATGATTTCACATTAGATTATTTCCGTCATTGGAGGATAGTCATCATGGGTTAAGAGTCATGTAAGGTAAATCTATTATATTATGTTATTCAACAAGCTTAATATCTCAAAAATAATGACACAAACTTGGCAGTCAAAGGGAAAATGTGTCAAAGCATGTTTTGTTTTCACTTGACAAAACTCTGTTTTTAGACTATTTTTTCCTGTAAAAGATAGTAACTTCGGGTATAGTTTCAGAACAAATGGGAATGAATTTTTGAAAATCAAAAGAGTTTTTTTTCGTGAACAAGCCCATTAAAAAAGCATAACTCAAATTTTGTACAACTATCACAGTTTGGAATATTCGAAGGATTATTTGCAACCAATTTTTCTAGATTAAAATATTAAATAATTTCCTGTATTAGCCATCAAATTTGGGCACGTTTTCAAGAATTTGAAAAATAATTTTCTAAATATGAAAGATTATTTTGTTGATAACATACCCATGAACAAAAACTTCTCTCATTTTTTACAGAGGTGTTATGGTTTGAGAGATACAAAACAATATTTGGCTCATATTTTTCAGGGATTTGCTAGAATTAATTTTTTCTATATTTAGAAAAATTCCTAATCTACTTTCAGTTGGAGAGAGACCTCATCAGATTCGACTTGGGAATTAAATAAACAGGTGGAAAACCAGTTTGACCAAATCATGGCACAAAATTAGTTGACTCATCTTTAAAAAGCGAAACCAACAAGTAAAATATCAACTTTAGAATATGTGGTAGCCCAGGTAGACTAGATTTCATGCACTCAACTTGAGTTTTCCATCAAAGAAGTTCCAGATGCACTTTCTAAGGATGCTTTATCAATTCATGCTAAAGATATGAGAAGAAAATTTTTATTTAGATATTATATGGAATGAGGTCAAGATTAGAGATTTAAATCTATCTTTTGTATTTTGTAAACTGTTTTTACCAAAATTTTTGCATCTACAGTTAAGTTATTCTTTTATATAGCTTATGAAAAAGAAGAAGAAGGGGTTTGGTTTTTTCGTTGAAAAAACTAATGCATTTTGTATTTTGGAATATTTTAATGAAGAAAGTTTGAAGCTTATACAACAAATATACTTGTGTTGGGTGTTATGAATTTGTTTTCTCTAGTGTGATATATTTCTTCTATATTTCCATGATGTATGATTTGCTAATGATTGAATCAAAGAACATAAACATAATTCATTCATTCAAATGCTCTATTTATAGATTCAGTTGTTTTCATTCTTCTTTATTATGTTGGTTTTGGAATTCATCTATTTTATGCTCCTTCTCAGTGGACTGTTCCTTTCATATTCTGCCTTTCATTACAACAAATTAATGATTCATAATTGCTCAGCTAGCTTGCCTTTGTTGATTTTTTTAGTGTGACTTTACATTAAACCAAAATAGACTCCATCGCCCAATGGTGTTTCTTTTTCCTCATATTCCAACCACACCAGTAAATTTTACATTAATCTGGCCATAAAATGTTTAACAAACTTGCTACCGTTGTGACCTAGGGTAGTTGAGTTTGAGGAGAGATCCCCCTCTGGATTGAGGGGCCAACTTCAATCCCAAAGTGGTTAGAGGTTACCTTAGATTTTTTCCCTACAACCAAGGTTTTCTTTGAGTGATAAAATTTTGGCGTCGTTTCCGGGGAGTGAAGGTGAAATTTTCCCTAGGAAAATGACAAGTTCTAGATCTGATTGCTGATGGTGAACAATTTTCAAACATAAGCAAGCCGTGTTTCATTCACCTGGCAACTCCATTGTCAAACAATCTAGATTTTAGAATATCCTTGGTGACTCCACTGCCCGAAGACTTAGCAGCCTAAAGATTTTCTCAGTGACTCCACTGCTTCAAGATGGATCACAGATATGCAAGGTATGATCCAATGACTCACTATCACATTCCAGGTTTTCCAAATCATATTCCTTGCATAGATTGGAAAACATATTTGCCAAGATTTAAAGGTTAGGACGAAGATGATGCTGCTCTTCATTTGATTAGATTTCATATGCATATACAAAAGCTTGGAGTTAAGTTGCATGAGGATTCTTTAATGAAAATGTTTATGGATGCCTTAGAAGAAAATGCACGATCTTGGTATGGAGAATTAGCATATGCTAGTCTATATTCCCTTGAATATTTCTACTAAACCTTTTGTATGAAATATAAAGAAAGATACCCTTTTTTTTTTTTTTCTTCACTTCTGGTTCACGGATACCATGGTCAGTGGTCCGCTACGTCCAGGATCGAAAGTCTCTAGGGTGTACCCCACCCGAAGGGGGTCACACCCCTCGGCCATCACAGACCTAACCCCAAGGGCTTTCGGGTTTCGACCCTGTGACCTCCCATTGGCAAGGCCCCGGCTTGACCGATTGAGCTAACCCTTGGGGCTGGAAAGATACCCTTTTATAGTGTTGGTTGAATATTTTTGTGGAAATTTTGACAATGTTTCTCAACACATGGGAATTGATATTGATGATGAAGATATAATGGATGATAAAATCGAGGAAGCCTTTCTTGAATTGTCTTCTCATCAGGAAGAACTAGTAGAGAAGACTTGCCTTGGTACTCAAGATCATTCCCAACAAACATTAGTTTCTTCCTTGCTTGAAGATGAAACAGATCTGCATTTTAATATTGACAATCGTGTTACATCCCATTATATTGATAAAAGTTTGCAGCAACCTGGTCAATATTTATGCAATCAAAAGTATGAGGATAATCATTCAAATTGTTTTTCAAATCATTCATTTTCTGAGATTTTGTCCCATGAAAAAATTGGTGAAAATCAGGCTTTTGAAATTGCATGTGTGAAAAATCTAAGCAGTGAAACCATTTATGAGGATAGCTACCTAGAGTTACAAGAAAATATTAAAGAAGAGCAGGATGTTTTAGACCCTTTGGATGGCACTGAATCTATTCACGATGTTACATCCTTTGAAATGATAGATTTAGAAAGTTTCAAAGATCTAGATAATATTTCATTCAATCACATGAAGGGTCAACTTGTGATGTTTCTGATGTATATGACATGGATTTTATTGTTGAATCTTTTCAAGAACACACAATGTTTTTCCTGAGGTACATGATAAAAAAAATGAACATATTGTTTCCATCTCATTTGAGAAGGATATCGAAACTAAAAACATTGAATGAGAACACTTGACAATTAGAGAGGAAACTGGTTTTTTCCTTTTTGATGCTCATCAAGACACGATAATTTTTCATATTTTCAAAGATCCTTTTGCGATACTATTACAGTTATCAAAGAAGTTGGAGTATGTTTTGTTCATAAGTGCAGGGTTTGGATTCATATCAAGGTTTGAGTTGCGATCTTTTTCATTTTTCTATTTACTTATGGAGGGTGTGAGTAGAATTCCTGTGATAGCCACCTCATTTCATGGTTGCACTGGACATTTTGTATCACTTGATTGAGAAGTTCACTCAGCAAGTTAGAGTAGGTTGGTTTTCTTGTGAATAAGCTCCTATATTTGAGCATTTAATTTTCAGCATTGATTTCCAGTTTGAGTGTACAGTTTAAGTGTGGTTCAGTTGCAGAATAGGTTGGTTGCAGGTCACAAGTTAGTTTGCAAGTTTCAGTTTGAGGTTGGGAGCAACCCAATGGATCAGACACTTGGTTTATAGGGATTCTTTCTACCTCTACGATCAACAACACCCCCGTGGAGCCAATTTTTATCACAATCTTAGTTAATAGTTTTAAGGCATTGATAGTTTTAGTGTCATCATCGATGTGTAAAATATGGTATCAAAGCACCGACACACAAAATATCAGCGCTATTGTGGATTTGTAAAATAAAATGCACAAACAACTAGAGTATAAATGATCGTTTTAAATTTTAAATTTTTGGAGGTTAATATCAAAAGGCGTTGACATATTCCAAGTCAGCAAAGGAGCAAGCACTTGATAAAGCGAGCGTTGGCTAAACAAATGGTGACATGTTGTGTCATGATTTCACATTGGACTATTTACATCGCTGGAGGATATTCATCATGGGTTAAGAGTCATGCATGGTTAACCCATTATATTATGTTATTCACCAAGGTTAATATCTCAAACATAATGATAGAAACTCAGCAATCGAAGGGAAAAGGTGTCAAAGCATGTTTTTTTTTCACTTGACAAAACTTTGTGTTTTAAACTATTTTTTTGTGTAAAGAATACTAACTTCGAGCACGATTTCTTAACAAATGAGAGCAAATTTTTGAAAACTGGAATAATTTTTTTTTGGAACGGGTCCATTAACTAAAACCTCTCTCAGATTTTGCACAAATGTCACAGTTTGGAAGATTCGAAGGATTATTTGCAATCCATTTTTCCAGATTAAAATATTAAATAATTTTCTGTTTTAGTCATCAACTTTTGCACGCAGTTTTTGAGAAGCTGAAAAGGAATTTTCTAAAAATTAAAGAGGCTTTTGTTAATAACTGACCCATTAACAAAATCCTCTCTTCGTTTTTACATAGGTATTACATTTTGAGAGATACAAAGGAATATTTGGCGCATATTTTTCAGGAATTCGCCATAATTAATTTTTTTTAATATTTAGAAAAAACACCTAATCTACTTTCAATTGGAGATCCACCTCATCAGATTCGACTTGGGAATTAAATCAAAAGGTGGAAAATCCGTTTGAACAAATCATGGCACAAAATCAGTTGACTCATTTTTAAGGAGTGAAACTAGTAAGTAAAATATCATCTTTAGAATATGTGGCAGTCCAGTTAGACTAAATTTCATGCACTCAGCTCTAGTTTTCTCTCAAAGAAGTTCTAGATGCACTTTCTAAGGAAACTTTATAAATTTATGATAAAGATACGAAAATCAAAATTTTATTTAGATATTAGATGGAACAAGGTCAACATTAGAGAGTTAACTCTATCTTTTATATTTTGTAAACTGTGTTTACCAAATTTTTTGGATCTATAGTTAAGTGATTCTTTTATATAGCTTATGAAAAAGAAGAAGAAGGGGTTCGGTTTTTTGGTTGAAAAAGCTATTGCACTTTGTATTTTGGAATATTTTAATGAAGAAAGTCTGAAGCTAAAGCAATGATTCTTGTGTTGGGTTTTCTAGATTTTTTTTCTCCAGTGTGATATATTTCTGCTATATTTCCATGATGTATGATGTTCTAATGATTGAATGAAAGAACATAAACATAATTCGTTCATTGCAATGCTCTATTTATAGATTAAATTGTTTTCATGCTTATTTCTAATGATGGTTTTGGAATTCATCTATTTGATTCTCCTTCTCAGTGGATTGTTCCTCTCATATTCTACCTTTCATTACAACAAATTAATGATTTAGAATTTCTCAACTACTTACCTTTGCTGAATGTTTTAGTGTGATACTACATTAAGCCAAAATAGACTCCATGACCCAATGGTGTTTATTTTTTCCCATATTCCAACCACACCAACAAATTTTTCATTAATATGGCCATAAAACGTTTAATAAACCTTCTACCATTGTGACATAGGGTAGTTGAGTTTGAGGAGAGACCCCCCTCCGAATTGAGGGGCCAACTTCAATCCCAAATTGGTTAGACGTTACCTTAGATTTTCCCCCCACAAACAGGGTTTTATCTGAGCGATGACATTTTGGCATCGGTCCTAGGGAGTGAAGGTGAAATTTTCCTGGGAAAAAACCAAGTTCCGGATCTGATTACTGATGGTGAACAATTTTCAGACATAAGCAAGTTGTGTTTCATTCACCTAGTGATTCGATTTTCAAACAATCCAGAGTTCAGAACATCCATGGTGACTCCACTACTTCAAGATGGATCATGAAAATGCAAGGTATGCTCCAATGAATCGCTCTTACATTCTAGGTTTTCCAAATCGTATTCCTCACATAGATTGGAAAAGATATATGCCAATATTAAAGGTTAGGATGATGATGATGCTACTCTTTATTTGATTAGATTTCATATGCATGTACAAAACCTTGGAGTTAAGTTGCATGAGGGTTCTTTGATGAAAATGTTTATGCCTAGCTTAGAAGAAAATGCACGATCTTGGTATGAAAAATTATCATCTGCTAGTCTATATTCCCTTGAAGGTTTCTATTCATCCTTTTGTATGAACTATAAATAAAGATACCCTTCTATAGTGCTGGTTGAAGTTTTTTGTGGAAATTTTGACAACCATTTTCAACACATGGGAATTGATATTGATCATGAAGATATAATGGATGATGAAATTGAGGAATCCTTTCTTGAACTGTCTTCTCATTAGGAAGAACTAGTAGAGACTAGTTGCCTTGGTACTTAGGATCATTCCCAACAAACATTAGTTTCTTCCTTGCTTGAAGATGAAACAAATTTGAATTTTAATATTGACAATCATGTTACATAACATTATATGGATAAAAGTTTCCAGTAACCTGGTCAGTCTTTATGCAATCAAAATTATGAGGATAATCATTCAAATGTTTTTCAGATCATTCATTTTCTAAGATTTTGTCCCATGAAGAAATTGGTGAAAATCAAACTTTTGAAATTGCATGTGTGAAAAATCTAAGTAATGAAACCATTTATGAGGATATCTACCTAGAGTTACAAGGAAATACTAAAGAAGAGAAGGATTTTTTAGACCCTTCATATGGCACTGAATCTATTCATGATGTTACATCCTTTGAAATGATAGATTCAAAAAGTTTCAAAGATCTAGATAATATTTTCGTTCAATCACATGAAGGACCAACTTGTGATGTTTCTGATGTATATGACGTGGATTTTCTTTTTGAATCTGTTCAAGAACACACAATGTTTTTTCCTGAGGTGCATGATAAAAAAAATGAACATATTGCTGCCATCTCATTTGAGAAGGATCTCAGGACTGAAAACATTGAACAAGAACACCTGTTAGTTATAGAGGAAACCAATTTTTTCCTTTTTGATGTTCATCAAGATAGGGTAATTTTTCATATTTTCAAAGATCCTTTTGCCAGACTATTACAATTATCATAGAAGTTGGAGTATGTTTTATTCATCAGTACATGGGTTGGATTTAGATCGAGGTTTGAGTTGCCATGTTTTTCATTTTTCTGTCTTCTTAACGAGGGTGTGAGAAAAATTCTATTGAGCAGCCACCTCATTTCATGGTTGCACTGGAAATTTTGAATCACTTGACTGAGTAGTTCACTCAACAAGTTAGAGTAGGTTGGTTTGCTTGCGAATAAGCTTCCAGATTTGAGAATTTAATTTTCAACATTACTTTTAGTTTTAGTGTACAGTTTAAGTGTGGTTCAATTACAAAATAGGTTGGTTGCAGGTGACAAGTTAGTTTGCAGGTTTCAGTTTGAGGTTGCGAGAAACCCAATGGATCAGGCACTTGGACTATAGAGGTTCTTTCTTCCTTTATGATCAACAACATCCCTGTGGAGCCAACTGTTATCACAATCTTAGTTAATAGTTTTAAGGTGCTAACAATTCAATGTCAGCATAAAAAAAAGTATAAAAATGCTGACAGATAAAATATCAGTGCTATTGTGGATTTGAAAAATAAAATGCACTGACAACTAGAGTATCAACACTATTTTTAAATTTTAAAGTTTTGGAGGTCAATATCAAAAGGCGTTGACATATTCCACGTTAGCAAAGGAGTGGGCATTTGATCAAGCGAGCGTTGGCTAAACAAATGGTGACATATTGTGTTATGATTTCACATTGGATTATTTCCACTGTCAAAGGATAGTCATCATGGGTTAAGATTCATTGTTATCAGCCAATTTTACCCCTTTGGATCACTGGCCCTTATTCCTTGAGCTTGATTGATTTTTTCCAGACCTGAGACTCATTTTTCTCTAGTTTGGCCCCCAAATGCTAACATAGAGGACTATGAGTGCGTTCAGATGCCCCCAGGCTAACTAGGAACAATTGATGATCCTCCCCACATGTTTTCAAAAGTAACCATGCCTAAATGAGGAAAAGGAATTGTTGGTTAGGAAAATTTAGGTGAAAATACCATTCATCCTAACGACTGACTAGGCTGAGGCGCCATGGTCGGCATAGGAGATGGTGTGGACATGGTAAAATTTGGGAAATTTGCAGGAGCTATAGATGAGACTGGTGGAATTCCCCAAGAAGAAGTGAGAGGAGTGGACGAAGGAGAGGTATAGCCACGCTAAGAGGCGACAATGATGACATGGTAGCTAACATTGTCATTGTAGAAGGTAAGGAAGTCTCCGATTTTTCCATATGACAAATCATAGAAAAAGGTATGTAGGTGTAGAACCATCAAGGTTTGGCCAAAATAACTCAGGTCCTAATGGATTGGTCAAAGGTGGGTTGGTAGGAGCGTCAGAATGATCCTTCAAAGTCTCAACAGAAATCAAATCACTACTAGAAGGACCAGGTATAGACTCCAAGGCTATGTGTTGGTCTAAGTCTTGAGAACTAACATGAACTTTTCGTGTAGGAGTAATAATTCCACCTCATTAAGGAGGTAAACCATGAAGAAGACGTGACTATTGATGAACAAATTTAGTGAGGGTGATAAATTATAAATTAAATACAATTATGTTAGTGCAAACACCATAAGGCCAAAACTACTTACTCGGACCAAACAACGCACATTAGAAACTTCCTAGAAGATATCATACACAAACCAAAATACAAAGAAGTTGGTAGTGGAATAGTTATACTAGCGACTTGCTTCCCAACCCTTTTAGCTGCGAACTCAGTACAAGTGCCCTGATAAGATGTGGAACACCCCCTGAGAGGACTGAGAGTATATGAATAATATTTGTCCCAGGTGCAGAGAAGATGACCCCGACCCTTCACCTATGTATGATCCCTAAGAAGATATGTCACTATGGTCACCACTGACAATAACACGACCTTGGGGGATAGTTGCAAGACAAATCAACATGCAAGGGCAGGAAACTTGAACCCCAAAAAGGAGCCAAGACCAAAAACCCCTTGAGAGTTAACTCCCAAGTGGTCCCCGAAACTAAGCGAAATGGGTCATGTCACCATGCCTAACCCAAGTGTGACCTCATGCTCGACCCTTTTGTGAGGAGGGCTTCCCATACCACACTATTGCAAATGGATTTGAATCCCAACCACAAGCTACTAAGTTTATTTTGTAGTCTTGGAGAAGTTAACTCAAACTCCTATCTCCAAGACCCTAGCCTAAGCTAGTGTTGTTTACACAAGTGGGATGCAACATGAAACTGAGATGCTGTGAATGACTCTTAGTTAATCATCCTAATGCAGCTATATGCAATTTTCAATTTTCATTTCGATGAATGCTAACTACAGGAGGGTAAGAGTCTTCTAACACAATAATTCCTATTGTGATTCACCTCTTCATTAAATTCTTTTACATGAAAATTATCCCAAATTTTGTGAATTAATGACCCAAAACAAACCAAAAAGGTAAACCAAAGCAACCGAAAAGAAACCAAAGAAAAAATTCCCAAGAAATAATGCAAATCACTCCAAAAACGTCACAGCTAGTCAAAGCAACACATTCAAAGTGATCAAATCGAAAGCCAAAAGTGAAAGAAGGAAGGAAATGTCAACAAGCTAGGGCTGTAGGAAAATGGGTCAACCAACGCCAATGTTCTTCAAATGTCAAAACCAGATCCTAGAGGCAGGAAGGCCTAAACAAGATCAAATGAGGGTGATACAAAACAATCAAAACACACTCAAGAGAACTTTTCTAGATGACAACTGCACAACCAATCACAACACCACCAAATGTGACAAAAATGACCTAAAGAGGAAAGAAATCGCTCAACAAGAGGCAACAAAAGTGAGTGAAAGTGAAAAAAGTCTAAAAATAAGGTGTAGATTAGGCTTAAATAGTTGCTAAAAACAACCAATTAGATCTGAAAATGAGATCTAGAGGCAAAAATCAAGCCTCAACCCAAAGCATCCAACAAAACTTCAAGAACAATTTGAAAGGCTAAGAGCAATGGAAGACCTTGGATAAACTGATCAAAATAGATCAAATCAAACACACACAACAACTGATCAACAACAACAAACCATGAATCACACAGATCTCCAATAGATTAGTGGAAGACGAGAGGGTCTAAGCCCAATCAAAGACAAAAATTCCTTCTTAATGAAAAGTGGCCGATCTAAGGAAATCAAGAGAACAAAATAAAAGCTGGACCAGATCTAGCTAATGAACAAGAGGCCCAAACTGAGCAAGAACATAGGTAAAAAGTTCAGAAATGAACAGTGACTTTTCAAGGGCTAAAAGCTCAGATGCTCACACAACACCCAGATTAGGGATTCTGGGTGCTAGTAGGATAACTATAAGAGTGCATATGGGATGTCCTGGATGCACAGATGACTCCCCTGGGAGCGCCTAGGGAGAAAAATTCAACTAGTTAACTTCAATCAGCCATAAAATCCTCATACTGTGTCTGTTTTCAGTGATTTTTTTGTTTTTTCTTTTGGACAAAATTATGTTACGAGAGGAATCTAGATCTGTGGTCAATTCAATGAAATTATGTATAGAAAATTCCATAATTTTATTTTAAATGCATGATTTGTTATTCTCTCATACAAAAAACAAAAACAAACTCCAGATCTAAGATCAACTCAGATCTAAAGCAAATAAAACCAATGGAGATAAAAAAATAATCCAAAAATCCATAAAGAACTGAATGGGAGACCAAGAAGAAACCAGATCTAAAGCAAAAGAGAAGAGATCTAAAGAAAACGAGGGCAAAAGAAAAATGCTCTCATTGAAAGCACCAATTCTGTTGTATATAATTATGCAAGGATCTATTGCTCCACGATCTCATGCCTGATTAAGATCACCAGATAGAAAAATAGAATGACTAAGACAATCTAATAGTGATCCCCAATCCAGATGGCCATGCATGCAGTTTCGATGCAATCTCTGATGCTACAAGGTAGGAGCAAGTACCTTGCCTCCTCGTAGCTTGGTGAAGGGTTTTGGTCCTGATGCAAATCCTTGCACTCCAATCAAGTGATTTCTTTCATCCACTCCCGATACAAATCCTAAACATAAACACAACTAAATAGAGACGAAAAGCGATCTTTCGGAGGAGATCCTGTTATGAAACCAGCTCAAGAAAAGATAGAAAAGATAGATCAACGCCTTAGAATTTAGCCTCTTCGAGGGGGAAACCTCCTTTACATTACATAAATGAACAATTCTTGGATGATTCAAATGAAAAAACCTCCTTTCTATATATAGGAGTCTAAGGAGTCACAATATAACCAGCCGACCTAACAATAATAATATAAAGCCACAAAAATAACAATAGAGGGATTCTATGGGGCACAGTAATAACAATATGGGGATAATAGGGGCACAAAAATATTAATAAGGGATGCAACTACAATAGTAATGGGGTAATCACTAGTATTATAGGGACCCAACATGCCCCTCTCCTTCAAAAAAGTGTTGTCCTCAACGCTTGAGTAGTTTTGGATGCTTCTGTATAAAATTCTCATCCTCCCATGTGGAATCTTCAGCGGATAATTTCTTCCACTTGATAAGATACTCTGAAATTGATCGATTTCGTAGCTGTCGAGTTCTTGTTTCTGTGACTGCTTCTGGTTCCAATATAATTTTTCCTTCCTCGTCAAGTTCTGGCAATATTGTTTGAACTGGGAGCTTGTCGCCTATAACCTTCTTTAAACATGAAACATGGAAAACTGGGTGCAATCGAGAAGCTGCAGGAAGCTCCAATTTGTATGCCATAGTACCAATCTTTTGCAACACCTTGTACGGACCATAATACTTTGGTGATAATTTATTATCCTTCTTAGCTTGCTTGAGGGACATTTGCTTATATGGTTGTAGCCGTAGGAATACCCAATCACCTACATCAAAACTTCTTTCACTGCGATGTTGATCTGCCTGTTGTTTCATTCTATTATGTGCCAACACGAGGTTATCCTTTAAGAGTTGGAGGACTTTTGTTGATGTTCGATGTGATGTTCCACTGCTTGAACCTTAGAATTTTCTCTTAAATATGATGTGATGGATGGTGGTTGATATCCATAAAGTGCCATAAATGGGGTCATTTTTGTTGCTGTATGGAAGGAAGTGTTATACCACCATTCAGCTAGAGGCAACCATTTGACCCATTGTGTTTGTTTATCAGATACAAAGCAACGAAGATATCCTTCCAAACATTTGTTTACTATCTCAGTTTTCCCATCAGATTGAGGATGATAAGATGAGCTATGAGCTAACTGAGTACCAAGACAAGAAAATAATTCTGTCCAAAAATTTCCAGTGAAAATGGGATCTCTGTCACTTACAATAATCTTTGGGTTTCCATGTAGCTTTTGAAATGTTTCCATAAATGCAGTAGAAACTGTACTGGCTTTAAATGGATGTGATAATGCACAAAAGTGTGCATACTTGGTAAGTCTGTCAACTACCACCATGATGACACTCTTTCCCTCAGACTTGGGTAAACCTGTGATAAAATCCATTGAAACCTCCTCCCAACGTTGGCTTGGAATGGATAAAGGTTGTAATAGACCCAATGTCTTAATTGTTTCAACTTTATTTTGTTGGCAAACCAAACATTCCGCCACAAATTTTGAATATCTGATTTAAGGCCATCCCAAAAAAATTCCTTCTTAACCCTGTGGTAAGTTTTTAAAAATCCTGAGTGCCCTCCTAAGGGAGAAGTGTGCAATTCCATAAGAATCTTTTGTTTTAGTTGGGAATTCTTACAGAGGTATAAGCGATCTTTGTACCATAAAGAATCATTTTTCCAGCTAAATGTATCAGACGTACTGGAATCTTGTTGTAACTTTCGAATAAGTGCCCACACTTCTTCGTCATTCTTCCATTCCTCCCTTGCTTCATTTATCCAATCTGGTTGGATAATAGAAATGGCGCACAACAATGCTTCCACATCCTCATCCTTTCTTGAGAGTGCATCTGCCACCACATTTTCTTCCCTTTTTTGTAGATGATTTCAAAGTCATAACCCAACATCTTTGTGACCCACTTTTGTTGCTCTTCAGAGGATAATCTTTGTTCTAAAAAGTATTTAAGGCTATCATGATCCGTTTTTACCTTGAAGTGTCTTCCCATTAGGTAGGGTCGCCATTTCTTAAGTGCATGGAGTATTGCCAACATTTCCTTCTCATAAATAGCTTTGTGTAAAAACTTTCCCTTGATTGGACGACTTTCAAAAGCAATGGGTCTTTCATCTTGCATTAAAACAACACCAATTCCATTTCCTGAAGCATCACATTCCACAATAAAGGTTTTTGTGAAGTCCGGTGTAGCTAAGACCGGTGCTTGGCACATTGCCTCTTTAAGATGTTCGAAGGCCTTTGTTGCTTCTCGAGTCCATGAAAATGCATCTTTCTTCAATAATGTTGTTAGAGGTGCTGCTATTCTCCCATAATTCTTAACAAACTTGCGATAATACCCTGTCAACCCAAGAAATCCTCGCAGATGCTTTATGGATGTGGGGATTTTCCATTCCTTAATGGCTTTAATTTTGCTAGGGTCTACCTTAACTCCTTCATGAGATACAATATGACCCAGATATTCCACCTCTTGTACTCCAAAGAAACATTTGGATCTTTTTGCATATAATTGTTTCTCCTCCAATAGTTGTAGCACCCTGTCAACATGTTCAACATGATCCTTCCAAGACTTGCTGTAGATTAGTATATCATCAAAAAATACTAACACAAATTTTCTAAGGAATGGTTTGAAAATGAATTCATCAAACCTTGAAATGTTGAAGGTGCATTGGTAAGGCCAAAAGGCATGACCAAAAATTCATAATGACCCTCATGAGTTCTAAATGCTGTTTTCGGAATGTCTTCAGTCTTCATTCTGATTTGATGATATCCTGAATGAAGATCCAACTTGGTGAAGTAAATTGATCCATGCAATTCATCCAGTAATTCATCAATGACAGGAATGGGAAACTTATCTTTAATAGTGAGCTTGTTGAGCTCCCTATAATCTGGACACATGCGCCATGATCCATCCTTCTTGTGCACCAATACTACTGGAGCAGAGAAAGAACTTTGACTTAGTTGAATTATACCAGCCTCTAGCATTTCTGCAACCATACGTTCAATTTCACTCTTTTGGGCATAGGGATATCTGTACGGCCTGATGTTTGGAGGAACACTTCCTGGAATCAGATGAATAGCATGATCATGATCACGAATAGGTGGGAGACCTTTGGGAGTCTCAAATACCTTGGAATGATTTCCAAGACTTTTTGGAGATCTGGAGAAATAGATGATTCCAATGTGGAAACATCTAGCGAACATAATTGTGCAATTACACCTCTTTGTTCCTTTTTTAGAAGCTTTGTCATACCATTAGAGCTGATTATCTTTCCCGGTTTCCCTGCAATACCCCTTAATTCAACTTCCTTTCCTTCCACGGAAAATTTCATGAAAAGTTCTTGAAAATTAAAAGCTATTGTACCCAAGGATTGTAGCCATTGGACTCCTAGTACAACATCAGCACCTCCCATTGGAATGGAAAGCATTGGGCTAGTCAATACATATTCTCCCATGGATAGCTTGATATTATGGCACTTTCCAGAGAAATTTATTGTTCCTCCATTTGCAACCATCA
Organism: Pinus tabuliformis; assembly: GCA_031772625.1. NCBI lineage: Eukaryota > Viridiplantae > Streptophyta > Pinopsida > Pinales > Pinaceae > Pinus > Pinus tabuliformis. Next base: position 1,704,780,953 of record CM062819.1, read on the forward strand.
CTTGACACTCTGGTGCTGGATATAAGAAGCAATTCAATTCTTTTGCTACCTTACAATGAATAAAATTGTGGGTACTTCCTGAATCAATCAACACTATTACCTTTTTCTTCTTGATTTGTCCTTCTATCTTGATGGTTTGAGGAGTGGTAATTCCCACCAATGCATTACAAGATATGGTCGGATTCATTTCTTCTTTATCTAGGCTTTGTTCCTGGAGTATATCCTCTTCTTTTGACCTTTCTTGCTCCTTTTCTTCTTCCTCTTCACAATCTATGTAGAATAATTTCTTCTCAGCACACTTATGACCTTTAGTGTATTTGCTATCACAACTGTAACAAAGCCCTTTTGCTCTTTTTTCTTCCAATTGTTGTGGTGTCAACCTTATAGGTTGTGGAAGACTAGGAGCAACAACACTTCCATCTTTATAGTTGTGAGTGGTATGCTTCCTGGTTGCCATAATTTTGCTTTCCATTTTTCTTGCTAACCTGAATGCCTTCTCTAATGAATCAGGTTCCCAAAGGCGAACATCATGTTGGATATTATCCTTTAAAGTCCCTATGAACACATCAATCCTATGCTCCTCTGGAATATCTTTTACCCTTATGTTCAATTTTTGGAACTCCTCAATGTGCTCCATTATTGAACCCTTTTGTTTGAGACTTATCAATTGGCTAAAAAAAGTGTTGCTTTTTGTATCCTCATAATGTGCTATCAATTCTTCCGTAAAAATTGCCCAAGTGATAATTTGTTTACGAGAGAAAAGCCATTGATACCATACAAACTGATTTGGTTCCAAATATAAAGTTGCAATACGTACCTTTTGTGTGTTTTGCACATTATTGAGATCGAAAAATTGCTCCATTTGTAATATCCATGTTGCGGGATCCTTGCCATCAAACTTCCTCATATCGATTTTTGGAATATAGTGGGTTTTCGATCCCACATTAGAGTCTATGAAATCATGATTAACATTTCTTTTGTTCGCATCATGAGTTTCCTTTACTACCTTTTCACCATTGGTAAGTATTTCTTGTAGAAAATTTGTCAAATCTGTCTTCAAATCTGCCATGCCTGTCTTCAAATTTGTGTTCAAATCTATCTTCAAGTTGTCCATCTTAGCTTCCATGCCATTCATCTTAGCTTCCACGCCATTTATCTTAGCTTCTGTTAGCTTTTGTGACAGTGACATTTGTTGCACTTGTTCTTGTATTTTTGATATATCATGTAGCATTTCTTCTTCTTCTTCATGAGTCATGCTAGAGCTTTCAGGTTTCTTACTAGGTGTTTTCATTTTATTTCCTTGCGGCATCAGTTAACGATAATAATGCTCTACTATGCCCTTTGAATTACTTCAAAATAAATTTTCAAACCAAGCTTAAGTAAAAATTTAAGAAAATCTACACACCTTTTTTCACTTTGTAGGAGCTCGATATTGCCTCTTATGTATCTCTGTACTTTCCAATAATCTAGTTCTGAATTTTTGATCTACAGTATCCCTCTGTGTCCTCTTTCCAATGCCACAAGTCTGACCCAAATTGGATTCTCCAAGGAAGAGTTATGCAAAATCTCTCACAGTGACTTGATTATAGACTAGTTCCGTAGAGTGAACTTGTACGACATGCCACGAGTCACTGTTTCAACGTTTTGATCTGAAAAATTCATACAAGAAACTAAAGTCTGTCCTCTTTCTATACCTTCTTATGAAATTTCAATCCGATCCCCAGAGAGAAAGTTATGATGATTTTCCCCAGGTCACCTGTTTGGAATGTAATTCAGGAGTTTGCAAAAAGACCAACTTCCTCAGATCATATCTCCACAAATATGGCGCGAAAAGCTCTGAAATTTGGACCAGAGGTTTAGCGCGATTTTGTCTCAAATGGGTTTTTTTTGAAACTTCTGAAATGTCGCAAAAGAAAAGTTATAGCGAAAATTCCATGATGACCTGTTTGGAGTAGCGAAACCTTAGAATCCAAAGCTCTGATACCAAATGTTATGAAACCAGCTCAAGAAAAGATAGATCAATGCCTTAGAATTTAGCCTCTTCGAGGGGGAAACCTCCTTTACATTACATAAATGAACAATTCTTGGATGATTCAAATGAAAAAACCTCCTTTCTATGTATAGGAGTCTAAGGAGTCACAATATAACCCAGCTGACTAACAATAATAATATAAAGCCACAAAAATAACAATAGAGGGATTCTATGGGGCACAAAAATATTAATAAGGGATGCAACTACAATAGTAATGGGGTAATTACTAGTATTATAGGGACCCAACAGATCCTCAGCTCAAAACATCTAGAAATCACACATATAAATTACCACAAAACTGATATAAGGGGAAGTAACATAGATTTGTATTAACCATATAAGTGAAATTACAACAAAGCTCTCATGCTATATTTTGGATTCTCCCTCTCTTCTCCCTTTCCTCTTGGCGAGATTATAAAGGCTCATGATATCCTCTAGGAGAATGTATCTAGACACTTAGGGGCTTGAAAAGTTAGGAAACTTCTACAATAATGGACCCCTATCCAACTCATACACAAGTGGGTCAAGTTGGTCTCCTTAAGAATGGAAAACTCTAGAAACGTTTTCCAAAATTATGAGCTTTTTCTCCATTATCTCAATTATGAAATAACTATTATCTCTTAATTATAATATTTTGGAAAAATAATTATTAGAAATAACTCAATCATGTATTCCAACCTTTTATCATGGGATAAATATCACATAAGTAAAAGAAAAGGTGAAAAGGGATGCATTTTAGCTAAACAATGTAGGTAAGTTGATATTGGGTTTCTCTCACTATAATGGAGTGGAAAATATTGTTATAATAGTCATGTAGGGTTAATCCATTATGTTATGTTATCCACCAAGGTTAATATTTCAAACATAATGACACAAACTCAGCAGTCAAAGGGAAAAGGTGTTAAAGCATGTTTTTGTTTTCACTTGACAAAACTCTATTTTTTAGATAATGTTTTCTTATAAAGGACAGTAACTTCAGCCACGGTTTATGAATAAATGGGAACGAGGTTTTGAAAAACGAAAGATGTTTTTTTAGGAAAAAACCCATTAACAAAAATCTCCCTCATATTTTTCACAACTATCATGGTTTGAAATATTCGAAGGATTATTTGCAACCCATTTTTCCAGATTAAAATATTAAATAATCTTTTGTTTTAGTCATCAACTTTGGGCGCAATTTTCGAGAAGTTGAAAAAGAATTTTTCAAATATGAAAGAGGATTTTTTCGATAATGAAACGATTAACAAAAATTCTTTCAGTTTTTACACAGGTGTTATGGTTTGAGAGATACAAAGGAATATTTGGCACTTATTTTTCAGGAATTGGCCATAATTATTTTATTCTATATTAAGAAAAATGCCTAATCTACTTTCAATCGGAGAACCACCTCATCAAATTTGACCTGGGCATTATATCAACAGGTGGCAAATCAGTTTGAACAAATCATGAGACAAAATCAGTTGACTCATTTTTAAGGAGTGAAACCAACAAGTGAAATATCGTCTTTAGAATATGTGGCAGCCCAGGTAGACCAGATTTCATGCACTCGGTGCTAGTTTTCTCTCAAAGAAGTTTGAGATGCACTTTCTAAGGGAACCTTATCAATTCATGCTAAAAATATGAGAAGAAAAATTTTATTTTTATTTTAGATGGAACGAGGTCAATATTAGACATTTAACTCTAAACTGATTTTACCAAACTTTTTGGATCTAATTTGATTCTTTTATATAGCTTATGAAAAAGAATAAGAAGGGGTTCATTTTTTTGGTTGAAAAATCTATTGAACTATGCATTTTGGAACATTTTAATGAAGAAATTTTGAAGCTACAACAAATATTATTGTGTTCGGTGTTCTGAATTTGTTTTATCCAGTGTGATATATTTATTCTATATTTCCATGATGTATGATCTTCTGATGATTGAATCAATGAAAGTAAACAAAATTTGTTCATTGCAATGCTCTATTTATAGATTCAATTGTTTTCATTCTTCTTTCTAACATTGGTTTTGGATTTCATCTATTTGATGCTCCTTCTTAGTGTACTATTCCTCTCATATTTTTTCTTTCATTACAACAAATTAATGATTTAGAATTGCTAAACTACCTTGCCTTTGTTGACTATTTTAGTGTGATATTACATTAAGCCAAAATAGACTCCATCACCCAATGGTGTTTCTTTTTCCCCATATTCCAACCACACCAACACATTTTACATTAATCTGGCCATAAAACATTTAACAGACCTGCTACCGTTGTGACCTAGGGTAGTTGAGTTTGATGAGAGATCCCCCTCCGGATTGATGGGCCAACTTCAATCCCAAAGTGGTTAGAGGTTACCTTAGAGTTTTTCTCCATAATCAGGGTTTTCTCTGAGTGATAACAGGTTCCAAGAAAAATAAAACATAATTGAGACTCTTGGTTTCCATTAGTTTTAGTTTCATCCATGGAACCTCTATTATTTGTAACGAAATTTTATGTTACATGCTTTATGTTTCAAATCTGTAGGACATAAAATTCCCAACAGGGTATATGGAGCATGTTATTCACGGCGTAAGGAAGTAGGCCATGTAGATGTTGAAGGGGTAAGGGAAGATACATGGTGAAACCCAGGTTCTCAAGAATGATGAAAATTGAACCTTCCCTAGGATGTCTGTTCAAAAGATCACGGGATGTTGGATCCCATCGGACGTGGGAGACCCATTAATTCGTCAGGAAAATTGGAGCTCAATGGACCATTGCAACCAATTATTAGGATGCACCACAGTTATTCGATCATATCGGTGTACAACTTTATGATATTATCTGTTCTATTTGGGGGCACAATGAGTTACCAACCATTAGATGAAGGATGGGCTACCGTGGTAATGGATAGTGGATAGTGGACTATGCGCCCAACTGTGTCCATTAAGCTTCGACCAATTGGAAGTTCCATGTGAATTATTATAGGCTCAAGTGAGGGCCCACACCGAAGGCATTGATGGTAAACAAAAAAAAAAATTATACATGGGTGTGGGGGTTTTCCCATCTTGGAGGTGGTAGGACGTGGGGACTCACATTATAGTGGGGCATGGACCTGATTGCATATATATATATATATATATATATATATATATATATATATATATATATATATATATATATATATATATATAATAAACTATATGTGGGGGTTTCTGAAGGTTGTGGTGGCACTATCAGGGCCATTTGATCTAGAAGATCGTGACCATTGGCTCCCACCGGGCGTAGGAGGCCAGGGAAATGATGGAGTGCATAGGGGAATTGATATGACATGGGAATTGAAGCTAGGCAAATGGGATGTTGGAATGGAAATGAAGCACATAGAGAACACTCAGAGTGCAGAGTGCAAGAAAATTTGAATTTTTTAGTTGTAGCAGACAAGGGAAAACAACCTAGACTTCTCAGGGCCATAAATCTTATCACAAAAGTTGGAATTGGGAAAGTAAATATTCAAAATAAAGTTGACTTCAAGTAGAACAGAACAATACACCCATAATTTTTATTTGAGGAATTTTTTTTGCATAAATCTCTATGAAAATTTACAAATTACAAAATGGGCAAGATTGGGTTTAGTAAGGTAAACTTATGAAGGGCGTAAATTTTAGCTAAGGTATTAGAATTTGATAAATGGATAATCAATAGAATGCTATTGATGAAGAGTGAACATTGGAAAACCTAGAATTTGAAGCTAGGGGAGAATTTTGGATAAAATTTCATAAGAAGGCTACACAAGTAAAAAGGGTATGAATTAATGTTGGTTAAAAGAAAAGTAAAAGTAAATAAATTAGGACAAGATTACTGAGTGATAATTCTTCCAAACATAAGGAAGTTGAGACAAATTCCTTGGAATCACGAAGTAATAATCATTTTTTCTTGGAAAGAGATTTTGTAAGGACAATTTGAGATCAAAATTGGCATAGGAAGCCATGATATAGAGGCTTGATGTAATTTTTGGAGAATTGTTGGACAAAAAGACTTGATAAGTCTTCCAAGCAAGTTTGCTGCTATTGAAAGAATGTTACTCTTTGTCTATTGGATAATTAAGCTATTATAATAGTCCTTTAGAAATCAAACTTAACTCAGTGACTTAAGCAACCTTGCCTAGATTTAGTGTTTTGATGCTATGAAGCCTGCCTTAAATGGTGGATGACTATAATTAATTGATTGGAGGGAGAATTCTCTATGACATTTAGATGTTTGGATTGAGACATGCAGAAGGAAAATGCTCATGAAATTTTAATCCGGGAAATATGAGAACAAGAAGAAATACGCATGATGTATTTTAACTAGTCAAGGCATTGTTACCTATGCAACAAAAATTTCCGCCTAAATGGAGATATATAGATAGATAGAGAGAGAGAGAGAAGTTGTATTTTTACAACAAAAGATGAATAACGAGGTGTAACACTTGGTTATGAAATTAACTCAACCTTATTATTAAATCATACATTCAGTAGGTGGGAAAGCAATGTGAAGAGTTGTGCCTGAAGGGAAAAGTAGGTTTTGGTTAACAAACTTACGTTGGAGCATGTTGGGCATGCTTAGAGAATTTATAATCAATTGTTATAAATTCAGGATATGATTCCCGTAACATAGTTTCTAAGCTTGGTAAATATATCATTATGAATGATTCTTAGTTCCCTAAGAGGGAGAATAAAGTGCTAGGAGAATTAATGTGTCTATGTAATAACACAAGGAAGGAATTGGGTAAGAAACACACTTGGCTGCACAACAGGTTCATGCATAGGGTGTCATATGGTTGATAACTTATGAAAACTTTGTAACAGGATCATATACAAGTTTTGTTGCAGGGATACATGTGGTATGACCAGGTATAGATGGTGTAACTAGGATACACGTGGTATAACAAACTTCTCACAAGGAATAAGAGGTTGGTAACATGTTGTCCCCAATTAATTGCAAGTAGGTGACAAGTATATTGCATTTTATAACAGGTTATCATATGTAGGTGACAAGGTTAAAATTGGTTTGTAAGAAGTTATAATAGGTTGTCATAGGTTGGTGACAAATTATGATAGGCTTTTAACATGATTATCATAGAACTTGCCACAAGTAGGTGACAAGATCATTATAGATTACAATAGGTAGATTGCTCACAGGTTGGTGACAGGATTCCTTACATGTTATAACACATTTATAATAGGTTTTCTAACATGTTTATCACAAAATGATAACAAGTTGTAATAGGTCTACAATATGCCTATGATAGGCTTATGAAATGTTGTGACATGTCTTGTGGAAGGTCATGACAAGTATATAACAAGGTTGTAACTTGGCTATAAAAGGTGTTATGGCAGAAATTATGACATGTTATGATAGGTTTTATGACATGTCATAACAGGTATGAATAACGGGGATATAATTGGATTAAAACAAGTGTTATAATAGATAGTGACATGCTTGTAACATGTTGACACAACTTTGACATAATAGGTTGTTATACAAATTCATATAGAGCAATAAGAATAAAGCAACTGAAAATGAAAGAATAACAGTTACACAAATATGATTGTATGTAGGTACAACACTTCATGGTTGAGGCACTTGGAAGCCAACTATGGATTTTTGCATTACATGAAATTGTGTTTTTCACGATTTGTTTTTATTTATGATTGCATGCATATGCTTGTTATTTATATTTCTGAAAGAAAAAAAACATGTATATATGAATAAAAAAGTTAATTTATACTAATATTAATTCCATTTTGATGTACTTTATATGCGATGGTGACCATACTGGGATTGTATGCTCATCAATGTGGGGCATGACAAGGACCTCTAGACCTGTTGTGTGCAAGTGGAACCGTAAGTGTGGAGGTTGCCCTAGAATGAAGCCATGGACAAGGACATGGAATTGCATCTATAGATTGTGAGCTAAAGTCATTTTGTAGCAACACATTCAGATTATAGACATATGATGCATTAAGGACAATGCATAATTTAGGGGTGGGAGGAATGTCATACCCATTCCCGTCTAAGATGATGTAAATATATGTATAATGATATTAAGCTTAGCAAGCCGAGTTATATCATATCGCATACAAACCTATGTAGATATGTCATATATATTATGGGGATAGCATGCAAGGTTTATATGCCATTTTGGTTAAGTGGCCAGAGAGTCAAGATTATAAATAGGATGTAAATTATTGCACATATTTTAATAATAAAATAAGTTGGATGTAGAACCAAATCTATGTAAAGAATATGTGGGGCAGTACAACTCCATGGTGTAAAAGGAAACATGGAATGTGATAGGTGTTGATGAAAATGGCACTTGGGGCCCACATTGTCTCAGGTGGTTCCACATGATAGAGAGAGGCCATGCAATTATATATATATATAATTATATGTATATATATATGTATATATGTATATACATATATATATATATATATATATATACATATATATATCTATATATATAGATATATATAGATATATATATGTATATATATGTATATATATATATATATATATACATGTATATATATATATATATATATATATATATATATATATATATATATATATATATATATCTATATATATATATATATATACATGTATATATACATGTATATATACATATATGTTTCCCTGAGAAGGGGCAAAGAGATTATGGAATTCATTCATGGTTATGGATTAGTCAATGAGTCTTGAGCTTGGACTTCGCAACTGATGGGAGTTCTGGTGATTTTGATTTTTGTGCAACCATTTAGTGAGCCCTATGCTTGGGTTATGGACTGACTAGAAGCTCTTTCATTTTATGGCTAGAAGGGTGCCTAGAGAGTAACACGAGCTCATGAAGGCCGAGATTTGAAACCTTCTTGTTTTTTTGTAAGGCACCTTGAGGAGGTGGGAACTGCTGAGGGGCTGATAGAGTACAAAGAAGTGGTGTGCCACTTGGGCACATGTTTGGGAAAGTGGGAGCCTCTTGGTTGGAGAAATGTTTGCTGGATTGGTATCTTCTCTAATGATATGTGTTTGTTATTTGGTTTTCATTGTTTCTCATGGAGTTGTAGCCCCAACATGGAGTGACCCATGGTTGAGATTTATGAACCACACAGTCTATGACTAGGTGGAACATGGAGTGCCGACAACCAATTATATTTTAGTTACATAGAAGCGTTCTTGTTCCATGTGTGTTGATTTATATTCATGTGTTATGTATTCTTGAAAGATCTAGTCAAGGTTTTGTATTTATGATTATTCCACTATGCATAATATTAACGTGCCATTACATGGTTTACAATTTATACTTTGTGTGTTTATGCGTCCTGATGATAAAACCTAATTTGGGTTTATTGTATTTTTTGAGTACCATGGGTTGCATCTGTTGTATGAATATGTATACAAACCTTGTTTAGGGTTTGGTATTGATGAGCTTAATATTCCATTGTGCTGTGCATTTTATGATGTGTATATTGTTGGTTAATTGCGTGGATTTATGCTTAAGTTGCACATGGTTCCTAAAGTTTGGTATTGTAGGTAATTTATTTGTAATAATTGTAATCAAATTAACTAATGCCAGGTGCAGGGATTTTGGCCTTGGTAGGACTGTAACAGTCTCATACAAAGATTTACAATGAAGTAATTGCTATAGAGAAGTTTCAGGGGCTCTGGGGTTATGCTAAAGTTTATATGATTTTTTTATGTTACCTCTATGAATTTGGTAGTACCCGATTGTGGGAAAACCCTAATTCCTTGTGTATAAAACCTAGTTTTCTAAGTGTAAATTGGTGATGATCCTATTGGGTTTTGTTGATTAGGATTTTATATGTTAAATAAAATTGTCATGCCTAACTTCGAATTATTGTGTGTAAACCCTAATTAATGTGTGAATGTTAATAGAAAAAATAATGAGTTATTTATTTGTTAATTATATATGTTTTAATGGATTTAGGGCTAGGTTTAATACCCATGTAACATAAGTATAACAAGATCTGTACATAATTGTAGGGGGCTAGTGATCCATATTCTCTCAGCTACTGGAATTAACCAAGATCACTTAGTGATGTTAATAGAATTGCATATGAAAGAGTATGAAAAACCACGTGCATACTTTAAAGAATAGGAAGCATAAAGGAAACCATCAAATCAAATAAAACACACAACTTGATAACAAAGTTCACCCTTTGTGGGTTACATCTTCAGGCCCGATGTCAAGAGTGGGTGTTGTTGGGAAAAGTATCTATTCAGAACGCCCCTGAATAGACAAACAAGGAAAACTACTTGTGTATTCTTCTTTATGAAATGTAAACGAAGAGGAAGGACAAACTAACCTATGTCTTGCGCTAGTTTGTTGATCCAATCGCTCTCCTCTTCAACAGCTTCCAGCTCCCTGCTCCCTTACTGGCCCAGCTTCACCAAATTCTTGCAAGATCACAAGAGAGAGAAACTACACGAAGATATAGATTTACATTCATAAAAAGCTCAGGATCAGATTAAGCTAAACATGCAAATATAACAAAACATCACTGATACACAAGCATGTAGAAGAAACTCAAATAGTTTTATTAATGCAATAAGAAGATCCAGGAGGAGATACAACCAAGTGAGTCCCGATCTAGCATCTACCTCCCAGCAAAGGAATCCCTTCCTCACCTCCAACAAAGCATAAATCACCCAATGCACTAATCTCAATCTCAAACCAACAACAATTCTCTACAAAGTACAAAATTCCAGCCTCCTGGATCTCTGGGATGAGGGATCCATATATAGATGTAAGCAGAGAGGATGAGTCAGCTTATGTTTTGACTTGTGGCTTCTCTCTGTCAGTGCTTGCTTCCACTTGGAGGCTGAGAGCCTCTTACTCATCCTTGGTCGAACTCAGTGAGGCAAGTGTCATTGAGGAAGAATCTGGAAGCTTCCATTGTCTGTACACCTCGCGGAATGACACTGCCATTTGGAATTTCTCACTCAGCGCACCCTGGTAGTGCATTTAGGTGTGTTGCAACGCACCTAGCTAGTGTACTGGGGTGCTTTGCAACGCAGGCAGCTAGTAGAGCATCTGAATTGATCTTGATTTGACTGATTCTGAGTAGTTTTTGGTGGAGAACTTCTGGGAGAAGCTGTCATTGGTTGACCTTGTTCCTTTAGGGGAAGGAACAACACTTTTAGGGACTTTGGATCCCTTGGATTATGGACATTTCATGCCCAAAGCTGTAAGGCACAAAAATGTCTATAACAGTTTCCCCCTAAAGTATGAGGCCGTTTATCGGGTGAAATGCTTTATTAGGAGGATCTGAAGTTCTTTCAATGCTGGGAGGAGACCTGTAATAAGATACAATACAATAAATTATTTTTCATACTGTTTTCATGATCTAGCTGAGGCGGGCATTCCCATGCTCAGCTTTATAAATTCATTTTTATGTACATGGGACAGACAATCGTCTGATGGTAGACTGATGATTCTGATGAAATCATCATCCTTTTGGTAGGATGATTATCTGTGCTGCAATGCTGTACATGTCAATGTCTTTATTTTTCCTGAATATATATCGCAGCCCGGATGGATGAAACTAGATCCGGGGTCTTCAATCTCGTCCGATCTTCACTCTAAGTACAAGTTGATCCATGTGAGAAATGTTTTGAAGTCGAACATGGAAAGACATCGCTTGATTACCAGTCAATGATGTAAACTGTTAACAAGCGCGAGAGGAATCACCGATAATGATAATGACCCTCAAGGTACTGCAGTAAAATTCACGTGGTGTGAATAAAGGACTTGGCGTCGAACACCACGCAAAATCTTTCGGTCGAAGGTCATTGATGTATACATGTCGCCGGAAGTGAGAAACTTGCCATTGAGGCATGCAAGCTTCAAAGTACTGAAGGGGGTGTTCCTAGATCAACTTGGATAATGAGCTGATGTCGACAAGAAGCGATCCGTCAAAGGAGGGCCTTAATGTATCCCACATCAATGACACGGAACGGAGCAAATGATTTTGATGGAGGTGAAAACGATCTGATGATATATGGTTCAGGGTGGCGGTCATGAAAGAATGAAGTATAATGTATGGTAGTGGATGGGACACGGGTGACTTCTCTGGATGACTTCTCTTGAACATATCGGCGACACTTATATGATGGATTGGTAGCATTTACCCCAAAGGTGGATGGTATGGTGAAACCATGGTGATGTGACCGGTGAATGAAACAACCCAACCCGACTCAGGCACGGAGTGGAAGTGTCATGTTCAAGAGCGACTTGCTACCAATAAAGGTTCTTTGAGTTTCTTCCCAATTTTTCCCCAGTCATTGCTGACCAGTACCTCTTTATTTTTGTCAAGCTTGAGGAGGATAACATATGCTTGTTCTATAATTTGCCCTTCGGGCAAACCCATCGCTATGTTTTAACGAGCTTAGCGATAGTGAAACTCGTTCTCGTCTAAAGACAAGTTTGTCGCTATTAATGTTTTTTAACGAGTTTAACGACAAAGATAACTCAGTCCTTTTCCTTTTTAGGGAGTCTAAAAAGGTACGTAAAGATAACTCCGGAAGTACTTTTTCGTCATATAATCCCTTAAGTCCGAAAAAGTATAAAACAATACAGAAGGGATGAATTTTCGATAGTTTTAACGAGCCGAACAAAACAAGCGCTCGATCTTTTTGTGCAATAATCCCTCAGGTCCAAAAAGATTAAAATCTAGAGGAGGGATAGCACTTCTGGTCACTTTAACGAGCTGGAAGGCCAAAACTCGGCAATCTTTTCATATTTTACGAGTCAGATGAAAAGAGCTTAAAGAAGACTTGTCTTTTGAGGAACGAGTGATGAAATGGGTAGCAGCTGATTCCAGGTAAGGGTTGGAATTTTCCAATCACGGCAGTGTCACAAGGATGGCTAGTGAGATCACTCTTCGCAGCTGTTCCTCAAAATGGGTAAACAATCAAATGGAGGTGAATGATCGGCCAATGGAAAAGTGGAGGTGACGGTGCAAACACGACCAAGGCTTTAATGGCTGATAATGTTACATTCATGGTGGTTATTTACCGGAGGATAGTTCATTTTTTAACGAGCTTAAACGCGGGTTGAAACACTTGCTCGATCTTATGTTTATTTTTTAACGAGCATGAACTATGTGCTAAAACTGCTCGATCTTATGTTTATTTTTTAACGAGCCTGAACTATGTGTTAAAACTGCTCGATAACACAGTCATATGATAAGAATGTCTCATATAAGATGCCATTTTTTATGGAGCTTGCGCCTTACAAAGCTATGCCCCGCATCCTTTCTTTATGCAAGTTCAGAAACGACTAATCCTACGAGTTTAAAGGGTTAGAGGTCCTAAAAATTTAAAAAATAAATAGCCGCCCCTTGCTTGCACTCCAAAAGGTTTGCATGCCCCCAGGTATAAAGTACGATTTCAAGGTTACCCCTCAATTTGCAGATAAAACATTTGTTCTACCAGGAAAGGCCTACCTCTTTCAGGTTACCAAAGATTGTCTCATTTGCGCAGCAAACAAAACACTTCTTCGGCGATGTCTACCGAGATAAACAAAGGTGAATGACGATGCCCGCCGATTCACATAACTTTAACAAAAGAATCTTATTCTAGAAAAACCCCTCTTCCAATCACAGACGGGGTAGAGACTAGTCATATTCTCCCGCGGAAACCTACCCTATACCCAAAGTTTTCCTGCCGAAGCAGACCAGGACGCATGCCCCCTGGGTTCCAGTCATATCCCTCCGAATTACTCACGCTCATCGGGAGGACGGACTGTGGGTTGAGACATTTCTTGTGTGAAGAGACAATTTAGGGATGGTATATGACTATTTGCGATGCGTGATCCGGGAAATGAAAGCTGGTCCACGAGCTTGACCACTCTTCCTTCGTGCGGAAAACACATTAGTCTAAAGAGTGAGGAGACGATGGCTCCCATGCAATAAATATAGTCTCGTCTAAGGAGTAGGTTATAATCCAAGGGTCCTTGAACGACCATCACGTTCATTTGAACGGTCTTCCCTTTCAATGTTATGGGCACATTGGGGAGGATCCCTAAAGGTCGACTGGTTCCTTTATCGAAGCCTGTTAGATTTCTCATCTCAGGCAAAAGCGATGGTGAACCAAGCGCTTTCCAAGCAATAGAGGAAAGGATACTCACAGATGCCCCTTCATCAATGATGGTGCCAGCCATGACCATTCTGTATATTTGAACGATAATTCGGAATGGTATGCTTGCTGGCAAACGGGGTCTGCCTAGTTGGTTCCAGCCGAAGGATACAAATAGGTTGCTTGGTGGTGGGACCGAGTAGACGGCCGGGTATCGCTCTGACGAACTTCCTTCCTGCGATAAAGGAATGGGTGGATTGCCCCCTTGTTCGTCGGAGTCTGTGCTGAGGAAGAGAATTTGGATGGTTTCATCCTTATCCTCTTCAGTGACTATATCATTCGAAGATAAAACCTCTGAAGGCAAGACCGGGTCAACTGCCGCCTCGACCTTTTGACTTTCGTCTGGTATGGATTCAGTTGGTTTATCTTCAATGATAGACACTTCAGCTGACCACTTGAGCGGGCCAGCTGGATTCTCAACTAATGAAGGACTCAGCAAGAGTTTATTATATCCAGGAGGAAGTCGTAACGGTGAAACCGGATGATCTTCCAAGACTCTTTTAGCCTCGTCTAAGAAGGGGCAACGGTGGAGGGCATGGTCGCCTTCGCACAATCTACAGGGAGGTCTAGTTCTCCCTTTTTGCCCTGGAACTTCACTTTCGCTAGTTGATGGTGTACTTTCAACATGGCCATCAGAGGTTGACGACACCGGATTGTGCAAACGGGGAGACCAGTCCCTTAGTATCCGAGGGATGCAAGGACAATCTCTGTGAAAGTGGTCTCCCTTGCAAATGACACATGGCGATTTAGGCCTGGTCAGTGCTGTGTGTGGATTTTCATTAGACGACACTTGCTTTCCCTTATTTGCCTTTGGCTCCTTCTTCTTTTTCTCTTTCTTCTTCTTTTCCTTTTTCTCCTTAGGAACTTGGTTTTTAGCTTTACCAGTCCCGTCACACGAAGAGGAAGGAAGAGAGGAAGAATTAGAGGAAGTAGAAGGTTGGTGGGAAATCCTGGACTCGTCTAACTGCTGATTCGACTGTTCAGGAATAGTGGTGTTCTAAACGACATTGGTTGAGAAGAGCCAGACCGGCAAGCCAATTGTCAGTCCTGGAAGCGACAATGTGGCCATATGGGGCGCACCAACATCTCCCGAAGAGGAGAAGGGACTAGGATTTCCACCAAGGGGAATTCCTTGGTTAGTAGGCTCCATTTTCTCAACCTGAAGATCAACGCAGGAAAAAGGGTGTGAATATTCAGTTTAAAATAAATTTTAACGACGCTTGGACACAACTTGCTTTTTCAATTTTAAAGAGTCGAGAAAAAGAAAAAGATGACTCTAGTCTCCTTCGATTTTTAATGAGCCTGAAGTGACAAGTGCTCAGATGGACCTTTTCCGTTAAGGAGTCTGAAAAGGATCGAAAGGGACTGCTCTGGAGTTCTAGGTAGAGGGTGTGCCAAACCAATCGCAAAACCGCAGAATACTTTTTAGGGTACGGGCGGTCAATCTTCCCGAATGCTGTGTTCAGTGCATTGCGATCAATAGGGCGGCCGACATGGCTTCCTATGGATAAAGGTTTTGAGCCTATAGGGGTATCCCAATATATACCCGACAGTACGTGGGAGCACAATCCGTACTGGCACTTATCGTCTCTCAGGAGGAATCACCCAACCATCAGTGAGGCCAACAATTACCAGGTTTTACGACGCCAGAACACGTCTCTAGCCTAGACCTCTATGTTGTGCGTTAAGTTCCAATGCATTGTTAAGTTCATTCAATTTATTTTAGGTTGATATTTCTTAGAAGTTTGCCTTTTTGGATCACCACAAGATGTAGATACAATTCCTAAATGTAGTCTAAAGATGATAAGCAAGCTTTTATCTCTTTTCAACAATGAAAATCCTAGCTACAAGGGGAAAAGAAAGACACAATCTTTTCTCAAAGAGCATAGAGCACACTGTAAATGCACTTTTCCTAAATCAATCCATACAAACTATCAAAATGCAAATGCACTTGTGCATGTATTTTTTTTCACTTTCTTAATATTGATGCCTAAAAAGAAAGTTGTTGTACAAATTTGAATTCAATTTCAAGTGAAAAACAAAAACAAGCTTCTTTTTCGAAATCAACAAAGTAGAGACGATTACGACACTTTATGATTTTGAAATAAACACTTGTTTCGACACTAGAAATTCATAAATTCAAACCAAAAGACAAAAGTAAAAGCGTAATCAACTGTCAACAGCAAACAAACTCACTCCTAAGATCAAAACGACACTTACGACAGGTCTAGATCTAAGGGCGACAGTATGACTAGTTTACTTTTGTAATGGGAAACTGCAAATGATGTAACAAATACACAAAAACAAATACAGTTTCTTTTATACAACTGAGGCGGAATTAAGGCAAAGAAAAGGGGTTTTCAGATAGGTACCACTGATAATAGGCTACAAAAATCAGAGATAAAACTGAACAAAAAGAAGCAAAGAACCACAACTGCACAGGGTAAAGGCTGATCAGCGCACCTGTTGCACAGAGAAACTGAATTGCAGCGCAGGTAGCCCTCTCGGGACCTGCGTTGAAATGCAGAGTCTCTTCACAGAGCCTGCGCTGAAGCAGAAACGAGAATTGTCTCCGGGTTCTGGGTCACGGTTTGCAGTTTGATCTAAGGTTTTTGGCCGGATAAAAGCTATCAACAAGGTACAATTAGAGGGATGATTTAATGGAGGACTAAGAGCTATCACAAAAGGGCAATTAGAGCATTTGTGGATCAGCTGTTCAGATCATAAACAGGCCCAGTGAATGGACTAGAGTAACAGATCTCTACTTTGCATTTGTAAATGGCAAATGCAGTTCGATTCGCCACTCCTAAGTTTATGAGAAGAACAACAATAGAAACACAAATAAACTAACTAGATACGATCCCCAGCGGAGTCGCCATTTTGTTGTTGGGAAAAGTATCTATTCAAAACACCCCTATCCCACTCTAAGGTGTGACAATGCCTTAGCAACAGACAAGGAAAACTACTTGTGTATTATTCTTTATGAAATGTAAACGAAGAGGAAGGACAAACTAACCTGTGTCTTGCACTAGTTTGTTGATCCAATCGCTCTCCTCTTCAACAGCTTCCAGCTCCCTGCTCCCTTACTGGCCCAACTTCACCAAATTCCTGCAAGATCACAAGAGAGAGAAACTACACGAAGATATAGATTTACATTCATAAAAAGCTCAGGATCAGATTAAGCTAAACATGCAAATATAATAAAACATCACTGATACACAAGCATGTAGAAGAAACTCAAATAGTTTTATTAATGCAATAAGAAGATCCAGGAGGAGATACAACCAAGTGAGTCCCGATCCAGCATCTACCTCCCAGCAAAGGAATCCCTTCCTCACCTCCAACGAAGCATAAATCACCCAATGCACTAATCTCAATCTCAAACCAACAGCGATTCTCTGCAAAGTACAAAATTCCAGCCTCCTGGATCTCTGGGATGATGGATCCATATATAGATGTAAGCAGAGAGGATGAGTCAGCTTATGTTTTGACTTGTGGCTTCTCTCTGTCAGTTCTTGCTTCCACTTGGAGGCTGAGAGCCTCTTACTCATCCTTGGTCGAACTCAGTGAGGCAAGTGTCATTGAGGAAGAATCTGGAAGCTTCCATTGTCTGTACACCTCGCGGAATGACACTGCCATTTGGCATTTCTCGCTCAGCGCACCCTGGTAGTGCATTTAGGTGCATTGCAACGCACCAAGCTAGTGTACTGGGGTGCTTTGCAACGCAGGCAGCTAGTAGAGCATCTGAATTGATCCTGATTTGACTGATTCTGAGTAGTTTTTGGTGGAGAACTTCTGGGAGAAGTTGTCATTGGTTGAACTTGTTCCTTTAGGGGCAGGAACAACACTTTTAGGGACTTTGGATCCCTTGGATTATGGACATTTCATGCCCAAAGCTGTAAGGCACAAAAATGTCTATAACAGTGGGGAGGTCGCTTCATTAAATGCCGCAAGATGATGATGAGTACATGATGTATTATTTGTCAATACAAGGAAGAACTCCCTTAACTAGAGTGGCATGTCTCTCCATGAGATGTTATCCTATAAGAACTCTCACTCATATAAGCTCTCCTTCAGCATGAAAAAATATCAAACTCTCACATGAAGTGGCATACAAGGATCCTCCAAAAAAATGGAAAACAAGGATCTCAACATCAAATCATTATCTCAGCAAGAATCAAAAGAAGACATGGCATCAATGCATCTTATACCTCCACTTCCGGGGATGGCCTAAAAATGCACAACTCTAATGAGAAAATGGAAAGCATGATTGAATTCTTGGTGATAAACCGTGAAATATGACTGTAAACTCGACCCTCTTTCGACTCGGTCAAATTTGGGCGTCCCTGGAATCACAAAGATTCCCCAAAGATTCTCTTCTGCGGGCTGATTGAAAATCTGCCACTTAGATGAAGAATCTGATCAGACCATCATGCTCCTTGTGAAAACTAAGAAAATGAGTAAAAAGTCGGTCTAGTTTTGAAATTGCCATTTTCAGGCCTCTGAGGAATCTTAAAGATTCCAAAAAGATTCCAAATATATATATATATATAGATATATATATATATATATATATATATATATATATATATATATATATATATATATATATATATATATATATATATATATATATATATATATATATATATATATATATATATATATAGATACATTTGCCCCTTAGGGAATCTTAAAGATTTCTCATGGAGAATATTTCGTAACATATGCTCTGACAATATTCCTAAAATCTTCTTGAGATTCATGTCTTCATTGGCCTACCTGCACCCTCATATCTCATGTATTCTCCATAATTCTCCATGGTTCCCTTTGAACCATTTGAATAACATTTTATAACAAAGTGTGTGGTTGGCACAATGGTTGGCATAGTCATATTAAGTTACTTGTTGTTGGGGAGGTTTTGGGTTTAAAACTCATGGACTTCCAATATTTTTCTTTAATATGGTTTTAAAGCCCAATTTTGGTTTTAATATAGTTTTCAAACCATATAATATATGGTGTATCCATATTGTAATGACTCCCCAAACCATGAGAATAAGACAAAATGGGAGGTTGCACCATGTCAAGGCTACTTTGGCCTAATTTGAGGTTCCATGTGGCACCATGTCATTGGGCCATGTGGCAAGGTCTCATTGGTCCACATCATATTCCACTTCTATCACCTACTTGTCATGTGTTGCCTTGTGGTGTTGTCACATCACCTGCTCGTGGGTCTACCTGGTTTGCTAAATAGGTTGCCACATTATCTCTGTGGGTCCCACTAGGCTTTTTGAATTCGTTGCCACATATCATATGTATGCCCTTCTCTGTGGAAAATTGTTGACTTTTACTTTTGACTTTTTCGAGTTTGATTGAAACTTTTACTGGCCATAACTTTCACATACCATGTCATATTGACTCTGCCATTTGTGCCGTTAGAAATCTTGTGACGAGTTCTTTGATCTGGTCCTAGTTTGATTTCAATCCAATGAATTTTAGTTTTGAGCCTTTCCTAAACCCTCTTTGACTTCTGAATGTTTCTTGAGCCACCTAGATCATTCCTCCCTGCTAAGGAGCTTTTGGTCCTTCAAAAGCATGAGCATGATTTGCAATCTACTGCACTTCCTCATCTACCCCAAAAGTTCCCTAACAGGACACACTTCCTTCTCCTTCACCTTTGTACTTCAGAGCCATAAGTGATAAACCAACACCTGTATCCTGTGTGAACATGTAGTACATCTTGTAAAATACATGTTCTTCTTACAAGACCAAACATGAACTGAGAAATCCCCATACTTGCCAAGAGTTTGTAACACACTCTTTGGTCAAGTTTACATCAAAATCATAACATAAACCAATACGCCAATTATCAATAAAAAGTTCCAAAAACTTCATCATGCAACTTTAATAAGTGATGGAAAAAACTTCATCACTTTTACAAATATTTCATAATATGTGATTTACAAATGTGGCTATGCTCAACTACTTAAAAATGCTACCCATCTATTACCCATCCAGGTTGATGGGCTATCTTCCTGTAGTGAGATTTCTTCTTGATTTGTTTAACTGACAAGTCCCTTTCAAGTTATTTCTGGTCCTTCAGTTGTTGCTCTGGATGGAGCTCCCAACATGTGGCTCTCTAACGTCAATGCTTGTTACAATGATTGCAAAAATTCTTCTTCCTCCACACCTGCCTAACCTTCTTTCTTCCCTGATATGGAGAAGGTTTTTCATCTCTTGTCTTCTTTCTTGTTTCCATTCTCTTCCAACACTTGGCAACAACATGTTTATATAGGTTTCAAAAACTACATGATTTCTACTCATCATTAACAATATTATTGTAATCAAAAGGAACATTTGCATAAAAATACCTCTTATAAATTGCTTGGTTGCCTCTGGTGCAATCCTGGTGATAAGGGTTTTCTCTAGCTCTTATTTTTCAATGTGCATTATCATGGGAAGATGGTGATGTGTTTTCAACATCCTCTTTCCTCGATGGTTTCACAAATGAATTTGAAGCTTCTGCTACCTTCGAACACTCTCCTTAAGTGTACAACCTCAAATGGTTGAGTCATCCCTTGGCCATTAACACCAAGTCCTCCTCCTTTATACCCCATCTTGGTAAGGAGTATTATGCCAATTCCTGAAATGTGTAACTCCATGCTTCCAATAGAAATAACATCATGTGAAAATGAAACTAAAGAACTACCAACAATGTTTACTTCAGATGTTGATTTTGAAGCAGGTGATGATGGCTTTGCTAAGCCTTCATTGCACTTCAACTTTTCCAAGGAATATTCCATGACTTTTAATTGAAGTTGCAATCTCTGCTTCTTGTCTTTTTCTTCCTATAGAAGTCTATTCAATTCAACGTTCTCCGCTTGAAGGATTTAATTGATCTCTTCATTCAAATGATGAGAAGAAGATGAAGAAGAAGTATATTCATTGGAAGATGGAGATGGAGCATTGTCCTCTACTCTCTCTTTCTCTTGTTCCTGTTTTCCATTTTCTCCTCATAAATTTCATTAATTATATCTACCATGCTTGCCATCTTGTACAGGGCCTCATAGAGATCTCTGTGATCCTCCATTTTCTTTTTTGTTGCATGGTCAATCTATGGTATTCACACTCACAATTCGCATCAGCAAAAAGACCGCTTTGATACCAAAATTGATATGGATTCTCTGAGCTACCATAATTAACCCAGATCTTTTACTTTTGTGATGTTAACAGAATTTCATGTGAAAGAGTATGAAAAAACACATGTGCATACTTTAAACGAAGAGGAAACATAAAGGAAAAATTCAAATCAAATAACACACACAACTTGATAATGAAGTTCAGTGTGGGTTATGTCTCCAGGCCCAATGTCAAGAGTGGGGAGGTTGCTTCATTAAATGCTGCAAGATGATGATGAGTACATGATGTATTCTTTGTCAATACAAGGAAGAACTCCCTTAACTAGAGTGGCATGTCTCTCCACGAGACATTCTCCTATAAGAACTCTCACTCATATAAGCTCTCCTTTAGCATGAAAAAATATCAAACTCTCACATGAAGTGGCATACAAGGATCCTCCAACAAAGTGGCAAACAAGGATCTCAACATCAAATCATCATCTCAGCAAAAATCAAAAGAAGACATGGCATCAGTGCATCTTATACCTCCACTTCTAGGGATGGCCTAAAAATGCACAACTCTAATGAGAAAATGCATGACATTGTTGAATTGCTAGAGAGAAAACATGAAATCTAACTGTAAACTCGTCCCCTTTATGACTCGGTCAAATTTGGGCTCCTCGGGAATCTCAAAGATTCCCCAAAGATTCCATTATATGGGTTGACTAAAACTCTATTTCTCAGACGAAGAATCTAATCACACCATCACATTTCGTGTGAAAAGATAAGAAAAATGAGTATAAAGTCGATCTAGCTTTGAAACTACAATTTTTGAGCCTCTAGGGAATCTCAAAGATTCTTCAAGATTCCACAAAGATTATTTTCTACAGCTTCACTAAAATTCTACTAGTCAAATGAGGAAACTGATGACACCATTAGAATCGAGGAAAAGTTTTGGTTAAATTGAGTATAAACTTGACATATTTTTGACACTGTCAAAATTTACCCCTTAGGGAATCTTAAAGAGTACTCAAAGATTTCTCATAGAGAATATTCTTCGAAATATTCCCTACCACATGCTCTGAAAATATTCCTAGAATATGTTGGCATTATGATGCATGTGTTGTCCTTGATGGCAACTCACTTGAAGGAGAACAAGTATATGGTAACTAGATGAATCATCAGAGATATTAGAGGTGACAGAATGATGGAACAGAATAATGGCCAAAGGTTTGATACAGGGAAATTGTTAGTGTTGTCCTTGATAAGAAACCTACATGATGAGTTGTCCTTGATGACAACATATTTGATGAATGGACCACTAGATAAAGGTATAAACCAGATGTGACAGAATGCATGGTAGTTGTGTTTACAAATGTGACAAAATGTATGGTAGTTCAGAGGGATTAGTTCAGAAAGGATATAATGATGAAAACTCACATTATAACAAGTCTATCAGAGGTAACAAAGTAATGGCATAGAAGAACAGGATGATGGGACAAAGGATTTCAGATCAGAATCAAGCAATTGAAGAAAAATAATGTTTTAATTTGTATACATTGTTTCAACTAGTCCAAGTCATGTATACAAGCGGGTACACAAAACAAAATGAGTGTATACGTATGCATGCAGTTTCACAAGAGAAAAATCACATATGGGATGGAAAATTAGGGTTAAAGAATACCAAGGGTCCATACCATGGTATTAGCCCACAATATTGAGCGGAATAACGGTTACTTGATCCCGTCTAAGAATACCATAGGTTCTAAGTGTGGTTTTGGTGCACGGTATTGACAAAGGCTTTAACTATAGAAGGAGGAGAATATCAAAGGGATAAGTGTGAAAGTGTAAGGGTGTGCAAGTAATGAAAATATTATGAAGAGTTATATCAAAATAAAATATGCATGTTATGGGTCATTGATGCTTTTCTTGATCTGAACTAAGTATGTACCTAAGTGTTTGAAGATGGATGAGATCTCATAATGGATCATGGTCATATGACCTTAAATGAATTATCATTATGTGATCTGATAATGGATAGGCTATATCTGAGTGCTAACAAATGTTATGTCCTGTTATCACCTGGATTGGACCTCAGGCTGAAGGAAGGCAATGCCAAGGTAACCACAAACCAAGCTTAGCCAAGTAGCTAGCCCTACTAGGCCAGGAGAAGGCTCTCTCCATAAGGATCTCAGCCAAGATGACTAGATGGAGAAAAGGATTTTAGGCTAGGTATAGTTGCACAAAGTTTTGATTGGATTTTGAAGGGGTTTTGCTGGATCAGGAGGAGCTGGACAGTTTAGGGCTACGGAATTAGGTCAAAATTGCAGGGTTTTCAATGGGGAAAGGTAGGCATAAGGTTTAACATTCTAGGGCTTGATGGGTGAGGTGTTTAAGACTGGTGAGAGGCTACGAAGAGCATGTGATTGTCATGGATCCTTCCCAAACTGTAGAAAACATGAAATGGTGAATATTTTGCCAAAGTAGAGCACTGATGTAATGAATTCTACCTATCAACTTGAAAGCATTCACTTAGAAGCAATGAAATGATTAATGGAATACACAAAACATACTAACATATGATCAGAAGAGGAAAAACTGTATTAAAACTCCATACCACATGGATCCTATAAAAATAGCTGCAATTCTTATTAATCTCTTGCTAAACTGCTACAAAATGATGTACAATAAAGTTCTGAGCATCCAACTGAGTCCAACCCTTTACAATGAGAAAGAAGAAGAAGATATAGGCTTTGTTTCAACCTCCTCCCATCCTTAGGGGTCAAATCCCTAAGATGAGGAGCTAATCTAATCAACACGGAACAAGAAACAGGAATATAGGCATCTTAAAAACTTGCCTCTAAAAGTGAAAAACTAATTCATTTGAGCTCAAATTGACTTTTAATGCAATGAATCTACCCTCTACTACTGGTTATCGATCATATTTACATGCCAAGTCATCATTTACAATGGTAAAACATCCTCCATGAGAGAAAATGCATGAACAAAGTAAAAAAAATGGGAAAATAGCCATCTTGTGAAAATCTCCAGATGCGGAGCGCCAGACCCAGACACGCAACGCCAAACTCTCAACGTGCAACGCCGACCCTCCTTCTTGAAACACACAGTGCCAGTGTTTAGAAGTGCAACACCACTCCACCACTGCTCCAAACGCGCAATGCCACTCTCCAGAAGCGCGACGCCACTTCTCCTTTGCCCAAAACTCACTCAATATTTCCTCTTCTCCTCGCTTTTTGACTCCTTGCTTGCCAAATGAGAATGATGAACTTGAAACTGAAATGTGAGACCTTATATAGGAGTAAATTTTGATTTTTCACTTGAAAAACCCACTTTCTAATGTTTCTTGACCTTCCTCAAAACTCTATTTTTAATGCCTTTTCTTCTTTGTTTCTTTTCAGGTGGATAATGCTCAACTTGAATTGATTTTTGTAGTGTTTCTTTGTCTTGTAGCAAGGAGAGATGCTTTGGTGTAGCTGGGATCATTTATTACATAAAGTGACTTAAAATTACATAAGAAATACAAATTAACTCAAAATGCTATGTTTTCACCTCAAAAACATGTTTTTTGAGGTGAAAATTACATTAGTTTAAAAGATAATTATATAGTGACTATGACCTACAAGCCATCATGCTTGACTTATTTATCATCCTCATACCCTTGCTGCCCTTTATTTACACTTTTAAATCATGCTCTTGACCTTGGTAATGAAACCCTAAGACCTAATGAAAACATGCCCTATGACCTAATGAAAGCATGATTACAAATTGACCATGAAACCATAACTGAAGACAACCTGAAGAAGGGTCAGCAAGTATACTCTATGAGGGAGAAATTAGATTTTCTGAAGAGAAGACAACCATTAGTGGATCAGTTTGACATGACCTAATGAAATGATGTAAAAATTTCAGTATGGGACCCCTAAAATGAAAATGCAAAGAGCAAAATTTGATCCCTGATGGAAGTATGCAGATACTGACACTAACATGTCCTTTAAATGTTATGATATGGGTATATATAAAGTCTAGAATAGCTGCGAATTTATAAGTTATTATTTGCAGATCTATACGTTGATTTTCCTTGGTGAAGGTGCGTATACACATTGGTTCGACACTTCCAAGTAGCGTATGCAGAAGAAAATCTTGTTGTTCAGAGATGACTGATCTATTTGATTAGTGTTGTTGTTTTATTGTTGTTTGTCAATGATGTCTTCATTAGATATGAAAGTAAAACTGATTGTATAAGGAGATTGAGTCTGGTTGATTGATTGATTGAGTAAGAAGGGTGATCTTTGCTGCTATCTGTTTAGAACTCTGTAATATGATAGTAGATCTTTAGAATGTCATTGGTTGGTACAATTTTTGGTTCAGAGGTTTTATGATTCAATATCTTTAGAGGTATATGTAGGTTGGGTTATAGAAAGTAGCGTATACATGCAGGTTGGCTTCATTGAAGTAGCATATACATTCTGACATATGATTTTTGAGGTTGCAGTTGATTCTGGTTGTTGATGCAGTGTTTTGAGTTCAGATTTGTGTTTTGGTTATAGTGATCTGATTGTTCCAATTGATTGGTTGAATTTTGATTAAGTGTCGGTTGATTGGGTTTTGAGTGAATGGTTGATTCAGTTGTATTAGAAATTGATGATTGGGTGATTCAGTTGTGTCATAGGTTTCAGTGATTATTTGATTAAGTTGTGTCAGACGTTTCAGTGATTGATTGATTCAGTTGTGGTTGATTCAGAGATTGATGATTGAGTTTCAGAGTTAATGAGTTTCAGTGATTAGTTGATGCAGTTGTATTTGATGGTTGTATTGCAGTGGTGATTGATTTTGATCTTCAATGTTACTAATGTGTTCAGTATGAAAATTTGGTGAAATGTGGCCTACATAGTGTGTTGATGTGTACCAGGAGTATCCAATATGAAATTTTATGAAATGTGGTCCCTGGAGGAAGAGTGAAGGTGGTAGCCTTCTGTAGGACGACACCTACATACTGGTAAACATATTAGCCAATACAAGAGTTAGGGGGTTGAAGCTCCCTTCTAGTAGCAGCAAGAGAACGAGTGAAGGTTGTAACCTTCTGTAGGCCGGTGACTACGTACTTGTAAAAATATCAGCCAGTACAAGAGCTAGGGGAATGAAGCTCCCTTCCAATAGAAGCTAGAGAACGAGAGAAGGTTGTATCCTTCTGTAGGTGGGTGCCTGTGTACTAGTATGAGTTTGCACCACTACAAGATTGTAAACAACTTTTTTATATTAAGAAGAAGACAGAGACAACAATAGCAGGTGGTTTTCTCTCGCACTAGGTTTCCACCTTAAAGCTTGGTGTTCATGTGTGTTTCTTATGTGTGATGGTTTATTTTGTTATTACAGCACACGGTTACTATTTATCTAATGTTTAATAAAGTACTAATGCACTGGATGAAGACAAACATTTGATGGATTAACTGAATCATAAGTTCACTGGATATATGCTTATAGTATTAAGAACAGTTGTGTACACGCACATGTTCCATTCAATAAAGTCGCGTATAGAAATCTGAATATGAAATGTAAAAATTTATTAATTTGTAAATACTTATTCACCCCCCCACGCTCCCCCCCTCAGTATTTTTCCCAACAACTGGTATTAGATCATGTCCTTTGGCAGAAGCTTGATCGCTTGAAGGAGATCTATTGTAACAATGGGAAAGAAGCAAAAGAAGAAAGCAGCTTAGAAGAAGAAGACATCTCAAAGGAACAGTGAAAAAAAGTATTCAGATTCAGAATAACCTCAGATTGAAAATGAACAAGAAAATTAAGTATCAGGTACTAATTTTTGGTCTGCTGGTGATACATTTCTCTGTTTATGCAATATTGAAGATACTGAAAGTGATAGTGAAACAACTGAATTTTCTCTTATGGGTTAAAGTGAAAGACATCTTATAGAGGCAGAAGTTAAAAGGCTCACATATAAAATTAGAGATCAACAATATCTAATTGATAAATAGGAATGTACCTACAAAGAAGAATTTAGCAGGTTAAAAGTTCAGTTGGAGGAAGGAAAAAAAATAAAGAAGCAGTACAAGGAAAAGGAAGATCAATGTCAAAGGCTACAGGATGAAGTGACATCATTGAGAAATGAAGTGAATGAAAAGGATACAACAATCAAGAAATTTAAAGAAAGATCTAGTTACTATGAAAGTATTGAAGTTGAGGTCATCTCTCTAAAAGAAGATCCTGAAAATTCAAATAAGCAGAATGAAGCTCTACCTCAAGCATACGAAGAACAAGAAAACAAGGTTCTAAAATTAAGGCAACAAGTGGAAGAAGGAAGAAAAGTTGAAGAAATCATGAAGAATTAGTACTTGGAAAAGGAAGAGAAATATCAGGTTGAGGTAAATATCCTAAAAGGTAAATTAGAAGAAAAGGATAAACTTTTACGATTTCAAGATAGTACTAAGATTTTGGATAATATTATTAGTAGTCAAAGGTCTCCTGCCATCAAATATGGTCTTAGTTTTCATGAAATTGTTAAAGGTGAATTTAGCTCACAAAATGAGGCAAGGAACTCTAATGCAAAATCTAAAATTCTCAACAAGGAGATAAGAGATCAACCCGATCAACAACCAAGGAAATAAATTCTTCAAATAAAACCATTTACTCCTAAATATGGAAGTTTTAATTGATTCTTTCCTCTGATGAATAATTCTGAAGTTTTATATGTCATAATTTTGGACATGCTGCAGCTAGATGAAGAAGTAGAACGTTTCAAGCTAATAACCATCTCACAAAAAGATCATCAGCTTCCAGGTACTTTACGGGATATTGTTTTACTTGCAATATGTTTGGTCAGAGAGTCATTGATTGCTATAGAAGGAATATGAAACATATAAGATGTTATGATTGTAACAAGTTTGGGCATATAAAAAAAGAATGTAGGGAGAAGTCAATGGACCATCGTAGACAATATGGTAAGAAATCAAATACACAGATTTATATCAGCAAATCTGGAAAAGATGAATCCACCAAGAATCAATAAAAGGAAGATTAGATAAGGTGTGATCTCTCTCTGCTCATTCGAAGACAAAGATGATAGTGGATGTACTCATCACATGACTAAAGACAAGAGAAAAATAGAGTTTCTGATGAAGAACCATCATGGTAATGATATTCTTGGAACTGATGTTTCAACAAAAGTTCTAGGACCAAGTACAGTCAGAACACACTTAGGAGGGACTGAAAGTATGAAATTTCAGTGTTCCAGTTTTCATAAGTAGATATAATGAAGACAAGCCACGTATATACGTGATTTCAAAACTATACATTTGCGTATATGATGGTTTGATGAAGAAGCAATGGGACAGACTCAGAAAAATGGTCTGATATGGTTCAGACAATTATCAATTGTCTTTTCTAGTTTTATGATTAATGATTATAGTCTGTGGATGTTATTTAGAAGTGTTTTTGACCCTCAAAAGTTGTTGATGACTTGATATATAACTAGTTTATGATGATGCCTTGATGACTCTTATTGATATATGCAGTGATCAGATCTGACAGTGAACAGTTGGCACATGTTTAGCGGGAGAATATGCTATAATAATGCATTGTTGGCATTATGCTTAGAAGTATTTGGTACATAATGATGCTTATCAATGGTGATGATGCTTATGTTGCTGTAGTGCTTAAATGATACATCATGCTATGCTGCAGTCATGGATGAAGTCTCAGATGATACTTATGTTTCTTGGGCCACATAGCTGTTATTCATATCAAATTTATGGATGATTCAGATGATTCTTTTGATGATTCATATAGTACATGTGTTATGTTGCTTACATGGTGATCCTCATAAGTTCAGGGAGAAGAACAAATATTGAGCACACAACTTCATTACTTGATGATGATAAGTGTCACTCATTTCTTTTATGTTGTTGTCATCATGCCTTCAAAGATGCATAAATTTCATATGGTGTAGTTATGAATGAGGATTCCTATAGTTCTTGGCTCTCACATGGTTGAGGATTGTTGCTTTTGATGGTATCAAGAAAGCTTGACAAATGATTGTGAGCTCATCACTTTGATGAGAAGCTAGATACATATTGCTATCCCTATAATGGATATATATTATGCTAGATACATGGATGATTAAATAAATTACACATTTGTAAATAATGTTGATTGGCCAAGAGATTGGTCTTATTTCAGGTTTCATCAAGACATAGCTATTTGATGACATGGCTATTTGGAGACATGACGTAATTAGTCACATAATGATGAATTCTTACTTTATGATGATAGGTTTGATACTCACATATGTTGATTATCATGGTTGATGCCTATTAGATGTGGGTTGTTCCCTAGTGATGATACATGGTTGATATATTGAGGGTACTTGTGGAAAGATCATGCAGTTGTTTCTATGATGATGGTGTTATGGTCATGGATGATGACTATGGTGTTTTCACATACATATGATATGATGTGAATGGTTTTTGTATTACTTCTTGGAGATATGACATATACGTAGTTCATCCATGGAAAGCTATGTTAATACTTTTTCTACTAAGGAAATGGAGAAAGTTGATCTTGATAAGATCAAGAGGATGAGTTGATATCTATATGCGGCATACTTTGTCACAGGAACTGATGATGGTCATATATAGGTTGTTGTTCTTGACGCTACTGACAAATGTTTATGCTACAGATCATATATAGTGTATGATAGTTGCTGATGATTATCATAATATTGTTTATGTCTTTGGTCTTTGTTATAAATATCATGTATATCATTTGATGTAAAGGTCATGTAAAGACCTATGATGTAATAATTGTCATATTCAGTCATGCATGGACTTTTGAGATCATGTCAAATATGTAATCCCACTTGTTTGGGTGGTTGAGTCAATTTATATCCCCACTTGGATGGGAGATTGATGCATTTATGGTTCATTGGTGATAGGATGGTCATACTCACGTAGTTGAGTTATAGAGTCATGTTATTCTTTTGAAAAATATTTCTGCAGACTTTGCATGTGCTCAGGGGGAGCATGGATAGTATAGTGCATCTCAACATTCACTAAGGGGGAGTTTGATTACAAAATTCAACATGTGCCTAGGGGGAGCATGATCAATGTTCATATTCAATAGTTTAGATATGGAAGTCTTCATTTAACATTGGTCAGTTAACCCTTTGCCCTTGATGTCAAAGGGGGAGAGTATCTTGGTGTTTGGAGAGTAGCTTAATGTTCTGAAAAGCTTGGTGCTTGTCTTGATGTTATTTATAGGTTGTGGTGACCAAACACCAAAGTGGTTGCCATCAAGTCCAAAGGGGGATATTGTTGGAATTATTATGCATGTGTTGTCCTTGATGGAAACTCACTTGAAGCAGAACAAGTATATGGTCACTAGATGAATCATCAGAGATATTAGAGGTGAAAAAATGATGGAACAAAATAATGGTCAAAGGTTTGATATAAGGAAATTGTTAGTGTTGTCCTTGATAAGCAACCTACCTGATGAGTTGTCCTTGATGACAGCATATTTGATGAATGGGCCACTAGATAAAGGTATAAACATGATGGGATAGAATGCATTGTAGTTGTGTTTACAGATGTGACAAAATGTAGGGCAGTTTAGAGGAATCAATTCAGAAAGGATATAATGATGACAACTCACATTGTAACAGGTCTATTCAGAGGTAACCGAGTAATGGCACAAAAGAACAAAATGATGGGACAAAGGATTTCAGATCAGAATCAAGCAACCGAAGAAAAATAATGTTTTAAGTTGTATTAAGTTGTATACACTATTTAACCTAGTCCAAGTCGTGTATACAAGAGGGTACACTGAACAAAAGGAGCGTATACGTATGCACACAGTTTCACAAGAGTCAAAGCATGTATAGGATGGAAAATTAAGGTTAAAGAATACCAAGGGTCCATACCATGGTATTAGCTCACAATATTGAGTGGAATAACAATTACTTGATCCCGTCTAAGAATACCATAGGTTCTAAGTGTGGTTTTGGTGCATGGTATTGACAAAGGCTCTAACTATATAAGGAGGAGAAGATCAAAGGGCTAAGTGTGAAAGTGTAAGGGTGTGAAAGTAATGAAAATCTTATGAAGAGTTAGATCAAAAGAAAAATTGCATGTTATGGGTTATTCATGCTTTGCTTGATCTGAACTAAGTATGCACCTGAGTGTTTGATGATGGATGAGATCTAATGATGGATCAAGATCATAAGACCTGAAATGACTTATCATTATGTGATCTGATAATGGATAGGCTAGATCTGAGTGCTAACAAATGTTTTGTCCTTTAAATGCTATGATATGGGTATATCTAAAGTTTGGAATAGCTATGAAGTTATAAGTTATTATTTATAGATCTATATGCTGGTTTGCCTTGGTG
Source organism: Pinus tabuliformis (assembly GCA_031772625.1). Lineage (NCBI taxonomy): Eukaryota > Viridiplantae > Streptophyta > Pinopsida > Pinales > Pinaceae > Pinus > Pinus tabuliformis. The sequence goes on from CM062819.1 coordinate 1,704,812,679, forward strand.
AAGGCACATATACACACTGGTTCGTCACTTCCAAGTAGCATATGCATAAGAAAAGCTTGTCATTCAGAGATGATGGATCTATATTATCAGTGTTTTTGTTTTACTATTTTTTGTTAATGATGTCTTCATTAGATCTGGAAGTAAAACTAATTGTATAAGGAGATTGAGTCTGGTTGGTTGATTGTTTGATTAAGAAGGGTGATGTTTTCTACTATCTATTTAGAACTCTGTAATATGACAATAGATCTTCAGAATGTCATTGGTTGGTACATTTTTTGGTTCAAAGGTTTTATGATTCAATATCTTTAGAGGTATACGCAGGTTGGGTTATAGATAGTAGTGTATACATGCAGGTTGGATTCATTGAAGTAGCGTATACATTCTGACATATGATTTTTGAGGTTGCAGTTGATTCTGGTTGTTGATGTAGTGTTGTGAGTTCAGATCTATGTTTTGATTACAGTGATCTGATTGTTCCAGTTGATTGGTTGAATTTTGATTAAGCATCGGTTGATTGGGTTTTGAGTGAATGGTTAATTCAGTTGTATCAGAAATTGATGATTTGGTGATTCAGTTGTGTCAGAGGTTTCAATGATTATTTGATTCAGTTGTGTCATAAGTTTTAGTGATTGATTGATTCAGTTGTTTTTGATTCAGAGATTGATGATTGAGTTGATGAGTTTCAGTGATTGATTGATGCAGTTGTATTTGATGGTTGTATTTCAGTGGTGATTGATTTTGAGCTTCAATGTTACAGATGGGTCTAGTATGAAAATTTGATGAAACATGGCCTACATAGTGTGTTGATGTGTACTAGGAGTATCCAGTCTGAAAATTTATGAAATGTGGTCCCTAGAGGACGAGTGAAGGTGGTAGCCTTCTGTAGGCCGATGCCTATGTATTAGTAAACATATCAGCCAGTACAAGAGCTAGGGGTTGAATCTCCATTCCAGTAGTATCTGGAGAATGAGTGAAGGTTGTATCCTTTTGTAGGTCAACACCTATGTACTAGTAAACATACCAACCAATACAAGAGCTAGGGGGGTGGAGCTTCCTTCCAGTAGAAGCTAGAGAATGAGAAGGTTGCAACCTTTTGCAGGTGGGTGCCTGCATACCGGTATGAGTCTGCACCAGTACAAGATTGTAAACATCTTTTTTATATTAAGAAGAAGACAGAGACAACAACAACAGTGGTTTTCTCCCGCATTGAGTTTCCATCTTAAATCTTGGTGTTCATGTGTGTTGCTTATGTGTGATGGTTTATTTCGTTATTACAACACATGGTTACTATTTATCTAATGTTTAATAAATTACTAATGCATTGGATGAAGACAAACATATGATGGATTAACTGAATCATAAGTTCACTGGATATATGCTTATAGTATTAAGAATAATCGCGTACACATGCAGGCTCCATTTAGTAAAGTTGCGTATAAAAATCTGAATATGAAATATAAAAAGTTATTGATTTGTAAATACTGATTCACCCCTCGGCCTCGGCCTCGCCCCCCCCCCCCCCCCCTCAATATTTTTCCCAGTAGAATATTCTTTAGATTCATGTCTTCATTGGCTTGCCTACACCCTTATCTATCATGTATTCTCCATTATTCTCCATGGTTCCGTTTGAACCATTTGAATGACATTTTATAAAATAGTGAGGGTGAATAAGACTAGTGTGTGGTTGGCACAATGGTTGGCGTAGTCATATTATGATACTTGTTGTTTGGGAGGTTTTAGTTTCAAAACTCATGTATTTCCAATTTTTCTTTAATATTGTTTTAAAGCCCAATTTTTGGTTTTAATATAATTTTAAAACTATATAATATATTGTATATATGTCCATATTGTAATGACCAGAACCATGATAATAAGAAAAAAATGGAGGTGTTGAGCCTTGCAATAGGTATGTATTTACTCTTGATTACTGTCTTTTTCCTCTGTTATCCATTTTTTGCCATGATATAATAACATATTGATAAGGAATTAATGAAACTGCTCTTGATATGATTTGACCGACCAAACTAACTCTCATTACTTTTTATGTAGAAAAACAACAGATGGAAAAACTGTTGTTCCAAAGTCGGAACAATAAAAGCTAATCGAGGGAAATGAGACACGTCATGTGTGGTTGAACCAAGGAATGAATCAAGAAGATCAGCGCAAGATAGAAGAATTGTATGAAGATAGCATTTAGTTGTGAATCCCTCAGGATCTCCTGATCTTGAGGGATCACATTTATCTTTTTTCCTCTTGACTATAAAAAGGAAAACTGAAGAGGGATCTCTCGTCTTGTACTTCAATTGTAATTTTAATATACAGAAGTGTGATTCTGAAGAACCAAATTGTATTGTAATGACAAGTGACTTTGATGATTAATATACAACTTGTGTTCCTGTTCATTTGGATATTTTGAAGTAGCTAAGTAGTGTTCGCTGGTGGCTAGGACCTGGTCTCTGGTGGATCTTACTGCTATTCCTTGTTTTATGCTTTTTCCATTTCCTGCAAGTTTATTATGCTTTACATCTTTGTAGCTGATTTATTTTCATTAATTCAAATTTTTGGTATTCATTTCATTAATGCACAATCCTAGTTGGATTTATTTAATTCATATCATGGATTGAATTAGTTACTAGTTAAAGAATAATTTCTGATTAATTAAAGAATAGATCGTTATTGATTAAATGCTTTCCTTCTATCTAGTAGTTTAAGTCCAGTTGAAAGAGCTCAGTTAATGCTACGGTGCTCTTAGTTGATTATCATTCGAATTCGGTTGATTAAGATTGAATTATGGTTTTGTTTGAGATTGAGTCATGATGATTAGATGAATTATTTCCCTTAAAGTTGCAAGCTTGAGATTTATAATTGCATTCATTTACTCTTGTATTGAATTTAATAACTTATTTTAAAGCATTACTTTCTAGATTTATAGCTTGCACATATTGTGTACACTCTTGGAATAAAAAGACTTATCTAGGTTGATAATTAATGTGAGGCAATTAGGAGTTTTAAAAGACACCTTTTAGCACCCAACATTTTTGCGCCGCTGCCGGGAGAGTGTTACCATTTTACAAAGAGTGATGTATGTTTGATGTTTGTCTGCTGAGAGAGAATTGGGTATTAAAAACGGGAGGTAAGAACCTGCGTAACAAGCAAGTAAAATGCTCGCTCCTCCGCCTGCTTTCCAGCAAAATTGCATAGGAATTTAAGGTAGAAATGAACGTTTGTATTTTTGTATGAATGACTAAGAAGAAAAGACTAGAAAAAGATATACTTCCTCCCCCCAAACCTGAAAAATCAAAGGGACCGGTGACCCTTGGACGATCAACCTTTATTGACGAAATCATAAGAATAGATGAGTCTCAGTCATCAGTAGGACCCCAAACTGTTGCTACTAGACATCCTACTATTTCCCTTCAAGCCACAGGATCACCATCTATAGCTAACGCGGAGATTGACAGTAAGACTGAAGGGTCTGAACAGAGTTTTCAAGATATTGAAAATTCAGAACCATGCCCTTCACAAGAAGGGAATTCTTGCAACCTCCATGAAGGAGAAGGAGAAATAGGTAATCCTAAAATTAAATCATCAGAACCCAGATCTCCTGATGTAGTGATTGAACAGAGGACACCCAATGTTCTGGACCGAGGTAGCGTTGTTAGAATCATTCCAGCCTCTTCTGGACATCCTAGGAATAACTCTCTAGCTCTAGAGATCCCTGAAGAATATTGGCATATTTATGACCAAATGGCCAATAATCAGGGATAGCCCCAAACCTCTATGTTACAATACCCTATTGTGGACACAATTGTCAATGCCCCCATGAAAGCTATCCCATTATAGAATATTCCTACCTTTCATGGGCTAACTTCAGAAGACCCTGATGCATTCCTTTTCGAATTCGATGTCCTATGTAGGGGTTATAATTACACCACCGACCCCCAGAAGCTGAAACTGTTCCCCTCTACTTTGAAGGGAGCAGCCCAGCGTTGGTTTATGGGACTTGGTGGAGGTACCACCAATGACTGGGAACATATGAAAACATCCTTCCTTAAAAAATACTAAGATTATTGCTGAACTAGAGAGCTAAAATATGAAATCTTTCAAATGGTAGCTAAGCCTAACAAGATTCTGGAAGAATATGTGGAGCGTTTCCAATATAATTTGCAAAGATCTCCTTATGCAAATCTGACTAATATTGTTCTAAAAACCACAATGATTAAAGGTATGAAAGACCAATGGTAGAAAAACTGAATATAATGGGTAAGGGTGATATTTATCAAGAAGATTATGATAATATTATAGACTTGTGTATCAGGTGCTCCAAGGGTAGTACAAGGTTGAAACCAGTCGGACGCGATGCGATCACCAGAGACAACAAAGCCTTAGGAGGAAGCATTACAAGAGTCGAAATCGGCAATCTATTGGAAGATTTCAAGACTGATATCCTGGGGACCCTGACGACACAATTGGATATCATGCAAGCTAAACAAAAGCAGGTCGAAGCATAATAGAACCTGGCTATTTTCTGTCCCCGTTGCAGAAAGAAACACAGTCATAAAGAATGCCCACTAGATATGATACAAACATGTGCCATATGCACTAAGGAGCATGCCATGGAAAGTTTCCCATCACTCCCAGGATTAAAAGCAGTCTTCAAGGAAGCGAAAGAAGAAGTGGAACCATTATATTTGTTGAATCAATGTCGTTAATGGCAAGCATGTCAGACAGGTATGCCTACCGATCCATATTCATTCTTTCCTCCCTCGCAATATAATTCTCAGCAATATTCAGGGGCAGCATGGCAGAACCAGCCACCCTTTTCTACTTGGCCACCTCAAACATTTTTTATGCCACCATGGTCCAACCAGTCAAATCCAAACAATAATTGGCCAAATCCCTCTTACCCTCCACCATTCTGGCAGAACAATCCCTGTTCATCTCAATGGTCCCCTTCCACCTCACAAAATCAGAACTGGCAATCAAACTGGCAAAGATCCACAAACCAGCCTATGGGGACAGTTCCTCTGTCTCAACCAACTTTACCAGCACCTTACACATTGCAGCAGAATCCTCAATCTAATATACGACCGCAACTCCCAGCTCAACCCAACCCAAATCCCAATAACAGATCAATCCAATCAGTACAAATCATTGAGGGTCTGGACCCTGAAGCTGAGTTGAGAGAGTGTAGTGAACTCAAGTTAAGATCTAGACACATAATTTCTCCAGACGAGGATAAAAATCTGTAACCTGAAGAACCGCACCCAAATAAGCCTTTGATTGTAGACGATCAACAAGGGGAAGATACAGTTAGGTAGAAAACTCCTGAACAGATCATAACTACTTCCCCACCATTCCCAAAAAGATTGATGATACCACGCCCAATTGAATATCCCGACTTCGATCTTCTAGGCAAACTCAAGAATATCTGTATAAGAATACCCCTCCTCTAGGCTATTCAAGACATTCCAATATATGCAAAAACTATTAAAAAATTGTGTATAAAGAAGTCTATGAGGAAAACAAAAATAACCCCAACTGTCCATGTTGTCGGGACTTTGTCTGATTTATTACTAGGCAAAGAGACACCTGTAAAATATGAAGACCCGGGAAACCCCATTGTCACAGTACAGATAAATGGCCACTCTTTTCCCAATGCTTTAGTTGATTTAGGGGCAGCCATTAACATTCTCACAACAACAACTTGCGAAATTCTTGGCATCACAGCCTTGGAACCAACAACTACCTTGCTGGAACTTGCTGACCGCTCAATCATTAGGCCAGAAGGAACATTACCAGATGTGATGGTTTCTATAGACACTTGGGAATATCCAGCAGATTTTTTGATTATTAACCCTAGGAACCAGCTAGATGGACATCCCTTAATTTTAGGAAGGCCTTGGCTAGCAACCGCTGATGCTTATATCAGTTGCCGAATAGGCAATATGACCATAACCAGAGGGAATGATGTGAAGGATCTAGCCTTATACCTTCCTTCTCAGCCAAGCCTAACCATTGTAAAAACTAGGAAGCAACCTGTAACATATTTAACATAAAATATTCGGTCACCATTGAATGTGGCAGATGCCCTTGAATTTAAAAACCAAACAGAAGACGATGTCATTAATACTTTTATCAATCATTCTGCTACAGTGTCTAGCTTGAAATGTCACATGATTAAAGCAGTCCTTGACAATGAAATTGAAGAAGATTCCCTGAGAGATATCAATGACCAACCAATACCAACAACCACTATCTATAATAGCAAACCTATCGAAATCGAGCCAGGGAAGATCTTGAACATTAACAATAATCTGAGTGATGATCAGCAAAAAAAAACTTATTCAAGTCCTTAGTAAATATAAAGGGGCTTTTGCTTGGGATTACCCAGACATGAAAGGGATTGACCCTCAGCTATGCATGCACCACATTTACATTGAAAAATATGCAAGACCCATTCGACAACCTCAACGTAGATTAAATCCTCAGCTAAAGGATATTGTTAAAGAAGAACTTCAAAAACTATTAGATGTGAATTTTATCTATCGTATATCGGACAATAAATGGGTTTCTCCATTAGTAGTGGTCCCAAAAAACAATGGGAAATGGTGGATATGTGTCGACTACAGAGAACTCAACAAGGCAACGCAAAAAGACCATTTTCCCCTTCCATTCATCAATTAGGTCCAAGATACACTAGCAGGGAAGAAATTCTTCTCTTTCTTGGATGGATTTAGTGGCTACAACCAAATTCAGATTGCCCCTGAAGACTAGGATAAAACTACTTTTACCTGCCCGTGGGGAATGTTTGCTTACAGGGTATTACCTTTTGGATTGTGCAACGCACCTACTACATTCCAAAGAGCCATACTCAGTATTTTTGCAGACTTGATAAATGAAGGATTGGAAGTGTATATGGACGATTTCACACCTGATGGAGATGACTTTGAACAGGTATTACAGACATTGGAGAAAGTCTTGGAGCAGTGTATCGCTACTAAGCTCTGCTTAAGCCACGAGAAGTTCGATGTGATGATGACAGAGGGCCTAATCCTGGGTCATTTCATTTCAACAATTGGAATTCAAGTATATCCAGCAAAAATACAGGTAATCCTCTTATTAGCTACTCCCTACACTCAAACAGAGGTACATAGTTTTCTAGGATTTGCAGGATATTATCGTAGATTTATAAAGAACTTCTCACAGATTGCTGCACCATTATATGCCTTAACAAGAAATATTGATTTTAGATGGACTGACAAATGTGACATTGCCTTTACAGAGTTGAAACATCTTCTATCAACAACACCAGTATTACGAGGCCCGAATTGGGATATACCATTCCAGATTTCATCAGATGTGTCAGATTCAGCCATTGGAGCAGTTCTTGGCCAAGAATAAGACAAGAAACCCTACATTATTTATTAAATTAGCAAAAACTTAACTCCTACTGAGTTGAGTTACACAGTAACAGAGAAAGAGTTTCTAGTTGTTATTTATGCTATTAACAAATTTAGACACTATATAACTAGATACCCTGTAGTTCTGTATACTGATCACTCTGCTATCAAATATTTAGCTAATAAACCCATTACGAATGGAAGAGTGACACGTTGGTTACTAATTTTGCAGGAATTTGACATAACTATAAAGGATCGACCAGGGAGGGAAAACCTTGTGGCAGATTTCCTCTCCCGAGTGCTAAGAATAGACGATGCAATGGCGGTAGAAGACCAGTTCCCGGATGAACACCTGTTTTTTGTGGCCGTAAAAACACCATGGTACACAAATGTGGCAAATTACTTAGCAGTGGGAAAACTACCCAAACATCTGACACCCAGAGAAAGGAAATTAATAGTGCAGCGCAGCACTCGGTTCTCCTAGATCGGAGGATACCTTTTTCACACAAGGGCCGATATGCACATCTGCAAGTGTATTAGGGATGATGAAATTTATGATATCTTAAAAGCCTGCCACAATGGACCTTGCGATGGACATTTTGTAGACCACAGAATTGGACATAAAATTTTGCAAATGGGCTAATACTGGCCCATGATTTTTAAGGATGCTAAGAAATTTATCCAGGCATGCAATAGTTGCCAAAGGATGGGCCACCCTAGCCAATTTGATGACATGCCCATGCATCCACAGTTGGTGATAGAACCCTTTGAGCAATGGGCATTAGATTTCGTCGGGTTGATCAACCCACCATCCAATCAGAAATCATATATATTGGTTGCAACGTAATATGTGACTAAATGGGTGGAGGCAGTAGCATTACCAAGAGCAACAGAGGAAACAATGATTAATTTTCTTTTCGAAGTTTTTGTGCGATATGGTTTACCCAGAGAAGTAATTACTGATGGGGGGACACAATTTGTAGGCCACAAGATCATTGCTACACTGAAGAATCATCACATTATCCACAAAATTACCTCTCCATACCACCCATAGGCGAATGGGCAGGTGGAGAGTACCAACAAAGTAATTGAAGCTATTCTAACAAAGACAGTCTCATCGCACATACGAGACTAGCTGACTCGATTGTCAGAGGCCTTGTGGGCATATCGCATGACTTGGAGGAACACAACTGGATACTCTCCATACCAGGTGGTATTTGGTAAGGATCCCATTTTCCCCATAGAATTTGAGATACAAACACTAAGGATAGCCCAGGAAGTGGGACTAGATTTAACTGAAGCCTAGATTAACAAACTATAACAAATAAATGAATTAGATGAAATTTGGCTATTGGCTCTACAACATACTGCACTCATTCAACAACGAAGAGCCAAGTCGCACGATTCCCTGATTAAAAAAAAGACATTTCATGAGGGCGACTGGGCACTTCTTTACGATTCCAAGTTTCAAGACTTCCATGGTAAACTACAGACTAGATGGTTAGGCCCCTATGAAATAAAGGAAGTACATGACAATGGCACTCTTACATTAGCCACCATTGATGGGTCTGTTTTTTCCTTTAAACAAAATGGGTATCGAGCACGCCTCTACCAAAAACCACTTACAAGATAATCCTTTTACCAGCAGATACGCGAGGACTCCACTATGCAAATTCTAGCTACAGAAGGCAATCCTTCGGTAGCTTCATTGTTGTAAAAAGTTATTTCTTTTTGTAAAAGCTGTAAATATGATTGTTGATTTGGTTTTCTACATTTTTTGTTTGTTTGTTGTTCCCACTTTGGAAAAACACTTTTTCATTTTTGCTATTCCCACTTCGGAACAACACTTTTTCATTTTTGTTGTTCCTACTTCGGAACAACACTTTTTCATTTTTGTTGTTCCCACTTCAAAACAACACTTTTCGTTTTTTTTGTTCCCACTTCGAAACAACACTTTTCGTTTTTGCTGTTTCCACTTTGGAACAACACTTTTTGTTTTTGTTGTTCCCACTTCGGAACAACACTTTTTTGTTTTTGTTGTTCCCACTTCGGAACAACACTTTTTGTTTTTGCTGTTCCCACTTCGAAACAACACTTTTTTGTTTTTGTTGTTCCCACTTAGGAACAACACTTTTCCATTTTTGTTGTTCGCACTTCGAAACAACACTTTTTCATTTTTGTTGTTCACACTTTAGAACAATGCTTTTAATTTTTTTGTTCCCACTTCAGAACAACACTTTTCGTTTTTGTTGTTTCCACTTCGGAACAACACTTTTTGTTTTTGTTGTTCCCACTTCGGAACAACACTTTTTGTTTTTGTTGTGCCCACTTTGGAACAACACTTTTCGTTTTTGCTATTCCCACTTCGGAACAACACTTTTGTTTTTTGATGTTCCCACTTCGGAACAACACTCTTCGTTTTTGTTGTTCCCACTTTGGAACAACACTTTTCCATTTTTGTTGTTCCCACTTTGGAACAACACTTTTCATTTTTGTTGTTCCCACTTTGGAACAACATTTTTTTTTCTTTTGTTGTTCCCACTTCAGAATAACACTTTTTTGTTTTTTCTGTTCCCACTTTGGAACAACACTTTTTTCATTTTTTTGCTGTTCGAACTTTGGAACAAAACTTTTTGCGTGTTTTCTGTTCCAACTTTGGAACAACACTTTTTGTTGTTTGCTATTCAAACATCACCTTTTTCTCTTAGAGTCTTTTGCTATTCCCACTTTTTAACAACCATTGTTCCATCTTTGGAACAACATTTTTGCTTCTTGAAGTCGTGAAAACACCCTTTTCCTTGCATTATTGTGATGTTGAACAACACTTGTAGAATTATTCCTAGCTCATCTTAGCACCATTTTTCTGATTACCTTTCATGGCATGAAGTACAATAATTTTATGAGGACAAGAATTATGGATTCTATTAAAGCAGGTGAATGCCCTTAACGTTATGATCTTTAACAAGACAACTTCTTGATGATAGTTTTTTTTTTTTTTTTTTAAAGGGGACACAATTATTTATATATTACTTTACTGTATTGATTTTTGTTGTATATGATACTGATTGATCATCTTTACCATGCTGGTTCCACCCCTCCTGGTTATAATCCTCTCTATCTATTATAAGTGAGATTATGGGTATATTTTTTTCTATTGACATATTTAACTTTTTCCACCATCCCTACTCTTAAGGAGTACTGAGCCTCCCTCTATTTATTATAAAAATGTGTAATAACAACAAAATTTTGCCTACAGATAGAGGATAGGGGGTCTCATTAAGAGCTAGCCTACCATGTTCATAAGGATGTAGCAATGTGACATTCCCACTATGGCCACCACACCAGGGTTATGATCCAATGGATGGCTAAAATATCCTTGGAACAGGAGGTCTCATCATGAGCCGGCCTAATCACTTTTGCTACTTCCCAGTGAATGGCAGTGTGGTCATCTGGTTACCATGCCAGCACACTGATCTCTTTTGTAGAAACAACAATGGAATTCTCCAACTATAAATTGAGGATCCTGGCTCATATGGGTTAAAAAGCAACTCTGTCGAGGCTATGGATGCCTGCTAGCAACAGAAGCTCTGCTTATGGTATTGAAGTTCTATTTTCAACATCAATAATTATTATAATACCCTCTTCTTACTTTTCTTTTTATCAGAAGAATTATTTCCCTAATTTCTCCCTACCTTGAACCTTTATGCATGAGTTAATGTTTTTAATCAATCATATCATTTTCAGCCGGAATATCATCAGCAAAGCATCTTTTTCTTGCATATTGTTGTCCTTTTTCCTTACCGCATAACCTATCATCAACCAAAGCATCTTGTCTCTTATCAATAACCATCATTACACACCTCGCTTTCATTATATCCATACCTTTTATAGTCCTTTCATTAATATACGTACTCTGTCTCATATTAATGTTGTATCTTTCACCCTTGTACATTGCCATCAGAACAACATTTTCCCATCCATTCGGTTGCAGGCGACGTCTCATCTTGAAGGAGGGAGGGGACCTCCATTACACTCGTGCATGCGTTATAAATGTTTTATTGGATTTCATAGGTTGATATGGTATTCTATGATCACGTGGCATGTGGAAAAATAATAGTCCTTGAATTAATTAATTCTCATAGAAATATCGTTTAACATTGTAAAACGTAGTTGTTACAACTACTTGTTGTTCTATCTCTCTGTTGCTGTTTGTTGCTGTGTTTTCTCCATTGCACTAATCCTTTGCAATAGTAGGAAGAACTCAAGCATTATGGGTGGTAAGACAGTGCACCAAGAACCTTTAGTGCTGGAAGTCTCCGACAGAGGCAGGGAAATTCTGGTCTGCATAGGGTGGATATCATATTTCACAATATTTCAGCCCCCTAGTGAGGAAATTGCTATTGAGTTTCTACAGCATCTGCAAAATGGACAATCCCTAGTGAGAGGTATAAGAATCACAGTATCAGACGCTGTAATAGCTGAAGTATCTGGGCTACTGGCGGAAGGAGCTATATGGCAAAAAAAACACATAATGTTGCAAGAGGCGTGGAAATTTTCAGAGATGCAAACGAGGAATTAACTAAGAAAGGCAAGGGCATACAACCATCTTCTCTGGCAGAACCATGGCATGAGTTGGCAAGTGTTGTCTAGAGGTACATTACCTGTGATGGACGACGAGGTGTGGTAAGACCACAATAACTCAAACTTTTCACTTTTTTAAAACTAAATATCACCGTTAATCTGCCATCTTTCTTGAATTCATTGCTGCATGATACCGCCGATAGAATAAGATGGGCTAGGCACCCTGAAACCGTAGTTAGCCACCATGGATTGATTAGACTAATTGTTAGCCATAACCTTGTTCAACAAAACTTAACTTGGGATGGTCTCATAGTGCCCCTGGAGATTAGTCAAAACCTTGTAATCCAAAATCCTGCAATCTTGGAGATAAGCCAGCATAGCCCTGTTCCAAAAAGGAAAAGGAATACCCACTCAAACATTGAATGCAATAAGCGCAGACGATCTGCAAGGTTAAATCTAGCCCAGAGAATGTCTGTAAATCCACAAGATAGCGTCGAACAACCTGCGGAACCATCTAGACTAGTTAGTATACAAGACTCTGAGTCGGAACCAGAGGAAGAACCTGAACAAGGGAAAGGGTGTCATTCAGAATCAGAACCCGGGGAAGAGGCCAATTTAGAACAAGAACCCGAGGAAGAGGATAGACCGGACTCAGAGCAAGAAAGGGCACAACACTTTGATGATGAACTGGAAAATGAAGAAGAGCCTCCTCAAACATCAACCATGAGCCCCCAAAATGATATTTTGCAGGATTTTGAGACAGGGATGGCTTAGGTCCTAGCAAATCTAAATGAATACATGCAACCTGGAGGATCACTTGATCCTAACCTAATGGAAGCCCAATCCCCAGAAGATTCTGGGCATACAGAAATTCTGCCTTCTTTAGAAGCTATAGACGAGGAAAAGGAAGCAGACACAGATGCTATTCATGAATCTGACAACTAGTCTGGCCTCACAGTTCTATTAGAACACAACCATGATAAACAAATAGGAATATTTAGATACAAAAGCTATTGACAAGCTTGTTAGTGTCGGAAGAGGCGAGTAGCCGGAGCAAAACTAAAGAAGCTGAGACAAAAATACCAAAAGCTTCAAAAGATAGTTAAAAGGCTACATCAGAAGATTAAAGAAATTGCAAACGACAAAGCCCAAAACACTACTCCTGAGGTAGTCTCTGTGGCTACGCAAACAAAAATATGTAAGGGTAGGCCAACAGAAACCCAAACCAAACTCATTCCTACTCAAACAATAGCCACCCAGGAAAATTTGCATGCAAACTTAGTGGATGCAGCCATTCAGATGGAGGGTTGGTCCTCCCACAATAAGGAAGTACAGACCAAGGAAATATCCTCTTGTAGCACAGGCACTCAGACAGAAGAGAAAGCCAAGGATATCCTGTCAAGCAAAGACCCTATTCTTCTAAAGCTACAAGAAGAATTGATGCAAGCCCAGCTTGCTCTAGAACGATGTGAACAAGAGATAGTTCCCCTACAAAAATATCAAGAGTTGCAGAAATAGTTTAGGGAATTAACCATAACTGAGAATGGGACTTTTGATAGATTTAGACAGGAAGAAGAAAAGCTGAAGAAGGTGAAGACCAAGCTGGATAGAGCCAGGAATCAGATAGACACCATTTGCTCGCTATATTTGGATGTCTTGACATGTAGGTCTCCTGCCACAAATTATGCCCTGTTCTTATTAGAACGGTACTTATTGTTAAAGATTAAAGCCATAAGAGCTAGCAAGCCAATCGAATTAAAGACAACTGAAGATTTTATAAGTTGCTGCAAGGAACATGGGGCAAAATTCCAAAGGCTTCTTTGCGAATTTTATCTGCATAATTTCATATTAGAAGAAGAAGTGGATAAGAATCCTAGCCCTTTTGTTGGAGATATTCAATTCCAGGCTTTTATCTCTTTTGCAGTTAATCAACTTAAGTGGTTTAAGGCGTATAATTCATTCCAAAGACAGGAACATGGGTTGGATCTCTAGGTAAGGAGTGAGCCTACTCACCCTTTGCAACTGTTTGCTAAACATAAAAGGCTGATGACACAAGAAGGCGTGATTCAAATTTTAGGGCCCATACATAAGGAAATTGTACAGAAAGGAACAACATATTTCCTCTCCATCCAGGAAATATCCCTAACTACATCCAAAATGAGATGGACGGTCTCAACTAACAGTGTTAAGGAAAGAGAACCATTTAATTATGGGAACTTCAAAGCTGCTGCAAGCCGGTTAATCACATACAACAATCTTATCTTGAGGGAAGGGCCTTATTGGTTGGGATGTCGATTTAGGTGTCCCATTATTTGGTATCCTCCTGAAGGGTATCAGTTTGACTATGAGTTACCTGAAGGACATGAACAGATAGCCTTTGCAAATCTGGCACAAAATCACGGTTTTAGGTCTGATAAAGAAACCTTTTCTCCAGCTTACTCCTTAACTACATTACATAGGAACTATTTATTTTTCATGAGGACATGAAAAAAGGTAAGCAGGGGAGTATGTTGAGCCTTGCAATATGTATGTATTTACTCCTGATTACTGTCTTTCTCTTCATTTAATATCCATTTTGTGCCATGATATAATAACATATTGGTAAGGAATGAATGAAACTACTCTTGATATGATTTGACGGACCAAACTAACTCTCATTATTTTTTATGTAGAAAAACAACAGATGGAATAGCTGCTTTTCCAAAGTCGGAACAACAAAACCTAATGAAGGGAAATGAGACGTGTCGTGTACGGTCGAACCAAGGAATGAATCAAGAAGATTAGCACAAGATAGAAGAATTTTTTGAAGATAGCATTTAGTTGTGAATCCCTCAAGATCTCCTGATCCTGAGGGATCACATTTATATTTTTTCCTCTTGACTATAAAAGGGAAAATGAAGAGGGATCTCTTGTCTTTTACTTTAATTGTAATTTTAATCTACAGAAGTGTGATTCTGAAAAACCAGATCATATTGTAATGACAAGTGACTTTGATGATTAATATACAACTTGTGTTGTTGTTCATTCAGATATTTTGAAGTAGATAAGTAGTGTTCAATGGTGGCTAGGGCCTAGTCTCAGGTGGATCTTACTACTGTTCCTTGTTTTATGCTTTTTCCATTTCCTGCAAGTTTATTCTGATTTACAGCTTTGCAATTGATTTATTTTCGTTAATTCAGATTTCTGGTATTCATTTCATTAATGTGCAATCCTAGTTGTCTTTATTTAATTCATATCGTGGATTGAATTAGTTATCAATTAAAGAATCATTTCTGATTAATTAAAGAATAAAGCGTTATTGATTAAATGCTTTCCTTCTATCTAGTAGTTTAAGTCCAGTTGAAAGAGCTCCATTAATGCTACGATGCTCTCGGTTGATTATCATTTGAATTCAGTTTATTAAGATTGAATTATGGTTTTGTTTGAGATTGAGTCATGATGCTTAGATGAATTATTTCCCTTAAAGTTACAAGCTTGAGATTTATGATTGCATCCGTTTACTCTTGTATTGATTTTAATAACTTATTTTAAAGCATTACTCTCTAGATTTATAACTTGCACATATTGTGTACACTCTTTGAATAAAAAGACTTACCCAGGTTGATAATTAATGCGAGGAAATTAGGAGTTTTAAAAGACACCTTTTAGCACCCAAAAGGAGGTTGAACCATGCCAAGGCCACTTTTACCTAATTGTAGGTGCCATATGGAACCATGCGATTGGGCTATATGGCAATCTCTCATTGGTCTGTATCATATTCCACTTTTATCACCTACTTGCCATGTGTCGAATTGTGGTGCTGCCACATCACCTGCTTGTGGATCCACTTGGTTCGCTGATTGGGCTGCCATATTAGCTCTATGGGTCTCACTAGGCCTATTGACTTCGATTCCATGTGTGATATGTACGGATTTCCACGTGTAAAAATGTTGACTTTGACTTTTGACTTTTTTCGAGTTTGACTGAAACTTTGATTGACCATAACTTTCACATACGATGTCGGATTGAGGTGTCGTTTGAACCATTGTAAAGCTTATGAAAATTTATTTTAATTGGTCCTAATTTAACTTCAATAAACATACTTTTATTTTTGAGCCTTTCCTAAGCCCTCTTTGACTTCTGAGCATTTTTGGAGCTACCTGGATCAACTGACAGTGAACCAAAAATTATGTGCTTCTGTCAGAACATTTAGTGAATTATTTGGTGATTTTTGGTTTATGGATTAGTGTCGTTTCCTCGCTAGGGGCTAGGGACATTACACAATCCCCTTTCAAGAATGTAAATCAAAAACAAAGAATTCAAGAGTTCCATATTACAGGTCTATTAGCCCTAAGTAGATTGGACAATATACGATGAAGAACTCCAAAACACCTTCAAGTGGATGAAAGTGGTTGATCATTACTTGGAGGTAAGATACCTAAATTAAATATTCATTACCAAACCTATAAAATTATCAATGAATACTTTGAATTGAAGTTTGATGTGGTGAAATTCCAATTATTTTTGTCTTTATTAAAATCTAGGAGTTTCACTGTTGTTAGAAGAATTCTAGGCATTAAGATAGTGAAAAATATAGAAAAAAGTAATCATATTGTTAAAAACCTTATGGATTCTTTAAAAACATTAGGTAAGACAACTTGATCCTAAGACTATAATGCAACCCATCATGTCTTGACACAATCAATTATTAACAAGATCACAAGAGAATGTCATTTGGTAAAATAGACCCCCATCTCATTAAATGCAATGCCAAAACCATTTGAAAGTATTCTAATAGATGAGATATCCCTGACATAGATACCCAAATAGATTGTTGGGTCTTCACTTGCAGGCTACCTAATTCTAATATGAAGTTAATTGGAGTTGTTAAGGGACTAGTGAAAAATATTTATCATGAGAACATGTTGTAGCAGCAACAACCCTCCTTGACTCCTTTGAGGGATTTTTCCTTGGAGAGAATTGAGGAGCCCACTTGTTCACATCTACCTAGATATTTTCTTGTCAAGCCTACCCAACTCTTGTGACCCATTCTTAACCCTCCTAACTTGGAGTAATAAAGTTTGATAACTTAGTCTAGCTTCTAAAATTAATATAGTAGATTTAAGGAGCCTCTCACCCTAACCCAACAGATAAAAGGGACCTATCAACCCTTCAACATACTGAGGTAAGTCAGAGAGAGATTTATAACTTGAGTTTTGTTGTAGCTTTGACTCTTTCTTGACTTGTGTAGCTCCCTCTTAGCCATTTAGCTAGCACTATAGTGCTCCCTTAGGCCTCCATGCAACACTATGCTCTGGATCTTAGCTTCATAACTTGACACACCTTCCTTCCTTAACCTCTGTAGTGCTCCCCTAGGTTTCTTATTAGTGATATAATTCCATATTGCTCCTCTATGCAACACTACACTCCCAAGTTCATCCCTCTAACATAAGTTTCAAGCCATATTTCTTCCCTTCTGAGTCTCCATAGGGCATTCTTAATCCTCTTCTCAGTATTATAACACCTAATTGAATCTTAGTGGGGTGCTACAATTAATCTCTCTCTCTGTCTCTCTCTCTGTCTCTCTGTCTCTCTGTCTCTCTGTCTCTCTCTCTGTCTCTCTGTCTCTCTCTGTCTCTCTCTCTCTGTCTCTCTGTCTCTCTGTCTGTCTGTCTGTCTGTCTCTCTCTCTCTCTATCTCTTATGAGTCCATCTTCTAGCCTCCATGCATCCTTGTAGTGCAACACTAAGCTTCTTCATAGTGTTATAGAGCATCATTAGCCCTCTTCCAAGCACTGCACTTCCTCCTTGAGCCTCAAGTAAGCTCACAATTCACTTTTCCATACATATTCATCTCAAGATGGCTTCTCTCAAGTTTCCCTTGTGTGACACATGAGTGTACCAAGGATAAAAAATCAAGATAGAGTAAGGTCACTAGAATTATTGATGCACAAAACTCTCAAAAATTCTTTTTCCCTAGTTAAATAATTCTCAATTTTTGTCCCCTCAACCTCCTAGGGTTTTTCTAGCAAGAACTTACCTTTTTCCTCACCAGTAATGCCGAGTGCATGAACACCATAAAAGACTTCCTGGGACCAAAACTATAAGCCTTTGGCATACAACATTTTAAATTAATACACATAATGAGTTCTTATTTTTTCAATGTTTCTATTAAATAAGCACATGTGTTTAGGAGACAAACATGCTAAGCTTAAGTAGCTAAGTTCCCCAAAAAAGTAGAACTTGAAACTTAGTTGATTATGAATCACAGGCTACACATTGTTAGAAATGTATAGATTATTTGGAAATTGAATTCCCCCCCATATGAAATAGACTTATATATATACATGGTTGACATAAAATATAAATATAAAGATAAATTTTAGCTGGTTGAGCCTCCTACATGTTTTTTGATGAACAATCATAGCCAATCCTAGAAACCTAGGGAAAGAGTAGGTCGAGAAAGAAGAAGTAGCAAATTAGAGAAGTTGCTACATATGAAATAATGTCCTTTCAATGTATCCATTGATAATATCACTGAGGATAATTTGAAGTAACATCTTGTGGACCTGACCAAGAAATAAACAATGTTGAATCCATACCTAGTCATGCTACAAAGGAATATCCAGTCACCTCCCAAGCCACATCAAATTACATATCATCATCAAGATCCTATTACTCAACAAAGTCATTTTGTTTACATCATATTATGAATGCCATGTGACATTTATTCAGGGAAAACCTCAATCAGATGGGGGAAACTATCAAACTAACTTTTGAGAATTTTAAATATTTCCTTTTATCATATTTATAAATCATAGTAAGTTGAAAAGTTGTTATTGAGCCTAAAGAGTTCCAACAGTCATAGGAGGAAGTTACTAACTGAATATATAAATGTTGTAAGACTCTTAGTAAGAGGGGTTTCAATTTTTTAAATTTTGTTCATATAACTTGCAAACCAAAGATTGGAAACTGGTAATTTTATATTTCTTTGGCGAGTTAATATAGATAAGCCTTAGAGGCTACTGCTGAAGCTTCATTCCACATACATGGTGTCTTTGTTTTTGACTAATCTCAAGAAATTCATTTATGTATGAATTTTTGAGGTGTATTATTCTTAGTTCTTAGATTTATTTGTGAATTGGTTTGTAATTTCTCGCTTGTGGTTTTAGTTTCATTGACTTTTATATTGAGTACTTAGTGTTTTAGGATCTAACAATTTTGTATTTTTTCCTAATAGGCTATAACAACCCTTGGTTGATTTTCCATGTAAATAAAATTAGACCAAGGCCATGGGACATGTATTCCAAGTTGAATGGTGGGCAAGCATTATAGTAGGCATCGCTTGTGGATTAATAATGGTTATGGAAATTGGCAAAGGAAAAAAAGCAATAAATGGCATTTAATTATGAGAAATAAAGGAAAATAAGAGAAAAGGAAGGTGAAGATACACAAATTTGCATGCAATGGAAATTAGAGGAAAATGAAGAAAAAGGAGACATCAATGATAAAAAGACATTAAATAAATAATTCACAAATTTTGATTGTTCTACCTTTTGTCAGTTCGGTTTTGGTTCTCTACTTTCACACTCTCATTCTCTCATACTCTTGCACACTTATAACATTTTGGAACATCCTTGGAGCATTCTAACATTCACTTGGATTTGGAGAAAGAAAGCAAAGGAAAGAAAGGAAGCACAAGGGGATAGTTGGATCAACATCTACAACAAGCTTACTTTGCAGGTAACATGTTGCATGTGTGATTCCCTTGCTAGTTTTTGGATCCATGATATATGCATATGATTTCTTGGTTATGTGTTGTCATTAGCATGGAGATTTTCCTGGATTGACAATAGTTTCAACCTTGCCTTGTCATTTCTTGGATAACCATGGTGTAGTGGGTTCCCCATTTGGTTTATTGGTTGGATCTCAGATTTCCTACGGCTATGGGTTGGAACAAACACTTTGGATCCTCGAAAAAACTTGGGTTCCCTAGAGGCTATGGGTTGAGTTACTAGTCCATGGAGCTTGTGGGCTGGGACAAATGCTCTAGAGCCCTAAAATAACTTGGGTACCCTGGAGGTTGTGTGTTGAGTTACTAGTCTCTGAAGCCCTAGAAAACTTGGATAAAGACAAATTTGGTTTGGTATTAGTAATTTCTGGATTGGTTAGGTGAGATCTCTATGATTGAGGGTTGAGGTGGTATGGCCTCTAGAAGCTCTGATTTTTTATTTTTATTTTGGTTTAACCCATATGCTCCCACATTCATGTTTGGAATATGGCACGGGGGTGATTGGCTGAAAGATAGTTTTGGTTTAGCCTAATCTATGGTTTGGTTGTCCGTGGAAGTCCCTGACTTGGTTGGCCTTTTCATATGTTAATATGAGCTATTTTTCTATTGTGATCTATGAACACTTGTATTGGTTATTATGGTGATATTACGACTGATTTTTCATGGTTTCTATTCTGGTTATATGATGGTTATATGCTTGATTAATTGATGTGCTCTTACTATGGATCTCTCTCATGATTTGATCAGTTATTGAATGGGAACTGAGCCTTCTTGGTGATTTTTAGATGAAGTTCAAAATTTTATGATTATATATGCATTCATGACCTGTAGCTTATATGTTTATCATATGTTTGATGAAATATCTATTTGGTTCTAGGCATGGTTTGGTCAAGATCTTGTTCAAGTTTTGTATGGTTAGCCTTGTTATCATGTTATTTATGATTATGGAAAGTTACAGGCAGTAGTCTAGATTCTTCCTAAAAAAGTGGCATAGATCTCACAACACCATGCACTGAACTAAAGAATTGGGGTCATAACCGCTCACGCCTCGACCTATGTGTGCATTATAGCCTCTCAACTACATGAATATAGTGTTATGGGTGTGATTGGGGAGCTTCTCTTGTGAAAAAGAGTTCCATCGCAAGTATTGATCACCTGGGGTGGTTTGCAGGCTCCTGAGTGGTGTGTAGTCCCTATGGGATGGTTGTAGGTTTTCGGTTAATCAACCCCACTTCCATAACTAGAAATTGGAGGTTGGGTCATGTGATAGTGACAATCAATTCATGTTTACCCTAGAGAGCTTGTTAAAGTGGGTCAATGTGGGAGAAAGTGTTATAGGTTGATATCAAAGCTTCTAGGTTCAAACACTTGAACTGGATGGGCTAAACGGATGTTGTTATGCATGCATGTTAATTATATATGTTTCTACTATGCATGCATTGTGATGGTTATGTTTATTATGCACGTGTTTGTGTTATCATGCATGATGTTGATATGTTGATGTCATTATGTATCTTTATCATGCTAATTTGGATTGATTGTGTAGACGAGATAGCCTCCGGTGAAATACATTGAGGTGTGATTTTGATTATGTCTCTATTTGGTTTATCTAAAATGGCATGTTTGTAGGAGATAAAAGATCAAAGATGAAGAGCAGAGTGGTGGACTATAATTCACATGACTCCCCTCACAAGCCTGATGTGAATTCAATGGAATGGGACATGTTAGTTTGGTAGCAAGGAGAAGAGTACTCTCCTAATAGAGAAGATACACTAAGAAGTTTGAAGGAAAAAATATGAAGTTGTAAGGCAGATAACAACAAGTTGATTGAGGCACAGGAAAGGCTTTCCAGAGCTTAGGAAAAGAAAGCATAGGTTAATGAAATCGTCTTTCAAAGTTTTTCAGATTTCCAGAAGTAGGGACAACTAAGGATCAATCATGGAAGCATGTATCAATTAGGATACATGTTGGACAAAGATGATATAGTCATAGATGGTAGATATTTTGATACACCTGACAGACGGGCTATCACTCATGTATTTTATTCCAGCTCTAGTTCTGAGAGACATTTTTTGGAAACCATGTTAACACTGAGAGGGTGGCGGGGGGGGGGGGGGGGGGGGTGAATATGTATTAAGGCTAATTTAAAATTTTATGCCAATTTATATTTAATCATTAAAAATTGACATCCATTATATGATACCAATTGTTAAAAAACCATAAAAACAACCATGTTGACCAATAGAAGCATACACATAATGAGAAACAAACACATGAGACACAAAGGTTTTACATGGAAATCCTTTCGAGAAAAAACCACCAAGCTTTTTTTTGTTATTGATGTAAATATAAGAGAGCCTACTTTATTACATCAATATGTTTGTGAGCCACCACTCATAAGAAGAACCAACTCCTTTTAATTATTTTCTAGCACCCACTAGAAGGAAGCACCAACTCCCTCCTTTTGCTGACACCTAATCAACCTACCAAAAGCACCATCTAAAGCACCAAATTCATGGATTTGTTGCAAGCACCAACTTGTAGAAGGCACCAACCCCCAAGCCTTCTCAGGCACCACTAGAGATGGAAGCACCAACTTACTGTATGCAGGCTCTGACCCACACTCAAAAAGGAACTAATGTTCTCTATAGATGGAAACTACTCTGCCTAATATAAGGTATGTTCTCCTCAACAACCTTATAGCCCATGCAACACTTTGTCCTCTACACACTCTGCATCAACCCACTATTACCCTAAGAAGAATTCACTAACACTTAACCCACACAATACTCTAATGGTCTTATCCCTCTACTCTTAACAACATTAATTCAACACGTGAACCCTTCTATTCCACAAGATCTCTCAGCCTGTCACACAACAACACATGATCTATTGGCCTCACACAACATCACTGCCACACTCTAGACCTTTTTCCTCTACATAGGCACCCTATTCCTCTCTCTATAGCATAGGATCACTCAACCTTTCCTCAGGATCACACTCATGCATAGAGATCTCCAAAAAGCTCCCTGACAGCAATCTTTCTTCCCCCCATTTTGTCTACTGCAATCCTAGGTTTTGTTTCACTGAAACACAATAATTGATGTTGTCTCCGTCAGCCATCACTCTTCTCGAGTGTACTCCTGCATGGATTCTCTATCCTACTTTTGCGTCTCTTGATTGAATTCTTCCACTGCATTAAACATGAGAATGGGCACTTGAGTGTCTTTCATACTACCAAGAAATAAATCTCAGTCACACCGTAGACTTAAGGATCTCTTTCATTAAACTCAGGTTGTACCGAAAGTATGGATCTTTACCACTTAGGACATACTTCTGAATTGTCTTCTAGAGACTCACACATACTTAAGGCATGGCTCCTCTATCCTGTGATCAAATCTCCAATCCCCGAGGCTCTTTTCTTCATTTAATTCCTCGTAGTATGCAAGCTCAGGGATGTCTTATATCAGCTCACTAATAGACTCCATTTAAATCATATTGTGTAATTTTGGCCCTTGCATCTTAGACCCAATGATCTATGTCTTTGTCTCTTGCCTACAATAGTCGCCATTGACTCCATCAACCAACTCTTCTGTGCACATTTACTCTTTAGTTTCCAACCCATTCATCCTTCATACTCCTCCATGTTGCAATTTCAGAGCCCAATCATTTCTTAAATTTATTAAGGAGATTATATGAAATCACGAGATTATGATTGGCCTTTAGCCCCTTTTGATTCACCCCTTATTTCTTTTCCACCATGGGACCGACGACATCAGAACTCCCTGTATCAGAAATTTCCTCAAATTGCATTTATAGCAGAGATCTGAAATCTCCAACCTCTGAAATACTCTCGTGGCATCTCCATAAAGCTTAGGTTCTAAGCCTTTCTCTACAACCTTGGTTCTTTGGGCTTACAAAACCAAGAACTAACAACATTGAAGCTTCCTGGTATCAAAACTTTTTCAAAAGGCAATTACAATGGAGTTACGAAATCCCTAACCTTTGATATGCTTCCAGGATGACATCATGCTCTCATCATCATCTCCACATGGCGTATCCTTAGTGGTGACATGTGTCACTAGGATTTTTCTCCATTAGGTCACTCAATAATGCTAAGTCTAATTGCCACATGTCCTCTGTACAACCACGTCATGCTGATGTCATATGCCACCATAATCTCTTAAGGGCCAATCAACTATTGCCATGTGTCTTATCCAATGAGAGAGAAAGGGTCCTTCAGTCCTTGGCTTTGCAAAAAATTTCTTTGTAATTCCTTGCTCCTCACAACCCTCGATAATTTCAAAGTAATTCAATTTATAAGAACTTATGAAATCCTGAAATCCCGAAGTTTCGAGCGGTTATGATATTCTGACCTTCCAGGGTCCTGAGACTTCAACCTCCAAAATTTGGGAATTCGATATTTGGCCTACTTCGATATTTCCCTACTCTGATATTCACCTTGGTTTCGATATTCAACATGATTCAATATTTGACATGCTCTGATATTCACCTACTCAGATATTCACCCCTTCTGATGTCTCGAGCTTCTGACCTTCCGAGGTTTCGAGGTCTCGAGTTTCCGAAATTTGGCCTCGTTCCATGGTTCCAAAATTCACCCTGCTCCTAGGGACTTCAAGATCCTTACTTTAGAAATCAATAAATTTTGATCCCAAGATCCATATATGGACTTCCACATCCCGTTGCAAATATCTTTCCAAGAAATAGCTAACTGTTCTATCTTTGAGAGTATATGGGCTTATCTCTTAAGAAATAATCTCCTCCAAATTATGGGACTCCCAACCACTATAGTCATCCTTTTATGGTTGTTACAATAGGCCTACTACTATGGTGATTCTCCACTAGAGATTGAAGCAACCATGGGATTCCCCCTAAGCTTGATACACCAAGCACATTAATCATAGCATTCACTTCTATCACATCTAGCCTAGTGGACATCAATGTTGTCTTACCAAACATCACACCAGCACATACATCCATGCTAATATGGTTGACATCAATGCCAACAAACTTGCTAACTATCAGGCAATTCCAACTACCTAACTTGATTTCCCAACATGACTATTGACATCAATGCCAACACATTTTACTACCACTAGCCAAATAGACAATGCTAACTATACAATAATATCCCCATTAGACATTGATGGAAACACCTCTTCACTTCTCCACATTGATGGCCAATCTTCATGCTTCTTCCACACATCTCCTTGCATGAGACATAAATGGATTTCTTTCCTTTGCTTGGGCCATCATAACTTGCTCCCCAATAAGCTTCTCTCCCCCTTTGACATCAATGGCAAAGGACTACAGGTTGCTTCTTATTCTTCCTATGCAATTATCAACTATTAATGACCGAGAGTCTAGTTGTTGATGTGCATTCTGTTGCAAAAAGATCTCTTCAAGGACTGATAGATGTTTCTGTTCTATAAACTGGACATATGTGATATGCTCCTCCTAAACATATACTTAATCTGCTTTGAATTCCTCCAGTTTTTTACACCTTATAGCTGCTAGCTAAATGCTTTTTCTGCCAATGCATCTTTTGTAACAATTAAAAATAAATTGATACAAATTAAAATTTCTCATGGTATTGTTACTGCTGCAAATACTAATCATTTGAATGATGCATTGATCTTGTTGTTCACTTTTGTTGCTACTTCATCTTCTATGCTCACTTCTCCTGAGCATCTTAAAGACTTATCCCCTTGAGATCATACTTCTACAATATGGAATGTTGCTTAAATAATACCAATTGCACCAAAAAATTGATACAAATTAGATGTTATACTAGGTAGCCCCTTATAGCTCTTTCTAAAAAATAAATGTCTAGTTACATAAAAAGGTTGCTGCATATGAACCCAGACCATCAATTGACATAGAAATACTATTAAAATTGGAAAATAGGGCCAAATTCCACCTTAGGACAACTCATATGATGGAGATGATTATTGCATTGGATTCCTCTTTCGAAGAGGTAAAATTTTGATATAAATATCATCTCATTCTGACAAGAAGAAATGGAATTATGAATTCATTTATCCTATGGACAAATTGTCAAGGTCATCTCTAGTCAAATGCAAGCTCATGAAGCCCAACATATGTGTCTTTTCACCCTCAAAGTTGTGTATATATAAGAGAGACCTTTTCCTCATTTGGACATCATCTCATCACAACTTGTTCTCTCTCTTGATTGGGTCGTACAACATAGGAGCCTTCTCTCTTCTTCTTTGCATGTGTGGCTAGACAGCTCTCTCTACTTCACACGTGTGGTAGGAGGCTGATTTGCTTTGGGTAGATCAAGCCTAAATTTTAGAGCATTGAGTGGCATTGACTAAGGGGAGTTCGACCAAAATTTACCTCAGTTTTTGGGCCAAAAGTTTGATCTTTCTAGGCTGCATTTATTGGCACAGAAATCAAGGCATTTGGAGTGGTTTGACCAATGTTGAATTCAGGTTTGACTGCAGAAATTACGATTGGATTCCTCTCTCCTTTGACTGGGTTTGATTGAAGAATTTGAGCTGATTTTAAGGCCGAATTGAAATTCTTATTGGAGGACATTTTAGGGCAGCTTTGACCATCATTTACTTTTTGGTTAGGGCTGATTTGACTACTGATTTGAATACTGATTTGGAATATCTATTTTGGGCTTATATTAGTACTCTCTCCCTCTCTCTCTGTTGAACTATTGAAGAATAATACGAATATTTGATCAAAGGGTTTCCTCACATTGGGGTTTGTCCCTGGCATATGACACATCTTGTGTCCTCTTGTCTTGGCTTGTGTTATGCATGTGATTTTATGTTTTATCTACATTTAATGTCAATTTTTATAAGTTAATGTGATTTCTACTGGATACATTTGAAATTTGTCATTGGGCTACTAAAGGAACATTGAAGTAAATTGTCTTAAGCGTAAAACATACCATTGTTATTAAAATTAACATGGAATCAGAGATGAGGTGAAGACAAATACCAAGTAAGAGTGAAGCAAAGAAATCACTAAAGGAAGTTGTTGGACAAGGACTTGGAACTAGTCCCAATGACGACTACATCTTTCTTCAAAACTGAGGACAAGCTCAAGGAAAATTCTGACTATCATGCATGGAAGATGATTTTGGATTTGAATTTGGAAGAAAATGATGCCATGGACTATGTCAAAGGAAGAATAATCAAACCTCCTTCAAGTGCATTCTTTGGTGTTCAAACCAAGTACAAGAAAGGTGAGAAAAAAACTAAGAATATTTTTGTTGATTCTATTCATAAGCCTTTGGTTGCATATATTTCTGATTTTGAAATAACTAAGGAGATGTATGAAACACTGGTTGGGATGTTCAAAGTGAACAATGCAAATCAATTTCTCTTTCTCAAGAAGAAGTTGAAAGACATCAAGATGGATAGAGGAGAATCAATCCAATCCTACTTCATGAGGATCACCAAGATAAAAAAAGATCTTCTATCTATTTGAGAAGTCACTGGTGACCGGGAACTCTCTCTTATTTCACTTGGGGGCCTTACAAGAGATTGGGATGTGTTCAACACTACCATTCTTAACATTGGCATGATTTCAGGATATGAGGAACTATTGGCTAGATGCACTTAAGAAGAAATAAGGATGATGGAATGAGACAATAACAACAACAACTTCAAGAGAAATGGCAATGAAAGGAACAACAGGTTCAATAAAAAAGGGAAGAGGAATGCTCATGCTTCTCTAAATGGAGGTGGTTGTCCTCCCAAGAATTCTAGAAACTCCATGTATGATGAATTAATGTTGCAAAGAAAAATGAATTTTATCTTATTTCTTCCCTCTCCACCGCCTCTCCTCTGGATGCATTGGAGCATTAGCTGACTGATAATGGTGCCTCAAGGCACTTCACTGGGTACAAAGAATTTCTCTCAAACTTGGTTGAGAAGGAGAAAAATATGGAGATTAAACTTGGGGATAATGCCGCTTAGCTCGTGAAAGGAATTGTCACCGTTACTCTTCACTTCAATTAAGGTAAAAAATTTCACCTACAAGAAGTGTTATATGTACCTGACTTGAAAAAGAACTTGGTTTCTATTTCTGTGATGGAAGACAAATGTTTCAAGGTTTCATTCATTGATGGGAAGGTTTTTCTTTGGAAAATGAATCCAAGAGATGCATTCACTCTAGGATTCAGGTTTGAAGGTCTCTACCAGGTTGGAGGAAGTTCATTGGGAGCAATGATTTGTGACACCTCTCTTCAATCTGAATTATGGCAGTGGAGATTTTATCACCTTCATTTCAAAGCCTTACCTAATGTAAGGAATATGGTCACACAGATACCTGAATTCAACTTAAATCATGAAGGTGTTTGTTAGGGATGTGAAGCTGGAAAACATACAAGGGGACCATTCCCATCAAGTGAGACTCAAATCGCTGATATTCTTCAATTGGTCCATTCTGATCTATCAGGTATGATGCATGTTACATATTTGGGAGGATATTTGTATTATGCTAGTTTTTTAGATGAATTCTCTCCCAAGAAATGGATCTATTTCATAAATAAGAAGAACAATTATTCAAATGCTTCCTCTCCTTCAAATCCTTGGTTGAGAATCAAACAGGGAAGAAGATGAAAATATTAAGGACCGATAATGGGATTGAATATGAGTCTAATGAATTCAAAGACTATTATAGAGAAGCTAACATTAAGAGGGAGACTACCACTACATATACTCTTGAACAAAATGGTGTTGCCAAAAGGAATAATTGTACTATCATCGAAACCACCCAAGCTATGCTTCATGATCAAGATCTTCCGAAGTTCTTGTGGGGATAAGCTACCAACACCACTTTGTATGTCCAAAACCAATGCCCACATCAAGATTTGGACTACAAGACACCCTAAGAAGTATTCACTAGTAAGAAATTTGATGTTTCTCATTTTATAATTTTTGGATGTCCCGTATACTTTCATGTGTCGAAAGAGAAAAGAAACAAATTAGATGCATCTAGGAAGAAAGGAACATTTGTGGGCTACAATAAAACTTTGAAGGCATACAGAATATATGTTCCTGGGCAAAGGGAAGAGGAAATAAGTCATGATGTCACTTTTGATGAAGATTCTACACTTAGAAATATTCAAGATCTTCCTATTCCTAGGAAGGCCAATGATGATGATGATGCAGAAAAGCAGGATAATCTCTGTCCGATGAACCGATTCCCGTTGTTGAAGGTCTGATGGATCCCATTTATCCTCCTCCTAGTGAGCCCTATACTACAAGAAAGAGGCCTTTGTGTCTTAAATATACTCTTGAAGATGCCGAGAAACACATTTCACTGAGTGAGACATTTTGTGAAAGCAAGAAGCCGAATAGGTACCAAGGGTACTTAGCTACCATGAGTACCATTGTACAATCTTAGCCTTGTACATTTGAAGAAGTCGTGAAGCAAAAAGTTTGGAAGGATGTGTTGGCTTCAGGGGCTTAGACCTAGGTTTAGAGTTAGCTACGCTAACCAAAAAAACACTATACCACTGGCCCTTTTGGAAATGACCTGCTTGTGTAGATTGCAGTCTCACCTGAGGCGATATTGGGGGATGCTAGAACCAGGTTTCTACATCCAGAGGAACTACGCAGTGTGGATGTAATTTTTATAACAGTTTAGGGCTTAATCTGACCTTCACGAACCGTTAACCTTATTGTTACAATCGTAAAGTGTTTTCCTACTTAACAGATTAGCGAACTGCACGTAACTAGTCTAATATGTATTATTCATAATATAAAACAATATTTGAACCTTCGTGATGCAATTGTAAAATAAATGTATGAAAACGAATCATAAAGAGGCTAAAACACAGAAACTATGCGGACATATGGAAATACATAGATTTGTCTCAATTCTTCCTTATTAGTTCAAGTTTTCATGGATACAATCTTTTTTACCCCGCACACACATTTGTAGGGGCTTGCGCACACAGATGCAAACTTAACAAGGTCTCCATGCACAGAGTTGCAGGAGCCTTCCCTTCGCCTAACTACATAAAGATCTCACAAAAATAGACTCAAAGATATTTCATCAATTGATTTATTTTCTTAGACTTGCTAAAACATCCCTTTATATATGCTTTTACCCTTACAATACCATGGTCTACAAACCATGGGCGAAGCTAAAAATACTTCTAGATGATCCCATTCCTTTACAAAAGAAGGGGATTTGACCCACCCTAAATCCCATTTCACTCTTATAACCCTGCACTACTCATGCTTTACTCCTCAAAATGCAGAGTCTTTACATGGATGGGACAAAACTTAGACCTAGGGGACCCCTACCCAACAGACCCCAACACAAAGATGTGACTCATACTTGAGTCACTCAGCTGGTACAACCTTGATCTTTGCTTCCAGGCCTCTGTATGCAGTATTCAATGGATGGAGTGTTGTTGTGCATTGCTTTGTGGCCTGTCAAACTTTGTTCAAGGGCTTCTCTATTGTCGGCCCTTCTGCTGTGAGGTCAATTGTCCTCTGTGTTTATTGCATGCTCTTCAATTTTCCTTCTACTTCTTGTGAGAGCTGGCAGGCCTCATATGCACAAGGCTGCATCCTTGTAGAGATGATCTGTGCCTTTCTCCACAACTCATCGATTTGTCCCTACATAAGTGTTCCTTCCTGAAGACAGGAGAACCAGTGCACAGGTGTTAAGGTCTGTGCCATTTCTTTAAGCTCATCGAACAATAGTTTCTTGTCTCTGAGCCCCGCTTTGATCTTTTGCACATGTGGGTCCTCTTTCAGCGAGGCCCACACTTCCATTGTATCTTCAAAACGTTTACTACAGTCCGTGACTGCAGTCGCTATCTATGTTGTAGCATCTTTTACGGAAGTTTCGTGCTGCTCTCGGACTTTTGGTGGCATTGTAGGCTACAACTTCATCTGAATTTTTGTAATCTGCATCTGTAGTTCAAATCTAACCTTGCCCACCTCTTCCTTTGATTCTGTGATTGTTGCTACCAGTTTCTAAATATTTTTTGTTGAAGTGGCCTCAATTGGGATCTAGAGCTCTACAAGCTCATTGCATGCTTTAGTTATGGCCTCTTACAGCTGCTGGCTACACGCAACTACCTCCTCACAATCTTGCATCACAATATTATTTTCTTTGAACATTTGTTAGTTGTTGATTTTGACTTCGTTGATGACTAATAGATCTCACTGCTCTCGTATCTTGAGCTCATTTATGATGCCTTGATGTAGCTCGTGCAACGTCTGAAGGGGGAGCGCCTCGATGTATAGTGATCCTTCTGGAAAATGGACTGTTTGGAGATCTGTTGTAAACTCGATTGTTGAAGGTACCATGCTTGCTTGATTCCCTCTCGCCTGAACCGCACTTGTCTGAACTTGCAATTATTTAAGGCCCTGTTGGACCTTTGTCAATACTGCCCTATATTGATCTTCAATATTTCCCCACATCTCCTTCGTCACTGCATGGATGGTGTCGCCAATTTTGTCAAAGTCCCGCTCAGTGAGGACCAAGCGTTCTACGCTGGTGGATTTATCTGACTTCTTCTTCTTTCGTGCACCACTAGCACTCCGCTTCCGCCCCTTCTTTATTACAAATGGGGAATAAATGTCCTCCATATCCACAACCATGTCTCCACCACTGTGTTCCCCCTTGTTAGTCTCCTTCTCTACTGTGCGCTCGGTAGCCTTTTCCTTGAGGTCAATTGTGACTGTCGGAGGCACCTTCTCAGTATCCTTCTTGGCTGCTGATTTTTCGACCTGCGCAAGTATAGTGGTCTTAATTGTGCCAGCCTACTATATCACTACTACACTTGTTGGGGTAAGACAATTACTCGACCACTTACTGATGACCATCAAGATGTAATCTTTAGAAACTAAGTATGGTATCTCATGCCATACCTTCTCCAAATATTTATGGGCCTAGATAAAGACAATGTGAAAATTCGCTAGTCAAAAATGTCTCTATATTGTTGAAATAATGCGGGTGATAGTTGCAGCCTTTGGTTGATGACTGTGCATAGATCGATCTCAAAGAGAAACCAAAATATTTTGTTATCCATAACCTAGGTCGGTTCCTTATATTCCCATAGTGAGGAAAAATTCGTAGCCTCACACACATCAGGTTCCACATTGGGGAACTGTGAATCCTCCGGTGTTCGCCATGCTACTAGTGCAATTAAGAGTAATAACCATGCATAGTGGAATGGATTTCCTTCTTCCCGTGCTTTTTGGAAGTCGTCCAAAAGCTCTTGACATAGATACTTGACAAAATTAAACTGGACCCCTTTGCTGCACAGTGCAGCCAAGGATACAAATGGGGTCGGCACTTTGTCCACCCGACACTTCCTCATGATCTTACCAACCAAAATGGATGTGTAAAAGTGCACATCCTCATCGTTAATAGAACTAATAGCATAACACTGTGACTTCTTGACTAAGCCAACGCCACTCTTCATCTAATTAGGCAACTGTTTCTCCTGAGATTTCTCGACAAATGCATCATCAGGGTTCGCTCCTTGGTAAGGTAGTGCAGTAATCCTTCATATTAACGTATCGTTAATCGGGAATGTGTTCTGAGCCACAAACACCCATCATGTACCAATTCCAATAGTTGGCACACATAGATTGTGTTTATGTTGTTGCGCCCAAAGTGTGGAACAAAAAGCATATTCAGCAACCCAACCTGTTGAATCCCAGCTACCGACTTCATGGGATCAACCCTTGTCACTCCAGCTTCTTCATAATAAATGGATTGGAAATGCTTGTTGGGCTCGAGTTGGGGATACTTGTTGCGATATTCAACCCGTTGGATTGAGCACGGGAATACCCTTATGGTGTGCCATCTGTCAGATAGCTGGAAATCACGCGACTGACAATTGCCATATCCTACAAAAGTTTGTACAGACACCACAATAGTTATTTTGTACTTTCTATAAGTCAGCTGGGAATGATGAGCGCCATTTCCGAAGTTATGAACTGATGATGGAGTAAACCCCTACATATAGAATGTAGATGCAAAAGCAGCCTTAGGATCAGGGTGCAGGTCAAGTGCGCAGGGAATTCCAAGTCTGAGGAAGAGGATGAGGAGGAGGGGATGGAAGGGGTCATAGACAAATCATTTGTTATAATTATGGAGAAGCCGACCATTTTGTGTGTGACTGTCAAAACCCAATGCATACATCATGTCAGTATTGCCAAAAGTTTGATCATGTTATAAAATATTTCCTAGTATTAATAATCAAGATGCAGGAGAAGAAGGCTTAAGCACCTACATAGAATATTCAAATGATGAGAGAGGAGCCTCGTAAAGAAGATCCTAGTATTAATATCGTGACATGAAGTGGTATTGCCACAGGAGAAGATAAGGGATAGAGCCAGAAAGAAGGATAGGTACAAAAGGCTGTTGAAAAGGAAGTTGGATTCGATTTAAACTAGGCCAAAGAAACCTTTATGGAAGCCAAAAAGAGCTTCGTTGAGGCATCCACCTCAGGAAGTCAGGAGAAGGCTAATGGAACTAACGAAGCACGAGACATAGATCCTTCGCTATTAGATATCTTTCTGAAGACTTGTATGGTGTTGTTACATGATAGAAAGTTGGTATAAGGGATTCAAAGTTAATTGATAACTGTACAGGTAAGGTCAAACCTCCTCCAGAAAAGTGTGATGTACGAAAAAAGGGCAAAGGAAAAAACAAATAGGTCATGAGATGAGGCTAACAACAAAGATTGGGGAGTAAAAAATGGAGCAGTTAATTCTTGATCTAGGATCTTATGCGAATGTGCTACCAAAAAAAACTTGGGAAAGAATGGGGAGACTTGCGCTGCAATGGTATCCTATCTAGCTTCGTTTGGACAATCAGTAGAAAATCATTCCTATGGGGCACCTGTATGGGGTAATGGTGGACATTGAAGGAGCAAGCACTTTGGTCGATTTTGAAGTGATCGAGATAGTGGACGATGGTAATCCTTACCCTCCGCTATTAGGCATTGATTGGGCCTTTGACATGGATGTGATCATTAATATTAAGAAATGAAGAATGACATTTGAAAGAAAATAGCTTCTAGTAATTGTTCCCTTAGATCCATCTGAAGGTGTGTGATACACGGAACTAGTCCATGATTATGAAGAGGAGGATGACTTGGATAAAATATGTAAGATCATTGCGCGTAATGAAGACTGGATCAATAATACAATAGATGGGTGAATTACATGGGATAAAGAAAGCTCCTACACCTCAGATTTTGATGAACAACGTGAGCATTGGCAGAACAGATTACATGAACTCTCATCGTTGTGTTGTAACATGTTGACCAAATCGCTTCGCTGCTTTTCCATGGAGGTACGAAATCTCCCTCATTATGATGGTCTAGATGATGTTAATTTGTTTCTGGATAAGTTTGAAAGGGAGGTGCCAAAAGAGCATCGGTTCCAGGTCCTAGATCTGGCGCTGCATGCTACGCCTGCACATTGGTTGGGTACACATAAGGACAACTTCGTTGATTAGAAAGAATACATGTGTATGATGAAGTTGAGGCTTAGAGACATGAATACCCATATAACAGAGAAATACACTAGAAAAGACGATCCGCATGAGAACTTGGCTTGGTGGACTAAAGCATAGGGAGAGAGTCCTCAGCCGGAATGGGTGCACATATTTTGTCACAGTTTGGATACCATTTCGATGAACTGGTACTTGGAAACGGAGCTACGCCATGGAACAAATGAGTGGGATATCCTTAGGGAAATTTGCTTGTTAACCTTCAACTTTGAGGATGGATTTGAAGGTATTGATGAAGCGCTCCAAGAAATTAAGGTTGCAATATTTAGAATGATTAAGGACTTGGTAGAATGGGTTCAACCAGAATAGAATACACAGTTGTGCCATGCACTGGAATGCTATAACATGACCATAGAAGAAGAAGAATATGATCTTAAAAATATCTGCATTCTGGAGTCTAAGGGACAATGCAAAGTTGAAGGACCCCAAGCAGTAATCCTTGACATAGTAGAGCCGTTAAAGACTAGATAAGTAAACATTGGATCGGATGCACTGTCAAAGTTCACGAAGATAGGCGACTACTGGGATGAGGATACAGTCGAGAAGGTCGCAAAACTGTTGCACGAATACCAAGGCTTGTTTCCCACCAACTTCTCTGATTTGAAGGGGATAGTTGGGGACCTGGACATGTTGAATATTACTTTGAATCCAGACGCGAAACCTATAAAATAGAGACCCTACCATTTGAATCCCAAATATAAGGAAAAGGTGTGCAAGGAGTTGGATAAGATTGTTGAAGCCAGGATCATTGAGCCAGTGGAGGAAACATACTGGGTAAGTCCTATGGTAGTTTAGGAGAAAAGGAAACAGGATGAAATCGAGATATGTGTAGATCTAAGGAAGCTCAATGATGTGTGTGTTCATGATCCATTTCCAACACCATTTACAGATGAAGTCCTCGAGAATGTTGGAGGGCAGGAAGCCTATTCATTCACTGGATGGTTCTCGAGGTACCATCAGATCATGATCATGCCAAAGGATCGCAACAAGACCACCTTCGCAATGGAATGGGGATGTTTTCAATATACGGCAATGGCATTTGGATTGAAGAATGCACCTTAATTCATCCACAATTTTTTAGAAGTATAATTTTATGATTGGACCGTATTTGGGTTGGTAAAGTGCCATGTTGCAAGTCTGGGCCTTATGTTGGACACCTGTTGCAGACATTATATCAACTTGAATTTGAAAAAATGTATCTTTTGTGTTCCTTATGGAAATTGCCAGGTCATGCAGTTTGCAACCAGGGATTGATGGTAGATCCTACAAAGATAGCAGTTATTGACAATTTGGAGGCCCCGAAGAATGTAAAATAGTTGTGTGTGACACTGGGCCATACGGGGTATTATAGAAAGTTTATTAAGGCATATGCGCAAATCACTGTGCCAATGGAGAAACTGTTGAAGAAAGACATGACATTCTACTGGGATGAAGAGTGTCAGAACAGTTTAGATATTCTAAAGAACAAAATGGTCACCACGCCCATTCTGGTATTCCCCTATTGGAAAAAGGAGTTTCATGTGCATGTGGATGCTTCTTATATTTCACTAGGTGCGGTGCTAACCCAACCAGTTCAAGGCGATATGGATCATCCTATGGCATTTGCGAGTAGGAAGTTGTCTAAGGTAGAGAATAACTACTCACCTATAGAGCGCGAAGGACTAGCTATGGTGTATGCGCTACAGAAATTTTGGCACTATCTGTTAGGTGCACAGTTCAAAATGTATACAGACCATTCTGCTCTAAAATACCTGGTCAATAAGCCTATGTTGAGGGGGAAGATCTGCAGATAGATGTTTCTCTTTCATGAGTATGATTTTAAGGTAATTGTCAAGCCTAAACGATTGAATTTTTGTCCTGATCAGCTCTCCCATATTGAGACTGGTGATGAGCCTACTAGTTTGGAAGAAGGGTTGCCTGATGTGTAGCTCTTTGTTGTTCATGTTGCAGATGATCATTTTGATGATATAATGTAGTTTTATCAACTGGCACAACCCCAAAAGGATATTCTATGCAACAAAAGAAGGAGTTGGTGGTTCGCGCAGATGATTTTTCTGTGATCGCTGGACACTTATATAAAATGGGTTACGATGAGATAATGTGCCACTATGCCCCAGAGTTTGAATGACCAAGAATCCTCATAGAGGAGCATGGAGGAGTAGTACGAGGCCATTATGTAGGAAGAGAGACCACATAGAAGATCTTTTGCACAGGACTTTGGTGGCCAATGGTACATAAGGATGTGAAAGCGTACTGTAGGGCATGCAATGTTTGCCAAAGGATGGGGAAGCGATCACGGAGGGTGTTGGTACCATTCCATGACCTCCTTTTTCCTCCTAAAACACATCGTTTTCCTACCTTTTTCCTTCATAAATCTCTTAGACCCCTTGAAATTGATTAGTTAACAGTATTATAGTTTTTAGATGCATTAAAATTGATTTATGAGTTTTATGTTAAAGAATTAGGGATTTTTGATAAAAAGACTACAGGAAGTTACAACATCCTGTAAATGGTTTATTGTTTGACATATGGCATGACAGGTAAGCTAAAGCAAAGGGTAGGGACGAAAAATAGAATGTACAAGCATGGACGAACATTGATCCTACAGCAGAACCAACACTCCTGGTCATGCGGTCAATGCTGGTCAAAGCTCAGCATGTTGGCGACAAAAGCAGCAACAGCCATAGGGTTCTAAACCGGTTTAGTTTTGTTCCTTTTTGGGAAATCGGTTAAGAATGGAAACAACTTAAAAATAATTCCATAACAAAAGCAGCAACAGCTGCATAACGAATGTACATTCGTTCCAAATGTAAACGGTGTTAGTTTTTAAAAAGACATATGTAAACACAGTTGTGTGGTTGTTAAGGTCGGGACATCATTTTGAAAAACAGAGCTTTTGAACTTAATACCAGAACTCAGTTGCAGTCACGAATTTGTTATTGCGTTAACTCTATAGTTGCTTGAGTGTATTCCAGTATACTGTTGAAACGCGGACGGGTCCTGCGTGGAACGGGTATACTGTCATTTTATTTCATTAGCAACTTCTGAATATTCAATAGCATGCACAGTGATTAGAGTTTGGTTTATGATTTCGTTGATTTAATTCTTATGAATGATGTTTATGATGGTGGATTGAAAGATTCATCACTGAGATCGTTGAACTGTATCCTGTAAGGGATCTGATCTTTCGTTATCTTTTTAAAGCATCTTCATGAACCCTGCTTCCCATGTATTTGAATTTAAGTGTGCCTATGATTTCAGTATGTCTTAATCTTTCATGAATGATAAACGTTGAATGCTGAGTGTTCACTGAACAGGGGTTTTATGCACAGCATCCTCGTAAGGGGATTGAAATCTTGTTTTAAGTAATACACAGTGTTTTTAGAATAGTTAGATGAATTGAGTGACCTGAGTGTCAAGGTGATAGGGAGCATACCTTAACCTTCCGTAAAGAAGTTCTGTAACCTACCGTCATGAACAATTAGTTAGGAATCCTTTATGTCTATAGATTGTAGACGCATGCCTCGAAGTTTACTTATCCTGGTCGATAATAAATATAGCCTAATCTAGCACCCTAGATAGGACACTACATTTTGGCGCCGTTGCCGGGGAGGCGTAGTTAAAGGATTTAAAAAGAAAAAAAAATTCAATAAACAAAAACGAGCAAAAACATAGATTTAGAAATAATGTTCACTTATGCCTAGATCTAGAGATAATCAAGGTAGATTCATAAAAACCCCCCATCCAAAAACTAACCTATCATTAGGAGCAGACCTTTTAGGAAATACAACACCAGCTAAGGAAGTCACCATACAAGCATTAGAGGATAAAAAAAAGTTAGGGCAAAGACTTACTCTCATTGAGAGGCAAACTTTATTAGCACACAAATCTCAGAAGAGACACTTTCCTAGATCCTCTACACAAGGAGAAAGTAGCACAGTGACCGAACAATCTTTCTTTAATCTTCTCTTTGAAACAAGTGACACTGACACAGAGGAATCTATTAAAATGGCTGAGGAAGGAGATGGATCAGTACCAAATCAAGGATGAAGAGATGAAGAAGAGTCAACCTTTAAGTTTCCTATTCAAGAACCACAAGAAGATGATGAGATAAAAATGAAAAACATACCTCCATCCGTGCTACCAAACTTTTATGGCATGGCTTCAGAAGACCCAGATTCATTCTTGTTCGAGTTTGACATTATATGTCGAACATATGGTTACACAGATGATGCCCATAGGCTTAGACTCTTCCCAGCGACATTAAAGGCATCAGCCTTAAGATGGTTCATGGGGCTTGGTGAACATGCGATAACTGATTGGGATGGCATGAGAAGAATATTTCTAAAGAAATATCAACCTTATTGTAGATCGAAAGATTCCAAAGATGATATCTTTAGAATGAACCAACAAGAGGATGAAACCTTAGAGGAATACTTAGAACGGTTTGTCTACA
The DNA here is from genome assembly GCA_031772625.1 of Pinus tabuliformis. Taxonomy (NCBI): domain Eukaryota; kingdom Viridiplantae; phylum Streptophyta; class Pinopsida; order Pinales; family Pinaceae; genus Pinus; species Pinus tabuliformis. The sequence goes on from CM062819.1 coordinate 1,704,851,448, forward strand.
ACTTACAAAAATCCTAACACCGAACTATGCCTCTTGATTTGATTCGCACAATATTCTTGAAAGGCATCCAAGATGAATACTTGGATGATCTTAATTTGATGGGAAAAGGTGACATTTCTACCTTACCTTTTGAAGAAATCGTTGAATTATGCGAAAAGTATTCAAGGAGCAAAGCTAAAATTGGAAAAAGAACCTTGTCATCCAAAGCCACAAAATCTGCTTCAACAAGTGTCACAAGGGCTGAAATAGGGAATCTGTTAGAAGAATTTAAAACAGATCTGTTAAGCACCTTAGGAAACCAACTTGACACTCTAAAAGCTAAGAAGAAACAAGAAGATGAAGATTAGATAATGGCTATCTTCTGCCCAAAATGTCGGAAGAAACATGCCTTAAAAGATTGCCCATTAGAAAACATCCAAGTTTGTGCCTTTTGTACTGAAAATCATGATATATTTAATTGTTCTAAAGTTAAGGTTTTGTAGAATTGTAATATGGTAGCTAATGCAGAGATGGAAAATGTATATTAAATGGGCACAAAGAGACCATGGCAGCCAAGACCAGCACCTCAAGGTATGTTTCCAAATCTGAATTTGCAATTTCCGGTAAATGATCAAATGTATGCTCAGAATTCATGGAATGTACCCATGCCATGGCAGCACCAAAATCACCCACAACAACAATGGAGACCATTTCAACAATACTCTCAATCATATCATACATATCCTCAATCATATCAACCATATTCGCAGCCATATCAACAATATCATCAGCCATACTCGTCACATCCTCAATCATATCAGCAGTACCCTCAACAGCAATTTGTTTACCAACATCAACCTCAACCTACTCAACAAGCATTGCCTGCTCCTCCACCAATAAATCCACCACAATTGCAATTTCCATCTAACTCACAACCTCCTAGACCTACTCAAATTCCTGCTCAAACTATCCCAAATCCAAATAACAGAGCAGAGAGGCCAGCCTACAATGTAGAAGAGGGAACCTCATATCCCACACTACCCTTGCAAAATATCAACTTGAGGTCTGGTAAGGTACTCCACAAAGATTCTCCAACAACTGATAAACAAGAGGAAAACACAGAAAATGAAAACGAAATGACAAATCAAAGAAAACTAAACGATGACACCAAAGATAAACAAATGCAACCATTGCATCCACCTTTTCCAGACCGATTGGTCCAAATGAAACTTCCAATGTCTATACCACAGTTTGATGTTTTAGATGAGCTCAAGAATGTCTATATAAAAATTCTGCTACTGCAAGCCATAAAAGACATTCCCATATATACTAAAGCAATCAAAGAAATGTGCCTTAAGAAGCCCACTAGGAAAAGGATTGATCCACAAACCATTCATGTTATAGGACATTTAGCTTGCCTTATGACAAATACCATCTCAATGGAAAAGTATGTTGATCCTGGTATCCCCAGAGTTACTACAATCATTAACAACATACATATTCCAAATACCTTAATAGATCTTGGGGCCGCAATAAATGTCATGACTCTTGAAACCATGAGAACACTCCAACTCATAAATTTGCAACACACAACGATTGTTCTAGAACTAGCTGATAGGTCTAACGTGATTCCTGAAGGGATTTTGGAGGACATAATTGTTTCACTAGACTCTTGGGAGTATCCAGTGGACTTCTTAGTTCTTCAACCCAAATCCAATTTAGGAGGGCACCCTATCATCCTTGGTAGACCATGGTTAGCAACTGCTGATGCATTCATAGGATGTCGATTGGGCAATATGATCATTTCACGAGGAACTGAAAGAAAACAACTCACTCTTTATCCATTGGCACAATCACCAGCAGTAGCACACAATTTATGGCTTGACGATAAATACAATGATAAAGAAGAAGTACAATCTGTTTTTAGCATCGACCAAATCTATGATTTTCAAGAACAAAATAATAATGATTTGGTAGAATTGTTCCTTTCTCAACCTGATATTTCCAAAAATTTGAGAAACGAACAATATCATGCTACAGATGTACTTTTAGCCCAAAATTTTCAGGAAACATGCACCATTCAATCTTTGCAAACAAGATTTCATGATATTTTTCCCGTTCAATCTATCACAAACACACAGAGTCAGATCATAGAGATTAGTCCAGGGAAAACTCTGAACATTGGCAATCACCTAGACTCATCTCAGCAAGAGAAATTGATTCAACTATTGAGAAAATACCAGAAAGCATTTGCTTGGGACTACACCGATATGCATGGGATTCACCCCGGCACACGCACTCACCATATTTATACTGATAGTACTATCAAACCAGTGAGGCAACCGCAGAGAAGAATGAACCCCATGCTCCAGGATATTGTCAGAGAAGAATTGCAAAAACTGTTGAGAGTTAATTTTATATATCCTATTTCTGACAGTCAGTGGGTATCCCCATTGGTAATAGTGCCCAAGAAAAATGGTAAGTGGTGAATTTGTGTTGATTACAGACAATTGAACAAAGCAACGCTCAAAGATTATTTCCCACTACCATTTATTGACCAAGTGTTAGACACATTAGCTGGGAAATCATCATTCTCTTTTCTTGATGGTTTCAGTGGCTACAACCAGATCAGGATAGCCTCAGAAGACCAAGACAAAACCACATTCACTTGTCCTTGGGGCACTTATGCTTATAATGTTTTGCCATTTGGACTTTGCAATGCTCCAGCTACATTTCAGAGAGCTGTATTAGCTATTTTCACTGATTTAGTTCATGATTGTGTTGAAGTTTACATGGATGATTTTTCAGTGTACGACAATTCATTTGAACATGCATTAGAGAACCTTGAAAGAGTTTTGAAAAGATGTATCGAAGCTAATCTATCCCTGAGCAATGAAAAGTGCTTTATGATGTTAAACGAGGGGATAGTATTAGGCCACTATATTTCTTTTCAAGGCATTAAAGTTGATCCAACAAAAATCCAGATCATTGTTGATTTGCCAATTCCAAAGAATCAAAGAGAGGTAAGAAGTTTCCTTAGGTATGCAAGCTATTACAGAAGATTTATTGAACATTTTAGTAAAATAGCTTTACCTTTGTTTAATCTTCTAACAAAATACGTACTTTTCAACTGGAATGAGAATTGCCAGCAAGCATTCGAAACACTCAAAAAGAAGTTATCAACCGCACCAGTCTTAAAGGGGCCTAACTGGAGCCTACCGTTTCATATCTTTACAAATGCATCTGACACTGCGGTAGGTGCCTCATTAGGCCAAAAAGAGGAATCTTGTAATTATGCCATTTATTTCATTAGCAAAAATCTAACACCTGCAGAATTAAACTACACAGTCACAGAAAAGGAAACATTCGCCATCATATATGCTGTGAATAAATTCCGACATATATAACTGGTTATGAAGTCTTTGTACATACTGACCATTCTGCCATTAGACATTTAATGAATAAACCAATAACTAGTGGCACAGTTACCAGATGGTTATTATTGTTATAGGAATTTAACATCACAGTGTTAGATAGACCAGGTAAAGAGAATCAGGTGGCAGATTTTCTTTCTAGACTACAAAATCCAGGTGAGGCTGTTCCGGTTGAAGATTCTTTTCCAGATGAAAATTTATTTGCAGTTTCCATAGTGAATCCTTGGTATGCTGACTTGGCCAATTATTTGTCTACAGGAAGGACACCTCCATACTTTACTCCAAAGGAAAAGAAGAGACTAGTCAAACAAAGTGCTCGATACTCATGGATTAATGGCGATTTATTTTACACTGGTTATGATATGATTATTAGACGATGTGTAAGAAATGATGAGATAATTGATATTTTAAAATCTTGCCATGATGAACCATGTGGTGGGCATTTTGCAGCTAAGCGAACAACATTCAAAATTCTTAGTCTTGGATACTACTGGCCATCCATTTTTAAGGATTCCAAGAAGTATGTGAAGAGTTGTGATAGCTGCCAAAGAATGGGTAGGCCAACAACTACATATGAGATGCCACTTCAGCCCCAAGTACACCTAGAGCCATTTGAAAAATGGGCTCTAGATTTTATAGGACCCATTAACCCAACCTCCAATGGTAAGAAGTACATCTTAGTATGTACTGATTATGTAACAAAATGGGCTGCAGCAAAAGCACTAGTTAGAGCCACCAAACAAACAGTGGTAAACTTCCTTTTTGAAGAGATTTTTGTAAGGTATGGAGTACCAAGGGAGATAGTGACTGATCAAGGTACTCAATTTACTTCAAAGTTAGTGAAGGACATCACAGAAAAATACCAAATCAAGCACAGAAGAAGTACACTTTACCATCCACAGGCCAATGGCCAGGTGGAGTCCACAAACAAAACTTTGGAAGGGATTATCACTAAAACTGTGGCAATGAACAGAAAGAATTGGGAAGAGAAGCTCAAAGATGCACTCTGGGCTTATAGAATTATGTGGAAGAATACTACAGGATTTACGCCATATCAGTTGGTGTATGGAAAAGAGGTAATGCTTCCTATTGAGTTTCAAATACATACTTTTAAAATGGCTGCAGATTTACAAATTGATTTGAACCAAGCACAACAAGAAAGAATTCAGCAGTTGAACCAGCTGGATGAAATGAGGCAGCAAGCAGAGGAAACCACAATCCTCATGCAAAAAAAAAAGGAAGCAGTGGCATGATGCACATATCAAGAAGAAGCAGTTCAAAGAAGGAGACTGGGCTTTACTTTTCGACTCTAAATTTAGAGATCATAAAGCCAAGTTTACTACACATTGGATGGGCCCATACGAAATCATTCAAGTCTATGACAATGGATCAGTCAAGCTCACCACTATTGATGGAGAAGGGCACTCCTTTACTGTCAATGGTCATCGCTTGAAACTACATAATAAGCCCATCAGCAAGCAAAATTTTCTTCAAACTGTATCTCAACAGAGAGAGGTTGAGATATTGCAACCTTCAACTGCAGTATCTCTGGCTTAGTTCATTTCATTTCAATTTAGAAATTCAAAAGAAATAAAAAAAAAAAAAAACAACAACAAAACAAAATCTAAAAAGAGAAAAAAACACAACGAAAAAATAATAAAAATAGGTTAGATGTGAAAACCAGACTCTGGCACACTCTAACCCCGAATTCTTACTTGAAAACCAATTCGTTGGCGGGTACAAATTCCTTTTCTTTTGTTTCCTGTTTGATTCATCAACTGAATAATGACTTGAGGACAAGTCAAAACTTTAGTGGGGGGGAGAAGCATCAGCATTTTGTTTTCTTATCTCCTCATTGTAAATTCTCAAAGATTTCTTATCTCATCTCCTCACTGTAAATTTCCAAAGAGTTTGTTTCAGCACTCTAGATTTCAATAAAGAAGTTGTTTTGTCCTTGTTTTATCTCAGAGGGACCTGTTTAAAAACATTATGCAGGGGGATCTGTTCTGTCCAAAAGACCATGTTACCAGCACCAACAGTAGTGGGACCTGTTCAAGACACATAAAAGGGACCTGTTAAGAGACGTTTATTCCAAGATTACTTCAACAAATCTTCATCAAGTTTCAACAAGGATCCAAAGGTTGCTTGTCACCAAGACTTCATCAAATACCAAAGATCAAGGAACCTGTATACATATAGTTTTTTTCCGGATTTCAAAGAAGCTGCATGAACATTTTCTAGATCTCAGAGGGACTTGTTGCATTCGAATCTATCCCAGGGGGACCTGTTATGAACAACAAAGAGTAGTCAAAAGAGACTAGTCCTACCTAGCATGCCAATGCTATGCTTGAACAACCAACAAAAGTGTAATGTATTCCTTCTTCTTAACATTTAAATTCTTAGATTAAGTTTTAATGTTAAATTTAATAACTGTGACTGCTATGATCAATTTCAGAAACACCTCCATACCTATCACCCCTTATCCTATTGTTAATCCTTATCATCTCCCAATACTCCAACCTATCTCATACTTATATGATTTTGTTAATCCCCTATCATATCACCTTTTCAATCTCTGTTACACCAATTAGACCCTACTGCCGTTCCAACATCTCTATTTGGCCGGGTACCAACAGAAGCAAGACACTTGGTGAATTGTTTGAAAACCAAATGTTATGCGGGCTTGTTTATTATGTTTGAAATGGCCGAATTATGACTTAACCACCCGACAAAGCCAAATGATGCAAACGAATACCTGAAATCATGTCCCAGTACTCCATATATGCTTCTAGCGCTTTTATGATGGTATCCATACGACCAGTACAGCCATTCCTTTGTTACAAAAAAAAGAATATGTTATGAATTGAGTTAAGCCGGTTATTTCATTTTCATTCTTAGTTATTCTATGTTAGCATTCGACTTCTGTGACTTCAACAATAAGGACTGAAAGTAGCAAGCGCTACGAAAGGAAAATGTAGTCATTTGGGTTCGACCTCCACCATAATTACAAGACATTCATCTGGGCATCGCTTGAGTTACTAAAGGAGCTAGTGTTGAAGAGCCGAGGGCACCACCAGGTCAGCAGTGTTGGGGCGGAAGACAAAAGGTAAAAAACCAGAACATCTTTGTTGAATTTGCAAAGCATAAACAAAGAAGAGTTAGAACAAAATTCTCTGCCAAAATGACCAATAGGGTTGAGCCAAGCATATTCGACAGTTCCCAGTACCACGAAGACTGCATTTCAATTCTCAAAGAAATACAATGGCTGCCCTTTTTAGAGAAGTTTCGTGGAAGTAATGAGGTCACTAAACATTTCACTTTTACATTCAACGGGGAGAAAGCTCTGATAGGTAATTTTTCATTCAGGGTTTCAGAAGACACCATAGCTCAGTCCCTAGGGATCATCCCAGAAGGGGAGAAACACTTCAATACAAAGAAATTCAAAGAAAATTCATGGACTCAATTTATGTCCAGATCAAGGGTTTCATCCGTTAATTGGAAGAAAGGCGTCCCAAGGAGCTGGCTGGTGCATCCGTGGGACGAGATGGTTTATATCATCCAAAAATTTGTAACTTGTGAAGGCCGTTATAGCATTGTTTACTTGTACCATATCAAAATACTATTACATTTGAAAGGGCAGTGTGTTATCAGTCTACCATACTTCCTCTTGGAAAGCCTAACCAAAATGTTGAAGACCATCAAAAGCAGAAAGGTAACGAATACAAGAGCTTATATCACTTTGGGCTAGTTAAAATTCTTATTGAATATGAGTTACAAAGAAGAGGAAAAACGTGGAAGGAATTCTTGGCTGCCAACCAAATTAAAGATGAAGAGAACAAGGAAGAACCGCAGGAGAACTTAGGATTTATGAATGATATTGATGAAGAGATTCCTGTACACAAAGCAAGCAAGGTACCTCCACCCGTTAGTAGTGTGAGGAAGAGGAAAATGAGAAAAGAGGATGCTCAGAAAGCAGAGCAAGATAAAAATTTTACCACCTATACAAGAAGAACCAGGAGAGCATCAAAGACCCAGCTACAAGAAGACCAACCCGAATCAAATGTACCTATACCAATGGATATTGAGAGTAGTGCTCACTCACAACTTGGACCAGGAGCTGAGATGGAGATTGAAAGCAACAACAAGCAAGAAAAAGATTCACAACCTGCCATTAAGAAATAGAGGAAACTGGAGAAGCAAATTGAGAAGTTAAAGGAAGAACTAATGGAGGCCAATGTACTGGAAAATGTCATCAAGAAAGAAAATGAAATGCTAAGAGCACAGAGTAAAGAGACTCAACAGAAAAATGAGAAGTTAAGGGAACAAATCAAGGAACTTGAAGCTGAACAAACAGATATTTGTAAGTGGGCAACTAAATGGTATAACCAAAAGAAGGCCCTCAAGGAAAAGTACAAAAGTTTAAATCATGAGCTCCATGGTCAGAAAGATTCCCAAGTGAAGAAGAATGTGGATACATTGTTGAAGGCAGCAGAGGTACAGGCAGGGACAAATTTCAGAGGAAGCACATCAGGGTTAGCATGAGGACATGCTAATTCATTAAGCCGGGGAGAGATGTTGGTACCATTCCATGACCTCCTTTTTCCTCCTGAAACACATCGTTTGCCTACCTTTTTCCTTAATAAATCTCTTAGACCCCTTGAAATTGATTAGTTAACAGTATTATAGTTGTTAGATGCATTAAAATTGATTTATGAGTTTTATGTTAAAGAATTAGGGATTTTTGATAAAAAGACTACAGGAAGTTACAACATCCTGTAAATGGTTTATTGTTTGACATATGGCATGACAGGTAAGCTAAAGCAAAGGGTAGGGACAAAAAATAGAATTTACAAGCATGGACGAACATCGATCCTACAACAGAACCAACACTCCTGGTCGTGCGGTCAATGCTAGTCAAAGCTCAGCATGTTGGCGACAAAAGCAGCAACAGCCATAGGGTTCTAAACCGGTTTAGTTTTGTTCCTTTTTGGGAAATCGGTTCAGAATGGAAACAATTTAAAAATCATTCCATAACAAAAGCGGCAACAGCTGCATAACGAATGTACATTCATTCCAAATGTAAACGGTGTTAGTTTTTAAAAAGACATATGTAAACACAGTTGTGTGGTTGTTAAGGTCGGGACATCATTTTGAAAAACAGAGCTTTTGAACTTAATACTAGAACTCAGTTGCAGTCATGAATTTGTTATTGCGTTAACTCTATAGTTTCTTGAGCGTATTCCAATATACCATTGAAACGCGGACGGGCCCTGCGTGGAATGGGTATACTGTCATTTTATTTCATTAGCAACTTTTGAATATTCAATAGTATGCACAGTGATTAGAGTTTGGTTTATGATTTCGTTGATTTAATTCTTATGAATGATGTTTATGATGGTGGCTTGAAAGCTTCATCGCTAAGATTGTTGAACTGTATCCTGTAAGGGATCTGATCTTTTGTTATCTTTTTAAAGAATCTTCGTGAACCCTGCTTCCCATGTATTTGAATTTAAGTGTGCCTATGATTTCAGTATGTCTTAATCTTTCATGAATGATAAACGTTGAATGCTGAGTGTTCACTGAACAGGGGTTTTATGCACAACATCCTCGTAAGGGGATTGAAATCTTGGTTTAAGTAATACGCAGTGTTTTTAGAATAGTTAGATGAATTGAGTGACCTGAGTGTCAAGGTGATAGGGAGCATACCTCAACCTTCCATAAAGAAGTTCTATAACCTACCGTCATGAACACTTAGTTAGGAATCCTTTATGTCTATAGATTGTAGACGCATGCCTCGAAGTTTACTTATCTTGGTCGATAATAAATATAGCCTAATCTAGCACCCTAGATAGGACACTATAGAGGGATGAATTTCCCTTGAACCCATAGATAACTTTATAGGCATTTGATAAATGGGTGATTGATTTTGTGGGTCTGATCCAGCCACCAGGGAAAAATACTGGAGTGCGATATATTATTACAGCAACTAAATATTTGATGCGATGGGTGGAAGCGCAGCTGCTAAAGGACTATAGCGTAACTACCACTTCAAAGATTATATTTGAGTCTATGCTGTCCCAATTTGGGTATCCTAAGATATGTATGAGAGACAGGGGTAAAAATTTCTTAAACGAAGTGATTGTCGCGATGCTTGAAGAATTCTAGGTCTATCATCAGAAAAGTACGCCCTATCATCCTCAAGCTAATGGTATGGTTGAAGCCTTCAACAAAGCACTGGAGAGCACTCTAATGAAGGCTTGTAACATGAAGTGAAATGACTGGGATACACATACCAATAGTCCTGTGGGCGTATAGAACTACTTGTAAGAAGCTAACATGCCAAACCCCTTTTTGGCTGGTTTATGGGCAGGAGGTTGTGATGCCCATGGAATAAATTGTGCCGAGTCTGTGGATTGCAGCGCTGACTAATATGGCTGATCACAAGACCATGGAGGAGTGCCTCGCAAAACAAATGGAGTTGGAAGAGGATCAATTCTTGGCAGGATTTCACCAACAGGTGAAAAAGGAGCGTGTAAATGCATGGCACGATTAACATATAAAGTTGCACACCTTCAAGGTTAATGATTTGGTCTTGTTATATGACAACAAGTTTACGAAATTTCCTAGAAAGTTTCAAATTCATTGGCTTGGACCATATGTGGTCAAGGAAATTATAGATGGTGGCGCAGTTCAGCTCGTGAAGCTGAATGGAGAATTATTTCCAGGCAGAGTCAATGGCAGTCGATTGAAGTTGTACAAGGGTGATCCCATCCCTGTGCAATGACTATATGATGGCAGGATAGTCTTAGTACTCCAGGTAGCTGGAAGAACGTACGAGACTATAAAATATAATGCCCGAAAAGTACTTAGATGAGGTTAGAATATTGCACAATGGAAGAAGGAAGGGCTAAAGGGGAGATGCGCCAAGGGGGCTATGCCACAGAGGTTGGTGCCACACAACTTGGTCTCAAAGTAGCCATTGGATGCAATGTAGATGATTGGATGGAAAATTTTTTGTTACGAGGAGCGTGGAGGGCGCATTTATGGGGAAAATATTTGGAAATTTACCGCCAAAGATGAATTAATGATAGATATTTGGAGGGAGCGAATGAATTCCAATTCAAATTCACTTATAAATATGGAATACTGCCCCGCATTAGAACAATTTGCATCTTGAGAATTGAATTTTAGTTTTTCTACCTTGTGTTGCACCAAGATATGAACTATAAGTCCAACCCATACTAGGAAGAGCTCTTTTCATGATCAGGGTTGGCTGACATACCTAAGTTTCTCTGTGAGATATTTCTGGTCAGAATGACTACAACTCCCTCCGCAACAGAAGTTGCGCCCTCTGAAGCCACACCCTTCGCTGAAGAACCACCCCTTATTCCTACAAGATTTTTGGTGCCTAGGTCTCCTTGACCTAAGACCTCTGGAGCTGATAAAAAGCAGTAAAAGCTGCAGCAAGTTCTGGTGAGGCAATCACCGCGAGAAATTCCCACAGAGATTCATCAGAAGGGGAAAATGGAAAAAGAAAAGCAGCCATATGAGTCCCTTGATTTAGATGAAGAAGAACTTTGTGGAGGCATCGAGGAGATGGATGCCAAATAGGGTGAGCCTATGACTCAGTTCGTGAAGTACATACCACTGCGTAAGGGAAAATCCAACATGCCTAAAGACCCGGACACCACCAAATTTATGGTCTCTACACCACTACTGCTAGAAAAGGTGGTGTTTGAGGGCACATTGTTGGGTTGCATTGCATCAATTAAGCTAGAGTATTGGGACTAGGGAGATCACGAGAGGTTCCCCCAGCTTGCACTGAATAAATATTTGACAAAAATATACTATGAAGAAACTGGGTCACACACTTAGAACCAATGAAGTGGGCCACAGAAGTTGAGAAAGCGGGCCTTCAGAACATGCTCTAGGCACCACACTTCAACATAACAAACTTTAACACCATGTGTGTTAGACAATTTCTCACCCTGGTGCATGATGTGTGTCTCTAGCTAGGAGAACCCATCCTTATTACTGACATGCTGATCCACAGGATCACTTTGCTTCACTACCAAGGTGTGGATCTAGCAGAGGCATTTGGATGAAAAACAAAAGAGAAGCATCTTGAAAATGAGATGAAGAGTGAGTTCAGGTTGGTGAAGAAGTCACGTGGATATTCCATTCGTTCCATTTTAGACAAAGCGGTGCAATTTTCCGCGCAGATTTTGGCATGAAAAATCATGTGGAAGTGTCACACGGGAGAGGTTCTAGCACCCGTAATATCCTTAGCTGCTCAATGTGCCAAAGGAGTCCAGTACAACTGGGCTAAGTAACTATTCAAGGATTTTTTGGTGAACTGTCACGAGGCTCAGGATGAGGGAAATGCATTTCATTATGCCTGGTTATTACTTCTGATAGTACTAGTAGCATGGAGGATGCTGGAGAATAGTTAGTTTCCTTCGCGAGACCCAGACCTTCCAGAGGCAACGAAGTTCACTTCGCTTTGGGCAACCAAAAATGCAGCGTGGTTCACCGAAACCAAAATGTTTTAGGTACTAGTTGAGATGGATCTGCTCACGGTGATCAGCTAAAAGCCGAGGCTGTCACCTACCTTATATGAACAACTTGAGACCTATGTAGAATTCAAGGCAGATTTTCACAGTGTCTCAATCCCCGCGCGATGGGATTAAAAGATGACATGGTATAATTTACCTTACCTAGTGGGTGAGCGAGATGTATAGGAGATTGTTGGGAAATGGCCAGGGGAGTGGCTGCACCCATCAGATTTAGGCACAAGAACCAGTAAGGTAGTGGAAGGTACCTTCGCGCAGACCACGGCAATGAAAAAAAAGAAGGAGGCAGAGCACGTTGCAACTTGGGAGAAAGTTGTATAGTAGAAGGAAGTTGTTGCCAAGGAAGCTGCTGACAAAGAGTGGGTAGAAAAGGAGAACAAAATAGAGGTTGAGGAATCTTACTCCCAACATACTCAGGACCATGAGGAGTCAGATGTCGAAGAAGGCAGGGGTGCAGAGTAGGGAACCCCGTTTGTGCTGAGGAAAAGGCTGAAGCATACAACCTTAGGACCACGAAAGAAGCATAAATACACAAGATTCTCGTAGGTGGATCCACTAGTCCTCACTGAGGGGGACTTAGATGAGATTGGAGACAAGGTACAGGATACGACGATAATGTTATGGAACCAATTTGAGCATTAGTACTAGCAAGTGTTGGGAAATGTGCAGAAGGATCTACACAAACTGCAAATTTAGAAGGGGCAACTACAAGCGAGCATTGGTCAGACGAATGGGATTCAATTGGACCTGCAGCAAGAGAGCATGAAAGTCCTAGACATCGATAGGACTTTGGATCTCCAACTGATTTAGTTTCTGGAGGGGGCTCTGTGCACCCAGTCAGAAGAAGCCAACACCCAACTGTCACAGATCAAGGATCTAGGTGCCAATCTCGCAACCCTCCCTATCCAGGCCATACATGAATTGCACCAAGGGATATCTGATGAGCTCAGGGTAAGGGAGCAGTGCACACTGTTGGTGATCATTGAAGTCAAGACCAACAATCAACAGATCTTAACAAAAAAGTCACAGTGCAGCCAACACTTGGAAGCAATGATTACACATGCATGTAATGCGCTACCTAAACTCAATATTCTAGTAGAAGCAGAATTAGTAGAAAAGATATAGAAGTTGGTTGCGACAGTCAGGGAGCTAAAGGATGAAATCGACCAAGTGTGATTTAAACTACAACTACAAATTTCAGAGCTACAATTGAAGCTGCAAACCACCACTCTGCCGGAAGTTTTGGAGTAGCGCAGAGTAGCGATCAAGGAAGGAATGGCCACCTTAGACGTCGCAGTCAAGGACTTCACTGAATTATTTGAGCAGGTCGTGGAGCTCTAGACATCTCTGTAGGAGGACCCCACTCTACAGTGGATTGGTACTGACATTAGAGAAAAGCAGCAATAATTTGATGAAATTAGGTCGACTATGCACACTTTGGTGCCAGTACAGTGGTTCACGCGATTGCAAGAAGGGAAGCAGCTATAGACTGAACTTGAAGTGTTTCACCGAAAAGAGGCCATTCATTGAGATAGAACCCAACCTTGGACAGAGGAAGCTAGCCAGCTCACTTTGTTAGTACAAAACAAGTTAAAAGGCATACAACAGACACAAAGGACAATGGGCCTCTGGTGGAAGGCCCCACTACAGAGAAGCTAGTTGAGGAAGTGCAGCAGGTAGCAATGCAGGGAATAACTGATCTGCAGGTTCTGATTTTCGTGAACTCCAGGCCAAGATTGAAGTGTCGGTTGAGTGACTCGAGGATGAGTCACCAAATTGTGTTGGGGGCCTGTTGGGATAGGGTCCTTAGGGTAAATTTTGATAAATTTTGTAAGTTCTTTTTGTAAATATGTAAAGTCTCCGTGATTTGTGGAAGTAGAGTGTGAAGATAGTAAAAGTCAAAGGGGCTTTAGTCCCTTAGGTGGGTAGGTGATAGGAAGGTTTTGAGACCCACCCATGGTCCGTGGACCATGGTATTGTAAGTGAAAAGGCTATAAATAGAAGAGTCATAGTGAGTCTAAGGAATAACTCATTGATAGAAATCTTTGTAAGGGAAAGTAAGCTAAGGTAGGAAAGGTCTGTTTCTTGTACTTAGGTGAAGGGGAAGGCTCCTGCAGTTGAGTGCACGGAGACCTTGGTAAGTCCGCAGGCTGAGTGCGCGGGCCCCTGTAGCTGAGTGCCCAGGGAAAAAGAGTCTGTATCTAAATGATTGCATATAATAAAGACTATTTTTGATCCAATTCCCATGCATCTGTGTATTTTTTCTTACTTCTATAGTTTTCTTTATTTTTGATCTGTATTACAATTTATTTGAATGAATGCTTAATTTACGTGCGAAGTAGTAGATGGGTACGAATTATACATGTTATGAATAATTAAGGGCCTTCGCGAAGATCTGGAAGTTGTTTAAGTGAATTATAATAATGATATTTTTCAGAAGGATTAGGGTTCACAAAAGTAGAAATAAGCCCTAGAAACCACAGGAACCTATCACACAAGCCTCTAGACGCAGAAACCTAGTTCTATCATCCCCTAATATTGGTTTGAGTGAGACTGCAGTCTGCGCTATGCGGGTTGTTTCCAAAAGGGCCAGCAGTTGGGGTTTTGTTGGTTAGCGCAACTAACGTTGAACCTGGGTCTGGCCCCATCAAGCCAACACTGCTAGCTTTGAAAGCCACTCATGCAACTCGTTAGTGAATGATGCGAAAAATATCTAGTGTTTTTCTATAAAGATATACCTCTGTAACCACCTTTCTTTCAATTGGCATGGATCTCTTATTTCCTGTGCTGCAAATTCTGATATACCTAATTTTGGAAATGAAACCATTTGTTGGCTTCAGGGGCTTAGACCTAGGTTCAGAGTTAGCTATGCTAACCAAAAAAACCCTATACCACTGGCCCTTTTGGCAACGACCTACTTGCGTAGACCGCAGTCTCACCTGCAACAATATTAGGGGATGCTAGAACTAGGTTTCTACATCCAGAGGGACTATGCAGTGTAGTTGTAATGTTTCTAACAATTTAGGGCTTAATTCGACCTTTGTGAAGCATTAAAATTATTTTTACAGTCGTAAAGTGTTTTCCTACTTAATAGATTTGTTGTGTGTGGAGCATGATTGTTCAGAGGTCTTTGTTTCAGCCGGATGTATACTGTAGGAAGTTTTGTACACCCCTCCATGCGGGGGGGTGCGGGGGGGACTTGTCCCCCCTGCGGGGGTCCGTGGGGGCCCATCCCCCTCGGCTGGGGGGTCCGGGGGCCAGCAGTCCCCCGGCAGGGACTCGGGGGCAGCGCCCCCGAAGCCAAAAATAAATGTAAAATTGCCTTGTAAAAGTATAGTAATTTCTAGTCAATCTGGGCCGTTCATTAGGCGGATGATTTGACGGTAGAACTTATGTTTAGTTTAGGGTTTTTTGCCCTAGAAGGAAACCCCTCTCTTTGTATGAGGGCACTGTATTTGAGGCTGCGTGATAGATGTGTATTCTATGTGTGAGCGAGAAACAGAGAGGTGAGACTGTGAGAGAAAACAGAGGATATTACAACAGATTTGCTGTAGGTTGTGTCTCTTCATTTTGCTGGATAATAGAAAGGAAGGACTGGCTGTTCGGGGTGGACGTAGCCCAAACTGGGTGAACCACGTATATCTGTGTCTCTCTTGTTTTGTGCGTTTTCTGTGTTTATATTTCTACAATATTTTATGTGTTCCATTGCTCAGTAATATATAATTTTCTAACAAGATTAGTGAATTGTGTGTAACTAGTATAACTTGTATTATTCATCATATAAAACAATATTTGAACCTTGATGATGAAATTGTAGAATAAATGTAAAAAAACGAATCATAAACAGGCTAAAACATAGAAACTATGCAAACATACGAAAATACACAGATCTGTCTCAATTCTTCTTTATTAGTTCAAGTCTTCATGGATACAATCTTTCTGACCCTATGCACACAACTACAAGGGCCTGTGCACACAACTTTAGACTTACCAAGGTCTCTGCACGCACAGGTGCAGGAGCCTTCCCCTTCACTTGAGTATAGAAAGATCTAACAAAAACAAACTCATAAATTGATCAATTGATTTATTTTCATCAACAAATTTCATCAATTGATTTATTTTCTTAAACTTGCTAAAACATCCCTTTATATGTGCTTTTACCCTTGCAATACCATGGTCCATAAAACATTGGGTAGAGCTCAAAATACTTGTATATTATCCCATCCCTTTATATAATAAGTGGCTTTGACCCACCCTAAATCCCCTTTGACTCTTATAACCCCGCGCTACTCGTGCTTCGCTCCTCAAAATGTGGAGTCTTTACATGTATCGAAAAAAAATTAGACCTAGGGGACCCCTACCCAATAGGATGTGATGAGTAAAGAATATGAATCAATCATGAAGAATGATGTCTGGGATGTGGTTCTTATACCCAAGGATAAGTCTGTGGTCACCTCGAAATGGATCTATAAGATCAAACATGGAGCTGATGGGAGTGCTGAGAAATTCAAGGCCATATTTGTAGCTTGAGGCTTCTCTCAAAAGGAAGGAGTAGACTACAATGACATATTTTCATCAGTTTCCCAATATACGACCATCCGTTCGATTATGGCCCTTACCACCTCACAAGGATGGAACCTTCGTTAGATGGATGTCAAAATTTCCTTTTTGCATGGTTCGCTTAAGGAGGAAGTATATGTAGAACAACCTGAGGGGTTCGAGGTTCAATATCGTGATACACATGTATGTAGGTTGAAGAAAGCCCTTTATGGGTTGAAGAAAGACCCTAGGTATTGGTATGAGAGGATCAATAACTATCTTATGAAGTTGGGATTTAAGAGAAGCGATGCGGACCCAAACCTATACTTCAAGGTTGAAAAGGAAAAACCTCTCATTTTGTTCCTTTATGTGGATGATCATTTTCTGACAGGTGATGACCCTCTCATTCATTAATGCAAGAGGGAGTTGGCTTCCCAGTTCGAGATGAAGGACCTAGGACTGATGCATTATTTCCTAGGATTGGAGGCCTGGCAAAAGCGAGGTGAGATTTTCCTTTCTTAAGGAAAATATATTGTGAAGCTACTTTAGAGATGTGGAATAGTGGACTGCAAGTTTGTGACTACTCCGATGGAACTCAACTTAAGAAACTATGTGGAAGTGTTTCTGGACTAGAATTGGAAAATCGTACCAAGTATTGCAAACTTGTGGGAGCACTGATGTTCTTGGTCAACTCTCGTCCTGGCATATGATTCACTGTGAACATGTTGAGTCAATATATGGTCGAGCCTCATCACATTCATTGGATTGCTACCAAGAATCTCTTGAGATATCTCTAGGGCACTATCCACTCTGGTTTGAGATACACTTCCAGGTATTTTAGACTACATGGATATATAGATAGTGACTAGGCTGGTTGTGTGGTGGATCGTAAGAGCACGTCTGGGTGATGCTTCTCTTTGGGGTCTACTTCTAGATTTTGGATGAGCAGGAAGTAGAAATCAGTTTCCCTAAGCATCGTCGAGGCTGAATACATTACTTCAAGTATGGTCTGTTGTGAAGCAGTCTGGTTGAGGAAGCTCTTCAACGAGATATTTTAGCACGTGCTAGATACCACCATGATCTTCTACAACAACTAAAGTGGGATTCATTTATCAAATAATATCGTGTTCCAAGACCATTCCAATCACATTGGTACCAGGTACCACTCTATATGGGAGATGGTACAACGGGGAGCAATTAGGCTCCAACGCATTTGGAAAAATGAGCAGGTTGCTGACATTCTCATGAAGCCTTTAGGGAAGGTCAAATTATTGACATTTCGAGAGAGACTTGGAGTCATGGAACAATCCTCTTATGAGGGTCCCATATGAGTTAGACATAGAGCTATGGGAGCTCCTAGGGGCATGGGGTACTTCTTGGCTCTAGCTATGAGCGACCATAGGGTGAGTGGTTCAACTTCCCCTACCCAGGCACATGCATGTAGGGCGAGTCCTTCCCCTACAATTGACATATGCATAAGATGAGTGGTTCACCTTATCCTATGGCATATGAGCAGGATGAGTGGTTCATCTGCTCCTGTTGATGCGCTGACACACATCCTACCCATAAAGTTTGAGACTCATGGGAAGTACCTCTCATATGGCCAATGAGTTGGAAAAATCTGGTTAGAGACCAAAGCACTATGATGGATGCATCGTGCACTGTCATACTCCATATGACTAGGAGGAATTGTGTTCAACAACTTGATCTAGGATCAAGGACTGACTTTAGTCAGTGGAGAGTGGTATGATACACTCTCGATCACTTCTTCTTCATTTTTACTTCATGGTTCAGTAGACTTGAGCTAAGTAGAGCAGTGATGGCATGATGGTACATGATGACAGGTTGGCATGATGATGGATTGATAGCTAGAATTCTCCCTAGTTAAGAGGGAATGTTAACATTTCCAACTATGGCTAAATTACACCTTAGAGCAACTCATATGATGGAGATGATTATTGTATTGGATTCCTCTTCCGTAGAGGTACAATTCTGATATAAATATCATCTCATTCTGAAAAGAAGAAATGGAATTATGAATTTATTTATCCTATGGACAAGTTGTTAAGGTCGACTCCAGTCAAATGTAGGCCCATGAAGCCGAACAGATCTGTCTTTTCACCCTCAACGTTGTCTATAAATAAGAGAGACATTTTCCTCATTTGGACATCATCTCATCACAACTTCTTCTCTCTCTTGATTTGGTCGTACAACATAGGAGGCTTCTCTCTTCTTCACACATGTGGCTGGGCAACTCTCTCTCTACTTCACACGTGTGGTAGGAGGTCAAGTTTTTCTGGGCGGATCAGGCTGAAATTTCAGAGCGTTGACCAGCGTTGACCAAGGGGAGTTTGACCAGTGTTGACCTCGATTTTTAGGCCATAAATTAAATCTTTCTAGGCCACATTTATTAGCATAGAAATCGAGGCATTTGGAGTGGTTTGACCAACATTGACTTGAGGCTTGACTACAAAAATTACAACAGACTTTCTCTCTCCTTTGTCTGGTTTGACCAATGAATTTGAGTGGATTTGAAGGTCAAATTGAACGCTGATTGGAGGAAATTTTGGGGCAACTTTGACCACTGTTGACTTTCTGGCTAGGGTTGATTTGGTTGCTGATTTGACTACTGATTTGGCAGATCTGTTTTGGGCTTATATTTGTACTATCTCTCTCTACTAAACTATTGAAGAATAATAAGAATATTTGATCAAAGCGTTTCCCCACATTGGGGTTTGTCCCTAGAATCCACCACATCTTGTGTTCTCTTGTCTTGGCTTGTCTTATGCATATGATTTTATTTTCTATATGAATTTATTGTGAATGTTTATAAGTTAATGTGATTACTATTGGATATAATTGGAATTTGTCATTAAGCTGCTAAAGAAACATTGAAGTAAATTGTCTTAAGCATAGAACATACCCTTGTTATCAAAAATTAACAAATACTAATTCAAGACTAAGTGACATTGAAATCTTATACCCATTGCGCTTTATGAAAACAAGACTAATAAGTATTTCACCCAAGGTGCAACCCTTTCATTCCCTGTGTAATCTTTCTTCCTGAGGCTGACAATTATTTCCTGCTACTGCTATCAAAGCAACTTTTCCTGATCCAATGCTCTATGATCTCTTGAATTTTCTCCCTTGCATCTGTGTGAGGAAATATTCTGTGAACCTGACTTGACTGTGGACCTTTTGTCATTCCACACTTTTGCTGCAGCTCATCTTCTTCTTCCCACAACATAAAATGTTGTTGTGTACTCCCCCTGAAACCTGGTTGGCTGCACTCCTCCTCTCCCTTTCGATGTCGATACATTTGAAATAAACAAACACAATACTATAATCAGTAAGGGGACTCAACCATACCTTGAACCAATCAGATGCACCTCATTTGTATGAGATTGTATGCCCGTGTCTGACTTATTTGGCCTCCCTTGAGGCCATTCTCTTCTTTTAATGAAGAGAAATAGAGGATCTACTCCCCTTGAGAAGATCATCTTCCTTCTTCTTCCAAAACTTAAATGCTAGAGTTCTAACAAGAACATTATCCTCAAGATGCTTCTTTTCCCATGTTTGAGCTTTCTCTCAGTTGCGCATGGCTGGAGGAAACTTCTCCTTCAAGTCCTCTTTATCTGCCTTGTCTCAATGAGGCTACTTCACTTTGTAGTCTCTCAAAATAAGCTTCTCTATCATTTATCTAATTTGTCAACATGCTACTCATCTTGTTAACCTCTTCTTGTGTAGCATTAAGATTGACTATTGTTTTGCTCAACTTCTCATTCTCAAGCTCATACTCATGCAACTTCTCCTTTTGCTTGATATTTTATTCTAATAGCTCCTTGATCTCTTTTAGAGAAGAGATCAACTTCTTCCTAAAATAGATCATTTCATCTAGATCCTTTTCTTCACTATCAGAGGTGCTAGATGAGTTACCACAAAGATCTAAATTCCTCTTTGTGTCCATGGAGTCTTCCACATGTCTGAGGGATATCCCTTCTTCATCACTACTAGGGGTACTCTTATTTTCTCCTATGGATGAGCACACTTGGGATCCCTCTTCATCTTCAGAGTTTCCCTCTTTTGCTATTGCTACTAAAGTAGATCTATCTTCATTACTACTACTAGTAGATGCATGATTATCTCTATCCTTTAGTGATTCACATGAACATATAGATAATGAGTGAACTATCATTTACATTTATCACAAAGAAATAGATTACCTCTCATACAACATGGTTTTTCATCTTATTCTTTGTAATCATCAACTCAAGAGTGATAGGCAACAACTTCCTTATTGAAAGAAGGATATTCAATATTTTGAGAATATTTCCTTTGAGATGTCTTTATCTTCTTCTTCCTTCTCTTCTTCTCATTATTAGTAGTCTTCACAGATTCAGGTTCACTGCTTGAGCAACACGGTTCATCGACCTCCTCTATTGCTGCATAACTTTCTCCCCCATATAGACATTGCAAGTTGTCCAACGTTTCCTTTGCTGACTCACAATGCCTCACTTTATCAACATATGGATTAGACAACCCTTTCATGATGATTTCCTTGGCTTTTGTATTGAACTCATTCCTTTCTCCAATTGTTGGAAATAATGTTAATAATAAGAGGAGGGGGTGAATTAGTATTAAGGCTAATTTAAATTTTATGCCAATTTATATTTACCCATGCAAACTTGGCATCCATTATATGAGAGAAACCATTGACAAACCATAACAACAACAATGTAAACCAATAGACGCATACACATCATGAGAAAAAAACACATGAGACACAGAGGTTTTACATGGAAACCCTTCCGAGAAAAAAACACCAAACTTTTTTTTGTTGTTGATGTAAAAATAAGAGCACCTACTCTATTACATCAATATCTTTGTGAACAACCACTCATAGGAAGCACCAACTCCCTTTGATTGTTTGTTAGTACCCACTAGAAGGAAGCACCAACTCCCTCCTTTTGTAGACACCTGATAAACCTACTAGAATCACCATCAGAAGCACCAACTTCAAGGATTTGTTACAAGCACCAACTTGGAGCTCCTTGGATTCATCCAAGCACCAACTTGCAGGAGACACCAACCCCCAAGCCTTCTTAGACACCCACTAGAGATGGAAGCACTAACCTCCTGTATGCAGGCTCCAACCCACACTAAAAAAGGTAATAATGTTTTCTGTAGATGGTAGCTACTCTTCCTGATATTAGCTCTATTATCATCAACAAACTTTTGGCCCACACAACACTCTATCCTCTGCACACTTTGCAGTAGCCCACTTTTCCATTCAATGACATTCACTAATTCACAACCCACACAACACTCTATTGTTCTCAACCCTCTTCTCTAAAAAAAATTCATTCAGCACTACCACACTCTGTACCTTTTTCCTCTGCATAGGCACTCTTTGAATCTCTCTACAACATAATTTCACTCAACCTTTCCTCAGGAATGCACTCACACAAAAATATCTCCACAAAGCTCCCTAGAAACAATGTTGCTTCCCCTCATTTTCTCTACTACAATCCTAGGTTTTGTTTCATTGAAACACAGTGATCGATGTTATCTCTACCAACCATCACTCTGCTATTCACATTACTTGAGCGTACTCCTGCATGGATTATCCATCATGTTGTTGCATCTCTTGCTTGAATTATGCTTCTGCATTAAACATGAGAATGGGCACCTGAGTGTCTTTCATACTACCGAGAAATAAATCTCAGTCACATCATATACTCAAGGAGCTATTTCATTAAACTCATGTTGTATTAGTAGTATGGCTCTTTACCGCTTAAGACATACCTTTGAATTTTCTTCCAGAGACTCACACGTACCTTAGGCATGGCTCCTTTATCCAGTAATCTGACCTCGAGACCCTAAGGATCTATTCTTCATTTAATTCCTCGTAGAACACAAGAAAGCTTAGGGATGGCTTGTCTCAGCTCACTGTCAGACTCCATTTAAATCATCCTGCGCAATTGTGGTCCTTGATCCCTTAACCCAACGATCTCTCTCTCTGTCTCCTTCCTACGACAATCACCATTGACTCCATGGACCAACTCTTTGGTGCATATTTACTCTTTAGCTTCTCACCCATTCATCCTTCATACCCCATTGTGCTGCAATTTTAGAGCCCAATAATTTCATAACTTTATTTAAGGAGATGTTACAAAATCGTGAGATTCTGATAGACCTTTAACCCCTTTTTCTTTGCCCCTTATTGCTTTTCCACCATGGGATCAGGTGATGTGACCAGACGCATTGGAACTCCTTATATCAAAACTTTCCTCAAATTTCATTTATAGTGGAGTTATGAAATCTTCGACCTCTGAAATACTCCTGTTGCATCTCCATATAACTTAGGTGCTAAGCCTTGCTCTACGCCCTTGGTTCTTTGGGCTTCCACAACCAAGTTCCAACAACATTGGAGCTCCCTAGTATCAGAACTTTTTCAAAATGAAATTACAGTAGATTTATGAAATCCTCAATCTTCGATATGCTTCCAGGATGACATCATGTTCTCGTCGTCATCTCCACAAGGTGTCTCCTTAGTGGTGACATGTGTCACTAGGATTTTCCCATTAGGCCACTCAATAATGCTGAATTTGAATGCCACATGTCCTCCATACGACCATGTCATGATGATTTTATCTACCACCATCATCTCCTGAGGGCCAATCAACTGTTGCCATGTGTCCTATCCGAGGAGAGAGAAAGAGTCCATTGGTACTTGGTTTTGCAAACAATTTCTTTTTAATTCCCTAGTCCCCCAATCCTCAATGTTTTCAAAAGAATTCAATTTATAAGAACTTACGAAAACCTGAAATATCTAAGTTCCAATATTCCTAACTTCCAAGATCTCGAGACTCCGACCTCCAAAATTCGGGGATTCGATATTTGGTCTACTTTTAATATTCGACATGATCTGATATTTGTCTACTCCGATATTCACCCTTGTTCCGATACTTAGCTTGCTCTGATATTTGGCCTACTCTGATATTTGACCTGCTCTAATATTCATTTGTTCCGATATTTGACCATTTTGAGGTCTCAAGCTTCCGACCTTCTGAGGCTCAAGGTCCCGAGGTTTGAAATTCAGCCTCCTTCCCTGGTTCTGAAATTCTGCATGCTCCTAAAGAATTCAAGATCCTTACTTCGACAATTAATAAATTTTGATCCCGAGATCCATTTGTGGACTTCCACGTATCGCTGGAAAGCTCTTCTTGAGCACTAACCAACTGTGATATCTCTAAGAGTATCTAAGCTGATATCTTGAGGTAGAATCTCCAAATCATGGGACTCCCAAGAACCATAGTCATCGTTTTATGGCTTTTCTAATAGGCTTGCTACTATGGTGATTCTCTACCAAAGACTGCAGCAACCAGGAGACTCCCCCTAAGATTGATACACCAAGCACATCAATGCTCACATCTACTACTATCACAGTTAGCCTAGTGGACATCAATTTTGTCTTTCCTAACATCATGCTAGCACATACATCCATGCTAATCTAGTTGAAGTCAATTCCAACACACTTTCTAACTGTCAAGCAATTCCAACTACCCAACTTGATCTTCTAGCATGACTGTTGACATCAATTGCAACAAATTTTACTACCACTAGCCAGACAGACAATCCCAACTCTCCAACAACATCATCATCATTACTGCCATCATCCTTATAGGAGGAGTGAGAAGTACTATTTGCTAGAGGAGTTCAAGAAAGCCAAGCCTCCTAATTTTGATGGGGATGTGAATAAACTAGAGGATGCAAAAGCATGGCTACTTGGGATGAAAAATTTATTCATATTGCATGATTATTCAGAGAATATGAAAGCCAAGATAGCAACCTTTAGTCTTAATGGAAAAGTAGATATCTAGTGGGAAGATGTGAAGTGTGTTAGAGGCATCAAGGTAGAAGAGTTGAGTTGGCATGTATTTAAAAGAATCTTCAGTAAGAAGTACATGTTAGAGAGATATTATGATGAGAAAGCTAAGGAATTATATGTGTTGAAGATGGGTTCCATGGAAAATGAAGATTACACGACTAAGTTTTTAGAGTTGTTGGGGAATGTGCCCAACCTCAAGGATGAGAAGATGAAGATATAAAGGTTAGTTACTGGATTTCATTTAGCATTTAAATATCGGATTGAGTATGATAATCCTTAGTCATTGGAGGGAGTCATGGGGAAGCTGAAGCATTATTATGAGAAGTCTAAGCACAAGTCTAAGTCTAAGCAGGACTGAAAAGGTAATGAGAATAATAAAGGAAAGTGTGACATGGACTTAAACATGAATGCAAAAAATTACAGATATAATCATAAAAACATAGATGCAGCAAAAAAACACTTTATTCATTAATAGAAAAATAATGAACTATGCTTAAAAAAAATGGAAATAAGATAGCTCAGGCGATGGTAGCTTATCTTTGAGAAGAGATGTCGCAGCTACATGCCTCTCAACTGTGTTACAATGAGGCTCAAGGGCCTATTTATTATTCGAAAACATGATAAAACCCTAAACAACCAAAAGCCTAACCTTAGGAGATGTAACACCAAGAGTTTGTGGGCCCCGTTGGGGTTAGTTGGGAAACCAACTTCCCAAGGTCATAACTTGGTAAAATTATCTCCGTTTGGCATGTACGATACCTTGTTGGAAAGGTCTCTCTGAGTAATACATGTTTCGTCACAGGCCGCTGCCTACAAATATGAGCTTGTCGTGGACCTCAAAATAACGCCGTTTAGGGAGTCAAAACTACTAAATAAGGAAATAGATGAAAGTGACTAGGGGGTCTAGGTGGAACAGGAAGGTCGCCACAAATATCCATCTATATCATTCCTCTCCGCTTCGGAAGAAATGGTCCCCATTGCGTGCAGAGCCTCCATGAGGCGAGGAAATTTGTATTGAACTTGGTCCCTGGTGAACCACTTTCCCTGGTGAAGGAGTTGGCCTGCTTTGACAACTCGATATAGTTGTATCCTCTGTTGGCAAGTGTTCTTGATCTGTGTGTCCATGATCTGATCAATTGTGGCCTATTCCATGTAGTTTGGGTTGAGCTCTATTGGTGTGAGTTGTTCTGCAATGTCAGATGTGTCCAACAATGGTGGAAAGTATGGTCGAAGGTGATCTCCATTAAACACTGGCTGTATACCAAGGAACGGTGGGATGTTGAGCTCGAAGGCATTGTCACCGATGACCTTGGTGATGGTGTATGGTGCATATCCAAGCGGGCGAAGCTTACGTCGGTGTCCAGCAAGTCTCTCCTTCTGCAAATGTAGCCAAATTTTGTCACCCACCTGGAACTTGTGTGACACTTGATGTTGATCATGGCATTGCTTATACTTGGCATTGGATCTGTCCAATAAATCATGGACCTACTAGCAGATGTGTTGAATGTGCTCCATGAAGCTGTTAGCCCTTTCAGCTTCGGATGCAACGTGAGCTGAATCTACCTGAGTGGCTGTTGGGCATGGAATCCCCCACAACATGTTTTGGGGCTCAAAGCCCAAGTTCTGAGTAATATTGTTGTAAAGACTCCATGAATTGCGGGCGCGGAGCGTGAATTGTATGTTAGAGTCATAGGGTTGTCTGCCCTAAGTTTTGAATGTGGTGTCGGCCTACCCATGGTCTGCGGACCATGGTATTTTATAAATAGAGCGAGGCTCTAAGTTTTAAAATACAATAGAATGGATGGAGAGAATACAATAGCGAAGCATAGAGCAAGAGTCTAAGTGTCTTGGGTTGTAGTAGTAGGAAGAGGCTCTGCAGCTGAGTGCGCAGAGGTCTAATAGAGTCTGCAGCTGAGTGCGCAGACCCCTGTAGCTAAGTGCGCAAGGTATGGTGGAGTCTGTAACAGAAGGAAGAAAATAATAAAGAGAAATTTTATCTGAATCCTGTGTATCTATTTTGAGCTATTACATGTTTGATATTACTTGCAATTATACTGTTTATTTACTACGCGCACTTATATGAATCGTGAATATTGTTAAGTATAACTAAAAGTGTATAAATAAGTTCAGTTAATCACCTAATATCGGGTTGCGAGTAAGGACTTGGGTAATAACACTGATCGAGCCCTGAATATGGCTGCGCGAAGGCAACATCTCAGGCTATGAGGTACGGGTAAGTGTGCGTAGTGACGTGCGTGTAGGGTTGAACTGCAGACCACTTGAAACCATCAGACATCTCTAGGGTGTGGAAACCTAGTTCTAGCACCCTCCCATACTACTTCGGGTGAGACCTCAGTCCGTGCTCTGCGGATTGTTGCCGAAAGGGCCAATAGTACCGAGATTTGTTTGGCTAAATCACCTCTGAACCTGGGTCAGGCCCCAACAAGCCAACAAATGGTTCCATTTCTGGGACCATGATCTTCATAAGGGATGTTTGATGTCATGTCATTGGAATCCAACAAAGAAAGAAATTGAAGGGTGGTTGGACAGGAAGATTCACTAGTTGGTAGCGCAAGAAAACAAGAATCTGCGGGTATCAAAGGAACAGTGGTTAGAGCGCTACTTATATATGGAAATCCACAAAATTTTCTTTGCATCCTTCCCCTTTGAGCTGTACGAGTGGATCGCGAAGCTAGAAGAAATGGAAGGTGTAGGATCAAGAAACCGATTGTGTGGACTCCAGAATTGGTGTGCAGACTAGAAGCGTCAGAAGATAAGATTGCACATGCTGTGGACCATTGGCTCGATCGAATTATAGGGGGATTTACCGCTGAGTTCGTGGTAGATATGACCATCAGCTACATCGAGGCGAAGAACTCTTCCTAAAAGGATCACGAGGTAAGTACATTAAATCTTTGAACACTTGGATTAAGATGCTATTGTGTGAAAAGTGGGTTATTCGAATAAATTGATGTTTGGGGCTACACAAAGTGGAAGGATATATAGAAACGAAGGTAGCGCAGAGATAGAAAATAGCCTCTTGATTTCACCTCAACAGGAAAGTGAGGAAGGGCTCGTGAAAGTCTCTCTGAGAAGCATAATCAGTTTGATAAGGCAGCGAATTCTGCGCATACCACCTCCACCTACACCACCACCAATCTCACCATCTTCACCTCCATCTCCACCCACACCACCTCCGCCACCACCACAGTTCAATATGGCGAGCACGATAAAATTGTTGGTATTCAGAGGAGTAGGGAACGAAGATCTGGACCAATTTTGGTTCGTGGTAAGGGCCGTATGGGAAGCACAAGGAGTCGTGGATGACAATATAAAGAAGGCAACACTAGTAAGCACGTTGTAGGATCACGCACTAACATGGTACATTAAGCATTCTAATGACCATCCAAACGCAGGGATCGCAGATATCCAAGCCGCGCTGAACAGGGAATTTAGCAGGCCAAAATGAGAGACACAATTGATTATCAGGTTTAAGTAGATCGCGATGCTTCCAGGCGAGATCCCATGGGATCTGGACTAGAGACTGAAGAGTATGATTTGCGAAGCCAACATGATCTTGACGGATGGACAACACCACACATGGTTTGTAGCATCACTAACACCACATTTAAGGATGGCGCTGTCACAACAAAAGCTGTCTACCTAGGCCGAAGCTTTGGAGATTGCAATGAGACTGCATGAGACCCCAATACAAGATCCTGGTCTGGGAGTCCAACAAATCAATGTGCAAATGCAAAATTTGTGTCTGGAAATGCAGAGTTTGAAATAGGACAGGACAACTCGGCCAGAGGCACTTGAGGAGGTATGGTGCATAAAATGCAAAGGCAAGGGGCATGACAAGGAACACTGTCCAATTTTCACAAATTACTTGGCGAGAGGAGGACCGATTCCGTTAAGAATAGAGGCACAATCAAGACCGAGCGTGGCGCCTGAATTATGGTGCGCTATTTGTTAGATAGGAGGAAAAAACACTATAGATAACTATCACCTATTGCAGAAGTATACGTAGACATCCCAATAATTGTTCTATAATTTCTACAGGTCGGTAGGCCATGACGAACACACCTGTAGAAGTTACGAGCTGATGATGGATCGGACCCCTGCCTATAGAGTGCAGACCAAAACGCGAGCCCTTGATCCAAATACAGGGATGGCGCGTGTTGGATTTCAGGGGCACGGATGAGGTCGAGGTGGAGTGGGACCAGGAAGGGGTTTCAGACAACTAATTTGTTACAATTGCGGAGGGCTAGGGCACTATGCTTGTGATTGTATGAATCCAACGAGAGCATCACATTTATACTATACCCAATTTGATCACGAGACGAAGGGCTGCCCAACACTAATAGTGAGGTTGTGTGATAAAGGAGTACTGCAGCCTCCCCCGACTCAGAACCTACAAATGATGAGGTCTGAGCCGCACGAAGAGGACCCGAATGTAAACATAGTGCTTCGAAGTGGTATCACAACCGGAGATGACAAAGGTAAGCAGCCAGAAGAAAGTGTGTGGGTTCACAAGGCTCTTACAAAGGAACTTGAATTTGATTTGGAGCGCACGAAGGAGACATTCATGGAAGCTAAGAAGAGCTTCACGGAGGCCTCCACTTTAGGTAGTAAGGATCAACTAGAACCAGGGATGGATCCTTCAATGATCACTACCTTTTTGGAGACATGCATGAAACTGCTACACAACAGCAAGGTGGTAAAAGGACTGCAGGAACTTATCACTAGATGTGCTGGGTCAGGAGAATCGTGCGTAGTCCGGAAACTTGGGAAGCATGCATTGTGAACAGGAAGGGACATGAGATTGACTGCACAAATCATAGAGTACGAAATGGATCAAGAAATTCTGGATCTTAGATCGGACACAAATGTATTGCCAAAACAAACATGGGAACAAATGGGCAGACCCGCGCTACAATGGTCTCCTATTCAATTGCGGATGGTGAACTAGCAGAAGATCCTATCGATGGGAAGATTGCAAGGGATAATAGTGGATATCGAAGGTGCTAGCGTGTTGGTAGATTTCGAAGTGATAGAGATTGTCGATGACAACAATCCCTATCTCGCGCTACTAGGAATAGATTGGGCCACTGATATGAATGGAGTAATAAATCTAAAGAAGTGAAAAATGATTTTTGAGAAAAATTCACTATGCGTAGTAGTACTGCTAGATCCTGCTGAAGGAGCGCACTACACAGAACCAATGTGCGACGATGATACTGATGATGATCTCAACTGTATCTACAAGATAACTGCTCGAGAGTAGGATTGGGTGAATCCAATAGTAGATGGTAGGATTTCGTGGGAGCATGAAAGCTCCTGCACTTCAGATTCGAACAAAGAAATAGAACAATGGCAGAATTGGTTATAAGAAGTAACCAAGCTCAATTGCAACATGATGGTAAGATCACTGCGCTACGTGACAATGGAGATAAGGGATCTGCCTAGGTATGATGGGTTGACAGCGATGGATGAATTACTGAATGAATTTGAAAGCGAAGTACTAGAACAACAACGTTTTGATGCTCTGAAATGGGCACTGCGCGCTACACCCACAAGGTGGTGGGGTACGCACCAGCAGAGTTTCGCGGATTGGCAAGAATGCAGAAGGGGGATTCTTATACGATTTGGAAAACCTCAATTACGAATGAGAGTTGGTTATGAGGGGTGAAACAGCTTGCGTGCCCACCTTTCCAGATGGGTACAGACGTATGGCACGTAGCCCACACAAACACACACCACTCCCATGATAGAAAATAGGAACAAAATGCAACAGCAAGAAAGACGAAGCGCACTAAAGATTATCCATAGGGAAGCATTTGATAGGGTGTGTGAAGTGTTGAACAGGGTCCATCGTGTGAAACACACTGTCTGGGACTTGTGCATACTAGTGGTTCGATGGGCCTATAGGACCATGTGCAAAACCTTGACCGCAAGAGAAATTCCAAAGCTGCGGGATGAAGCATGGACTATAATCTCTAAGGAGCATGAAAAGCCGAATCTGCACGTAACAGCACCCATAGATTTGACAGTGTGCGAAGCCCAGAACGAAGAAATCATGTAGCTGCGAGAAATAGAACGTATAAGCCTTGAGGAAGAAATTCGATGGGGAAACTTTAGACTTCGTAAACTTGAAAAATACAAGGTATGGATAAGGGAGAAAAGTTCTTTAATGAACGCAGAGGTTAAGAGGCTGGAAAATGAAATAAGGGGAGAATTTCTTGTTGATAAACCAAGGATGGCAAGGCAAGGTGCGTACGACCATACTGACGAATTAGAGGACTATCACTAAGAATTGGTTAGTCTACTGCCATGGCTGGGATGGAATATCACCAAATGCAGTAACCAGGGTAGCGCATTGCAAATAGTAGAGCACACAGTGCCGATCACCACAAGGGCACATGAGGATTCTCCGAGAACCATGAAAAATGATGGGATGGAGCCCTGCACAGGTGGTGCGACCACTTGACTAGCCATAGGAAGGACAGTCTTAGTGCTCCAGGCAGTTGAAAGGGAGCGTGGGACTATAAATTATTATGCCTGGGAGCTGCGCGCTCTGGGAGATGCGTGCAAAATCCGAATGTCACAGGGTTCGCGACCGTGCATGGAGGGCTATGCTACCACGTGGGTTGGCTGGGAACCGATTGTTGGTGTCACTCTTCATGATGGGATGTCTAATTTGAGGCCAAATGGAGCAGGCAGTGGGCATTTAAGACGTGATTATGGGAAAGATTTGAGAAAATCTGCTGCCAAGAAAGCATAGATGGCCCGAAATTGGGGGGAACGGTCGAATTTAAATTCGAAAGGGGCTATAAAACTCAAAGGGATAGCAAGCAAACAACACTTGGCCATTTTAGAATTGAGAATTTGAGCAGAGCACAGAGTGTTGAGAGCCAAGTGATAATTAAGTCCCTAAGTTCGTGAGAAACAGAATACAATATAGAGATGATGACGGCCACTAAGGATGGGTTGGGAGTTGAAGAAGTAACCGCTGGCAAGGCTGCGCAGACCCAAACGGTGGGGGATGTTCCAAAAGGCGCTAGGGTGGTCACAGAATTCTCCAAATCACCACAGACACCATGACCGAAGAAGGATAAATAGGAAATGGGTCCAGTATGCATGTCCCCGAGGAATCCGCAACACAGAAAATTATTAATGGAAGGAAAGGGGAAGGCAGTCACAATTGAAATAGATGAGGAAGAAGAAGATTTGCAAGCCCTGATCGCTGCCGCAGAAGAAGAATAAGATGTGGAGGAGGATATCCAATCGTTGCGTTCTACAACAAAACTGCCTGTGTATGTCCCTCCGTGGAAAGGGAAGACAAAAGTACCAAAGGATCTGGATGCAACGAAGATTTCACTCCAAACCCCACTCCTACTCGATGGTATCATATTTGAGGGCACGCACCTAGGTCGCATGCCAAACATGAAATTTGAAGACTGGGATCTTGCTGACAGCGAGAAGTTCCCGCACCTAGAGACGACGAATCTGATGAAGCAAAATACTGAGGGGGCGGTGATCACGTTTGAGCCGTGAAAATGGTTGCATGGTGTGGAAAAGGTTGGGTTGCTACATGTTGGCTTAGCGGGGCCTGACCTAGGTTCAGAAGTGATTTAGCTAAGCAAATCCCAGTACTACTGGCCCTTTCGGCAGTAGTCTACGAAGCGCAGACTGAGGTATTACCCAAAGTAGTATGTGAGGGTGCTAGAACCAGGTTTCTGCACCCTGGGGATGTCTGATATGTGGTGATTGGTACGCGGCCCAACCTTCGCACTTACTGTGCTATGCGCACTTGTGGGCACCCCGCGCCCTGTGATACTGTCTTCGCGCAGTTCTAGTTGCAGCGCGACCCATGTTATTTACCCAAGTCTTCCTTAATTAGTCTCCATTAGCTGATTACTTAGATTAAATTCACATATAAGCAATCATACATGTATTTACCAAATTCGTGCAGTAAATAACAGAGTAAAGTAATGCATAACATCAACATACAGATTCAAGAATAGATGCACAGAATAACCTTCTCTTTATTATCTTTCAAATCTAAGTACAATCCTACTTACAGACCCGACTCCGCCCTGCACACTCAGCTGCAGGGGTCCGCGCACTCAGCTGTGGACTCTACTAGGCCTCCACACACTTAGCTACAGAGCCTCTTCCTACTACTACGACCCAATACCCTTCAATTCTTCCTCTATGCTCTGACCATGCCTTTGCATCTATCTATTACTTGCTTCTTCCCCCTATTGTACCTCTGAGATAGTAGTTGGTCAAGCTACCAATGCCAGAGCATCTAAAATAATTGTTTTGGGGGTTTTTTGGTTTTAATTTTGGAAGACCAATGAAAGAAGATAGATGTAGAATTAATGTAATTAATACTTTGGGATATATTAATATCTCAGCAGAGGACTGCTATAAGACTTTACACAGTGATATAGGTCAAAATAGTGGTGAGTAGAAGACAAAAAAAAATATGATTATCATAGTTTCCATACTGTAAGCTTCTTGTTGTCCCCTTTTCTTCAAGTTATGTTGGCTTTTAGTTTGATATTTTGCCCCTTTAGCTGGTGTGTCCTCTACGCTGGCAGATTTCTTCATTTTGATCTTTCACCTGTCTTCTCTAAACTCTGTAATTTTGGCTTTCACCTAGCTGAGTGATTATGACTACGCATTCCAATTTTGACTGTTATTTTTAACAGTAAATATTCATATTCATTTCAAACTATTACGTAGGCTCGTTTTCTTTATAAACTTGCAACAACAGTCTTCCTTATAAAAAACAAAAATTTATTAATAAAAATATGTGACAGAGGAGGTATTGATGGCTCTGTTAAGCTCGAAATGCTATCGGAGGAGTCTGGGGCATATCGAAGGGAATAATGATGGCTTAAATGGCAGCAGAGGCAAAGTGGAGGTTGCACTGTGTAAAATAGGCAGAACAGGGCAAAAATGGCCTTTTATGCATTTAATGGAGAAATAATTAATTTTTAACTATCGGGTGAAAGGAATAGTAATGGAGTGAAAGAGCAGCGAGGAAGGATTAATCATGGCAGGAATGATTTAATTGTGGTTAAAAATGTGATTAGCAGTGAAATGGAGGCTTTTCGGGTCATTTTTCATTTAAATCAAAAATCGATTTAACACAACAAATCTGAACAAATCACATATGGTGGACTTGAAATTTTATTAACCTGAGTGGATAACGGCATTGGGTCCGGGCTCAAATCGGCTATCGCAATCAGAGTAGGCAGGGGGTAGGTCTATTACAAAGGACCGCGATAGGGGCTAGATGGGACATAGCATTGAACTGTATTATATATTGGGTTGGGTCTAGGTCCCATCTCGATTGTAGATTGGAGTCGGGGATCGTATCAGCGGAGAGTAATGCTTTAACCGGGACTTTGCGATGGATGTGATATGGGTAATAAATGATAATTTATATTGGCCTCGGGTCCAGGCTCCCTATCGCATATCGCAATGCGGGGGGTGCATTCATATGAAAGACTTGCAATGCTGCTGATGTGATATTTTTTGAATACATAGTTTTATAATAAAACTATGGTATCTGCATGTTTTTAAAAGGCCTGCAGTCCCACCGATATGCGACGCGATATTTGTATATAATGCATAGTTTCTAATGAAACTAAAGGGTTTTCGGGATATTTAATGAAGGGAGTTATATATACGGGAAAAGGAAAATTATGGATTTAATACTATATGTTAATGTTAATATGAAAATATGAGCAGAAAGGGAAAATGACTAAGTATAATGCTTGTTAATGAATCATTTGACTTTTCATATAACATCAATACTTAGGGAAAAAATATTTTTATGGGTTTTTACTTTTCCTAGGTAAAAAGGATTTTTACCATAGGAAAAGGGATTTTTAGTGGAAAATGGATGATTATGGATATATGAAGGGGAAATTAGTAAATATATGAATAAATGGAGATGAATGGGAAGTTAATTAATCAATCTGTAGACCTTCATTTGCCTTATATAATTTTCCTTATGAGCATAGAAACATTTCAAATATTCTATTTAATTAGAACTAAAAAATGCTACAACACCACCAAAAACTATCTTTACACTTAGAGCCTCGCTCTATTTATACAATCCCATGGTCCGCGGACCATGGATAGGCCGACACAACTTTACATTATTTTACAATTCTTAGGGTGGACAACCCTATGACTCATCCTAGATTTTTGTGCTTCGCGCCCGTAATTTGTGGAGTCTTTACATTACATTAACCAAAACTCAGGCTTTAAGCCCCAAAAACATGTTGTGGGGGGATCTGTTGCCCAACAGGCCGCCAACACAATCATTGTGACTTGTCCCGAGTCATTGTGCGATGATCCTGGCACGGATCCCTTCCAACTGTGTTTGGGCTGTGGGAAGGTCCGCAACGCACTGGTTTGCCGTCTGCTAGATCTGCTCTACTCTCTCGGCTGAATGCTCACTGTCAGAGTCAAATCCCTGTCTTAAAGCATGCATCACTTTCATCTGTGCAAGTTTTCCTTCGATGTCGGCTATGATGAGGAAGGCCTCATCAAGACAAGGTTGGATGTGTGCTTTAAGTATTGCCTCTTTTTGGTGCATGGCATCCACTTGTTCCTTCAATGCCTTCACCTATTTTAGCTTCGCGAGCTGCTGGGTCAGGACCACTGTCTACGCCGTCCTGCGCACACTATCATATTACATTTGAAGCTCCCGTGCCTCTATTTCCAAGCGCTATATGGTGGGGTCCTCCTATAGGGAAGTGAGTACCACGAAGGATTCTTCCAACACTGTTGTACAGGTCTGCACTGCCTATCCTATTTCTTCCAGCCCCTTTTGAATAGCACCAGCGCGCTGTTCCCTAACTTCCGGGGGCGTGAATGGCTGTGCCTTTAATCGCAGTTTGGCAATCTAAAGGTTTAGGTCTAGCTGTATCCTCATTGCTCTCTGCTTTGCCTCGCGGAATCCACTAGCCAATCTGTGAATTCACACTCCTACTGGTAGGTCTGTCGCAATTTCTAGCTCTGAGGCGTGGCGACATGCTTCCTCTACTATCTGTCCCAGCTGCTGATTATGTGCTAGTGATTCATCGCGTTGTAGACAAAGCTGCTTGATGTTGATTCATTGTTCGCTGAGCATTTGTATGGCGCGTCCTTCCCTAGCACGGATTTCTGCCATCGCTCCGTCCTGTAGCTGGTATAGTATATCCCATGGAAGGGAAGCCAAGTTTAGGCCAAGTCCCTTGATCTAGCCTATCGCAGCTCTGCCCTCCGTGTTGTCCGCTGTCAGTGCTCCTTCCGCCAGTGTGATGGTGTTAGTTATTTTGGCCCGCAGCAACTGCTCTGTTGTCGATGTACCTATGGCACCATAGACGGCTACCATTCCTTCCTGTGGGGGTTGCAACTGAAGTTGCTGCAGCTGTGCCTTGAGGGCCTAACACATTCTACTGCTTTGTCATTGCTTCCTAGAGCGCTTCCCTCGTGACCTCATGAATTGTGTCACTGATGTCGCATAGGTCACCCTCTGTCAATGTAATAGGTTCACCATCTAGTTTGGAAGCCTTGGTCTTCTTTTGTGGCCCTATTCGTTCCGTACAGCGCGACCATTTCAATTGTGTAGATGTCGTGCTTAGGTTTGCACCTTTTGTCATGTCTCCTGTCCCCTGTCCTGTGGTTAGGTATGGGCCTCTTTCCTCCTGCACCGTGGTGGCCCTGCTTTCTAGTGTTGCTGCTGTTTTTTCGGCGGCCTTGGTCTGCTCTGTGGTGGCCTTCACTGCCTCGTGGGAATCCCTTACTTCCTTGGCCAACTGCTCGTTATGCTTCTGTTGTGCCAGCAGCTTGGTGGCATCCTTCTATTTTTGTATTGTTGTCTCATCACAAGCTGCCAGATCCACTGTGCGCCACTCTGGTGGCCATGAGTCGAGCACAGTGAAAACAGTGTCATCAATTATGATGAAAGGGAGTTTGGTCTAGTTCTGCTCTGGATCCTCTGTGCCTTGATATACACACTACACATATCTGCCTTAAAGTCTACAAAGCTCCACAGACTATCATACACCGTGGGGGATAGGTGTGGCCTTTTGTTGATCCACATCTGGACACTTGCCTCCATGAGTATCCAGAAGATCTTGGTCTTGTGGATTCGCATGGCGTCCTTTGTCGCCCAGAGCGACGCGTATTTTGCCGCCTCTGGCAAGTCCTGTTCAAGAGGAGGAAACTGATTGTCCTCAGGCAATTCCCCTGCAATCAACAAGATGGATAAGAGCAACCACGCATAGTGGAAGGTCTTACCCTACTCCTGGGCCTCCTTGCAGTTCGTTAGAAACTCTTCGCAGAGGAACTGCGCCCAGTTGAACTGTACCCCCTCTGCACATTGTTTGGCCAGCGCGATGACCGTTGTTGGTACCTCGTTGCCACGACATTTTCTCATCACCTTCCTGGCCAGCAACTGGGTGGCTACGCGCACCCCTTTTTCTTGAATGCTATTAATTACGTAGCCTCTTTTCTTCTTTTCCAACTTGTATTTCTTCTTCATGGCCTCTGTGAGTGCCAAATCTCCACTTTTACCAGCTATTTCTGTGGGGTCCCTTCTTGCACAGGGAAGCCGAGAAATCCTATGAATAAGCTTCGCTGTGATAGGGATAGGCTCCTCCACACCGCGCAGCCATTTCTGCGGCTCTAGCGTTGTAACTGACCCTTCCTTGCTCTGTTTCATGAGTTGGCTAGTCTCCAAATGTGGGAACTTTTCGCTGTCTGCGAGGTCCCAATCTTCAAATTTCATCATGGGCACGTGGCCCAGATTCGATCCTTCAAACAGAATCCCATCTGGGAGGAGTGGGGTTTGGAGTGCGCTCTTAACTAACATCCAAATCTTTGGGTACTTTTGCTGTCCCTTTTTGCGGAGGGACATACTTGGGCAGTTTTGCTGCAGTGCGCACTGGCTGAATGTCTTCCTCCATTTCTTCATCTGCCTCGATCTCTTCTATGAACACCTGGAGATCCTCCTCCTCATCATATATCTCAATATTAACAGTCTTTCCCTTATCTTCCATAGACAATTTACCAAACTATGGATTTTGTGGAGACATACGGACCGGTCCTGCTGCCTGTGGATCCTTTTTGGGCCTCGGCGTCCAGGGCGATTTAGGAATTTCCAGTGCATCCCCCACCAGCAGCGTAGGGCTCTACATGGCTCCCTCAGTTGTTGACATCATTCTATTCAGGAAATCCTGTGTCTCCTTCAGCAATGTCTCAAACACTGAACTTGCTCTCAAAGCCTCCAAATTCGTCAGGTCCATACCCAATTGATAGTGCAACAACTAAATTCTCAAAATGCCAAGGGTTGTTTGGTGGAGAGCCACTTGTGATTTATAGGCCTTTTTGAATTCAAATTCAACCGTTCCCCCCTCATTTGGCTCATTAATGTGAGATTGGCGGCAGATCGTCCCAAATCTAGTTCTGACTTTGTGTCTTAATTTCCCGTCGCCCGCTCCTCGTTGCCTTAAATTGAACATCTTGTCATGAACAGTGACACCAACGGTCACTTCCTAGCCTACCCGCACGGCAGCATAGCCCCCTATGTGTGGACGTGACCCCTGTGACATATTGATCCTGCGCGCAACCTCCTTATCGTGCAGCTCCCATACAAACTCTTTTATAGTCCCGCACTCTCTTTCAACTGCTTAGAGCGCTGAGACTGTGCTTCCTACGGATAGTCAGGTGGTCGCACCACCTATGTGAGGCTTCAATTCACCTTCTAGCCCGGTCTGTGGGTACCCGTCAATTACCCTTGCAACAGTCATTGTTGCGCATTCTTCCTTATGTGGTGCGCTCCCCTGGTTACTTTGTTTGGTAAGGTGCAGTCGCAGTGATGGTAGCAAAGCCACAAATTCTCAGTAATAATCTTCTAATGCAGTAGTATGGCTATCCGTATCTGGTCATGTTCTACTAACTTTATCGACGAGACATGCTTGCGTGATTTCATTTTCCAGTTTTTTGATCTCCACATCCATTAACATGCTTTTCTTCCTCAGTCATACCCGATCTTCTTCGAGTTCGCGAAGCTTAAGGTTCCCTCGCCGAATGGATTTCTGAATCTGCATATGTTCATCCTCGCGTGGCTGCATAATTCCTTCATCCTGGTCCTCGCGTACTGTCCCAATTGTGGGAGCTATTGCGTGAGGATTCCTTTCCTCCAAAACTATGGCCTCGACTCTGCTCATCGGCTTCAGAATCATTTTCGCGCTCAGGTTTTTGTACATGGCCCTATAGGCCCATCGAACTACTGGTATGCACAGGTCCCAATCGGTTCAGCCCACTTGGTGGACCTTGTTCAGGATTCCGCATACCTTCTTGAATGCTTCTACATGGAAGATTTGTGGTGCGCATCGCTTTTCCTATTACTGTGTCCTGTTCCGATTTTTTATCCTTAGTTTGGGGTGTGTTTGTGTGGATTGCACAACACACTTCTGTACCCATCGACACAGGTGGGCGCGCAAGATGCTTTGTCCTGGCTGCCCGACTCTCGTTCGAGGCTGGGGGCTTCTAAACCACAGGCGCATCATCCTTTTGCATCCATTCCAATCCTCAAAATTTCCTTGATGTGTTCCCAACCAACGTGTAGGTGTTGCACGCAACGGCCACTTCAACGTGTCGAACCGCTGTTGTTCAGGTACAACGTCTTCAAATTTTCCCAAGAATTCATCCACAACTATCAATCCATCATATGTCGATAGTTCCCTTGCCTCTGTTGTCACACAACACGGTGATCTAACCATCATGTTGTAGTTCAATATTGTCACTTCGTGTAGCCGATTCTACCATCGTTATAATTCTTCGTCTGAATCCGAAGTGCAGGAGCTTTCATGCTCCCACGAGATTCTCCCATCTGTAGTCAGATTCACCCAATCTTGGTCTCGTGCAGTTATCTTGTAAATACAATCCAGCTCATCATCGCGCACTGGTTCAGTGTGGCACTCTCCTTCAGGTGGGTCTAGTGGGACTACTACGCGTAGTGACTTTTTCTCAAAGATCATTTTGCACTTCTTCAGATTGATGACTCCATTCATCTCAGTGGCCAGTCAATTCCTAATAGCATGAGATAGGGATTGCTGTCATCGACAATCTCTATCACTTCAAAATCCATCTGTGTGCTCGCACCTTTAATATCAACTGTTACTCTTTGCAACCTCCGCATGGGTAAAATTTTCTGTTGGTGCGCCATTCATAGTTGAATAGGGGACCACTATAACGCGGGCCTGCCCATGCATTCCCATGTTTTCTTTGGTAACACATTCACGTCTGAACCCAGATCTAGGATTACTTGATCCATTTCATACTCACCAATCTGTGCAGTCAACCTCATCCCCCTTCCAGTGCGCAATGCATGCTTTCCCAATTTCTGGACTACACATGGTTCTCCAGATCCCACGCACCTGGTGATCAGCTCTTGTAGTCCCTTAACCGCCTTGTTTTCACGCAACAGTTTCATGCATGTCTCCAGAAAGGTGGTAACCATAGAAGGATCCATTCCTGGCTCTGGCTGATCCTGACTACCTGAAGTGGAGGCCTCCACGAAGCTCTTCTCAGCTTCCATGAACATCTCCTTTGCGCATTCTAATTCAAACTCAGGTTCCTTTGCAGGAGCCTTATGGACCCATGTATCTTCCTCGAGCAGCTTCCCCTTATCCTCCCCCTTGGTTCCATCGCTTCTGAGCATCATGTTCACATTCGAGTCTTCTTCGCATGGTTCAAACCTCATCATTTGTATATTCTGAGTTGGAGGAGGCTGGAATACTACCTTTTCGCGCATCTGTGTGATCAACGTAGGGCAATCTATTATTTCATGATCAAATTAAGCACAATACGAACAGGATATCCTCGCCGGGTTGGTACAATCATGGGCATAGTGCCCTGGTCCTCTGCAATTGTAACAAATTAACTGTCTGTGGCTCCTTCCTAGTCCCATTCCTCCTCGTCCTCGACCTTGCCCCTAAAATCCAACATGCGCCATCCTCGCAGCTGGGTTGACGGCTCACATTTCTGTCTGCATTCTATAGGTTGGGGTCCGATCCATCATAAATCGTAGCTGCAACAAGTGTGCTCGTCATGGAATACCAATCTACAAAAATTACAAAACAGTTGTTGGGGTGTCAATGTATACTTCTACAACAAATGACAATTATTCGTCATGTGTTTTCCTCCTATCTGACAGATCACGCACCATAACATGGGTGTCGCACTCATCCCTGCCTGTGCCTCTGGTCTCAATGGCATTGGCCCCCCTCCTGCCAAGTAGTTCACAAACACTGGACAATGATCCTTGTCATGGCCTTGGCCTTTGCATTTTATGCACCATACTTCGTCGCACGCCTCTGGCCGCGGCGCCCTATCTTACTTCAAACTTTGCATTTCCAGGCATAGATTCTATAATTGTGTGTGGATTTGTTGAACTCCCAACCCAGGGTCCTGTATTGGGGTCTCATGTAATCTCATCGCCATCTCCAACGTTTCGGCCTGGGTAGAAAGTTTCTACTGTGACAACGCTGTCCTCAAGTGTGGTGTTAGAGATGCTACAAACCATGTGCGATGTTGCGCATCCATTAGCATCATATTGGCCTCGCGGATTGTACTCTTTAGCCTTTGGTCCAGATCCCAAGGGGTCTTGCCTGGAAGCATCGTGATCTCTTTAAACCTAATGATTGACTATGTCTCTGATTTTGGCCCGTTAAATTCTCTATTCAACACATTCTGGATCTCTACTATCCCTGCTTTTGGGTGGTCATTAGAGTGCTTGATGTGCCACGTTAATGTGCAATCCTGCAGCGCACTTACCAATGTAGCCTTCTTAACATTGTCGTTTATGACACCTTGTGCTTCCCATACTGCTCTTACCATGAACTAGAATTGGTTTGGATCCTCATTCCTTACTCCTCTGAATACCGATAGTTTGATCATGCTCACCATACCGAACTGTGGAGGTGGTGGAGGTGGAGTGGGTGGGGATGGAGGTGAGGGAGGTGAAGCGGGTGGCGGGGTGGGTGGAGGTAACTACGGAATCAGCTACCTTATCAAACTGACCGCACTTCTTGGAGAAACTTTCACGAGCTCATCCTTGCTCTCCCGCGAGGGTGAAATTAAGGGACTATTTTCTAATTATTCACTACTTCCTCTTCAGTAGGTTCTTCTGCTCCGCGTAGTTCCAAACATTAATTTATTCGCATAACTGTTTTTCACGTAAGAGCATCTTAATCCATGTATTCAAAGATTTAATATACTTACCTCACAGTCCCTTGATAAAACGTCATTCTGCCTCGCTGTAACTGACGGTTGTGTCCACTGCGAACTCAGTGATAAATCCTCCTATTATTTGGTCGAGCCAGTGGTCCACAGTTCACACTATCTTATCCTCTGAGGCTTCTAGTTTGCGCACTAGCTCTGGAGTCCACACTATTGGTTGGTCGAGCTTACACCTTCCCTGGCTGTTGGCTAACCTCGCAATCCACTCATACAGCTAGATGGAAAAGATGCAATGAAAATATCATGAATTTCTGTATACACGTAGCGATCCACCACATTTTCTCAGATACCTACGGAGTTCTATTTTACTGTGTCGCGAACTCGTGAATCTTCTTATCCAACCACTCTTCAATTTCCTTATTTGTTGGGTTCCAGTGGCATGACATCAGACATCCCTTATTTAGATCCCAGTCTCGGCAATGAAACCATTTGTTGGCTTAGTGGGGCTTGACCCAGGTTCAGAAGTGATTCATCCAAGCAAATCCTGGTACTACTGGCCCTTTCGACAACAGTCCGTGGAGTGTGGACTGAGGACTCACCTGAAGTAGTATGGGAGGGTGCTAGAACCAGGTTTCCACACCTTGGGGATGTCTGATATGTGGTGATTGGTACGCGGCCCAACCTTCGCACTTACTGCACTATGCGCACTTGGCGGCACCCCGCACCCAGTGATACTATCTTAGCGCAGTCTAGTCGCAGCGCGACCCGTGTTATTTACCCAAGTCTTCCTTAATTAGTCTCTGTTAGCCAATTACTTAGATTAAATTCACATATAAGCAATCATACATGTAATTACCAAATGCGTGCAGTAAATAACAGAGTAAAGTAACACATAACATCAACATACAGATTCAAGAATAGATGCACAAAATAACCTTCTCTTTATTAGCTTTTCAAATCTAAGTACAATCCCACTTACAGACCCAACTCTGCCCTGCGCACTCAGTTGTAGGGGTCCGCGTACTCAGTTGTGGACTCTACTAGGCCTCTGCACACTTAGCTGCAGAGCCTGTTCCTACTACTACGACCCAATACCCTTCAATTCTTCCTCTATTCTCTGACCATGCCTTCACATCTATCTATTACTTGCTTCTTCCCCCAAAACTATCTTTACACTTAGAGCCTTGCTCTATTTATACAATTCCATGGTCTACGGATCATGGGTAGGCCGACACAACTTTACATTATTTTACAATTCTTAGGGTGGACAACCATATGACTCATCCTATACTTTCGTGCTCCGCACCTGTACTTTGTGGAGTCTTTACATTACATTGACCAAAACTCAGGCTTTAAGCCCCAAAAATATGTTGTGGGGGGATCTGCTACCCAACACTGCACTTGTTATGGATACCACATTTCCACCATGTGCACATCACCATTTTCGTCATCAGGCAGCTGCTCTACTTGGTGCATGATGGGTATCTATGGCTGGAGGAGCTTATTCCCATCACGGCAGACCTCATCCACTGTATTTCTTGACTTCCTTGTAAGGGAAAGTGTTTTGGAGAATTTAGCATCTACAGATAAATACTAATTCACTAGACAATTAGCTGTGCCTAGAACAACAGTTTAAAGTGTTTTAGACTTTCCTTATAAGCAATACATAAGAAGAGAGGATAGAAGGCCTACCTGTAGTTCTGCTTTCCTCTTGTCTCCCTTGTATCGATTTCGTCGTTCCTTCCCATACTTAATTCGCTTGAAAAGTACCCTGTCAACAGAACAGAAGACGAAAACCGGTCAAATCATATGATCCATTGAATATAAATGAAAGGAATCAGAAACAATTCATACACATAAGCATTATGAAAGAACACATCATATGGAAAAAGGTTCAAACACTTTATTAGATAGAAGAAGGAATTACAACCATCAGTGTCTGATTCAAAGTCATTCCTCCAGCTTGGATCCCATCCACATCACATAAAAAGCAAGACAATCTTGTG
Source organism: Pinus tabuliformis (assembly GCA_031772625.1). Taxonomy (NCBI): domain Eukaryota; kingdom Viridiplantae; phylum Streptophyta; class Pinopsida; order Pinales; family Pinaceae; genus Pinus; species Pinus tabuliformis. Next base: position 1,704,895,129 of record CM062819.1, read on the forward strand.
GCATCACATCATTTGCTCCAATGTCAAGTCTCATAGCAACATTATCTCCTTACACTTCAACGTAATCCAGCCCCTGGTCACTTAGATGAGTGGTTAATTTATAGGAAGATGACGGAGGTTTTGTCATTAATGGTGACATTGAATGGCCTTCCATACTTAGAATTATATCCATAGAGGAAGGGATGAGAGGATAGGATGATCCTTAACTCATTCCTCATCCATTTTCGAGATCATAGGAGTTGATAAGACAGGGAAAATTCTAGATGACTCCAAAATATAAGAATGTTCCCCAAACCCTATGTGAATTTCACTCATTCTCGCCCACTGCAGGTGAAAGGAAGCCTAAGTGCTCTGCAGAGCACCCTGGCAGTGGACTTAACTACTCTGCAGCGCACCTTCATAAGTGCTTGCCTATATTGGTCCCTCTAGAGGCAATTTCTGGATGTCTTCAAGTCATGAAACAGTCTGGGAAGGAGGCATTCAAAGGGTCAACTTGTTTAGGGCATGAAACAATTGATTTTAGGGTTTGATGAGTCCTAAATCATAGATCTGAATGTTGGGATTTGATGTGCCCAAATGGATCTGTAACAATTTCCCCCTAAAGCATGAAGTCAGAAAAATGCCAATGTCGAATGAAATGCTTTACGATGTGATGAGGAGGTATTGAAGTGGAAGGTGACCTACATCAATTACAATACATATATCATGATATTTTATTTTACATGAATAGCTGAGGGAAGACATACCCATGCTCAACTTATAAACTTTAATTACATGTACATAAATAGTCATCTACAGATATAGACCCATGATCAGAATGACTATCAATGTAAAGCCATTGTACATATGATTTAGTACTCTTGATATCGCAGCCCGGATGGATGAAACTAGATTCAGGGTCTTCAATCTCGTTCAACCATTCGCTCAAGTACGAGTCTAACCATGTGAATATGTGATTTGAAGTCGAACATGGGAAGACACCATCTGATTACTAGTCGATGATGTAAGCTGTTAACAGATGCGAGAGAAATCACCGATAATGATAATGATCCTCAAGGTATTGCAATACATTCTGCATGGTATGAACGAATGATTTGATGTCAAACACCATACAGAGTCTTTTGGTCGAAGGCCATTGATGTATGCCTATCGGCGAAAGCGAGAAACCTGCCATTGATGCATGCAAGCCTCAAGGTACTGAATGTGTGTTTCTAAGTCAACTTCTTAGATAATGAGTTGATGTCAACAAGAAGCGACTCGTCACAGGAGGGCCTTGATGTATCCCACATCAGCAACACGAAGCAAGTGTAGTGATTTTAGAGATGGAATTTGACTGACGACACAAGGTTTAGGAATGGCGGTCATGAAAATGAAGGTTTATGGTATTGCAAAATATGGATTTTGACTAGATGACTTCTCTTGAACATGTTGGCGACACTAAAGTGAATTAGTAGCATTGACCCAAAACAAAGTGATGGATGGTATGATAGACCAACGGTATGATAACCATCAAGCTAATAACCCAACCTAGATAGTCATGGTGATGGAGTGAAAGTGTCATGTTCAAGAGTGACTTGCTATCATAAAGTGGTTTTCCCCTTTTCCATTTTCCCCAGTCATTGCTGACCAGTACCTCTTTATTTTTATCAATCTTGAGGAGGATAACATATGCTTGTTGTATAATCTCACCCTTCGGGCAAATCCATCGATATTTGATGTTTTAACGAGTCTAGTGAAGGTGAAACTTGGTCTTGTCTAAATGGACAAGTTTGTCGCTATTTGATGTTTTAACAAGTTTAATGACAAAGATAACTCAGTCCTTTTCATGTTTAGAGAGTTTGAAAAGGTACAAAAAGAAAGCTCCAAAAGTTCTTTTTTGTAAATTAATCTCTCAAGTCCGAAAAAGTGTAAAATAATACAAGAGAGATATCATTTCCAATCCATTAACGAGCTGGAAAGGACAAGCGCTAAACAATATTTTCATGTTTAGAGAGTCTAAAAAGAGATTAAAGAGGACTCCAAGGGGGTTCCTTTTTCGTTTTTAACAAAGCTCAAAAAAGAGATAAAAGTGTGCTTTGTGGTCAAAAGTACAACTTACAATCAAGTGCATTGAATTCTACAAATGAGTTGTAAACATGCTCAAAACATCACCAAATGGATTAAAAATATCTGTTTCATAGGTAAAAATACGTAAATACTAATGTTTAGTCGATTAATTAACATGAAATAAACATAAAATAAGTTTTTACCATATCATTTTTACCATTTGGAACTTACCATCCAGTTTTGTGCTTTGAGCTCAGTTTTTACCTCAAACTTCACCGACTGATTGTGAAAGATTCTGTGGACCATTTCTCGAGCCTTCTGGACCAGGTAGGAACTAAACCTCTACTTTCTTTTCAATCCATTCTTTTGTCATTTCATGCAAGTTCCAGGGTTTTTTTGGGCCCCTGGGGTTTCATTTTTTTGCCCTTGGATCAGCGCAAGATTTCACATTGAAACCTGTGCTGAAGAGCACCCAGATAGAAGGATAGATGCTTTGCAATGCACTATCTTTGTGTCTAGGCTGCACTCAACACATTTCCCACATTGGTTTTGTCTATTTGCTCCAAAATTTGGCTTGTTTTTTTGCATGGAAAGGATCCTAATTTAGCTTATGATTGTGTTTTAGGCTTTCATCGGATTAGAATGTTGATTACATGGCAAGAAAGAGAGCATGAAGAACAAGACATGGTTTCCCTAAATAACCCGGATACAGTTGAGGCCCTCAGGAATTGTGGGTTACTAAAATACTTTAAGTTGTCCGAAATGAGGCAACAAATAGAACTATTGCAGTTCCTTGTTCATGCATGGGATCCGACAGATCAGACATTTCACATTAGGGACAAGATGGTCCCTATTACTATTGAGGATATTTACTTTCTTATTGGACTATCGAGGCAAGGTGCCCCCATCTCACTTTTTGGATTTTCCCGTGGAGGTGAATCGATGAGAGATTACATCAGACAGTTTTGTCGGCCAGGTACACAGCCTAGCAGGGATGGGAAAATAAACATCCGAGATGTAAGTGATTTGCCTTTAAGAATGATCCTCTTTACGATTGAAAAATTGGCTAGCAACGTGACACTACATCTGGTGAACAGATCTTATATGTAGTATGCACTAGAGTGTTTAGAGCCAAAAGTTTTCAACTGGTGCGAGGCTGTACTTTCACTGCTGAAAGAACAACTGACTAAGGTAAAAAGCAGTAAGATGAAGAATTTCTACTATGGTTCGATCTTGATTGCTTTTTCCTTAGAGAAAATCCCATTGATGCAACCACAACATGTATCACTGGGTGTGGTTGGTCCTAGAGATCCACGTATGCAGAGGTGGGTTGAATTGATGGCTCAACATGCTGGTCAGTCAACAATCATTTTTTCCCCTGCATTTTTCAGCTGGCTTGAGCGACAACATGTCGTTATCGAGAAGAATCCATACTCAGGGATGGATTATCATGGAGATCTAGATTTGATTCTACTAGTTGGAGCACAATGGGGTGCTATGGGTAAGTTGTTTGACCAAAGTGTTTTTGATTTTTCAAGTTTCTACATGTTTTTTGTGTTTTTTAATGTTTCCAAGACTAAACTAAAATTACTCATATACATACAGATGTGGGTATTGTTTGACCTGTGGTACACCAACAGGTTGCAGGTGGGCCACCGTAGAGAAACATCGGGAGAGCTGTTCTCTAGGACTTGGATTTGGTCGAGACCTTAGCAGAGTTGCAGGATCACATAGAGGGATTAACCCTTGGTATTCCGGATATCCGGATCAAGGATTTACCTATGAGGCTGCAACGCCACACTATTGGTGTTCCTAACCATTGGGCTAGGCTTTTGCACATGATAGCACAGGCTATGACCTGTTACCATGAGCACCACTAGATCTACTTAGGATATTTTATATGCATTTTTGAGTTTTCGGGTCAGATGACCAAATGTGTCTTGGGCACAAATTCTGTAAAAACTTTTAAAACACCTACCTATTTTACTTTCAGAGTTTTTTATGGTTATACGAAATCCTATTCAACTGATGACGTGAATTGAAAATATTACTTTTACATATGTTGCAAGTGTCCATTTAACACATAATTTGTAAGAATAAGTTAATGTGTTAAGATTTCTGGAAAAATGTTGATATTCAATGTGTTCAAAATGTCTTTCCAAAATACGAACTCTAAGGAACATACAAAAAATTGTTGGATTTCGGACAATATAAATGTTTGTTAGTTGTAGTACAATGAGTTGCGAGTCCAACCTAATGATGATTCGGCTAATGCCAAGTTAAATGGCATCAGAGAGTAGTTCAATCAAGGCGCTATACTCAGCGATATTGTTCGTCAATTGACTGATACAAATCCCTTGAAAACTCACTAACTTGCCACTTGGAGTGAAAATGGCCCATGCTGTAGAAGACAAATTTTGCGTACTATGACTAGCACCATCGACGTAACCAAAAAAAGGTTCCAAAGACTCCGACATTTGCAACAAATGCAAATCGGATTACTACCTAGATAAAAATCTCTAAAAGACACACACACACACATGCAATGAAAGCATATATATAGTGAGTTTTACTACACTTAATCAAGCATAGTAACGTTTAAGTTATAGCCCGTTTCGGGGCTGCGACAATGGAATTCCATCATAATCTACTAACTCATAGGATCCTTTTGCCAAAACACGCTTAACAACATAAGGACCCATCCACATTGGTTCGAATTTCCCTACTCCAAGTTTATCAACTTCCTGATCGTAAAGCAAGACCAGGTCTCCTTTTGAGAAGATACAAGGCTTGACATTCCTATCATATTGCGCCTTAATACATTTCTTATGCACTTCGCTAGCCAGTGCAGCATCATGACGAGTTTCCTCCAGACGGATTAATTCCAAGAAATGTGCCTCTTCTTCAGGAGTGTCAGGTAATAGGTCAATCACGAGTTTCAGCGATGAAATTTCACATTGTATTGGTAAGATTGCTTCCAAACCATACACCAACTGAAAGGGGGTAAATCCAGTTGTGTTTCTCACTGAGGTTCGATATGCCCACAAGGCAGAGTACAAGATTAAGTGCCAGTTTCATTTATGAACCCCTATCATTCTTTGCAACATCTGCTTCAGGACTTTGTTGATGGCCTCAACTTGTCCATTCGCTTGCGGGTAATATGGGGTAGAACTATCATGTGACAGTCCTAACTTAGCAGTCAACTCAGCCATCATGTGATTGCAAAAATGTGACCCATGATCTATAACTATGGCTTGTGGTACACCAAACCAGGCAACCACATGGTTAAAAAATAAAAGAGCAGTCGTTTCGCCACTGTTTTTCAATGTTGGCATCGCCTCGGCCCATTTGGTAAAATAGTCAACGAAAACTATTATATACCCATGCCCCCCGGTCGAGGTGGGGTTACATGTCATAAAGTTAATGCCCCATTTATCGAATGGACCAACAACAACGACTAGATGAAATGGTGCAGGTGGTAATCTGGTTTTTCAGTCATATATCTGGCATGCATGACAGCTTCTGACAACAATAATACAATATTTAAATATAGTTGGCTAGAAGTTACCAGCACAAAGAATTCTCTGTGCGGTTGCATATCCAGATAAGTGTCCACCATAGGCACCTAAATGGCAATCATTCAATGATTTCTCGGCCTCCTCATGTGTGAAGCACCTCCGTAAAACTGTATCGATACCATGACGGTAAAGTGTGTCACCAATGATCAGATAATCTTTGGATTGGTAACGAATACGTCACTATTGCGAGCGAGAGGTATCTTGCTGGAAAGTTTGGGTTTGGAGATAAATCAATATATCTCCATACCAAGCATTAGATGACGAAATTAGGAATAGAGGCTCATCCAAAATTGATGGTTCAGATGTTGATTCGATGGAGGTTGAGGGAAGATCACATAGTAACTCAGCAAAAACTAGAGATTTCTTTGATTTAGACTTGATGAATTCTAAATCAAATTCCTGTAAAATAACTATCCATTTTGAGTATTTCCCCCCAGCAATTGACGTGATACAATGTATGTCATAGGGTTGCAATATGAAATGACAGTTGTTTTCCGTAACAGGATATAATGGTGAAATCTTTGAACAAATGCCAAAGCTAGTTTTTCGACATAAGAGTACTTACTTTCTATATCGTTGAGATTACGACTCAAGTAATAAATAGGATGTTCAATCTCATTTTCTTCCTGGACTAAAACCATGCCAATGGTTGTATCTGTAGTGGCGAGATAAAAGTAATAGTCATTTTGGTAATTTGGAGAATACATTAATGAAGCTCTAACCAAGGTATCTTTAAGAGCGTCAAAGGAAGCTTGCGTGACCTAATCCCAATAAAAGGGTATCTCCTTTTTCAAAAGATGTGTAAAACCTTTAGCCATTTCAGCGTAATTAGGAATGAACCTCCTCAAAAAGTTAGCTTTCCCTTGGAGTTTCTGTAAATGTAAAAGATTTGAAGGTGGAGGCAAATCCAGAATTGCCTGAACCTTTAATGGATCCAGTCAAATACCCTCTCGAGACACTACAAATCCAAGCAAGCGACCAGAACCAACACAAAACACACATTTGTGTGGATTGATTTGAATCTTGTAGTGTCGACACCGTAAAAATATTGCTCTCAAATGTTGCAGGTGATCAATCTGCTTTCATGAATGAGTAGGCAAATCATCAAGGTAAGGTTGAACAATGTACTTGATGTCAAGGAAGGCATAATTCATTGCCCTTTGAAATGTGGCCCCAGTATTCTTTAAATCAAATGGGAGTTTCCTATAGGTGAATGTGCCCCATGGACAAACAAAAGCTATTTTCAATTGGTCCTATGGGCGTATATTGATTTGATTGTAGCCGTAAAATCCATCCATAAATGAAAATATTTTTCATCTGGCACATTCGTCAATAATCTGGTCGATAAAAGGAGTAGGATAATTGTCTTTTGGACATCCTTGATTTACATCCCTATAATCGACGCACACTCGTATTGTTCCTTGTTTCTTCATTATAGGAACAATGTTGGAAACCCAGTTAGTAAGAGGAAGGGGGTAAATGAAACCAGCCTGCAAAAGTTTTTCAACTTCTGCTTTAATTGCAGCAGCTTTCTTTGGATGAACAGGTTGAAGCCACTGTCGAACTGGCTTGACATCAGGGTACATTTTAATTTCGTGTTCAACAATACTAGAGTCAATGCCTGGCATCTCCTCATAACACCATGCAAAAATATCTCTAAATTCACAAAGAAGAGCATGGTAATTATCAAGTTCTAATGGAGAACAAGATTTGCCGACATGAATGTTCTCTACAATATTAGGCTTGGTCAAAATATTAATAGAAATCATTTCTTCAATATTTGACAAATTTCTCTCAGATTCAATTGTGTCTATGAAAATTGAATTCGATAGGAAATCAATGACTGATGGGTGGTTTAGTTCATTTGAATAATCTTCAATGTCATCTGGAATATGGGAATGATGATGATAATCTTCCCATGGTTCCTCTCCTATCATCATTGATTGGATGATTCCTTCATCCATAGAATGTATACATGAAAAAGGATCTAAAGAGGTACCATATTCTAATGACCTATCTACCCATACAATTGTTGAGTGTAGATTTGGGTTTGCTGCACAAGCTCGAAAGATTGATTGCTATGATGATTCAATGGGGCTTAACGACATCACCTCAATATTACTATCAACTTCAACTTTGTTGGTAATCCTCCTTAAATCAGATGAGGTGGAGGAAATCATGTTGCAAGTCTCTACTCTTGCCACTTCCACCAAATCAGATGGTGACGGTAGGGTAAAAGTACCCATTAGGGAAGGATCTTTAAAGAGACCTACTCCAACACTTTGAAGTGACAACGAGGGTCTGTGTACCAACGGAATGCTTCCCATAGCTTGTGAACTATTGGCAAAGAAGGCTATCTGATCAATGACTATGATTCCACCCTTGAAAGGGAATGCAATAGTACGAAAGTATGTGGAAACCACAGCAGCCATAGCATATACCCAAGGCCTTCCCAGTAAAATGTTGTAATCGAGGGGTTTGTCAACTACCTCAACTTCAACAGTAACTGTTTTTTCCCCTAGTTCGATTTGCAGGTTACTCAAAATTCCACATGGAATATATGTTCTTCCATCAAAATATTTCAACGTGGTTGGTGATCGTGACAATGACGGTGAACCAAGTGTTTTCTAGCAGATCATAGACATAATGCAAGTAGATGCCCCCTCATCAGTAATAGTTCGATGAACATTCTTATTGAGAGCTTTTACTTGAATTAGGAAAGCTAATTGTGCCAGTAACTGTGGTGTATATCCCACATGGTTAAAAACCACAAGATTTGAATCCATAGGATCTATTTTGCCTATTGCTGATAGTAAAGCCTACTTTTGGGAGCGACAGTTTTGCAACGCCTCGAGTGTCGACATAGCAGAAGGTGATTGAGCAAGATCTTCCACTATGTTATAATTTTGAGCTCCTCGAGCCCAAGGGTTGAATGTCAATTTGTGCACAACTCCCTTTGGTGGTTTTATTGTCAATTTAGGTACAATGGGTGGAACAAATTTAGATGAAGTCAAAGTCGAAGCATTAGTTTTATCAGTGGCCTGATTATTTGACGAGGATAATGGATTTCCATAATCTTTGTTTTTCGTTGACACCAAAACTTCGTTTTGTGGCTTTGTGATGGATAACATGAGTACTTGGGATGTGGAAGCATGGTTTGTTGCAACCAAATGTGTCTCCGGGGTTGGAAACGGATTAGTCAACACTGCTGATGTGTTTGAAGTCTTTAAAAGTTTAGAGACCTTAGAGCGGTGTGGACAATCTCTTGTAAAATGCTCGTCATTACATATCAGACATGGATAACGAGGTTTCCTTGCCGAAGTAGAGGAATCAGATGATTTCTCTGGAGGGGAATTTTCTTGTTTCTTTTTGTTCTTCCCCTTTTTCTTGCTCCCTGGTTGCTTTGGATTTTTTCCTTTTTCAGATGACACGACATTAATCTCGGAGGCAAGAGTATTTTCTGATGCATTGGTAGTTTGATTGGAAATAGCAAGAGTTTGACCAGATGGTCTTCCTATTGTTTGCGTGCTTGAAGAACCGATCACACCATCGTCGGCATGAGAGTCCTTACTCGATTGTGGAGGAGGGGGAATAGTGAAAGCTAGTCGAGGTGCATTGGGAATTTTGTCATAAAGCGTGTCGGATTGTGTGTAAATCAAATCCAAGTATTGGGAATGAGCAATAACTTTCTCTTCTATGATGACTCCACCTTTTGCCACATCCTCGGTGATTGATGGCAACAAGGATTTTATGAACCACTCAGCTAAACGCTGATCGGGAACATATGTCTTAACCATTCGACGATGATGCCACCATGCATGAATATGATCTAATATATGGGTAGCAGTAGTCTGTTTAAAGGTGGTTAGGAGTTCCGTTCATGTCTCGTATCTGATAGGTAACTTGAAGTGGGTAAAAAATGTAGTGGCTAAAGTGGTGAAATTATCGAAAGAAGCTCTTCGTAATTCAATGTACCATTTAGCAGCTAGACCAGTTAGTTTTATTTGGAAAAGATGAAGTTTGACCGAATCATCATTTAAGGAGTTTGATGAACACCACAAATGAAAGGTCATGACATGATTTGATGCGTCTTCTCTAGGATTTCCATTAAAATTTGGAATGTCAGATGGTAACTTATGTGGAATTATCGGCCACCAAGGTGCATATAAGATTGGATCATTAGTAAGCTGATTTAAATCTGGTAATTCTAAAGTTGCTACAAATGGCAACTGTCGATTCAATTTAGGTTGAGCATACCCAGGATATGATGGAATTGCCTGAGCAATAGGTCTTTGCATACCGACATAGGGCATCTACATTTGGTAACCTTGGTATGGTTGTTGAACAAAACCAGTATAAGGTGGTTGTTGATAACCAGGTTGAATGTGTGGTTGTCCATAACCTGCAAAGCCTTGTTGACCAGGACCTTGGTAAGCTTGAGATTGACCAAAACCAGGTTGAGCCTGTGGAACAAGTCCAAACTAGGGTTGGAATTGTTGGAATTGGGGTTGTTGAAATTGAGGTTACCATGGTTGTTGAATCAACTGTTGTTGTTATTGGTACAATTATTGTTGATTTAACAGTTGTTGCTGTCCAGCAATGAAAGGTTGGCCAAGTTGTGAATAAACTATACCAGTGTAAGCCTAGGTTAGTCCAGATAAGGGTATACTAACCTGAGGTTGTTGCTAAACTCCAGAAACAAGTGGTTGTTGTACAACAACTTGAGGAATTTAAACTTCTTAACCTGAAACTTGTGGTTGCAAGGTAGAAGGATCAGTTTGTACCGGTTGAGATACAACAGTTTGAACTTGTGACTGTGGTACAGTATTAACACCAGGGGTAGTAGGAATAGCTGACACAGTTTGCATTGGTTGTATTGGATACACAAGCCTCGGTTGAACTGGCATTGTTGGTTGCCATTGACAAACTCTAATTCTAGATTGACCTGAATACTGTGGGATATTACCATATGGTAGTCCTCCGAAATAAGGAGGATATGGTGAATAAGCATATTTCTCTCCATATGGTGGCAATCCAGTATTTAATTGATACATAGGTCTTTGTTGACTAGATTGCCCATCTTGATACTGATATGCAAGATCAAACTGTTGAGTTCCCATTAGAGAATAACTAGGTAAAATTCTGGTTGAGGACATGGGTGATGACCATGGTGTAGAAGCAACCCTTGAGTGGGTTCCAGACAATGATTGGTAACCAATCAGGACGGATGATTCACCATACAAGTGTGACTCAGGTGTGGTAGAAAACATCGAAGAGGTTACAACAGAAGATTCTGCTATAGTTGCATCAGATGATACCGTCTGAGATGTTGACGGTTGTTTAGCCATAGTTAACTAACCCAAAAGTTGTCCTAAAGAATCGACGGGTACTTGAAAAGAAGCAGGATCAAATGAAGCGAAAAAATCAAGAGTATTAGGGTAAAGATATAACCCAGTTCCAAAGTGAAACAAGGTTCTAGGTGTGGAATATTCTTCCAATTCCTCCTTTATAACAATTAAACCCGGTGGAAGAACTTCACCGTTAGATCCATAAAAGATTTTTGGTGTTGATGAAGTTGAAGTTTCAATAGTTATTGATGTCTGAGGGTTAACCGGTTGATCATCTTCTGGTAAAGTAACAACTTCTAAATGTTCACATTCAAAGTCTAGATGTTCAGGTAAATGAAAAATAGTTTCAGAAAGAGGTTCCTGAACAACTTCCGGTTCAGATGTAACTTTTGTTTGAACTGGGATAGATTCTAGATTAACTTTTGGTTGAACTAATTCAAGTTTAGAAGTACTTTCTTGTTGAGCAACTTCAAGTTGAGGATCAACTTGTTGTTGAACAACCTCGGTTACTATTTCACTAGGATCAGTGCTAATGTCCTCAGGTAATTGTGAAACTTCTTCTTCAGAAACAGATGGGCCATAAATAGTTGGAGTAACTGGAGTCTCTGTAGGATCAACTTGTTGTTGAACAACCTCGATTACTGTTTCACTAGGATCAGTGCTAATGTCCTCAGGTAATTTTGAAACTTCTTCTTCAGAAACAGATGGGCCAGAAATAGTTGGAGTAACTGGAGTATCTGTACTTGCTGAAATAGATGATTCAGGTAACTCAGATGAAGAACTAGGAGTTCTTGATGTACTAGACTCAGTTAAGAGAGACCACTTTGCCCTAATTGGTGTTGCTTTGGGAGGCAAAGGTGGTTTGCTCGCTATTCTCCGCGAACGATGGGTTATGGGTTTACCAAGCAAATGTGAACTGTAGAATACCTCCTAGTGAACCAAGAAGTACGGGCAGGCAATCTCCCTGAATGCTGCGTTTGGCGTATCACAGATTACAAGGCGGCCGACTCAGTTACTTAAGGATGGATAGCAACCTAGAGTTGTCCTACCATATATACCCAAAGGTACATGGAGGTCCAGTCCGTATAAGCGTTGTCTAATTCAAAACCACACAGTGAGAGCATTCCCATATACTTTACGTACTGTAACACCGCCCTATATACTCGAAGGTACGTGGATGAGCAACGATATACTTGTTATTACTCAAAAATTTTCTTTAGAAGTTTTGGAATAAGGAAAGGCTTCAAGGTAACCACAAAACAACTTTTAAGCATAGCCTCTAGCCAACCTATGGCTCAGAGAGGGCTCTCTCTATATAATTTAGCTATGTTTGCTTAGATATTAGGCTAGTTTTGGAGTTCAAGGGGGGTTTTGTATTTGTATGAAGATCTAGTGGTGGAATCCTTAAAATAGGCTGATAGGTTGATGCCTTTAGGCCATTGGGAAATGGAGTCAAAGAAGGGACAACAAAGCTGGAGTTAAATCACTTAAGGGTGTGTTCAAGGGGCAAGATAGCAGAGTGAAGTACAAATCCTTGGACTAAATGGTGAAATGAGTCTTAACGAGGGTGAGAGGGCAATCAAGAATCCTCAGACCGAGGCTAAGATGGGAGAACAACAGTGAATCATGAGTAAAGGGCACTTAAGAATCCTTTACTATAGACCAGAGGAGAAACTACAGAAGCTAAGGAGCAGTTAAGAATTCCCTAGCTAAGATAGTTTAAGAGAAAACATTAAGAATGTATAACAGTGAGATAGAGTGCAGTTAAGCAAATTCTGAAATAATATTCAAGTTAAAAATTCAGACTTCTGAAACATTTAAGATTATGAAACAACTTTAAGGGAGATAAAACAACACAAGAAAATTACTCATTTGTACTCCGCTTTACACATGAATCCCTTGAAATATCTGATCTTTATTCATCAATCCAGCATGCTGGCCCAGTCAGTGATACAAAAGCTTTTACAGTATTTGAAAAAAATTCTATTGAAAGTATAAGAATCCACCCCTCATACTTTGAAATATGAAGTATATATACAAAAATATTTACAAAATATCTCAAAACAACTTGAGACTTAATCTAGGGAATAAAAATAGCTTCTTGCATGAAGATAGAGATAGATGTTGAACTGCTTCATGTTGTCCCTTTTATTATGGTGTTGCTGGCTGTTTTAGTTGAGTTGGATCCCTTTCAGCTGGCTGATATTTATAGCATTTCTACGCTGGAATATTCTTTACTTTCATCTTTCAACTGATACTTTTTGACCCTGCTGCTTTTCTTTACCTATTTTAACTGGTTGCATTCATTTATTGTGCAATAACTTTCTAATGTAAATTTATTACAGTAAATCTGTCATGTTTTCCCACCATTCCACATCAGGTAGTTTTACATTCATCATCCTTCTGTAGATTTCATCTGCCTCTGTGTACTTTGCAAAATTTGGCTTAGTGAGGAACAAATGTTTCACCTCATGCTCTAGGAAAAACAAGTTCTCCAATGTGTCATATAACACTTTGCCTGTTGGCAGGGCTTTAATGGCTGAAGAACTTGCTTGTTCCTTAGCCAATTTTCTTAGTCTATCTCCATAGTCCAGCTGGGGCATGAGCTTGTCATTGATGACCATAGGACTGGGAAGACCCTTCTCCCTCAAAATCTGAAACTTAGCCATGAACCTATCAATGGCCACCTGCACGTTATGGCACTTCTCTTCTAAGTTAAGCATAAGGTTTCTTTTGGAAAGAACCTTCCTAATCTCCAAAATGGCCTTAGTCCTATCTTCTATGTTAAGCTCATGGAGCTCATATCTATTCTTGCTGTTTAGGAAGTGGATGAGTCGATTGGCATCCTTTGGTTTATCCCCCAATTCTTCCTTTACTTTTTGGATAGCTTCAGTAGCTATCTTCACTAATTCTGTTTGCTCAAATATAACTTGAATTGATGGCCAAATATCATTGACAGAGTCAATGATATTGGCCTAGAGAATTTCTTTGGTTTGTCCCAGTGGTTTCTGTAGTGTTAAATCCTTCTCCAGGATTTTGATTCTCTCACCCATTCTCAGTGCCTTTTGTGTTTCTTCTTTTTGCTGAAATTGGGAAAGTTTACAATCAGTTTCCAGCCTTTCTACCTTTTCCTTTAGTCTCTTCATCTCTGTAGCCTATATAGACATATCTTCCATGGCTTTGACTAATTCTGCTGCTTTTTCTCCCTATGTACTTGTTGTTGTTGTAGATTCTATTGTTACCAGCAATGTTGTGGCAGGTGGAGCTGTGGGTGACAATGATGCTGCCAGTGTGGAAGGAACTATTATAGATACTCTAGGGATGATAGTTCTAGAAGCTGTGGCCAAGTCACTTTGCTTCAACTGAATTAAAGTGTCCAACTCTTTCTCTGTCTCCTTGAGTTGATCGTTCAGCTTCTTGACCAAGTCCATTAGCTCTTCATGTCCTTGCTATGCTTCTAGGACTTCCTTTGTCTATGGGTGATGTAGCTAGGGTATCTTTAGCTGCTTCTTGAGTGCAGCAATGTCATCATTTTTCTTTTTAATTAGTTGCTCTGTAGCTTTTACATCTTTGGGATCATGTCCCAATTCAATCACTAAGTCCTCTAAGGACTTGATTCTATTATCCTTGGCCTATGAGGAGGCCTTCTCCAACTAAAATTGTGCTGATATATTGTTTAGGGAGTTCTGTAATTGGTGGGCAGCAATGGCCTTCCCTGTTAATGTGGAGTATATCATCTCCCCTATTTTCTTGTGTAGTTCAATCTGGTCAATGGGATGGATATCCCTTGCCAGTACTTCAAAATCCACCTTTTTGAAATCTGATGCTGCTCTTGGCTGCTGAGTGGTTGGCTTGATGAAAGTCATTTTCATTTTCCCCTCTTTGATATCAAAGGTTGACATTAGCCTTGTTTGATTAGTGGGGGTCATTTTCAGATATTGGGCATATGTTTGGGCCTTAAGCCTCTCATTTCTGGCTTTGATCTCTTTGTATCTTTCCTTAATATCTTGGTCCTTATCTGTAGGCATTCTAAAGGAAGATACCTCAACACTTTTCTGCCTCATCAACATCTGAGTCTATGATGTGGAGGGCTCCTGCATACTCCCAGATGGAGTGGTGGACCTGCTTCTTTCAACCTTTGTGTTGGTGACCACAGCTGAGTCATCAGTGAACTCTTGCTCAGAGGCTAGATTGGGCTTTTTCCTTTTGTTTGATTCTTTCTATACATCAGAAGTAGGCATTCCTGAAGTGGAAGCCCCTTCTCTATTCCTTTTTGGGACCTTCTCCTCATTCTGAGGAGTTTGCATGACTAGATGGGCACTTGAAGTAGTTGTTGGTTCTTCTGATGGTTCTGTCCTGGTTGACTGTTCTGGCCTATTTGACTGTTCTAGCACCTGTAGGAAATAACCCTCATCAAGTTGTTTTTCTAGATCTATTAATGTGTTTTCCACAGCAACTTCAGTATTATCCCTGTCCTCTAAAGTGTTTTCCACCCATTGCAATTGGTTGGCATACTTTTCTATCTCAGGGATGTGGTGATGGATATAGGGAGCCATCTTGTTTTTCTGCCTTCTTTTGCAGATGAAATGCAAGGGATCATATCTCCATATGAAGCTCTTTTTTAATTTTAATCTTTGAAGGACATGGTTTTCCTCCTTTCCAGCTTCTCTACTATTACAAATAAAAGGACCCAATTGGTCTTTGATCTTGAGATGGGCTTTCTTTTTGGCTTTAACAAAGTTTACCTCATCTGAATTTATTATCTACCTGTAGTACTCCAGGGAAAATAACCTCATTGGGAGGTATTTAGGTTGTTTGTATGGGGCCAGCTCGCAACCATAAATCCTGATATTAGTGTGGTTTTGGTACAAGTACCAATCTCGCACCTAATGATTGATGTTTAGATGAAGGACTCTCCTAATCTCAGGACTGAGTCTTGCTGGAGGGGTTCCACTGAGCATGGTCATCACAGGGTGGACAAAGGAATCTATGAATTCATCGTATGAATAGGGGGAGGGACATTGATGAATCAATGGGGTCCAGATGATGACTAATTTTGGTTGGCCCTTGGTGTCCAATTTTTGCAAGGTAAGTGGGAATATGTCTGATTGGTAATATAGGAAAAGGTGATAGAAGACAAAGGAGTATTTGAAGACTCTGTCATTACTCATTCTAAAGAACTATTCATGCATCCTGTCCGCTATGAACTGAGCATAGTCATATATGATAGGAGGAGGCTACCCTGGAGTGTATATGGATATGAAGGCTAAAATAATCTCATCAATATATTCACTAGTGGTATAACCCAGGACACTAGTGTTGGGCGGATAAATCCTTCTTGCGGACAAGACCAATCTCCCTAGTATCTATGGATATCTAGCAACAAGCAAACCAAACAAATTCTATCTTTCTCTAAATATTGTGATTTATAAATAAAAGCCAAGAGATGTTTTAGACCCTACCTCAAGTCCAGTGCTAGTTTGTGGAAGCCACGCTCCGTTCGTCCAAATGAGCTCCCTTTTAAAGAACCTACAAACACAAATAGGCACACATCAAATAACACCTGCATAGCCAATATAATAAACCATATTTATCATGATGATCAAGGAATTCATGAAATAAACCATAGAAGACAATTTATTGAGAAAAATGAATCTAATTGTATTAACTTTAAACAAAGAAAAACTTTACAACCTTGGTGCCTTGATGCTGTACAAGCTCCTCCCAGGGTCCAGCAAGAATCTCCTCTACTTTGACAAGTTTCACTCTCTTCCCAAAGAAGCCAAAAGGTATGTAATCTCTCCTCTCAAGCTCAATTAGGAAGTCTAAATTCCAACAGCATTTACCCTAAAAAATGTTTAGCTTTTAACCTCCCTAGCAACCAGCCCAATGCCTCAATTTATAGTGCAGAGGAGGGAAGTTACTAGGTCCACCTTCAAAGGGATAGAGTCCTCCTTCAAAGGGATAAGCTCCTCTCATCAAGGGGTTAGCTCCTTTAGTTATGGGATGCATGAACCACCTGGGAGCGAACTTGCCACCTCAAGATTCCTTCTAGAAGCATCCAGAATTAATCCAAAGTGAGTTTTTAATAATAAACTTGCACCTTTTTGACTTTTACAGGGGTCCGCACCCACTCCTTTAGAGACATAGCGGGCAGGTCTGCAGGTAACATGACCAAGGGGTGCGGGACCGCAGGTAATGCTAAGAGAAAGCGTGGAACTAGAGTTTTAGAGATTTTCAAGGAATTTCTCTCATTTTTAATTCTTGACATGAAGAGCTGAGGTTTGAGACTTGCAAAGGAGGACAGTATGAGTGGTGATAGACTCACACTGACTGCAGAAAGTCATGGTGACAATATTTTGTGTAACAGATTGCCCCCTAAAGTTCGAAGTCTGTAGTAGATGAGGATTTCATTTATCATCTAAGAAGAGTGAAGTACTTTATCATTTCGAGGATCATCTTGTGGAGAGCCTGGTTGGAACCTGTAAAAACATTCAATACAAAATATATATATGAGATCATATCATCGTTGAGGTAGGCATTCCCATACTCAGATCAAAACTGACTAGAAAACTAACTAAACTGCTTTGATATAGGAATGATCTTGCAATACATCACAAGTATAGACACATGTAGACACATTATGGACGTAGCCATTTGTTTATGAATAGTCCACTGTATAATGAATACAAAATTCCTCGCAACCTGGATGGTGGAAACTAGATCCAGGGTCTTGATTTCTACTTCCCAAAATAGTACGATTCTATCCATGTGAATGAATGTGTCGAAGTCAAACATGGTAGAAACCACTTGATTACCAGTCAATGATGTAAACTGTTAACAAGTGTGAGAGAAACCACCATTAATTTCAATGGCTCTCAAAGTACTCAGTACAATCCAAGAAAAGTGAATAGATGAGTTGATGTCGAACATGTCACGGAATCCTTTGATCGAAGGTCAATGATGCATCCTACCGTCAAAAGCACGAAACCTGCCATTGAGGCATGCAGATCCCAAGGTACTGACGATTTCTAGATCATCTTTCTAGATAATGAGCTGAAGTTGATAGAAAGTGATCCATCGTAGGCAAGCCCAAAACACGAAATCATAGATCAAGTTTGAAGAAATATAGTTGCAAGGACTGACTCAGGGATGGTCAAGATGGATGACAGATATTTTGCAGATGAATGGTTTATTTTCACTAACCTCTTGAACAAATAATGACACTACAGATGGTTTGGTGACAATTGACCCAAAGCTAATACCCAGAAACCGGTTGAAGACTTTCAATATGGGTTGATTAACTTTTAGGCAAAGGATTTCTCAACCCAGGTGAAAAAAAAGTGTCATGTTCAAGAGTGGTTAAATGTTTTTCTGAGACACAAAGTACGAAAAACAGGTTCGTTTTTCTCTCTTTTCCTCCACCATTTCTGGCAAGTACCTCTTTATTTTTAACAAGCTTGAGGAGGATAACATTTGCTTGATTATAAGCTCATCCTTCGGATGAATCCAACTTAGTTTAAATTTGAACCCTAAGAAGGAGTGGTCCGTTCCTGTTTGTAATTGAACAGGTCCTTCACTGTTAAATTTTAACGAGTCCAATATAGGAGAAACTCGGCGTTTTTCATTTTTAGGGAGTCGGAAGAAAAACTTAAGAAAACTCCATGGTTGTCCTTTTTCGTAAATTTGTGTCTCCCAAGCTCGAAAAAGTATAAAATAATACTTGAGAGAACCACTTGACCATTATGATCAAGGAGTACTTTTCATAATTAGTGTCTCTGATCTGAAAAAGTAAAAAAGTGACCAAAGACACGTCATTTTATAACCAATATCGAATTTGAAATGACAAAAATTCGGCAATCTTTTCATGTTTATACGGTCAGAAAAGAGCTGTAAGTGGACCGTCTTTTTAATTCCATTTTAACGAGCTTAAAAAGAAAAAATCGGCATCTTTTCATATTTCAGGAGTCAGAAAAGAGCTTAAAGATGGATCTAATGTTTTTGTTGAAAATGATCAATTTTGCCTGAAAAATCCGATATCCTGCACTTAAACTCAAACATTGCTCATACCTGTTTAAAATAAATAAAAATGCTTCAAAATTTACCTCTTTAAAGTGAAAAATAAACAAATTAAAATTTTATTTATTCAAAAAAGCTTATAAAAAGGGCTTTTGTAAATTCATTTTTACCGTTTGACTTCAGAGTGAGAAAGAGAGCTTTTGGGTAAGAAACTTCCCGTGAAGATTGCGGAAAATTCGTCTGTTGGAATCAAACACCGTCACCTCCAGGTAATCCACATCACCTTACTCTTGCATTTCAACATTTGAAATTTGTTTTTAGGTTTATATTTTGATTTTTAGGAAGAAATTTGTTTAAAAGTCCGCTCGCGGGGGTCCGTAGGCGCGGAACGCGAAACCTGCAGACACCGACTTTTTCGTATGCAGGGAAAGCCAGGGGCTCGCACCAGCTGTTTAGGTTGAGTGCGGACCTACACACTGTCTCTAACTTAGAGAGTGCAGTCCCCATGGCATAGGTTTTATAATTCCAAATTCTTCAAATTCTCCCAAAAACTTTGATTTAAAATGTTCTAACCCACCTTTTCTTTCAATGTAGGGTATACATCATGCTTAGCTGGCGGGAACGGGAGCACGAAGATGTGGACCTCGCTGCAATCAATCATCAACCTTCAATTGATGCATTAAAAGCATGTGGGTTATTTAAATTCTGGGCCATACTTGGCATGAGGGCCCAGGTGGACTTTCTGCAGTGGCTGGTAGACAGGTGGAATGTACAGGACCAGTGTTTCATTATTGGTGGCCAGAGGACATTTACTTTTTGACTGGTTTTCCCAAAAGAGGTGAACAATTGACTCTATTCGGGACTAGGCCAGGTGGCTAGTTTGTCGATAGTCTCCGGTTAGAGTTTTGTAACGACCAAACCAAGGACAAAGGGATTGATATCAAAACCATTTCCCGTCCTGAACTCAAAGTGATTGCATTTACTGTCACCAGACTCTGCGGAAGCGCAGCACTGCATATGGCCACCGGATCCCAAATGCGGATGGAAGTAGACTGTTTTCGAGGCACCATCTTCAACTGGTGAGAAGCTGTGTTGGTTAATATAAAAGGCCAACTGACTAGAGCCAAGAATGGACAGCTAAAAAACTTTGGATATGGTTTCTTAGTTGTGAGTTTTGGTCTAGAGAGGGTCCCAATGTTGGTCCCACAGCATCTTTCCGTTGAAGTTGGACTTCCCCGAGAGCCCAAGCTGATGCATTGGGTTGCAGTTATGGCCCATCATCCTGAGGAGGGTTCAGAGGTTGTTCGATTGTTGAGCCTCAAACCTGCACTCATTTACCTATCCTCCCAACAGCTTTTTCCTACTCACTTCTCTCTTTTGTCATCATTTCCTCCATCAACTTGTTCAATTCATTGCATTATATGTCTTTTTAACATGATTTGTTGACTGTGCTAATGATTGACTGTTGGTTTAGAATTTTGGTACAAGTGCTGCAATTCCGCAGCTAATACAGCGTTTCCGCAGCCGATCTCCAATTCCGCAGCCGATCAGAGATTCCGCAGCCATTTTCTTGTTTGCTATGTTCCACATGTCCTCCAAAGGAAAGGGCCACATGGGCAAGTTGGTATGACTGTGTACATGGTTCGTGTGCTATCAGCTAAGCCAACTCGCTCATATATACCCCTGGTCAACGCAGATGTAACCACGGTCAAACAACAAGGTTTCAACCAGTGGCACGGCTTTGCGTGAGCAGGTGAAGCACGTAACCACAACCGGCATCTTTTTCGAGCCACGAAGACGGCAGGGGACAAGAATCTAACCGTGGATTTATCATCCATGATGACCGTTTCCTCAAACAGTGCACGGTGCTGCTGCGTGTCTTTTGCACAGTTAAATAGTTAGCTGGTTGTTAGCTTAGTTTACGCAGAAGAGAGTTTGTCTCTGCTGCAATAAATAAAGCGTTTGCATACGCTTAGTAGTTAGTCTTCAAGTTTAGTTTTTGGCTGTAATCATTTTGTTTATAAAACTCTGTTTTAAAGACTGTTTTATACAGCGTTTACACTTTTGTATTTTGTGACATGCTGATTTAATATCAAGAAGACTGTTTTGCTCCTATCCGTGTAGCTGATTTTTAACTGGTTGAGTAGATGGAGGGCCCCCGTCTGCCACAACCTATGTACAGTAGTTTTTAATTTCATTTTCCTGCACTTCTTTTTGTTTTCATTTTCACATGTATACTAATGTACAGTTTGATTTCTGCAATTTTCATTTCTTTTGACATGTATAATATTGTACAGTTTGAATTATGCCTTTACATTCCCAGCATTTTTCAGAACTGATCAGTTTGTTCTTGCAGGTGTGTTAGGAGCCCGGGATAGTGTGTTTTTCCTTCTTTTTATCACTAGTGGCATTTGAAGTTGTCTTATCTAAACTGCTGATTTTTACCTTGACTTGCATTAGTTTCATTGCTTAGTTTACTTTATCAGGTTTTGTCAAGTTGCTAATCTCTTGATGGTTCTCTTTATCATAATTCACTAACTTTCGTGGGACCAAAATATCATTTAATTGCAGCTTGGTTTATTTAGTTTTGGACTCATATTGCTAATTCACTCCTAACTCTTTTTCACATGATCAATTTAGCTAAAGGCAGAATGTTAAGGGAGAATTAAGTAGTGTGATTTGTCACTTAATCTTTGCATTGCTTTAGATTCAATAGAGGGGTTAGAGTAGTGTTCTTTCTTTCAATTGAGTTAATGTAGATGTCATTTTCATTCTTATCAGCAGTAAAGGTATTGGACTAGCGCCATTGGTCTTTTGTTTGATGCTTTACTTTCATTTGAAGCTTTAATTTCATTCCAAGTTATTGTTCAAGTTTTCTCTTTAAATTTTAAGAAGCATTTAGAAATCGCCATATACACACACATTCACTCACTTGTTTATAACTTCATCACATCACATTAGGAAGATAAGTCAAACACGAACTCAAAACGACAAAAAGAACTAGGACAGGCTGCTTAAGTATATATTGTATACTTCACTTCATCAGCTTACGAGCCCCGGGTTGACAATTTATGATAGCAATTTAGACAACACTAAATTGACCAAACATTTTGGCGTCGTTGCCGGGGAAGTGAAATTAGGTAGCCAATTTCTAAAAAAATTAAGAAAATTTCAAGAAAGGGAAATTGATAACCTCTCAAAGTATGTTCTCCTCTTGCACCTAGAGTGATCTGGAGGATCAGAAAAGAGAAAGTTATTGGTTTAATTGTTTCTTAAGTATGCTCTCTTCTTGCACCTAGAGTGACCTGGAAGATCAGAAAGAGAATTATTAGCCTGACTTGAAGAAAAAATAAAAAAAAAATGACATGCATAGAGCTAGAGATTCTAGGGGAAGGTTTTTAGCTAGAGCCAAGAGTTCGATTTTTACAAGTCCATCTACTTCAAGGAATAGACAAGAGACACCTCCCTCATCTCCAACTGACACTCCTAGCCCTAGGATTCCTGGAATTCAAGAGGCAAGAATTGACTCTCCCACACCTTCTATTGAATTTGAATCAGAAAGAGATCCTTTCCTTCCTTCTACAGAAAGACCAATCGTAATTGAAGAAGTAGAATCATCTGAAGAAGAGGGAGAAATTCCTTCTCATTCACCCTTTGTAGAAGAACCAGAAGACTCTGAAGTCTCTAGGGAAACCATTATGACAGAGGAAGGAGGTGGTAGAGGTAGAGGTAGAGGAGGAGGAGGAGGAAACAATGGAGGAGGTAGAGGTAACATTGGAGGAAATAGGGATGGGGATAACTCATTTGGGTTTCCTATCGTCGATGAGGATTCCCGAGCCACTATGAAAAACATATCACCATCTGTCCTCCCAAACTTCCATGGGTTAAGAACTGAGGACCCTGAAACATTTTTATTTGAGTTTGAAGTCGTATGTCGAACTTATGACTATTTGGATGACACTCAAAAACTCAAATTGTTCCCTTCCACATTGAAAGGACAAGCTTTGAAATGGTTCATGGGGTTACTCACTCAATCCATTAGGTCTTGGAATGATATGAAACAGACATTTTTGGATAGGTACCTAGACTATTGTATGCCTACCAATCACAAGGATGAGGTATTTAAAATGGTACAAAGAGAAGATGAGAACTTAGAGGATTTACTCGAAAGATTTCAATATAACCTGAAAAGAGAAAAAATGAGTAGCTTGGATGAGGAGACCTTGAAAGCCCTCCTATTAAAAGCCATTAGAGATGAATGGATAGACATTCTGAACATGATGGGGAAAGGAGATATATCTCAACTTTCACTCAATGATATAGCAGAGCTATGTATCCATCTCTCAAGGGGCAAATCAAAAACTCAAAAAGGGCCTAGAGATCCTTCTCTCCTCAGAGCAAATAAATCTGCAACTGGATCAGTAAGTAGGGCTGAGATCGGCAATATGCTTGATGAATTCAAAACTGACATCTTAGGGAGTCTTAGTGAACAATTAGACACCCTTAAGATCCACAATAAACAGAAAGCAGAAGCCGAGGCCTTGGCCATCTTTTGCCCGAAATGTAGGAAGAAACATGCTTTAAGGGAATGTCCCTTGGAAGCACAAGTTGTGGAAACATGTGTAATTTGCTCAGAAAACCATGAGACCAAGGATTGTCCTTCAATCCCTGGGCTCAAAGCAGTCTTTCAAGAAGATCGAAATACACTTGAATCTCTCTGTTTTGTTGCAAGGAGACCTTGGCAGGGGCAAAAAAATCAAGGGTTTAACAACTCTATGAATTTTCAACCCCAACCAAATTGGAATCCTTGGCAACAACCTTGGCCTCAACCTCAAAATCCTTTTCAATCATGGATGCAAAGCATGCAAAATCCTTATGGGAGATTTGCTCAATTCTATCAATATCCTCCATCTTTTCAAAACCAGCAAGCTCCACAACTTCCAAATCAAAGTCAACAACTATCATTGCCATTCCCTCAACAACAACAACCTTCTCCACAAAATCAAAATTCTCAACTCTTGCTTCAATCCCAACAGAAGTCAAATCAACTTCCTTCTCAGCCATTGCCAAACCCCAATAATAGGAACCCTCAAAATGCTTACATGATGGAAGGTCAACCATTCCCTACCTATATGATTGTTCCTCTCAATGAAGTACAACTCAGATCAGGTAGAATCCTAGATCAACCTTCTATAAATGTTCAACAGCCAAGCATTTATGAGGAAGAGTCTCTTAAAGATAATAAGGGTTTTGAAGCATCCCTTCAAAACCCAAACACTCAAAAAGAAAAAGAAAAAGAATCAACCCCCACAACTCCCATAGTTGAACAACCTACATCTTTGGCCACACCTCCTTTTCCTGAAAGGTTACAAATTGACAAAGGAGTGGAAAAGCAAATTTGGTTGCCTGACTATAATTTTCTAGATGAATTGAAGAATGTCTGTATCAAGATTCCCTTGTTACAAACCATTAAAGAGATTCCCATTCTAGCAAAAACAATAAAGGAGTTGAGCCTTAAAAGACCAGGAAGGAAACCAAGAGATACCAGAAGGATCCACCTGGTAGGAAAAATTGCAGATATCATGATGGGAAAGATTACCATGCAGAAATATGTAGATCCCGGTAGTCCAATTGTCAAAACACATATCAATGGGGTAGAAATACCAAATACTTTGATTGATTTAGGGGCTACTATCAACATTATGAGTAGACAGACCATGGACCAGTTAAAACTTCCTAACCTTCTCTTTACACCTACTTTACTGCAACTTGCAGATCGATCAATCATTAAACCTGATGGTGTATTGGAAGACATTCCAGTCTCCCTAGACTCTTGGGAATATCCAGTTGATTTTATGATTTTAACTCCCAAGAACAATCTAGGAGGACATCCTCTTATTTTAGGAAGACCTTGGCTAGCCACAGCTGATGCTTTCATAAGCTGTAGGTCTGGGGATATGTATATTTCTGATGGCAATTCAACAAAGAAGTTCAATATGTATCCTCCAGCGAAAGCAATTACAGAAATAGGAGATAATGAGTGGGTTGATGATGAAGATACTATACAACCTGTCTTTACCATTTCTGAGATTAGTGAAGATAGTCAAATTCTGAAAACATTAGAAAATTTTGAACCATCTTCAGAATATGACTCTACACAATTTCAGTTGGATTCTGACATAGAGTGTCTATCATCTAGACAAATGTCTCTTTTCTCTATGGAAGAATTTGGTAGTTATGCCATTGAGATCTTTTCAGGAAAAACATTAAACATTAACAAAAACTTGGAAAAATCCCAACAGGAAGAGCTAACCAAAGTCTTGCAAAGACATTCTACTGCTTTCGCATGGGAGTATACCAACATGAAAGGTATTGACCCTAAGAGTTGCATTCATCACATCTACATTGAGGAAAACAGTAGACCAATCAGACAACCTCAAAGAAGGATGAATCCAAACCTTAGGGAGATAGTGAAAGAAGAGCTCCAAAAGTTACTCAATGTAAACTTCATTTACCCCATTTCAGATAGCCGATGGGTTTCTCCCCTGGTTATAGTACCTAAAAAGAATGGTAAATGGAGGGTTTGCATTGATTACAGAGAATTGAACAAAGCAACCTTGAAGGATCATTTTCCTTTGCCCTTTATTGATCAAGTATTAGATACTTTAGCAGGCAAAAAGTATTTCTAATTTTTGGATGGTTTTAGTGGTTACAATCAAATTCAGGTAGCACCTGAAGATCAGGACAAAACCACATTTACTTGTCCATGGGGAACTTTTGCTTACCGAGTACTTCCTTTTGGATTATGCAATGCACCCGCTACATTTCAAAGGGATGTACTAGGAATCTTTTCAGATCTAATTCATGATTGTGTAGAGGTCTACATGGATGATTTCACAGTTTATGGTAACACATTTGAAGAAGCATTAGAAAATTTGGAAAAAGTCCTAATTAGATGTAAAGAAACAAATCTTTCATTAAGTCATGAAAAATGTTTTATGATGTTTACTGAAGGGATTGTTTTAGGACATCATATTTCAGGAGATGGAATTAAAGTTGATAGATCCAAAGTTGAAGTCATCTCCAAGTTACCTGTTCCAAATTGCCAGAAAGATGTTAGAAGTTTTCTTGGGTTTACTGGATATTATAGAAGATTTATTGAAAACTTCACCAAGATAGCATCTCCGCTCTTCAAATTACTTACCAAAGACTGTGAATTCAAATGGGATCCTGAATGTCAGTCTGCATTTGAAACTTTAAAGACTAGAATATCTGAAGCACCCATTTTGAGAGGGCCAAATTGGAAACTCCCTTTCCACATTTCTACTGATGCTTCAGATACAGCTCTAGGAGCTATCTTGGGACAAAAGGATTTGGTCCCTTATGCCATTTATTACACCAGTAAAAATTTGACTCCCACTGAGTTAAATTACACTGTGACTGAAAAAGAATTCTTAGCCGTTGTTCATGCAATCAACAAGTTTAGACATTATATAACCGGATATGAAACTTTTGTCCATACTGATCATTCTGCAATTAGATATCTTATGAACAAACCTGTTACTAATGGCAGAGTTACAAGATGGCTTTTACTTTTACAAGAATTCAACATTACTGTGTTAGATAGACCAGGGAAACAAAACACAGTAGCTGATTTCTTGTCTAGAATCCAAAACACTAACGAAGATTCTCCTGTAGAGGATAAGTTTCTAGATGAATACTTGTTTGCAGTAACTACCAAAACTCCTTGGTATGCAGATATTGCTAACTATTTAGTTACAGGGAAGCTACATCCACACTTATTTCCTAATGAGAAAAGGAAAATCATTCAAGAGAGTTCACATTATTCTTGGATTTCTAATGAATTGTTCAAAACAGGGCCAGATTGTATGATCAGAAGATGTGTTCGGGAAGATGAAATGCCTGACATCCTTAAGGCATGTCATGATGAACCATGCGGCGGACACTTTGCTGACAAGAGGACGGCCTATAAAATCCTTTCTTTAGGATATTATTGGCCTTCTCTCTTTAAAGATACAAAGCAATATGTTAGAAGGTGTGACAGCTGCCAAAGAGTTGGGAGACCAACTCCTTCAAATGAAATGCCACTACAACCGTAGGTATGCATCGAACCCTTTGAGAAATGGGCTCTAGATTTCGTTGGACCTATTAATCCACCATCTAAGCAAAAGAAGTATATATTGGTTTGCACTGATTATGTTACTAAGTGGGTAGAAGCCAAGGCATTGCCTTCTGCCACTGAAAATTCAGTTGTTCAATTTCTTTTTGAGGATATTTTTACTCGTTTTGGTGTCCCAAGAGAAATTGTGATAGATCAGGGAAGTCAATTTACATCTAAATTGATGGAGAAGCTGACGGAGGAATAAAAAATCAAGCACAGAACATCTACTCCATACCATCCGCAAGCAAATGGTCAAGTGGAATCTACAAATAAAGTTCTTGAAAGCATCATCACCAAGACTGTTCATCTTCACAGAAGAGATTGGGCAGAAAGGCTTCCTGAAGCCTTATGGGCCTATAGAACTACATGGAGGAACACAACAGGACATTCTCCCTATGAACTTGTTTATGGGAAAGAAGTCCTGTTCCCCATTGAGTTCCAAATCAAGACCTTCAAGATGGCAGTTAAATTGGGGATGAGCCTATCAGAAGCCCAAAAACACAGAATGGACCAGCTAAATGAGCTAGATGAAATAAGACAAGATGCAATTCTAAGGACCGATCTAGTTCAACACCAAAGAACTAAGTGGCATGATCGACACATCAAAGAAAGAAAGTTTCAGAAGGGAGATTGGGCAGTATTGTTTGATTCCAAGTTTAAGGACTTCAAAGGAAAATTTCAAACTCATTGGCTTGGGCCATATGAGATTGATGAAGTCTTTAACAATGGAGCAGTTCGAGTGAAGACCATTGATGAGTTTCAAACTCCTCTCATTGTGAATGGCCACCGATTGAAAGTCTACCACAAGCCACTCTCAAAGGAGGAATTCGTTAAATTGTTTCAAGAAGATTCTGCAATGAGGCTGGTGGAGAAGAATTCTTCTCCTCCATCAGCCTAGTCTTTGTTTCTTTCAATAAAAAAAAAAAGAAAAAAAAGAAAAAAAAAAGGTCTCTTGTATAAGCCTGAAAACCAATCTTGGATTGGCGGTCTTATGCAGAAAATATAAAGTGAAAATCAGGGTCACCTGACACTTTATATTTTCCAAAAAAAAATCTCTCTCTTTCTCTTTCCATTTCATCCGCCATTTTGTCCATCCCATCCGCCATTTCATCCATCTCATCATCTTCATTCCACTTCATTTTTCTTCCAGATCATTCATTCCATCTCATTTCCACCAATAAAGTCCCTCTTAGGACTATTCCATTCAGTTAAGTTTGTTCTAATCATCTTTGTGCAGGCAGAAAAGTGTTGATTGCAGTTTCCGCAGCTGATACAGAGTTTCCGCAGCTCATACACTCTGTCTCTGCAATCAAAGCAATTCTGTTTTCAAAAAGGAAAATTTACAGTTAGAGGTATCATCATCAAAAGAGCAGCAAGGATACATAGCACCTACAAGGCCAGAAAGCAATCAAAAGTTAGCCAACATAATCAACAAAGGGATCAAATGCAAATGTATGAAGGTATGTTCCAAATTTTTAACTAACAGTTTGATATCATTTATGTATGGTTTTCAAATCATGGTAGGAGGCACTTAATGTAATGATTGACAAGATCCTCGTCCACTCCTCGTCCATGATTCTGCGTAATCCACCTCACCACCTTCCTAACGGTCCCTAATTACTATTGATTCGAACTTAATACGAACTGCTCTTCCATTAACTACTCGTACCTCAGTGACGTGTACTGGTGTACTACGGCTCTTCAAATGATCATTTCCGCAGCCAAGTGTACGCAGCCACCCGACGTTCAGGGATTTGGCCATTGTATCCTCTACTCATAACTCCACTTCTCGCATGCATAACCTCATCTTCGTATTGTTATCTACTCCCTCACTCCACCGTTTTCACTCTCGTTTCCATACACCACTCTGTTATAGCCGTAATTCCCACTGTTGAGCACTGTTTTCCCGTGAAGCTTTCTCCTCCAGCATTCAAACACCACTGTCAGAGCTGCAAGTGAACTGATAACCGAAATGGGAAAATTGTTAAGAGCAGAACCGAAGGGTTCGAAATTTTTAGAGGGTTACCCACAGATAAAGGAAGCACTGTAGAAAGCCAAATGGTTGAAGT
This sequence comes from Pinus tabuliformis, assembly GCA_031772625.1. Lineage (NCBI taxonomy): Eukaryota > Viridiplantae > Streptophyta > Pinopsida > Pinales > Pinaceae > Pinus > Pinus tabuliformis. Next base: position 1,704,924,371 of record CM062819.1, read on the forward strand.
TCATTCAGAAGTTTAAAGGGTACAATAAAGAGGTGACAAAGGCATTTTCCCGGTCATTTAATGGAAATACTGTGGAGATAGGAGACCTGCAGTTCACCATAACAGAGAGCACCTTGGCCACAACAACCAATTTGCCTCAAAAAGGAGAACGTTGGTTCAAAAATAGAAAAGTTGAAGATCAAGAGTGGAAAAATATGCTCAAGAATCCAGGTATGGATACCTCCATTTTCACTAAGGGAATCCCTGTACGTGTCATTAAGGAAGAGTGGACTTCATTACTGTTGCTTATTCAAAAAATTTTAACATGTGAAGGCCGCTTCGGTGTCATGTATGTATACCATGCAAGAATCATGATGCACTTTATGAATGACCATGCTATCAACCTACCTTATTTCTTGTTAGCTAGTCTAAAGAAGATGAGTGAAACTGTTCAGAAACACGTGGGAAACATTGAACCCCACTTGTCTCATCATGGACTCATTAGAATTTTAATTGAGGAGCAGTTGAAAACTAAAAATGATACATGGGAGAAGTTTCTAGTTAGAAACCATTTTCAAGAGATAGCCGAAGCCTCTAGCAGCTCTCCTAGGATACCCAAGAGAAGTAGGAGAGGAGGGAGAGAAGTCACTGCCCAAGAAACTGCTGAAGAAACTGTTCAAGAAACTGTCCAAGAAATTGTTCAAGAGGAAAAGAAAAAGGGAGGCAGAACTAAGAGACAAAAGAGGGATAAAGGGAAAGCCATTGTGCAAGAGTCATACCCTTCACCTGAGCCCTCAATTGAAGAAGAATCCCAAACACTAGCTGATAGACTTGCTCAACTCCATGCTACTGCCCTCTCCAAAAAGAAACAAAAAGAAAAACAAAACAATTAGCCAAAGAGTACTAGCATGCAAGTGAGAAGAAGCAGTAGACTTATAGAGAAGAAGAGTGTGACTAAAGAGAAACAGTCCCATTTCATTGATTTGGGCACACTTGAGAAGACTCCAATTCGGCTAGATATTGAGCTAAGTCCTCAAAGAGAGGAAAGTCCTTTCTAGCAAGAGAGAGAAAGCAGTTTTCAAGGATTTGAATTTAGGCCAAGACAAACACCTGACATTGACCCTGACCAGCAGGAGGCATATGATTATTTGGAAACATTAGAGCAATCTGTTGCCGGTCCTAGCACTGTCTTGCCCCTTGAACAACAGGTTCAATCTCTGAAGCAAGAAGTATTTGAGCTAGAAGTCCTGAATCGCCATATCAAACAGGAAAACGAAGCATTGAGAGAACAGAGCAAAGTGGACAAAATGGTCCACGACAACACAATGCTTCATTTGGGTCTTTGGCAGAGAAAGAACAGGAAATTGAAGAGGAAATGCAAGAAATTGAGCAGGGCCTTGGTTAACTTGAAATTCAGGTGCTTGGTTAGGAAACCAAGAGCAAATTTGGCAACAAGGAGGAAAAGGAGAAGGTTGGATGTCTTGGCAGAGGCATCTGAACATGTGGACTGAAAGATTATGACAAAGTTTTGGTTGCATGAGGACATGCAACACCCTCACAGTGGGGGTATGTTGAGCCTCAAACCTGCACTCATTTACCTATCCTCCCAACAGCTTTTTCCTACTCACTTCTCTCTTTTGTCATCATTTCCTCCATCAACTTGTTCAATTCATTGCATTATATGTCTTTTTAACATGATTTGTTGACTGTGCTAATGATTGACTGTTGGTTTAGAATTTTGGTACAAGTGATGCAATTCCGCAGCTAATACAGCGTTTCCGCAGCCGATCTCCAATTCCGCAGCCGATCAGAGATTCCACAGCCATTTTCTTGTTTGCTATGTTCCACGTGTCCTCCAAAGGAAAGGGCCACATGGGCAAGTTGGTATGACTGTGTACATGGTTCGTGTGCTATCAGCTAAGCCAACTCGCTCATATATACCCCCGGTCAACGCAGATGTAACCACGGTCAAACAACAAGGTTTCAAGCGGTGGCACGGCTCTGCGTGAGCAGGTGAAGCACGTAACCACAGCTGGCATCTTCTTCGAGCCACGAAGACGGCAAGGGACAAGAATCTAACCGTGGATTTATCATCCACGATGACCGTTTCCTCAAACAGTGCACGGTGCTGCTGCGTGTCTTTTGCACAGTTAATTAGTTAGCTGGTTGTTAGCTTAGTTTACGCAGAAGACAGTTTGTCTCTGCTGCTATAAATAAAGTGTTTGCATACGCTTAGTAGTTAGTCTTCAAGTTTAGTTTTTGGCTGTAATCATTTTGTTTATAAAACTCTGTTTTAAAGACTGTTTTATACAGCGTTTACACTTTTGTATTTTGTGACATGCTGATTTAATATCAAGAAGACTGTTTTGCTCCTATCCGTGTAGCTGATTTTTAACTGGTTGAGTAGATGGAGGGCCCCCGTCTGCCACAACCTATGTACAGTAGTTTTTAATTTCATTTTCCTGCACTTCTTTTTGTTTTCATTTTCACATGTATACTAATGTACAGTTTTATTTTTGCAATTTTCATTTCTTTTGACATGTATAATATTGTACAGTTTGAATTATGCCTTTACATTCCCAGCATTTTTCAAAACTGATCAGTTTGTTCCTGCAAGTGTGTTAGGAGCCCGAGATAGTGTGTTTTTCCTTCTTTTTATCACTAGTGGCATTTGAAGTTGTCTTATCTAAACTGCTGATTTTTACCTTGACTTGCATTAGTTTCATTGCTTAGTTTACTTTATCAGGTTTTGTCAAGTTGCTAATCTCTTGATGGTTCTCTTTATCATAATTCACTAACTTTCGTGGGACCAAAATATCATTTAATTGCAGCTTGGTTTATTTAGTTTTGGACTCATATTTCTAATTCACTCCTAACTCTTTTTCACATGATCAATTTAGCTAAAGGCAGAATGTTAAGGGAGAATTAAGTAGTGTGATTTGTCACTTAATCTTTGCATTGCTTTAGATTCAATAGAGGAGTTAGAGTAGTGTTCTTGCTTTCAATTGAGTTAATGTAGATGTCATTTTCATTCTTATCAGCAGTAAAGGTATTGGACTAGCGCCATTGGTCTTTTGTTTGATGCTTTACTTTCATTTGAAGCTTTAATTTCATTCCAAGTTATTGTTCAAGTTGTCTCTTTAAATTTTAAGAAGCATTTAGAAATCGCCACATACACACACATTCACTCACTTGTTTATAACTTCATCACATCACATTAGGAAGATAAGTCAAACACGAACTAAAAACGACAAAAAGAACTAGGACAGGCTGCTTAAGTATATATTGTACACTTCACTTCATCAGCTTACGAGCCCCGGGTTGACAATTTATGATAGCAATTTAGACAACACTAAATTGACCAAACATTGATTTCCTCCTGAGTATTTTCATTGGTTGGAGAACCAAATTTTTTCGATTTATGATTTTCCTTATGCTGGGATGGATTATCGTGGTGACCTAGACATGGCTCTTCCACCATGAGAGCAATGGGATGACTCAGGTAAGATCATTTTCAATGTTTTCTAATTTTTTTTATTTTTTTTTAAATCGTCTAAAAACTAATAGTAAAAAGTTTCAAATGCAGATGTAGGTCCACGGCGACCAGCCACTCTCCAGCCCTATGAGAGGAAACAGCCAGCTGCAGCAGCACCAACCCCATGGGATGAATCTACAGAGACCCTGGCTGAATTGGAAAACCATCTAGAGCGTTTGACAGTAGACATTCTAGAGACTAGCATAGATGACATTCCTCTTAGGCTACAACGCTATGTGATTGGGGTCCTAGGACCTTTCAGGCGGTTCCTTTGTAGGGTGGCTCGTACAGTGGTTTCTTATCGTGATCATCACCAGTGATAGGATGATCGCCTGTTGTAGACTCATATGACATTTTTGCTTTTTGTACTTATCATTTTTGTCGATCATAAGGTGTTTTTCAACCTATGATCGAAGACGATGTATATTTGACACACTTCTATGCTATTCTATATCACTATTACTGGCTATCTTGTAAAACATGTTATGGAATGTTTTTAACTTTACTGTTTGATTATTGCAAATGTTTACTTAACATTCGAGAAGCAATTGCATCTACTAATGTATTTAAATATCTTGGAATATGCTGATATTCAATATAGTCAAATTCACGTTCCAAGAGATGAACTCACAAAAATAATCTCAATAACACTATATTTCTAATGGCATAAACTCTATTAAGCTGCAATACAACGAGTTCAGAATCTAACCTCACAATCAAACTCCGAATCCCAAATGAGATGGATTCAGATAATAACTCAATCACTACACTATACTCTGCATTGTTGTTCGTTGTTTGACCAAGGCTTACCCCATGCATAGATACCAACTCATCAGAGGGTGAATAGATAACTCAAGTTGCGGAAGAGATGTTCTGTGTATTACGACAAGCACCATCAGCAAAACCAATGTATGTTTGGAGAGACATCAAAATCTGCAATATCAAGAGTAAAATCAAGATAAGTAGGAAAAATGACAAAAACACTCTCTAAACTAAGCACACTTTTCTAATCTAAAACACACCAGCTAGAAAGAAAACTAATCTAACTAAAATCTCCACACCCAGATTTAAGCATAATATCTCTTCAAGTAAGGACCATTTCTGGGTTTACCTAAAGAGACTCCGTCAAAGTCTACCAATTCATAGGACCCTTTTGCCAGCTTTCACTTAACAACATAAGGACCATGCCACATGGGTACGAATTTTCCAGTGCCTAACTTATCATTTGCTTGATTGTACAGTAAGACTAGGTCTCCTTCCGAAAAATTATGAGGTGTAACATTTCGATCGTACTGAGCTTTAATACGGTTGGCATGAGTTTCGATTGCTAGTGCAACATCACGTCGATTCTCATCTAGCTGAGCCATGTACAACAAACGTTTCTCCTCTTTGGAAGTGGCTGGAAGTAATTCTATGGCCATTTGCTATAACGAGATTTCACATTCAATGGGTAACACAGCTTCCAAACCGTAAACTAGTTGGAAAGGAGTGAAACCAGTTGATGTTTTTACTGAGGTTCGATATGCCCAAAGCCCTTAAAATAACATGTTATGCCAATTCGACCTATGAATCCCAATGATTTGTCGGATCATAATGACTAGAACTTTGTTGATGGCTTCAACTAAACCATTAGCCTGTGGGTAATATGGAGTAGAACTATCGTGACGCATGTCGAGTTGATCTGTTAGTTCAGTCATCATAATGTTTCGAAAATGACGTCCATGATCAATGATAATCACTTTTGGAACACCGAACCTAGCAATTATATGATTGAAAACAAAAATCGCAGCAGTTTTGCCGTCTGCCGAAAATGTAGGCATCACCTCGGCCCACTTGGTAAAATAATCTATTTCAAGGATGATATATGCATGCCCCCCCGGCCGGGTGAGGGTTACATGTAATAAAATCGATACCCCATTTCGCAAAAGGACCGATGGCAATTATAGGGTCGAGAGGAGAAGGTGGAGCGCGCATCTTTCGATCAAAAATTTGGCAGTTGTGGCATTTTCGGACCGTGTCAATACAATCTTTAAGATGGCCAGAAATAGCCAGCACGCAACATCTTTTGGGCTGTGGCAAACCCAGACATATGACCTCCACATGCGCCAGAGTGACAGTCCTTTAGAACCCTTTCAGCTTCCTCATGAGTTAAACAACGTCGCAAAACAGAGTCCGCCCCACGACGATAAAGTGTTTCTCCAATAATTTTGTATTGTTGGGATTGGAATCGTATTTTCCGACGCTGAGTTCTTGAAATTTCAGGCCGAAAGGATTGGTTTTGGATATAAACTATGATATCTCCATACCATGGATCAAGAGTGCTGATAAGAAACAAGGATTCGTCTGCAATGGGCTCTTTCGCCATAGTTTCAGTATCAGCACGCGGGAAGTCACACATCAACTCCGCAAAAACTAAAGATTTCTTTGACTTAGATTTTTCAAACTCCAAGTCAAATTCTTGCAGGATAACAATCCATTTGGAATACTTGCCCCCTAGCAATTGTTTGGTCAAAATATAGATCATAGGGTTGCAATTGGAAATTACAGTAGTTTTGCGTAGTAAAATGTAATGACGAAATCGTTGAACAGCTTTAACAACTACCAAGGCCAATTTCTCCACATGTGAATATTTTAGCTCAGTTGGATTTAAAGTGCGACTAAGGTAATAAATCACATGTTCACTACCAAATTCATCTTCCTGAACTAACACCATTCCAATGGTGGAATGAGAGGCGGCGAGATATAAGAAGTAGTCCTGGTTGTAGTTGGGAGGATGCAAGAACGATGCATGGGTCAACACGTGTTTTAGTGCATAAAAAGATTTGTCAGCTATCTCATCCCAAAAGAATGGAATATTCTGTTTCAACAACCTAGTAACACCCTTTGTGATCTCGACGTAGTTAGGAATGAATCGACGTAAAAAGTTTTCTTTCCCTTGCAAACTTTGGAGTTGGCGAAGAGTCGAAGGAGGAGGCAATTTGATAATAGCTTCAACCTTCGAGGGATCGACACGAATGTCAGCTTTCGAAACAACAAATCCTAGTAAGCGACCCGTTTCTATACAGAAAAAACATTTGTGTGGATTCAACCTAATTCGATAATGCCTACACCTCATAAAGAGTTCTCGTAAATGAATGAGATGATCGGCTCTACGTAATGAATGAGCAGGTAAATAATCGAGATAGGGTTGCATAATGTGCTTGATGTCATGAAACGCGTAAGACATGGCTCTTTGAAAAGTTGCACCAGCGTTCTTGAGCCCAAAAGGTAATTTGCAATAAGCAAATGTCCCCCATGGACAAATGAAAGCCGTTTTTGGTTGATCAGCAGGTAGAATATTGATTTGATTATAACCGGAAAAACCATCCATAAAGGAGAATATTTCACTGCCGGCACAATCATCAATTATTTGATCGATATAGGGAGTTGGATAATTGTCTTTTGGACAGGCTCGATTAATATCCCTATAATCGATACATATTCTTATCGTCCCTTGCTTTTTGTTAACAGGAACAATATTCGATACCCAATCCGTTAAGGGAATTGGATAAATGAAACCTGCTTTAAGTAATTTTTCAACTTCTGCTTTAATAGCAGCAGCTTTTCGCGGGTGGATCTGATGCAAACGTTGTCGGACAGGTTTAGCATCCGGGTAAGTTTTGATTTCATGAACAACAATTGCTGGATCAATTTCTGGAATTTCCTCATATGACCAGGCAAACACGTCGCAGAATTCTTGAAATAGGGCCTTATATGTTTGAATTTCATCTTCTGTACAAGAGCCACCTATATGAATGTTTTCAACAATTCTGGGTTTAACTGACATGTCAATAGGAACTGTTCAAGAAATATTTCCCAAATTTAACTAAGAATTAGGATTTTGCAATGGATTCTGAGGTTCCTTGACATAATCATCCGTAAAAATAGATGAAAAATCATTTTCAAAATTATCAATCTCAGGTAAGAACGAAGATCTATGATGAAGATCTTCCCATGGTAAATCATCAACAGACAAAATTTCATGAATTTGCTCATCAATATGAAAAAGTTCGGAAAATGTCGTTGAATCTGAGTTTGATGTTGAAAGTGATTCTTCATGGACTACATTCATTAAGTCAATTTCAGTTGAAGAAGGGTCAGAAAACGACTGTACGACTTAATACGCAACTTCATAGGGACTCAAAGGCATAGCATCACCAAATGAATCCATCTCAGATTCGAAAGGTACCATCCAAGGATCATCATAAACAATAGTGTCTAATGAAATCATATGAATGGTTGTAGTAGAAGGCGATACGTTGGGAGGAGGAAAAGAGAAAGTTCCTAGTAAACCAGAATCTTTAACTAGTCCTACTCCAACATCCTTGTAAGGGATAGTTGCTTTGCCGACATGCTGGATACTTTCAGAAGAGGCTGGGTTGGATGAAAAGTAAGTTAGCTGGTCTATAGTTACAATCTTTCCATTATGAGGAAACTTTATAAGCCGAAAGACCAATGAAACAACAGCAGTCATAGCGTAAGACCAACTACGACCCAAGAGAAGGTTGTAATCTAGAGGGGCATCAACCACTTCTACATCTAGATTAACAGTTTTGCCTTCAACTCCTATAGGTAAATCCTGTAGAATGCCAAAAGGATGGAAACCATGGCCATCAAAAGCCTTTAGAATCATCAGGGATTCATTAAGTGTAGGAGAACCAAGTGATCTCCAACACTGGATCAACATAATACACGTTGAAGCTCCCTCATCAATTACAGTCCTATAGCAAGGTCTGTTTTTTACTAACACTGGAATCTGGAAAGCCATTTGATGAGGTAAGCGAGGTGTACTATTTTCTAAATCGAAAATTATAAGGTTCAAGTCCTGAATATCAACAGCTCCTATAGCCGACAATAGCAATTTACGCTGTGCTGGACATGATTGCAGCACCTCCAAAGCCGACATTGCTGAAGGTGAAATAGCTAAATCTTCAACAATGTTATAGTTCTGAGCAGCTCTCGCATGTGGATTGAAAGCTGACTTTCGAAGTATACCCTTAGCGGGTGGTTTGATTACTAAGTCTGGGTTAGGTTTCTCGATCTATAGCGGATCGGAACCAGGAGTTGAAGTTGATGGGTTCGAATTAGAAGATTCTGCTTCCTTACCACCAACAGGACTTTTACTTCCATAATCTTGCGATCGTGTCGCAATCCTAACATGGGACATCATCATTATGGGTTCTTCTGAGGCATTTGAGGAAGAACCTATCATCTTACTATCTTGACTAGGAAAAGGATCCTTCAAGACAACAGGCATTTGAGAACCTTTGACGATTTTCGCAACCTCAGTGCAATGAGGGCAGTCTCTTGTAAAATTCTCTTCATCACAAATGAGACAAGGATAACGAGGATTACGTTTCTCATCAGTAGATTCCATTTTATCTGGTTTCTCTTTCGAATTTTTATCTAATTTATTTTTCTTCTTCCCCTTCTTTTTACCGCCGAATTTTGATTTGGCCGTAGATGACTCTATGACATGAATATCGGTAGAAATTTCCACGGAAGAGTCTCCTGTTGAGGAATCTGGTAAAGTTATGATAGGAGAAGAATTCTTGGAATATTTCTTCTTACTTTTGGTCTTAACTGAACCAATCATACCATCAACGACATGAGACCCTGAAGGAGCTGCAGTTATTTGATTTGGTTTAGGAAGGTCGGGGATTTTCTCGTGTAAAGTACTTGACTATGTATAAACAAGGTCAAGGTACTGAGCTTGAGCAATTACTTGCTCTTCAGTAACGACTCCTACCTTATCTACATCCTCAGTGATTTTAGGTAATAATGATTTAACAAACCATTCTGCTAAGATCTGATCCGGAATAAAAACTTTCACTAACCATCGTCGACGTCTCCATTCATGAATGTGATCTGAAATATAAGTGGACGTTGATTGTTTTAATGAAGTTAATAATTCCGTGCCATTTTCATATCTGACAGGCAACTGAAAATGAGTTAAAAACGAAGTAGCTAACTGACTAAATTTATAAAAAGTGGCTCGCGGTAACTCAATGTACCACTTGGCCAGAAGACCAATTAGAGTGCGTTGAAAAAGATGTAAATGAATTGAATCATCTGAAATGGAGTTAGATGCAAACCAGAGGTGATAAGTCATCACATGGTTCAACGGATCCTCTCCTGATTTACCTTCGAACTTTGGGATGTCACTGGGCAACTTATTCGGCATTGGCGGCTAAAATGGAAGATAATTAATCATATCGTTCATAAGGCATGACAAATCAGGCAAGTCCAAAGTTGCAATGAATGGTAAATGATGATTAGGGTCCCGAAAACCCTGGGTCTTGAGACCAGCCCTAGGAGGAGGATATCCAGGATAACTTGGAATTGGAATTGCATTTGGGATATTATATCCTCTCGGAAGACCAGGATTAACCAGACCGTACTGGGGTTGTTGAGGTTGCTAATAAGTATATCTAGCGTACGGTTGATATTGATAGACTGGGTTCTGCAGAGCATGACCGAATTGGTATTGTCCCTGGTACTATTGATAAGTAAATTGAGGTTGACTTGTGACGACCGTACTTGGACCAGGTTGTCCTACAGGCATTTGAACCGAAGTCTGAATTGTGGGTCCAGACTGAGGTAAATATGCTTGAGGAATTGATGCAGGAAAAGTAGAAACTGGAGCTGTTGATACTCCAGAAGTAGGTGGGGTAGATGGAACAGATGTTGCAGTAGTTGCAGCAGTCGTTTGAGGCGGTGTTCCAGGCGAACTAGGCCCAGGTTGAGAAACTACAGAAGGTGCAGAAGTTTGAATAGTAGGCTGGACAGGTTGCTGGGTTGAACCAAAAACCAAGGGTTGTCCAGATTGAGATGACAACTACACATTCGGTTGCAAGATTTGTTGAGATTGAGATGGATCCCACACTATGTTCATTCTGGGGTATGGACCCATAGAAGGTTGAGCATATTGAGGACCATAACCGGGTTGAGGGTAGGGTTGATAATTCAAAGGTACATTTCCAACTCCTTGGACAAATGATTGACCTGAAGGTGGTTGGAAACCTTGGGTTGGGTTCTGACCTTGAGGTTGATAACCTTGAGGCACGTACAGAAACTGGGGTTGACCTTGAGGAATGTACTATCCCGAAGGTATGTACTGTCCTTGAGGTTGCCCCCCAGGTGGTAACTGGGTACCTTGAGGTTGCCCCCTAGGCGATAATTGAGGACCTTGAGGTTGCCCCCCAGGTGGTAACTGACCACCTTGAGGTTGCGGATTTGGAATGGTACTTGACATCATAAGAATATCTTCTACACTCAACGGTTTAGTTCCGTTATTACCAGTTAATAACCCTTGTTCAATAGGTTGAGGAGATGCTCTTGAAAAAGTACTAGTAAGTGACTGATACCCAGAAGGAACAGAAGGACCGCCATATAAAAATGTTTCTAGAGATTGAGAAAACATGGATGACTGTCTCGACATATTCAAAGGAGGATAATAACCTCTAGGTGTTGGATGAAAAGGAATGCGAGGTGGTGAAAAAATTAGTCCTGGGTTTTCTAGAAAATTGGTCAATGAAAGATACCAAGCGTCCCTCCTAGGTGGACTGTAAAAGATCGATTCATGCTCCCTAAGTTCTATAGCCGGTTGATTTTCAGGGATAGGTATACCTTCTTCTGGAGTAACAAGTTCTTCAATAGCAATAAGTCCAGAAGGAAGATTTTGGGTAATGACTCTTCCTACCCTAGGTGAACCAGGACCACTGGAAGTTGGAGAGGCAAATCCTGATGATGGAGTAGCAGCAGGTTCAGTTTCAGGTTCAGAAATTTTAGGTTCCTCGGCTAACTCACTAGTAGAATAAAAACTACCAGTAACTTCAGAAAATGAAACAGGTTCAATAATATACTCTGGTGCTTGAACTTGATAATTAGGATGCACAACTAAAGAAGATTCTCCTTCTTCTCGTGACCCAAGTCTACTCTCACTAGGAGTTACAAGAGCTCGTAGCCCTTCAAGCTGGCTTGGTGAAAACTCAGGAGGTTGGCCCTGAAGTCTACGGGACTGCCTCTGTAATTCAGCCATGATTAAATATTTTAATTACTTCACACGCAAACAAAGAAAAATCTCAATAAAAACCACCTAAAGTCTCTAAAGAACCAAACAATTTGAAGCACACGCCTAAAGAATCTAGGAGTTCAAACCACAAACAAACAGTAACTTTCCGTACCGAAAACACTAGTTGGTGATGAAATCCAACGTCGCAGAATTCAATACAGAAATGGTGGTTGGAACAATTACCCTGACAACCTGCTTAATGAAATAGACTGGCACAAGTTTCTCCACTAAACTGTCTCGAGTGAAGAGAATCCCCCAGAGAGTCCAAGTGAGTCTAGTTGATGTCTGCTCCAGGTACAGTGGGATCTTCCCTCCACCGTCACCTTAGGAAAGAATCCTATAGATTATGGTCACTATGGTTACCAACGGAAACAAATATACCTGGGGGAATAGTCTGTGATCCGATACACATGCAAGGGCAGAGTAGAAAAGCTCAATCCCCTTGAAGGCTCCTTGACATAATCCAAGGTTTACCAACAAGTGACCCCAGGCTCCTCGACAATGGTTAATCCGAGGTTTACCATTTTTAATACGTGTATATTTGCTATTGTTCCCAATGAGGAAGGATTGATTACCCCACTGGTTCGGATATGACCTCGTGCTTGACTCCTTTAAGAGGAGCTTCCCAGAGCATAGATGTAACAATTGGAATTTATCTCCTACCACAAGATACAACTACTTGTTTGTTTTTACTATATTGGAGAGTTAATTACTCCCTACTCCAAGATACTAGCCTAAGCTATGTTGGTGATAAAGAGCCCTAGAAATAAAAAGATTACTAGATAGATTTTACTTTAAGCGTTATTTTTTATGGTTGTTTCTTAAGTCAAAAGGTGTGGAGATGAAACTTTATGGTGTGAATACTCAACTCCAAAACACTAAAAATGCACCTAAGATGATAAACAATCCTTTTTCTTCAATGAATTTCTAGCTAAAGAAAGTTTGATAATGCAATTGCTTGAAAAAACAAATCTTTCCTTAACAAACAAATGAAAAGTAAAACTTTTTTGTCCTTTTCAATAAACTCAAAAACGAGACTACTAATTATGCTCACGAAAAATATCCCTTTCTTTTCAACACTCAAATACTACAAAAACAAACCTTTTCAAAAGAGATTTTTTTTTTTTTTTTTAATTTTTATAAAACACTCAAAACTATTAAAAAATCTAATCTTGAGATCTATAAATTCTAAAAATCTAATTGAAGTAAAAGCTTACAAAATTTATTTTCAAGGATGGTTTACTTAGTTATCAGCAAACTAAGTACTAACTTGTTCAGAATAACAAATTAATCAAAAAACAACTAGCTTTTGTTTTCTTTCTAAAAATTAAATCCAAAACTTTCAAAACAAGTTCTTTCGAAGCTTCGCAAAGAGAAAAACGAGATGTATTCCTCACGAAAGGCAGATTTTACAAATCGGTCAGACTCATAAAGAAGACCAACAAAAACCAAGGTGATCTGAGGTTTCTAAGGCTTCTAAGCTCTGAGTTACTACAAAGACCAAATGAAAATCAAGCCAGGCACACAAAACTTCTAGAAATTCACCTAAAACCTAAATTCCAATGGAATTCACCTACAAAGAATTTCTGATAAGACACGTGCAGATCTGGGTAGAGGCTAAAACACATAAACAAATCCTAAGCTTAACTGAATGAAAATATTTTAAGTTTTTCAAAATTTTGACAGGGTCCGTAGGCCCCTAGTATAACCAGGTGCGGTACTGCTCTATGTGGTAAAGCAACAGTGCGGGGATGTCCGCACTATGTTACAACCAGAACGTGCGGTCCTATTCCAAAAGCGTGAAAAACAAAAACAATTCAAAATCTAAGGAAACTACCCAATCCCACACACATCAAGGAAAAACCAGAAACAGAGAAAAAGTTTCTCAAGTCAAATTAAAAGCAAAGGCAAAAACCAAAATTCAAGTCCCCAGTGGAGTCACTATTTTGTCGGGCGGATAAATCGTTCTTGCAGACAAGACGGATCCCCCTAGTATCTATGGATATCTAGCGACAAGCAAACCAAACAAATTCTATCTTTCTTTAAATATTGTGATTTATAAATAAAAGCCAAGAGATGTTTTATACCCTACCTCAAGTCTAGTGCTAGTTTGTGGAAGCCACACTCCGTTCGTCCAAATGAGCTCCCTTTTAAAGAACCTGCAAACACAAACATGCACACATCAAATAACACCTGCATAGCCAATATAATTAACCATATTTATCATGATGATCAAGGAATTCATGAAATAAACCATAGAAGACAATTTATTGAGAAAAATGAATCTGATTGTATTAACTTTAAACAAAGAAGAAATTTACAACCTTGGTGCCTTGATGCTGTACAAGCTCCTCCCAGGGTCCAGCAAGAATCTCCTCTACTTTGACAAGTTTCACTCTCTTCCCAAAGAATCCAAAAGGTATGTAATCTCTCCTCTCAAGCTCAATTAGGAAGTCTAAATTCCAACAGCATTTACCCTAAAAAATGTTCAGCTTTTAACCTCCCTAGCAACCAGCCCAATGCCTCAATTTATAGTGCAGAGGAGGGAAGTTACCAGGTCCACCTTCAAAGGGATAGAGTCCTCCTTCAAAGGGATAAGCTCCTCTCATCAAGGGGTTAGCTCCTTTAGTTATGGGATGCATGAACCACCTAGGAGCGAACTTGCCACCTCAAGATTCCTTCTAGAAGCGTCCAGAATTAATCCAAAGTGAGTTTTTAATAATAAACTTGCGCCTTTTTTACTTTTACAGGTGTTCGCACCCACTTCTTTGGAGACAGAGCGGGCAGGTGCGCAGGTAACATGACCAAGGGATGCGGGACCACAGGTAATGCTAGGAGAAAGTGCAGAACCAGAGTTTTAGAGATTTTCAAGGACTTTCTCTCATTTTTAAGGCTTGACATGAAGAGCCGAGGTTTGAGACTTGCAAAGGAGGACAGTATGAGTGGTGATAGACTCACACTGACTGCAGAAAGTCATGGTGACAATATTTTGTGTAACAACTAGATACCATATCCACAATATTTCTGCCCCAAGGAGAAAATAAATTTGCTACATATGGAGGGGGGTCTTTGGGGGTATACTTCTCTTCCACGATGAAGGTTTGGATTAATTGGGCCAATCTTGCAGGGATGAGTTTAGGATATAAGTCCAACAGGTCTCCAATTGAGAGGGGAGTCAAGTTTTGGCCAGGCTGGAGTTGTAGCATCTCATTTATAGATTCAGCAGTGACAATGAAAAGTATGGCTTGGTTAGGGGACATGACTGCTCTTTGACTAGGGACATAGTTGGCATGGAAATAATGTACAATTTCTAGGAAAATGTGGACTCTGGGGAACTGGTACTTAGGAAAATTGGACTCCCACAGACCAATTTCATCAGCATGGTTCAAGTATCTATCCCTACTTTGGCAGTATACTTTGAGCGGGGATTCTTGGATAGAGGTGTCCTTTATCTGGAAATCCCTATCAGCCAGGGGGAGGTGGTCTAGGTCTAAGTGGGGTGTAGAGATGGGTCTCACATCCATGGCGATTGGGGCAGCCATTCTCAGTTCTTGTGGATTTGAGAATGGGGGAGGTAATTTGCAGTGTTTTTAGGGCAATGGTGGTTTAGCACAGAGTAGGCTTAGGTTGCTTGAGATTCCTTAATTAATTTTAAACTTAACTAAGAATACTCAATCACTGGTTTCCTTGAAATTGACAAGGTAGTGGGTGAATACTGGTTTAAATACCTGGAAATGAGGTAAAATGGCTCTGAACAGGGCGGCTGGCGACTGCAGATGGTTGAAGGGGTTTTGTATAGGCTGCAAGGTTCTCTGGGCAGTCTGCGGCGTCTTTGGAGTGTAATTGGACGTGGGTTGACGGCTTCGACGTTCACAGGTGTCGTGCATGCGAATCAGAGGTTTACAGTTAAAATTCCAATGAAAAGAAATGATTTGGGGTTTTATGTCTTTATGCGCGAAAAGTCAATTTTGGCAGGTACAGGGTGAACAATGGTCATTTTTTCGTGTAGCGGGCAAGTAGTAAATGGTTTCTAGGAGGGGCCACCCGATTGCACTCATCGGCTGACATGTAGCATTAGGGGCTAGCGGAAAAAACACTTTTTCAGGCGGGTAAGGGATGGATGTCAAGTTGGCCTGATATGGATGAGGTCCATCAAATGAGAAGGGAGTTGATCACATGGTGATTTGGCGGGGAAGCTGCCCAGAGGATAGTGGCAGGGCCTGACGGGTGCTTAAGTGCGGCAGTATCGGGGTTTATGATGGATTAAGGTAGGATTAAGCCATCAAGGTGATTAACGGAGGATTTACATGGGGTTTTGCCTAACATAATCACAGATTGATTAGTTAGTGGGTTGACTATATATTATAGTTTATATTTAAACTAAGGTGTAGGGTTAATTAATATGTAGGATCTACATATATACGGGGAAATGGGTTTTATTATCAGGATTTTAATATAATAAATTAGTAGTTAATAAAGAATGGGCAGAAAAGGGACGCAGCACACTAAGAAAATGCTTTTCCGTGATTTGAATGCTTTTCACATTTTAACATTAATACTTAGGGTAATGTGTTTCAGTGGGTTTTGATATGAAAATGTTTTATGTGGGGGGAGAAATGCTTTTCCTAGGCAAAAGTGTTTTATCCTTAGGAAAGGAACATTATTTAGGAAAATGAATGAACTGAAAGGGGGGATGAATTTTTATGAGGAGAATTTAGTACTTGATATCCATAAATCATTAAGCCGAGGGTCCAGTCCCTCCAAAAGTCAGAGAAATGCTCTAAGCCTCTTTGACTTAAAGGTTTTTGAGCACTTTGGACTTTATTTATGGGAAATTAGTTAAGTAAAAGGTGAAATGAATGGAGGAAGTTAATTAATTGAATTTGAAATCCATTTGCATGCTTGATTGTTCATTCATATCTAGAACTTTTATGATGAGTATGATAAATATGCTTTGCCTAATCAATCATCATACTTCTACAACCTTTCCCCTACTTACCCATCTACTTTTCCTACCATTTTTACTTCACTTTATTAGGGTGCATTTGAGCTAGCAAACCCTTATCACATAATTTTTTTTTTCTTTACAATAGTAAACTAACTAAATCTAACCTTATGACATCCAAGGGCTTAGATTAAATAGTGAGCTCCTTTTATTTACTCTACCTATCTAATTATCTGCCAAGGTTACATTGTTTGGCCAGATTTTTATTCTCTACCTATAGACATGAAATTGAAAACATGAAATAGCCAAGTTTAAACATTTTGACTATCATGGATTGTGGCAAGGATCACAAGCTGCACACAATCTTTTATTATGCAAAAAAGTAAAAAGGAGTGGTATTTTGGCTTGCTCACTTTCATGGTCTTTTTCCTTTTCTTAGGGTTCATATTTTTTCATCTTTTTTGACCTTTTTGTTCTTTTTGTCCTTTGATTATTATTTTAGGGCATACCCTCTTTATATTTTTTAATTTTTTGAATATGGAAAACATTTTCAAAAGCAAAGGTATGTACAATATTACAAGTTTTAATCTCAGTCATTCAAAATTATGACTCCTATTGGTATAGGAACCTAACAGTGGCTCCACTTGGGGATGGCATTTCTTGGTGAAATTTCAAGAACTCTATAGAACAATGGCCTTCTGAATTGTTGTGATATTACCTTGCAACATTTCCCTTTTATGTCTCTGCGTTATTACTATTTATGATAGTAAAACATTTAAAGCTTAGGGCCTTCCCTTTGGGATTCAACTTCAAAAATCACCATCCAATCAACTCTAGACTTTTGAAAGAAAAGTATGTAAAAATGATAAGTAAAATTAGTAACTAGGTTCATTATAGTGTTTGAGCATTCGACCATTCACTGGTCCTCCTCCTTCTTCAGTACCATCTAGTCCTTAAGGAAGAAAGAATTGTTCCCTCTGTAAGCATAGATGATATAGGGTCCCTTCCATAGGAAATAAAATTTCCCATGCTTACCCTTATCTTCCCTTCTTGAGTCCCACTTGAGTACTTTATCACCTAAGTAGAAATCATCTGCCTTGGTCCTTCTATCAAAAATATTTTTGATCCTTTCCTGCACAACTTGAGATCTGATGTAGACCTCTTCTATGGTTTGCTGGAGATGAATATTCTGGTTTATTCTCCTCTAGATATCATTTGGTTCAGATTGCAGTTCTTGGAGCATCTTCATCACTGGTACTCCCAAAGAGGTTGGAAAAGCAACTTCCATACCATACACTAGCTGATAGGGGGATGTACCAATTTACTTCTTAGTGGCCAGTCTGTCAGCCCATAAGGTTTTGACTAACTTCTTGTTCCATGTTTTCTTATTATCTTCTAGTAACCTCTTAATAATGTTCACCAGGTTTTTGTTTGAAGATTCTGCCAGTCCATTTCC
Source organism: Pinus tabuliformis (assembly GCA_031772625.1). Lineage (NCBI taxonomy): Eukaryota > Viridiplantae > Streptophyta > Pinopsida > Pinales > Pinaceae > Pinus > Pinus tabuliformis. Next base: position 1,704,942,399 of record CM062819.1, read on the forward strand.
TTGAGGGTAGTAGGCTGTAGAATGACCTAGGGTGATGTGGTACTTATTGTAGAATTCTATCATTCGTTTGGATTTAAAAGTTGTTGCATTATCAGTAATGAGCTTGGTTGGGCATCCAAATCTAGACAAAATTTTGGTTTCAAGGAAGTTAATAATAACAATATCTGTGGCTTGCTTTGAAGGTATGGCCTCTATACATTTTGTGAAATAATCTGTGGCTGTGATGATCCACTTATGTTGGGCAGAGGAGGGCAGGTGAATTTCACCAATGAAGTCTAAACCCCATTGTTGGAAAGGTACTTCAACAGTGATTGGTTTAAGGGGAAATAGCAGAAGTTTTCTTTTTCCTTCAAAAATTTGATGCTTGTGACAAGAGGTCACAAATTTCTTGACATCAGAGAATAAAGTTGGCCAGTAGAAACCTGCCCTTAAGATTTTATCTGCAGTGGTTCTCCAATAGAGGTGTCCACCACAGTCACCTGCATGAAAGTCTTGTAGAACTTTTTCAGCTTCATATTTTATCAAACAGTTAAGGAGAATTCCTTCATGATCTTTCCAAAACAAAGCATTATCAAGTATCCAAAATTTCAAAGATTTCATTTTTAAGAACCTACCTTTGGTCCTAGATAATCCAGGAGGAGCTTGAAAGTTTTGTAAAATGTAGGTGATATCAGCATACCATGGTGATTCAACAAAGGCTTGACTGATCGGTGGAGTCGCCATCTCCTCTCTTTCATCTAGTGCAACAATAAAGTTTATGTCTAAGGCCTGACAATTCGACTCAGCCATAAGTTTATCTAAGCCTTGGCCTTTGATTAACTTTGTGGGTTTGATCTCTATATCATACTCCAAGATAGTAGCAATCCATTTTCCCCTTTTACCATCAGGACCTTCCTGAGTCAGGATGTCTTTGACTACAGAATTGGGAACATAGGCTACTATATGAGAATACAAATATATATACCCTAAAATCTTTGATAGCTTTGACTAAAGCCAATGCTTGTTTCTCTATTATGTTGTATTTTAAGGGAGCATGTCTTAAGGATTTTCTAAAGAAAGCAATGGGAAGTTCATACCCTTGGTCATTTTTCTGCAGTAAAACTGCAGCTATTGTATGCTCAGAAGAAAAGGAAAACAAAATGAAATCCCTATCAAATTTGGGACTAACTAATACCAGGGTTTTTGTTAAGGCTAGCTTGATGTCTTCAAATGATTTCTTAGTTTCGACAGTCCAACTTAGGGTCAAATCCTTTTTCAACATATTATTTAGTTCTCTAACTAACTCTGCTAGGTTAGAAATAAATCTTCTAAGGAAGTTATTCTTTCCTAAAAAGTCTTGTAGTTCTTTGATATTCCTAGGGTGTTGTATTAGCAAGATGGCTTCAATTCTTGTAGGATCTATTCTTATGCCATCTTTAGAAATGATATGTCCTAACAATTTCCCTTCTTCCAATCCAAATAAAGATTTCTTGGGGTTCAAAGAGATGCCATACTTTCTGCATTTTATAAAGACCTGCCTTAGATGATCTAGATGTTGATTGTCTGATTTTGAGAAAACAGTAATATCATCAAGATATATCACAAGGAAATCATGGATTTCTCTGGAAAAAGCTATATCCATAGCCCTTTGGAAAGTGGCTCCTGCATTCATTAACCCGAAAGGCATTTTGATATACATAAAGGTGCCCCAAGGAGTGGTGAAAGCAGTTTTGGGTTGGTCGTCAGGGTGAACCAAAATGTGATTGTAACCAGAAAACCCATCCAGTAATGAGATTCTGGTTGACCCAAATACGCTTTGTAAGATGTGGTCCATTTTGGGAAGAGGGTAATTATCTTTAAGTGATGCTTTATTCAGGTTTCTGAGATCTACACAGAGTCTGATCTCACCAGTTTTTTTCTTGGTTGGGACCAAGTTTGAGACCCATTTAGAAAACCTTATCGGTGCAATTATCTTGGCATCATACATTCTCTTAATTTCTTTTTCTATTGAAGGTAATAAGATAGGATTAATTCTCCTTAGATTTTGTTTGAAAGGTTTTTGATTCTCTTTGAGAGGAATTGTGTGTTGGATGATGCTGGTGTCATAGGATTTAAGGTCCTCATAGCTCCAAGCAAAGACATCCTGAAATTATTTCAATAACTCAATGTATTTCACCTTTTCTGTTAAAGGGAGTGAGTTTGATAGTTTGGGATTATCTGCAGAGCCTATGTTACACTCTTCAATATCAGATTTTAATGGTTCCATTTTAGGCTTCCTAGGAACATCATTTGAATTGAATAAGTCTTCCAGAGGGGTTAAACCTTTTGGTAAGAAATTATCCTTGAGATTAATTACTTCGTTTTCGTCATTAATTGCTTCATCAATCTCAACCTGTTATAGGTTGTCTATATCTGACCTTGTGAATTTAATGGGATTAAAACTATCTACGTCATTACCTTCTAGTTCATTTATTATTACTTCACCTCTAGAGTTAAAATCTATGGATGTATCAATGTCTATGTTACTATGTGAAAAATCTTCTTCTAAAGTTAAGAAGTTGTTTATTTGTTTATCATTTCAGAATACTTGCCAATTCTACACATTATCTGGGATTGAAGGTCTGTGCCTGACCTCAGCAGTGTACTGATGGTTAAGTTGGAAAGGTAACCTGCAGGTACTGACAAACATTGCTAAACTACGGGCTTGCATATTGTGCTTCCTAGGAACTACTGCAAGCTGTGTTTCTAGAAAAGTATTGAGTATTTCTACAATGGTTCCTCTATAATAACCTAATATAGTGTCTTTAGTCATATATACACCCTTAATATGATTTAAAACTAGCTTTGAGTCTCCTATGACTGAAACTCTTTGAGCACCTAAATTCCTAACTACCTTGAGACCTAGAATCAAAGCCTCATATTTGGCCATATTATTGGTACATCTGAAATTTAACCTATAGGCATGGCCCTTAAAGTGATTGTTTTATAAATTATAAATCCATACTCCTGCTCCTGCTCCTAACTTATTTACAGAACCATCAAATTCTAAATGCCATAAGATTTCATGTACATAGTTCTTATCATCAGTGTCCCATTTATTTTTATTTCTAGCAAATTGATTACTTTCTTTATTGCACAATACTGAAGTTTCTTTAGATTCATTAATAGTGGAAACTGCAATTTCTTTTGGTTTTGCAACAACACTGTTAAGAGTTTTGTTTGGTGTTTGATCATTGTTGAACATAATAAAAGAGTCTACATCTGAATGCATGGAGTAGATGGGATAGTTTTGAGGCCGATCTTGGCTGCTTACCATGTATTTCATGAAAGTTTCTCTATACAGTTTCTTGGGTTGTCCAAACACAGAAATTATGGCATATGACATATCCAGTTGGAGGGATCCTTGAAGCTTGGCTCCCCAAGATCTAGACAACAACATGCCATATTTTGGTAGGATATCAGCCACTACAATGTCCATGAGGATGCTCTTGGCAGGATATTGGACTAAAGTAATACAAAAATCTTTGATTAACCCTAGACATTCTACTTGACTTGAATCAAAGGAGAACAAGTCTTTGTAAGGTCTAGTAATGTCTAGTTTCAATTTTTCCATCACTGATTTTGGCATTAGGTTGTGAGAAGCCCCAGAATCTAACATGGCATTGTGTAGTATTTTATCATGAATATTAAGGCTAATGTAAAAAGGCAGAATTCCTCCTTCTTGCGGTTTTCCATTAACATCTGGTCCAAATATTAATTCTGGTTTATCATCAAACAAGTTAACTGAATCTTCATTTTCAGTAATGTTCAGGGTTTGATTTACTTGTGATTTGTAAGTTTCATTTTTAACTAGTTCAGTCAAAGGGACTAAAATTTTCAGCTTGGATATCTCTGCTCCCAAATTGAATGATGAGGAAGGGTTGTAGACCTTTGAAACAGGGTTTTGAGTGGAATTGTCTTCCTTTTGTTTACTTGGGATTTCCTTATGGGGACTTTCAGATCTGGCATTATAGGTGTTTTTCTCTGGTTCTTTAAGTGGAACTGATGTGGATGGCTACTCAACCAAGGGTTGATTGGCAATTATTTCTTCAATGATGGGACTAGGGGGATTTTGGTTTGGTCTAGGGAGGATTTTAAGCACTTCCGAAACATGAACTTTATTTGTTATTTTGGGTTGATTTGCCATTGCTTTCTTATTTTGGTCAAGAGGACTAGCATTCTTTTTACTTCTCAAATTATATTGTTTGTGCACTTCAAATATGGTAGAGTCATATCCCTGTTTATAGTCAAATGACTCTCCAAACTGGGTTTGAAGCTGTTGTAACATATGCAATTCTTCCTCATCCTGGGAAAGGAATACAGGGTTTTGATCATCTAATCCCATTAGATTGATTTGGGTATCTTGTTCTGGATCATCAGGATCAGATGATTCTGCATGGTTTTCTTAAAAAGGGGGTCTAATGTTTTGATCAGGTCCATTCTTTCCTGTGTTTTGGTTTTTATTTTAGTTTTTCTGAAATTAGCATTCCTAACTAGGGGTACTTGTTGATTATCCCATGTTTTTCTATCTAGGTTGTCAAGTCTATCCATGATTCTTTCTACAGTTTTGGCCAAAAGATCTACTTTACCATTAGACGTTGAAGCTTCATCAGCAAATCCTACTCTCCTTTCTATCCTGGCTCGGGCTTTTTTGGCTAAACGATTAGCCTTTACTTTTACTGCATTGGTTTGGCTTTGCTCTAGGGTTGCAGGCTCCCTTTCCCTAAGTTGGTAGGCCATATCTAGATCAAAACCATCAGGGAACTTCATCATTGCGAGATTAGGAGGAGGCTTAAGGTTGGCAGGAATGGCATTGTAAGTGCTATTAAACTTGGTGTAGTAGTCTTGAACTGATTCTTTAGGACCTCTCCTAATGTTCTCATACTCATAAAGTATCTACAATGGGTTTTTCTTCCTCTCCCATCTCTCGATGAACATCCTATGAAAGTTTGTCATATCTGCAATACTACTAGTAGCTAAGTTTCTAAACCAGGTTCTAACTTCCCCAGCTAATGTTTGGGCAAAAAGTCTCATTCTTACATCTGCATCATCTATCTCATGTAACTCAAAATAATCGTTCATTCTGTTAACATGTTGTTGAGCAGTGTATAGGCCTGTAGCATCAAATAATTGAATTTTTCTTTGATAGTCCTAAGGTAGGTCATGTAATTGACCAGGAAACACCAAAGGGGCATATCTATTGGCCATGGCTAAAGCCTTGGCTTGGCTCGAAGATAAGGGAAGATTAGTTTGGGTTGAGATGGAGATGGATAAGCTAACAGTGCTTACAGTTGAAAATGAAAGATTACCAATTGAAACTAGAGTGTTAACAATGGAATTTGGAATATTAACAACTGAAGTTGGAATATCTACAAATGAAACTAAAACATTAATAGTGGATGAAGGGGTTTCTATAACGGGAATTGGGATAAAAGGGACAGTTGTGTGTATAGGGGAGATGGAAGTATCTATAAGTGAACTCGAAGGGCTAATGGGTGAAGTGGGAGTCTCTATAGATGGAAGGGTTATTAATAATGTTGGAGGATTGAGCAGAAAGTTCAGTAGTTAGAGCAATATTAATGGATGATAGTTGAGTATTCAGAATATATTCATCAATTGATCTATTAGCTCTTTGAACTTCAAGGTCTGCAATAAAATCAGGATCTAGAACAATTTCATTAAGCATAGTTTCAGATTTTGTCCTAAACAATGAGAGATCAAATTGCACATCAAAAGGTAAATCTTCTAAAAATAACCCCTCATTAGGACAAGAATTAGCTTTAACTAATGGCGTTTTATCAGCTGAACTCTCTTCTTTTTTGGATTTTCTTATAATCATGTCTGGATCATCCACAATAACTACAGGGTTTGGATCCGAGTTGGCCCTGGTATAATGAGTTTTCCTGGTAGCCAGAATTATAACTTTTTAAATGTTTTTTAGTGTAAATTTTAAAACTTCTATAAAAACTGACTTTAAGGGGCTCAAGATGATGATTAAGATTTCCTTAAAGTTTTAGGAGACTGAGGTTTGTGTTCCCTAGTATGGTCGCCACTATGTTATCACTCAAAACTTTTCCTTAGAATTTTTGGAAGAAGGGAAGGCTTCGAGGTAACCACAAACCAACTTTTAAGCATAGGCTCTAGCCAAACTATGGCTCAGAGAGGGCTCTCTCTATATAATTTAGCTATGTTTGCTTAGATTTTAGGCTAGTTTCAGAGTTCAAGGGGGGTTTTTGATTTGTATGAAGATCTGGTAGTGGAATCCTTAAAACAGGCTGATAGGTTGATGCCTTTAGGCCATTGGGAAATAGAGTCAAAGAAGGGACAACAAAGCTGGAGTTAAATCGCTAAATGGAGTGTTCAAGGGGAAAGATAGCAGAGTGAAGTGCAAATCCTTGGACTAAATGGTGAAATGAGTCTTAGTGGGGGTGAGAGGGCAATCACGAATCCTCAAACAAGGCTAAAATGGGAGAACAACAGTGAATCATGAGCAAAGGGCACTTAAGAATCCTTTACTATAGACCAGAGGAGAAACTATGGAAGCTAAGGAGCAGTTAAGAATTCCCTAGCTAAGATAGTTTAAGAGAAAACATTAAGAATGCATAAAAGTAAGACAAAGTGCAATTAAGCAAATTTTGAAATAATATTCAAGTTAAAAATTTAGACTTCTGAAACATTTAAGATTGTGAAACAACTTTAAGGGAGATAAAACAACACAAGAAAATTACTCATTTGTACTCCGCTTTACACTTGAATCCCTTGAAATATCTGAACTTTATTCATCAATCCAGCATGCTAGCCCAGTCAGTGATACAAAAGCTTTTACAGTCTTTGAAAAAAATTCTATTGAAAGTATAAGAATCCACCCCTCATACTTCGAAATATGAAGTATATATACAAAAATATTTACAAAATATCTCAAAACAACTTGAGACTTAATCTAGGGAATAAAAATAGTTCTTGCATGAAGATAGAGACAGAAGTTGAACTGCTTCATGCTATCCCTTTTATTATGGTGTTTCTGTCTGTTTAAGTTGAGTTGGGGCCCTTTCAACTCGCTGATATTTATAGCATTTCTATGCTGAAATCTTCTTTACTTTCATCTTTCAACTGATACTCTTTGACCCTGCTACTCTTTGACCCTGCTGCTTTGCTTTTACCTGTTTTAACTGGTTGCCTTCATTTACTGTGCAGTAACTTTTTGATGTAAATTTATTACAATAAATCTATCATGTTTTCCCACCATTCCGCATCAGGTAGTTTTACATTCATCATCCTTCTGTAGATTTCATCTCCCTTTATGTACTTTTCAAAATTTGGCTTAGTGAGGAATAAATGTTTCAACTCATGCTCTAGGAAAAACAAGTTCTCCAATGTGTCATATAACACTTTTCCTGTTGGCAGGGCTTTAATGGCTGAAGTACTTGCTTGTTCCTTAGCCAATTTTCTTAGTCTATCTCCATAGTCCAGCTGGGGCATGAGCTTGTCATTGATGACCATAGGACTGGGAAGACCCTTCTCCCTCAAAATCTGAAACTTAGCCATGAACCTATCAATGGCTACCTGCATGTTATGGCACTTCTCTTCTAAGTTAAGCATAAGGTTTCTTTTGGAAAGAACCTTCCTAATCTCTAGAATGGCCTCAGTCCTATCTTCTATGTTAAGCTCATGGAGCTCATATCTATTCTTGTTGTTTAGGAAGTGGATGAGTCGATTGGCATCCTCTGGTTTATCCCCCAGTTCTTCCTTTACTTTTTGGATAGCTTCAGTAGCTATCTTCACTAATTCTATTTGCTCAAATATAACTTGAATTGATGGCCAAATATCATTGACAAAGTCAATGATATTGGCCCAGAGCATTTCTTTGGTTTGTCCCAGTGGTTTCTGTAGTGTTAAATCCTTCTCCAGGATTTTGATTCTCTCACCCATTCTCAATTCCTTTTGTGTTTCTTCTTTTTGCTAGAGTTGGGCAAGTTTACAATCAGTTTCCAAACTTGCTACCTTTTCCTTTAGTCTCTTCATATCTGTAGCCTAGATATACATCTCTTCCATGGATTTGACTAATTCTGCTGCTTTTTCTCCATGTGTATCGGTTGTTGTTGTATATTCTGTTGTTACCAGCAATGTTGTGGCAGGTGGAGCTGTGGTTGCCAATGATGCTGCTAGTGTGGAAGGAACTGCTGTAGATACTGTGGGGAAGACAGTTCTAGAAGTTGTGGCCAAGTCACTTTACTTTGACTGAATTAAAGTGTCCAACTATTTCTCTGTCTCCTTGAGTTGATCATTCAGCTTTAGGACCAAGTCCATGAGCTCTTCATGTCCTTGTTGTGCTTCTAGGACTTCCTTTGTCTATGGGTGATGCAACTGGGGTATCTTTAGCTACTTATTGAGTGCAACAATGTCATCATTTTTCTTTTTAATTAGTTTCTCTGTAGCTTTTACATCTTTGGGATCATGTCCCAATTCAATCACTAAGTCCTCTAAGGACTTGATTCTATTATCCTTGGCCTGTGAGGAGGCCTTCTCCAACTGAAATTGTGCTGATATATTGTTTAGGGAGTTCTGTAATTGGTGGGCAGCAATGGCCTTCCCTGTTAATGTGGAGTATATCATCTCCCCTATTTGCTTGTGTAGTTCAATCTGGTCAATGGGATGGATATCCCTTTGCCAGTACTTCAAAATCCACCTTTTTGAAATCTGATGCTACTCTTGGCTGCTGAGTGGTTGGCTTGATGAAAGTCATTTGCATTTTCCCCTCTTTGATATCAAAGGCTGACATTAGCCTTGTTTGATTAGTGGGGGTCATTTTCAGATATTGGGCATATGTTTGGGCCTTAAGCCTCTCATTTCTGGCTTTGATCTCTTTATATCTTTCCTTAATATCTTGGTCCTTATGTGCAGGCATTCTAAAGGAAGATACCTCAACACTTTGCTACCTCAACAACATTTGAGTCTGTGATGTGGAGGGCTCCTTCATAATCTTAGATGGAGTGGTGGTCCTGCTTCTTTCAACCTTTGTGTTGGTGACCTCAGCTGAGTCATCAGTGAACTCTTGCTCAGAGGCTGGATTGGGCTTTTTCCTTTTTTTTTTATTCTTACTGTACATCAGAAGTAGGCATTCCTGAAGTGGAAGCCCCTTTTTTGTTCCTTTTTGGGACCTTCTCCTCATTTTGAGGAGTTTGCATGACTGGATGGGCACTTGAAGTAGTTGCTGGTTCTTTTGATGGTTTTGTCTTGGTTGACTGTTCTGGCCTATCTGATTGTTCTGGCACCTGCAGGAAAGAACCCTCATCAAGTTGTTTTTCCAAATCTATTAATGTGTTTTCCACAACAACTTCAGTATTATCCCTATCCTCTAAAGTGTTTTCCACCCATTGCAATTGGTTGGCATACTTTTCTATCTCAGGGATGCAGTGATGGATATAGGGAGCCATCTTGTTTTTCTACCTTATTTTGCAGATGAAATCCAAGGGATCATATCTCCATATGAAGCTCTGTTTTAATTTTAATCTTTGAAGGATCAGGTTTGCCTCCTTTCCAGCTTCTTTGCTATTACAAATAAAAGGACCCAATTGATCTTTGATCTTGAGCTGGGTTTTCTTTTTGGTTTTAATAAACTTTACCTCATCTAAATTTATTATCTGCCTGTAGTACTCCAAGGCAAATAACCTCATTGGGAGGTATTTAGGTAGTTTGTATGGGGCTAGCTCGCAGCCATAAATCTTGATCTCAGTGTGGTTTTGGTACAAGTACCAATCTCCCACTTGATGATTGATGTTTAGATGAAGGAATCTCCTAATCTCAGGACTGATTCTTGGTGGAGGGGTTCCACTGAGCATGGTCATCACAGGGTGGACAAAGGAATCTATGAATTCATTGTATGAATAGGGGGAGGGACATTGATGAATCAATGGGGTCCAGAAGATGACTGATGTTGGTTGGACCTTGGTGTCCAATTTTTTCAAGGTAAGTGGGAATTTGTCTAATTGGTAATATAGGAAAAGGTGATACAAGATAGAGGAGTATTTGAAGACTATGTCATTACTCATACTGAGGAACTATTCATGCATCCTGTCAGCTATGAACTGAGCATAGTCATATATGATAGTAGGAGGCTGCCCTGGAGTGTATATGGACATGAAGGCTAAAACAATCTCTTCAATATATTCACTGGTGGTATAACCCAGGACACTAGATATCATATCCACAATATTTCTTCCCTAAGGAGAAAATAAAGTTACTACATATGGAGGGGGGTCTTTGGGGGTATACTTCTCTTCTACGATGAAGGTTTGGATTAATTGGGCCAATCTTGCAGGGCTGAGTTTGGGATATAAGTCCAACAGGTCTCCAATTGAGAGGGGAGTCAAGTTTTGGCCAGGATGGAGTTGTAGCATCTCATTTATAGATTCAACAATGATAGTGAAAAGTATGGCCTGGTTAGGGGACATGACTTCTCTTTGACTGGGGACATAGTTGGCATGGCAATAATGTACAATTTCTAGGAAAATGTGGACTCTAGAGAACTGGTACTTAGGAAAATTGGACTCCCACAGACCAATTTCATTATCATGGTTAAAGTATCTATCCCTACTTTAGCAGTATACTTTGAGCGGGGTTTCTTGGACAGAGGTGTCCTTTATCTGGAAATCCCTATCAGCTAGGGGGAGGTGGTCCATGTCTAAGTGGGGTTTAGAGATGGGTCTCACATCCATGGTGATTGGGGCAGCCATTCTTAGTTCTTGTGGATTTGAGAATGGGGGAGGTAATTGGCAGTGTTTTTAGGGCAACGGTTGTTCAGCGCAAAGTAGGTTTAGGTTGCTTGAGATTCCTTAATTAATTTTAAAGTTAACTAAGAGTACTCAATCACTGGTTTCTTTGAAATTGATAGGGTAGTGGGTGAATACTGGTTTAAATACCTGGAAATGAGGTAAAATGGCTCTGAACAGGGTGGCTGGCGACTACAGATGGTTGAAGGGGTTTTGTATAGGCTGCAAGGTTGTCTGGGTAGTTTGCAGCGTCTTTGGAGTGCAATTGGATGTGGGTTGACGACTTCAACGTTCGTAAGTGGCGTGCATGCGAATCAGAGGTTTACAGTTAAAATTCCAGTGAAAACAAATGATTTGGGGTTTTTTGGCTTTATGCGCAAAAAGTCAATTTTGGCAGGTACGGGGTGAACAATGGTCATTTTGTCATGTAGTGGGCAGGCGGTAAATGGTTTCTATCGCACCGCTTATGGACATTAGGTGGTTTTTAGGAGGGGCCGCCCGATTCCACTCATCGGCTGACATGTAGCATCAGGGGCTGGTGGAAAAACCACTTTTTCGGGTGGGTAAGGGACGAACAATGGGTTGGCCCAATATGGATGAGGGCCATCAAATGAGGAGGGAGCTGATTGCATGGTGATCAAGTGGGGAAGCTACCCGAAGGATAGTGGGGGGACCAAACGGGCGCTTAAGTGCGGCGGTATTGGGGTTAATGATGGATTATGGTGGGATTAAGCCATCGGGTTGATTAATGGAGGATTTAAATAGGGTTTTGCCTAACATAATCGCAGATTGATTAGTTAGTGGGTTGACTATATATTATAGTTTATATTTAAACTAAGGTGTAATATGTAGGAGTTACATATATATGAGGAAATGGGTTTTATTATCGGGATTTTAATATAATAAATTAGTAGTTAATAAAGAATGGGTGGAAAAGGGACACAACACACTAAGAAAATGCTTTTTCATGATTTGAATGTTTTTCACATATTAACATTAATACTTAGGGTAATGTGTTTCGGTGGGTTTTGATATGAAAATGTTTTATGTGGGGGGAGAAATGCTTTTCCTAGAAAAAAGTGTTTTATCCTTAGGAAAGGAACATTATTTAGGAAAATGAATGAACTGAAAGGGGGGATGAATTTTTATGAGGGGAATTTAGTACTTGATATCCATAAATCATTGAGCTAAGGGTCCAGTCCCTCCAAAAGTCAGAGAAATGCTCTGAGCCTCTTTGACTTAAAGGTTTTTGAGCAATTTGGACTTTATTTATGGGAAATTAGTTAAGTAAAAGGTGAAATGAATGGAGGAAGTTAATTAATTGACTTTGAAATCCATTTGCATGCTTGATTGTTCATTCATATCTGGAACTTTTATGATGAGTATGATAAATATGCTTTGCCTAATCAATCATCATACTTCTACAACCTTTCTCCTACTTAACCATCTACTTTTCCTACCACTTTTACTTCACTTTATTAGGGTGCGTTTGAGCTAGCAAAACCTTATCACATATTTTTATTTTTCTTTACAATAGTAAACTAACTAAATCTAACCTTATTACATCCAAGGTCTCAGATTAAATAGTTGAGCTCCTTTTATTTACTCTACCTATCTAATTATCTGCCAAGGTTACACTGTTTGGCTAGATTTTTATTCTCTACCTATAGACATGAAATTGAAAACATGAAATAGCCAAGTTTAAACATTTTGACTATCATGGATTGTGGCAAGGATCAGAAGCAACACACAATCTTTTATTATGCATAAAAGTAAAAAGGAGTGGTATTTTGGCTTGCTCACTTTCATTGTCTTTTTCCTTTTCTTGGGGTTCATATTTTTTCATCTTTTTTGACCTTTTTGTTCTTTTTGTCCTTTAATTATTCTTTTAGGACATACCCTCTTTACATTTTTTAATTGTTTGAATATGGAAAACAATTGCAAAAGCAAAGGTATGTACAATATTACAAGGTTTAGTCTTAGTCATTCAAAATTATGACTCCTATTGGTATAGGAACTTAACAATACTCACGTACGTGGAATGGATATCACAATCGAGATGTATTGTAGACAAGTTAGTGACAACTGCTTTGTTTTACGATGCCAGAACACGTCTCTAGCCTAGAACCACTAAATGTTATCGTTAATGACAATGCTCCATTAGGTAATTTGATGTTTATTTTAAGTTGATCTTGCTTAGGAATTTTCCTTTCAAGTTCACCACGTGATGTATTCTGAAATTCATAGGAATGCAACTATCATGATAAGCATTCTTTCCATTCAATTTAACAATGAAAATCCTAGCTACTTAGGGATAGAGCAATTAGATTTATTTTGATCAAAGAGCACAATCTAAATGCAATTTCCCTACACTATTCCTATTAGCACACACAAAATTTTTCAATGCAACATGCATGTATTTCTTTTTGATTCCCTTAATGTGAATATGAAAAAAAAGGAAATATGCACATACAATTAATCAATCTTTCATATGAATGAAGACTTTTACGACAATTCAGATTCGAAGGAAGAGAAGACTTTATGACACTTTCTTTCAAATCAAGATTAATCAATTATATCCTAACTTTGACTACTGATCAATAATGGCAAAGAAAACATGAATAAACATTAATCAATCCAATCAAAGCTGGGCTAGACTAGGAGATAAACACTCATTTTCAGAGACATAACATTCATTGATCAATCAACAAACAATCAAACAGAGAAAATTTGGTAAAAACTCTTTCCAAAGGTGGGAAATTGATCCTAGGAGGATCAACATAGCCTAGAGTGGGAGACAGTGCGCTTCAAAGCACTGCCCTAAGATAGGGATGCTCTATAGCGCACTTTGTCCCTCACAAGCCTGCGTTGATGACATTAAGCCATTTCAAGAGGCAATTTGACACAATTTTGACCAATTTTTCAATGTAAATGGTTGAATTACAATCCATGAACACAAATAGAGTCTACAAGGATGTCTTAGGAGGTGGATAAGCTACTAGGGAAGAGGATCCTTCCCCAATGGAGTCGCCAATTTGTTTTGAAGAATTTAGAATCTACGGATAAATACGAATTCACTAGGCAAGTAGTTGTGCCTAGAACAACAGTTTAAACTGTTTTAGACTTTCCCTATAAGAAATAGATAAGAAGAGGGGATAGAAGGCCTACCTGTAGTTCCACTTTCCTCTCGTCTCCCTTGTATTGATTCTGTCACTCCTTCCCGTACTTAATCCACTTGAAAAGTACCCTGTCAACACAACAGAAGATGAAAACCAATCAAAGCATACGATCCATTGAATATAAATGAAAGGAATCAGAAGCAATTCATACACATAAGCATTATGAAAGAACACATCATATGGAAAAAGGTCAGGGAAAATTTTAAGAACCCTCCCTAAATTTATAAATATAATAAATGGGCGAATCTCCATGGTATATAGGAAAAATGGAAGGCGATTTTATCAATAATATAATATGTATATATAATTTTTTGGCGAATCTCTCACCAAGCATGGCGAATATTTTACTCAATTATAAATTCTTGTAAGATCTTGGTGAGTCTTTCACTAAATAATAAAACTTTGTAAAGTCCTAGTGAATCTTAGCATAGGCTACATGCTGGTTTAATTCCCCCATTTAAATAGGCTACATCCCAGGTGAATACCATGGGTCAATACCATGTGCCATTTTGGTGAATACCATGGGTCAATACCATGTTCCATTTTTATTTTTATTAATTCTAATATTAGGGTTAATAATGGTTTTTTGCATGGTATTAATAACAATCTAGTCCATGGTATTTGTCCCATAGTATTTTGGCCATAGGTTTCACCTAAATATAACCCATTTTTTGAGTGTTCGTAAATATAAGGTGACTTATGGAGTAAATACAAAAAAATGTTTTATTTGTTTACCATACCTCTCGTTTATTTATATTTTTATTAATTTACCATACCTCTTTTACAAATATGGTATTTGGCCCATAGGATTCACTTAAATAAAACCTCTTTCTTTAGCCTTCATAAATAGAACGAGGGTTATGACTAAATATAAAAAGAGGTTTTATTTATTTACGATACGTATAGTTTATTTATATTTTTATTTATTTACCATACCTTTTGAGTAAGTATAAAAAGACGTTTTATTTATTTACTATACCTCCACTTTACTTATATTTTTATTTGTTTACACCCTTATATGTATATAAGGTGACTTATGGAGTAAATATAAAAAATGTTCTATTTATTTACCATACCTCTCATTTATTTATATTTTTATTAATTTACCATACCTCTTTTAAAAATATGGTATTTGGCCCATAGGATTCACTTAAATAAAACCTATTCTTGAAAATGGGCAAGTGGATTCACTTAAATAAAACCTATTCTTGAAAATGGGCGAATGGAAGGTTGTAAGTCCTAATTTCAAGGGCTAAATTTACCTTTTTTACCCTCTCCCTTAAAATAAGGTGGGCTATTTGAGGTGATTTGTAAAAATGTACTATGATACAAAATATTCGCCCACTAAAAATATAAAACCCCTTAATTTCGCCAAAGGGCGAACATTCGCCCCTAAAATTATCCTTGAAAAAGGTTCAAACACTTTATTAGATAGAAGAAGGAATTACAACCATCAGTGTCTCATTCAATGTCATTCCTCCAGCTTGGATCCCATCCACATCATGTAAAAAGCAAGACAAGCTTTTGGCATCACATCATTTGCAACAAAGTCAAGTCTCATAGTAGCATTATCTCCTTACAATTCAACATAATCCAGCTCCTGATCACCTAGATGAGTGGTCAATTTATAGGAAGATGAAGGAGGTTTTGTCATTAATTGTGACAATGAATGGCCTTCGATACTTAGAATTAGTTCCATGGAGGAAGGGATGAGAGGATAGGATGATCCTTAAATCATTCCTCATCCATTTTTGAGCTCATAGGAGTTGATAAGACAAGAAAACTTCTAGATAACTCCAAAAGATAAGAATATTCCCAAAACCCTATGTGAATTTCGTTCACTCTCGCCCAGTGCAGGTGAAAGGAAGCCTAAGTGCTCTACATAGCACCCTGGCAGTGGACTTAACTGCTCTGCAACGCACCTTCATAAGGGCTTACCTACGTTGGTCCCTCTAGAGGCAATTTCTGGATGTCTTCAAGTCATGAAATAGTCTGGGAAGGAGGCATTCAAAGGGTTGACTTGTTTAGGGCATGAAACAACTGATTTTAGGCTTTGATGAGTCCTAAATCACTGATTTGAATGTTGGGATTTGATGTGCCCAAATGGATCTGTAACAAAAAGGACCCCATGACTATAGCTGGAAAAATTAGCGATTTGGCTCTTGGAGAAGCCATGAAAGAAAAATATAAGTTGGAGAAAAGAAGAGGGGCTACACCATCTCTAGCATCAAGGACAAGGGGGTGCGCATAGCAACTCAACTCCTAGCCGATAAAGTGATGAGAAAATGTCGTGCCGATGAGGTACCAGCGCTGGTGGTCATGTTGGACGAGCAGTGCATGGAGGGTGTCCAGTTCAACTGAGCTGAATTCCTTTATGAGGAATTTTTGTTAAACTGTCACGAAGCCTGGGAGAAGGGTAAGACCTTCCACTATGTGTGGTTTCTCTTATCCATCTTGCTGGTAGCGGGAGAACTGCCAGAGGATAGTTAGTTTCCCAACATTGACTGAGACTTACTAAAGGCCGAAAAGTACAGTTTGCTCTGGGCCACCAAGGACGTGAAACGGATTCACGATACAAAAATTTTCTGGGTGCTCATGGAGGCGAGCATCCGAATGTGGATCAATAGGAGGCCGCGCCTATCACCTACAATACACAATAGTTTGCAGAGTTTTGCAGACTTCAAGGCAGATATGTACAACATCTATATCAGGGCACAGAAGGATTTGACGAAGCAGTGGAGGAAGCTACCATTTATAGCCACTAACAATGCGATCTTTACTGTATTGGAGACATGGCCTCCTGAGTGGCGTGCCCCAGATTTGGCGAAACTGGAGAAAGCAGTAGCGCAGAAAAAGAAGGATGATGCCAAGCTGCGCATCACCCAACTAGCCAAGAGGGGGTGGAAAAAAAAAGCGGCCGCTAAGGTAAGGGAAGTACGCGAACCGGGACAGGAAGCCATGGAGCAGAAGAAGGCTACAGAAGCAGCATAGACAATAGAGGTAGCAACGGTATAGGCAGAGGAGGGCCAATCAACATCCTCAGGGCAGGAGGCAGAGGACATAGAAATAGTAAAAGGGGGTGCGGACCTAGGGACCATGTCCACACATCTCAAACAGTCGTGCATCACAGAGAGTACGGGTCCAAGGAAGAAGGTCAAGGCCTCGAAGCTGGCCATTGACCCGATCACCTTAACTGAAGGTGATCTCCATGATATCGGCGAGACAGTCCGCGATGTCACTAGTGAAGTGCTTCAAGAGTTTATGACGAAACACCAGACTGTGTTGGGGGCCCTCAGGGCGCAGCTGCAAGAGTTATAGGTGCAGCCCCCTCAGGAAGGTACCCTATCTACCCACGTCACGGCAGACACTTCAGCAACAGAGTAGATGTTGTGCGCACGAATGGCCAACACAATAGTGTTACCAGAGGGAGCGTTAGTCTTGCTAAATGCAATGGATTGAATGTCACTTAGCACGATGAAAGACCTTGGCCTTGTTGGGTAGCAGAAGTCCCACGCAACGGTCAGGGGGCTCGAAGCCCGCAATTTTGGGTAAAAGCAGGGTAAAGACTCCACGGGATGCATGGAGCGCGATTTGTAATAAGTCAAAGTCAAAGGGGTAGTCTGCCCAAAAATAATGTAAAGAAATGTAAGTTGAGTCGGCCCACCCATGGATCGTGGTCCATGGAAAGGTATAAATAGATCAAGGCTCTATGGGTAGAGTAGCTAAGTTTCGTTGGATGGTTTTTGGATCTGTCATGTAATGGGTTTTTGAAAAAAGCATTCTGAAAGCTTTTGTAAGTCCGAGTCAAGGGTGTGGGTAGAGGATAGAGGCTCTGCAGCTGTGTGTGCAGAGGCCTGGAAGAGTTTGTAGCTATGTGTGCGGACCCCTGCAGCTGAGTGCACAGGGCGGATCTGGATGTACTGGTGATAAGTGGAAAAAAAGATAAGTTGATTCTGAGAAATTTGTGTCAAATCTGAGTTATCGCAAATCTGGCATTTTTGTATGAGTAATAAGACTGTTTTGATCTATGTGCATATGATTTCTTATTGAATACTTGTGAATCTGGGTTAAATCTTAATACGTGAACTGAATAAATCTGATAAATGTTTGCTTAAAGACTGCACATTAATAGACCGTAAGAGGTATTCCGGAACTGCACGAAGACAACGCACCGCGAAGCTACAGAATAGGCTGTGAAACCTCCAAACCACATCTAGACATCCCAAGGGTGCAAAAGCCTGGTTCCAGCACCCTCCCGTGCTACCTTGGGTGAGACCTAAGTCTGTGCTTCATGGGCTATTGCCGAAAGGGCTGGTAGCTGCAGGATTTTCTTGGCTAAATAATTCTTCCGAACCTGGGTCAGGCCCATATAAGCCAACAAATGGTTCCGTTGCTGGGACTAGGATCTACCTAAGGGGTGTTTGATGTGGGAACACTGGAACCCTACAAAGAAAGAGATTGAAGAGTGGTGGGATCTGAAACTCCACGAGTTCGCAGTTCAGGAAAACAGAAACCTGCGAGTATCAGAGGAAGATTGGCTGGACTAGTATATATTCACAGACATTCATGAAATCTTCTTTGCATCATTTCTGGTAGAGTTGTATGAGTGGATCGCAAGGCTAGTTGGCAGCGTGGGAAGGTGTAGATTGGACCAACCTATCCTGTGGACCTTGAAATTGGTGCGCAGGCTAGAAGCCACCGAGGATAAAATTTCACTCGCAGTAGACCATTGGCTAGATCAGGTAATAGGAGGATTTATCATTGAGTTTGCGATAGATACAACTGTGAGCTATAGTGAAGAAAAAAGGCGGTTTCTTCAAGGACCTCGGGGTAGGTATATCAAATCATTGAATACTTGGATTAAGATGTTGTTGTGTGAAAAATAGATTATGTGCATTTATTGATGTCTAGAGTAATGCGGAGCGGAAGGAGGAGTAGAGAGCAGTCCCTTAGCTTCCATTTCCCGGGAAAGCGAGGAGGAGCTTGCGAGGTTCTCACTAGGAAGTGCAGTCCGGTTGATCAGGGAGCGCTTCCCACTGATACCACCTCCATCCATGCCACCACCCACTTCACCTACATCGAATCCGTCCACACCAACCCCGACCCCACCTCCTCCACCACTTCCACCAAAAGTTGGGATGGCGAGTGCAATCAAACTGCCAGTATTTAAGGGTGTGGGGAATGAAGAACCAGGATGATTTTGGTTTGTGATACGATTTGTATGGGATACCCAAGGCATTACAGATGAGAACATCAAGAAGGCCACCTTAGTTAGTGCACTACAGGACCACGCGCTGATGTGGTACATAAAATACTCGACCGACCATCCGAATGAGGGAATAGTGGCAATCCAGGATGCACTAAATAAAGAGTTTGGCTGACCAAAGTCAGAAACCTAGTCGGTTATTGGGTTCAAGGAGATCGCAATGTTGCCTGGTGAAACTCCATGGGACCTGGACCAAAGGTTAAAGAGCACTATTCGCAAAGCCAACATGACCTTGATAGATGTGCAACATTGTGCGTGGTTTGTGGCATCATTGACACCACATCTAAGGACGGCTCTATCACAATAAAAGATCTCAACCCAAGCCAAGGCACTGGAGAGAGCAATGAGGTTAAATGAGACCCAAATACTGGATACAGGGTTGGGAGTTCAGCAAATCCATGTGCAACTTCAAAACTTGAGTTTAGAAATGCAAAGCTTGAAGCAAGAAAGAGTGTCCCGACCAGAGGTACATATGGAGGTAGGTTGTATTAAATGCAAAAGCTAAGCGCATGATAAGGACCATTGCCCTGTCTTCGCAAACTATCTGGTGGGGGAGGGGCCCGATGCCTTTAAAAGTGGAGGTACAAGAAGGAACAGTGCTGCACCTACGCTCTAGTGCGCGATTTGTCAAGTGGGTGGGAAACATGCAACAGATAACTGCCACCTATTGCAAAAGTATACCTAGACCCCACAACAGTTGTATTGAAACTTTTGTCGATTGGTGGGACACGATGAGCGAACGTGTCAAAGTTATGACTTAATGATGGAAAGAACCCCAGCTTACCGAATGCAGACTGAAGTGTAAGGAGGATTTTAAGGACACATCTCAGGAAGAGGAATGGGGCCCGGGCGGGGCCGCAGACAGCTGATCTGTTATAATTGTGGAGGACCATGACACTATGCTCACGACTGCACTAACCCAACCAGGACTTCGTGCCCCTACTACTAGCATTTTGATCATGAAATGGTAGACTGTCTGAACTTAATTGCCCAAATGCGCGAAAAAGGAGTACTCCAATCTCCACCAACCCAGAATATCTAGATGATGCGAGCAGAACCTCGCGAAGAGGATCCCAGTATAAATATGGTACTAAGGAGTGGCGCAACTATAGGAGGTAATCTGCAAGAAGAGCGTGCGGAAGGCGGAAAGAGGTGTGACACACCTACAAAGGAACATGACTCTGAGCCGGAACAGGGGAAGAAGATGCCGAGGGAAGCTCAGCGGAGCTTCGCGGAAGCTTCTACTCTGGGTAGGAGGGATCAAATAGAGCCGGGATTGGACCCCTCCATGATTACTACCTTTCTCGAAACCTGCATGAAACTGTTGCATGATAGTAAAGCCGTTCAAGGGTTACAAGAGCTGATCACTAGGTGCGCCAGATCCAGCGAGCCACAGGTAGTCCGGAAAATAGGAAGACATGCTCTGCGCACCGGACGGGAGATGAGACTGACAGCGCAAATCAGTGAATATGAAATGGATCAGGTCATCCTGGACTTAGGCTTGGATGCGAACATATTACTTAAACAAACATGGGAGCACATGGGCAAGCCTGCACTGCAATGGTCCCCAATTCAGCTATGAATGGCCAACCAACAAAAGATCTTACCAATGGGTCGACTGCAAGGAGTGACCATGGATATCGATGGTGTAAGTACACAGACTGATTTCGAAGTCATAGAGATTGTTGATGACAGTAACCCTTACCCTGCATTGCTCGAAATTGATTGGGCAACAAACATGAAAGGGATCATTAACTTAAAAAGGTGGAAAATGACATTCGAAAAGAAGTCATTGCGAGTAGTAGTTCCATTGGACCCAGTGGAAGGAGAATGCTACACCGAACCTGTGCGCGATGAGGACAGTGACGACGAACTGGATTGCATCTATCAGATAACTGCACAGGACCAAGATCAGGTGTACTCCACGGACGGTGGGGGAATCTCGTGAGACTGCGATAGCACCTGTACAGTGGATTCTAATGAGGAGACTGAACGATGGTAGAATCAGTTGCAGGAAGTTGCGAAACTTAACTGCAATATGATGATCCGGTCGTTGCAACATGTAACCACCGACAAAAGACAATAGCCAGTAAAGAACGCCGCAACAGATGAAGGGCAGCTCGACCAGCTAGGCACTTTATATGCAGCACGAGAGAAACATAATGTGGTGGAAGGCGTGTTATGCGCACCTGGGGGGGGGCCTCAGAAGCCAAAATGTAGGAAGCAGTTCCAGGTACACATTGGAGGATGTACGCAGCTTCCAATATGGTATAGAATGGTCATTCATCAACGACGACGGGTACAGGTGCACATTAGGTGGCCGTCAACTGAACCGGATTTGCACGGAATGAAGGATTGCACGACCGAGCAGGGAAGTCTCTCTACGACTGAACAAACCAGCACAGAGACAGTTCACCCTGGTGACAACATCCATGAAAGAATTCAGCAGCTCTGGGCAGCCATTTTGCATGGTAAGGTGCAACTGGGTAAGTTAGAAGAAACAGGGGCCAGACTCTATGCACAGAGTGCGAAACTGGATAAAGCAATTGACAAGTTGCAGTTAGAAGCAACCTACACGAATTACGTGAAGAAGGAAACGGACAGGGTTGGCTCTCCTACCCTGCCACAAGCAGTGACCCTGCTAGCATGGTTGCGCTTGCACCAGAAAGGACAAGACTGCACACACCGCAATCCATTAGCAGAATCGAGGGAACGTAGAAGGTGCTCGCAACCCAGGCTAGTCGGGAAATGGAAGACCCATGCGAGGGGTTCGTCCACTTGACTATCTATAGGAGGACCAGTCCTAGTGCCCCACACAGTTGAAAGAGGGCGCGAGACTATAAAACAGGCTGCTGCGAAGCTACGTGATATGGCCACAACATACATACAAAAACTGCACTTGCAACCCTGGGGATTCGCTGCCGTGAAGGAAAGATGGAAAGCAACCATTGCAGGTACTGTTCATGATATGATGGCCCATTTAAAGCACATTGGAGCGGGCGGCAGGCAATTAAGGCAGAAGAATAACCGCCAAAATCGCATTTATGAGTTGCCGCAAGGGAAAACAACCGATTTTAAATTTGAAATCATATATAATCATAGTAAGGGTCACACCACCACGTCTTACCATCCTGCAAGAAAGCTGCCCTAGGTTAGAAACAAGTGCAAGATGAGTGACAAGAAATTCGAAGAAAGTTCGTGGTTTAAGGCATTGCTAAAGCACTACCAGGAAGCAATCCTCAAAGCACACAACCCTACCATCGATAATCCACAGCAAGCTTCGCCGCAAGCAGTCGAGCTCCCTAAATCACCCCAGACATCGAGGACTAGGAAGGACCCTCAGGTTCCAGAGTCAGTAAGAAGGTCGCTGCGACACCTGCACTTTGGCAAGTTCACAATGGAGGAAAAGGGTAAAATTGTTACAATTGATAGCGACGAGGAAGCATAAGAGTCTCCCACATATATCGAAGAAGTAAACCCTAAGGAGGATCCCATACAGCTAGTGCGATGACCCAAGTATGTGCCTCCAAGCAAGGGGAAGGCGAAGGGACCTGCAAACCTAGATGAAGTTGACACTGTAATTGTTACCCCGTCTCTACCAAAAGCAGTCCCAATGGAAAACTTGGTGGTTGGCCACGTTGCAACAATGAAATTCGAAGATTGGGACCTCGCAAATATAATAAAATTTCCCCACCTGGCGATGGATGCACTGATGGAGCGGAATGTAGAAGGGACGGTGAAAACGCTACAGCCAAAGGAGTGGCTGCGGAAGGTGGACAAAGGCAGGTTACTTTGTCTCTTATCTATTCCGGCTACAAACCTCAAGACCGTTTAGGACTAGCTGGAGGGACTTCACGCCAAGATCGCCACACCAACAGAGTGACTCTAGGGCAAGTCACGATGTTTGTGTTGGGGGTCTATTGGGCATGGAATCCCCCACAGCATGTTTTGGGGTTCAAAGACTAAGTTCTCAGTAATATTATTGTAAACACTCCACGAATTGCGGGCACAGAGCGTGAATTGTATGTTAGAGTCATAGGGTTGTCCACCCTAAGTTTTGAATGTACTAAATAGAGCGAGGCTCCAAGTTGTAAAATACAATAGAATGGATGGAGAGAATACAATAGCGAAGCATAGATCAAGAGTCTAAGTGTCTTGGGTTGTAGTAGTAGGAAGAGGTTTTGCAACTGAGTGCGCAGAGGCCTAATAGAGTCTGCAGCTAAGTGCGCGGACCCCTGCAGCTGAGTGCGTAGGGTAGGGTGGAGTTTGTAACAGAAGGAAGAAAATAATAAAGAGAAGTTCTATCTGAATCTTGTGTATCTGTTTTGAGTTATACATGCTTGATATTACTTGCAATTATACTATTTATTTACTACACGCACTTATATGAATCGTGAATATTCTTAAGTATAACTAAAAGTGTATAAATAAGTTCAATTAATCACCTAATATCGGGTTGTGGGTAAGGACTTGGGTAATAACACTGATCAAGCCCCAATTAGGGTTGCATGAATGCAGCATCTCAGGCTGCGAGGTACAAGTAAGTGCATCTAGCAACATGCACTCAGGGTCGAACTGCGGACCACTTGAAACCATCATACATCTCCAGGGTGCGGAAACTTGGTTCTAGCACCCTCCCATATTACTTCGGGTGAGACTTCAGTCCGCGCTCGATGGACTGTTGCCGAAACGGCGAGTAGTACCAGGATTTGTTTGGCTAAATCACCTCTGAACCTAGGTCAGGCCCCAACAAGCCAATAGTGGCTGCAAATGGTATGGCCACATCAATGGGGGATAATGGCTGAAATCCCAACCCTACTTGAAAGGATTTGTGGCTTTTTGAGATATGGAGAGCTTTGTTGTAGTTGTGATGGACATAGGGGAGACTTTCATCTTAGGTGCGTGGATGCTTCGAGTTGTACATGTGCAGAATGTGTATGATCATCTTGTTGACAACCTCTGTTTGGCCATGAGTTTGGGGATGGAAAGTCATGGACTTAGTAAGTTTTGTATCTAGCATCGACCAGAGACTTGACCAAAAGGCACTTAGGAATCTGTTGTCCTGATCTGAGACAATGGACTGTGGGATTCCAAAGTGTACCCATACTTGCTCAAGGAAGCAGTTAGTAGTGGCCTCTGATGTGATACTCTTCTTGCAAGCCGCTATGATGGACATCTTAGAGAATTTGTTAATGACCACGAAAATGCAATCGTTGTCGTGCTTAGTAGAAGGAAGGCCCGAAATGTAATTCTTGGAGACATATTCCCAAGGCTAGCTAGGAGTAGGTAGAGGAGCATACAGGCCTTTCTTCTTGATGGTTGGTTTGGCAATGGCGCAGGCAATGCAGGATCTAATGTACTTCCCAACATCCTGACGAGGTTTCGGCCAATAAAAATACTTCTTCAATACTGCCACTATTTTCTCTACTCTAAAACGTCCAACAGCTTGACTGTAGTGTGCCTCCAAAATCATCTTGGCATGCTTACTTGAAGGAACACATATGTGTCTCGGGTGGCATAACAATGCATCTTGAAGGTGAAAATTTGGAACCTTGTTCCCTTCCAGGAGTGTAGAGTATATGCTACTGAATTCTTGATCGCTCTTGTAAAGATGTGGTCACCCCAATGTCTCATGCCCATAGGTGTGAAGCACAGTGATTAGAGCCTTGACCGGTGGTCAACTAAGGAAATCAACAACATTATTGTTGTTGTGCTTCTTATACTTAATGTTCAAATGGAATTGTTGCAAATAGGTGGACCATTTTTTATGGTGATTTTTCATCAACTTCCCTTGTGTCTGTATGAGCTATAGAGGTCGGTGGTCTATGTGGATGACCATTTACTTCCCCAGAATGTAATTCTTCCATTAATGGCAGGCCTACACAATAGAATAAATTTCTTTGTCATAAGTCGGATACTTTCAAACTATGTCTGAAAGTGTATCACTGTGGTAAGCCACTGGATGCCCATACTAAGTAAGAACTACACTGATATGATAGTCGGAGGCATCTGTCTCAATCTCAAATGGTTTTTCCATGTCTGGTAATGTGAGCACTGGTGCTGAACATAGGTGATTATTTAACTTGGAGAAT
The DNA here is from genome assembly GCA_031772625.1 of Pinus tabuliformis. Taxonomy (NCBI): domain Eukaryota; kingdom Viridiplantae; phylum Streptophyta; class Pinopsida; order Pinales; family Pinaceae; genus Pinus; species Pinus tabuliformis. The sequence goes on from CM062819.1 coordinate 1,704,967,723, forward strand.
GCTTGTTGTTGGGTTTCCAACTAAAAAAGCTTTTCTTTCGGTCCACCCTTGGTGACTTGACTTAAAGGCCAAGTGATATGAGAGAATCCCAACATGAACCTATGGTAGAAATTGGCAAGACCCAAAAATCTGCGGAGCTCTGTTAGAGGGGTTGTGACTAGCCAATCCTGAATGAATTGTATCTTGGATGGGTCCACATGTACACCCTGATCATCAATGATGTACCCCATATATTGAACCTAGGTTAGGGCAAAGGTGCATTTCTCCAAGTTATCACACAACTTGTGTTGGCGCAAAGTTTGATGGGCCTGTCGAATATGGTGGAGGTGCTCTTCCCAACTCTAGCTGAAGATCAAGATGTCTTCTAAATACACCACCATGAATGCATTGTTGAAGGGTCGCAAGATGTGGTCCATCAGTCTCATGAAGGTTGCAGGGGCGTTCATCAATTTGAAATGCATGACCAACCATTTTGGAAAGGCCCTCCTTGGATTTGAAGGAAATCTTCCAAACATCGAAGGGTTCGATAGGCACCTAGTGATAACCTGACTTCAAGTCAATATTGCTAAAATATTTGGCCCCCTTGAGTTGGTCTAGAAGGTCATCACTCCATAGGATTGGGTACCAATTCCAGATAGTGATCTTGTTCAGCGCCCGATAGTCAATACAGAGCCTCCAGGTCCCATCCTTCTTCTGTACCAATACAATCGGGCTCCCACAAGGTGATGAGCTTGGCCTGATGTGCCATTTCTGTAATAGCTCCTAAATCTGCTTCTTGATCTCATCGTTCTCAATAATAGAGTGTTGATAGATCGATCCATTGGGAAGCGGTGAACCTGGGGTCAGATCGATGGAGTGCTTGACCGAACAGTGCAGAGGTACCCCTATGGGTGAGGTGAAAATATCCATGTACTCCTCCACAACCTTGTCCATCTGTTGCTACTATGTAGAGGATCCCTACCTGGAAGCCATGGCCACAACCTTCTTCTTTCCCTGGGGGCGAATCACAGGGAAAACAAATTTCCTGGTCTAGGAAATGATCTTACTGCATTTCTTTGCAATGATCAAAGAGATGGTGGTATGCGGGGCTACCTCCGATATCTTGTACAACTTATTAGCCAAAATAATAATCATAGAGAGAGGTCTAGACTCATATACAACATGTCGCTTCCACAAGTATGGTTGTCCTAACAATACATCACAAACTTCAAGAGGATAAATGTCACACAGTACCTCATCTATGAAGGGCTTAATGTTGCAGGGAAGGTGACACTATTCGCTGACACAAAGATCTCGTCCTTGGTGAAGCCACCTAATGGTGTATGACTATGGATGTGCTATAGTCTTTAGGCCCACCTGCTTCATGACCTCTACTGAAATGAGGTTCTTTTGGCTCTTGCTGTAAAAAATGAACTGAAACATGGAACCCTTCACCCACATCTGTGAGTGGAAGAGGCGTTCCCCATCCTCTAGATCAACAGGCTCAATCTTCTGGATCTTGGTGGTGGCCACGATGGCACTGGGCTCTACCTTAATGATCCACTTCCAGTTGTCAGTTACCTTATCAGGCTCTGATTTAGAGTTAGAACTTGAGTCTGATTCAAAAGCCTTCAGCTCGGCCACCAGTGACTGCTTGGCCCAACATTCACTTGTATTGTGAGTGGAGCGCTTATGGAACTCACACTATTTTCGTGTGTCCTTCTTCATCTTCGGGGTGTTGTTCTTTTCTTGCAGCTTCTATGGGCTATCCTGGGTAGTGTTGCCTTGGCTTGGTCCTTTGTTCTGTTGTTTTGGGGCACTTTTTCCTTGCTTTGGATTCGTAGATCCAAAGTCCCGCTTCTTCTGTTTAAAATTTTACTCAATCTTGACAGCGTATCGATATGTCGTACCAAGTGAGGAAATGTCCAGGAACTCCATCACATCCTGAATGTACTTGTGTAAATAGCTGTGGTACTTGAGCACCAAATGCCACCCAATATATTTGATACCCAGCTTCGTGTGAAGGGTATGAAAGTATTTGTGAACTTTGGCACATCTTGGTCCCTTCCCTGCTGTAGTGTGGTCCACTTTATGTATTTGTCCTCATAGCTCCCAACAGGGTAATATTGTTCCTTGATGGCATCTCAGAAAGAATTCCAAGTGGGTGTGGATGAAAACAACGAGGGTTCACTCTCGTCCTTTTTTTCATAGTAGGTTTCCCACCAATCCTTGATGTGTGGGGCGACTTTAAGAAGTGAAAAAGTAATCTTTTCCCGATTGGAAAAGTCATGAATTGAAAAATATCCTTCCAATAGATTTATTCATTTATCTAAGGTGTCAAAAACTATCAGGACTTCAAATATGGGAATATCGAAGTTAACTTGTACCTTAAGAGGAGTGATGCCTCCAGAGTGGCTGTTGGATGAAGATGCATCACCTGTGGGTAGTCGTCGAAGGATCTGGGAAAATTTATCCATCATTGCGTTCCTCTATCACTTGAGGGCTTCCTCGAGAAACATTTTGAAAGGATCTCCTACCCCTCTTCTTTATTTTCTTCTACTATGGGAGGTCGTCAGCTTTTGCGAGGCTAATCTTGAAATGGTTCAACCAAATCAAGCCCTGACCCCATATACCCTGACCTCGTTGGGGACATGCAAAGAAAAACAGAGAAAGAGTAGATCCCTTTGATACCACCTATTCGAACTTAAATAGGAATGTAAAAACTTACAACTATAATCATAAACACATAGATGCAAGAGAAAAACAATTCATTTCACTAATAGAAAAATATTGAACTATGCTTACAAACATAATGGAAATAAGATAGCTTGGACAATGGTAGCTTATCTCTGAGAAGAGATGTGGTGGCTACATGCCTATGAACTGTGTTACAATGAGGCTCAAGGGCCTATTTATTATTGGAAAACATGAGAAAACCCTAAACAATGAAAACCCTAACCCCAGGAGATGTAACACTAAGCATTTGTGGGCCCTATTGGGGTTAGTTGGCCAGCCAACTTCCGGAGGTCGTAACTTGGTCATATTATCTCCCTTTGGTGCGTACGATACCTTGTTGGAAATGTATCTCTAAATAATATAGGTTTCGTTGTAGGCCCTTAATTATGTCCACGAGCCTGCTGTGGACACCAAAAAATGTTGTTTAGGGGGTCAAAACTACTCCGGAAGTTCAGGACCTGAAAAAATACTAAAAATAGTAAACGTTGAAATGAACAAGGAAACATATGAAACTAACTGGGGGGTCTAAGTGGAATAGGCGAGTGGCCACCAATATCCACCTGGATCAAAGTGGGCTTAGAAATGAGGAAGACCTTAGGATGTAGGTGACAAGGAGAATGTATCATTGTACAAGAAGCTCAATGCAGTTGACATAGAACATGGATCTCATCCTAAGGAGTAGAATAAGGGGAGTGGCAGAAATAATTTGAGGTGTTGGACTTGTGGTCGAGATCATCGCAGTAGTGAGTCCCATCGCACTAGGGTGGAAGACCTCAGATTTATAGTGCTTAGGAGGCACAAACGGTTGGAGATGTTGGCCAACGTATTCCTCAAATTTATAGTGCTTAGGAGGCACAAACGGTTGGAGATGCTGGCCAGAGTATTCCTCATATTTATGTAGCATTGGATAACACATAGGAAAAGAATCGAGCATACATTATTGAGATGGAAGGTAAGCTCCATGACCAAGTTGTTTCCATTTTGATTAATCTTGGATCTAATTATAGCTATATCAGTCCTCACCTGGTGGAAAAGGGTTGCTTGAATAAAGAAGTGCATGGTTGTTACAGGGAAAAGTGTCTATGTAGAACTGCTTATCCCACTATGGTGGGTAGCTACCTTAGAAACAAACAAAGTAAAGCTACTTTCGTTTTGCTTTATGAAAGATAGGTGAGAGAAGAATAAAGGAGACCAACCTCTGTCTTGCGCTTGGTTCCTTGTTCGATTCCCCTCTCTTTTGATAGTCTTTTGCTACTTGCTTTCTCGTATACCCAGCTTCAAAGAGTACCTGTAGAATCAAAGCAGCATAACACTATACAAGAACATGGATCTATTATCATAAACAATCTAGGATCAGATGTAAATTGACCATACAAATGCATGAAACATAAATGACACAAGAGTATGGAGGAAAACTTGAATAGCTTTATTGATAATCAAGAAAGAGCCAAGAGAGTTACAACTAGTTGTTCTGACCCAGCATCATCCTCTCAGCAAGTAAGCCCTTCTTCACCTCATGCAAAGCTTAGATCACCCAACACTATGATGTTGTCTCAAGAAACCAACAGTAATTCCTTACAAGATGCAAAATTCCAGCCTGTGGATCTCTGGGATGAGGGATCCATATATAGATGTCTGTAAGGGAGATGAGTCAACTTGTGATTTGATTAGTGTCTTCCCTCTGATAGTTCTTGCTTCCACTTGGAGATTGATGATCTCTTACTCATCCTTGGTCGAATTCAGAGAGGCAAGTGTCACAGGAGAAGTTTCTGGAAGATTCCATGCTTCTCCACCTCACGGATTGACACTGCCATTTGTCTCTTCTCGCCCATCGCACCCCATAGAAGGGCTTTTTGAAATGCAATGCACCCACTGAGTGTACTTAGGTGAGATGCAATGCACTTTGCCTATGGAGCAGGTGAAATGATCCATTTTTGACCAATTCTGAGTAGTTTTTCATGGAGAACTTCTGGGAGAAGCTGTAATCAGCTGACCTTGTTCCTTTAGGGGTTGAAACAACACTTTTAGGGACTTAGGAGCCCTTGGTTTATGGACATTTTATGCTTGGGGTTGCAGTGCCCAAAAATGTCTATAACAGTTGCCCCCTAAAGCATGAGGTCGTTAATCTTTTTTGATGTCGGGTGAAATGATTTATCATGAGGATCCGAAGTTCTTTCAAGCTGGAAGGAGACCTGTAATAAGATACAATACAATACATTATTTTCATAATATTTTCATGATCTAGCTAAGTCGGGCATTCCCATGCTCAAATTTATAAATTCATTTTCATGTACATAGGACAGACAATCGTCTGAGTGTAGACTGATGATTCTGGAGGAATCATCATCCCATAGATTGGATGATTATCTGTGCAGCAATGATGTACATTTGATGTCTTTATTTTCCTGAATCTATATCGCAGCCCGGATGGATGAAACTAGATCCGGGGTCTTCAATCTCATTCGATCTTCACTCAAAGTACAAGTCGATCCATGTGAGAGATGTTCTGGAGTCGAACATGGAAAGACATCACTTGCTTACCAGCCAATGATGTAAGCTGTTAGCAGGCGCAAGAGGAATCACCGATAATGATAATGATCCTCAAGGTACTACAGTACAATTCACGTAGTGTGAATAAGGGACTTGGCGTCGAACACCACGCAAAATCTTTCGGTCGAAGGCCATTGATGTAAACCTGTCGCCGGAAGTGAGAAACTTGTCATTGAGGCATGCAAGCTTCAAAGTACTGAAATGGGTGTTCTCGACTTCTTGGATAATGAGCTGATGTCGAAAAGAAGTGATCCATCATAGGAGGGCCTTAATGAATCCCACATCAATGACACAGAACGGAGCAAATGATTTTAATGGAGGTGAAAACGGTCTGGTGATATAAGGTTCAGGGTGGCGGTCATGAAAGAATGGAGCGTAAATGTATTGCAAAGGGTGAGACACAGGTGAATTCTCTGAGTGACTTCTCTTGAACATATCGGCGACACTGACATGATGGATTGGTAGAATTAACCCCAAATGTGGATGGTGTGATGTGACCATGGTGATGTGACCGGTGAATGAAACAACCCAACCCGACTTGGATGCGGAGTGAAAGTGTCATGTTCAAGAGCGACTTGCTACCAACAAAGTTTCAAGTTTTCTTCCCAATTTTTCCCCAGTCATTGCTGACCAGTACCTCTTTATTTTTGTCAAGCTTGAGGAGGATAACATATGCTTGTTCTATAATTTTCCCTTCGGGCAAACCCATCGCTATGTTTTAATGAGCCTACTGATAGTGAAACTCGTTCTTGTCTGCTATGGACAAGTTTGTCGCTATTAGGTTTTAACGAGTTTAACGACAAAGATAACTCGGTCCTTTTCAATTTTAGAGAGTCTGAAAAGGGACGTAAAGGAAACTCCAAAAATCCTTTTTCATCATCTAATCCCTTAAGTCCAAAAAAGTATAAAACAATACAGAAGGGATGAATTTTCGATACTTTTAACGAGCCGAACAAAACAAGCGCTCGATCTTTTTGTGTAATAATCCCTCAGGTCCAAAAAGATTAAAATCTAAAGGAGGGATAGCACTTCCGGTCACTTTAACGAGTTGGAGAGGCCAATGGCTCGGAAATCTTTTCATATTTTACGAGCCAGTTGAAAAGAGCTTAAAGGAGACTCGTCCTTGAGGAACGAGTGATAAATTTGGGTAGCAGCGGATTCCAAGTAAGGTTTGGAATTTCCCAATCATGGCAATGTTACAAGGATGGCTAACAGGATCACTCTTCGCAGCTGTTCCTCAAAAGGGGTAAACAATCAAATGGAGGTGAATGATCGGCCAATACAGAGTGGAGGTGATGATGAGAACACGACCAAGGCTTTAAAGGCTGAAGTACTACATTCACGATGGTTATTTATTGGAAATTGGTTCATTTTTTATTGAGCTTAAACGTTGGGGGAAACATTTGCTCATTGCTTATGTTTATTTTTTAACGATCATGAAGTCCGCGTTAAAACTGCTCGATGTGACGGTCTTTTCTTGACTTTACCATTAATAGCTTTGTTCTTTCAAAGATTGTACTGCATGCTCAATTGCTTCATCAAACTAGTTAGAAATGAACAATATATGTTTGAAAAATGAGTTAGTACACTAATATTTTACTTGAATTACATAAAAGTAATTTAAAAGTGCTTTTACCTCTCATTTTACCATTTCATTTGGACTTTGGCTTGTTGGAGCTTTGGAGGTGCCTTCCCCCTTTGATTTTTCACTAGCTGATTCCAAGAGATTTTGTGGATGATTTTCGGCGCCATCTGGACCAGGTAGGAGCTAAACCTGAGCTCTTTCATTTCATCCTTTCCATTTTGTATTCTGAGCCTGATTTCTGGTTTTTCTGAGCCTTTGGGGTTTGAAAAACTCGCCCTGGCTCCATCGCACCCTTTATGCATCGAAAGGTGCGTTGGATGTTAGCCTGTCCACTGGCCAATTGACATGCACAGTTTTCAATGGAAATTCTTGCTTGTTTCTCACCAAATGAGGATCTAACTCTTCTCTTGTTTGTTTTCAGAGATTTATTGGAGCAAAATGACCATTACATGGCGAGAACGTGAGCATGAAGAAGATGACATGCTTTCTTTACATGATCTGGTTACAGTAAATGCATTACGGAACTGTGGCCTGTTGAAGTTTTTCCGCATTTCTAGCATGAGACTGTTGGCATTATGATTCTGGTATGGCTCTATGTTACAGGTGTTGTACTTGATGGCAACTCACTCTAGTGGAAATGTTTTGTTCAGGCTCTCAAAATGTTGGAAATTAAGAGGTTCGCAGGTGAATGGTTCAAAAGGTGCGGACCCGCAGGCACGCCGTGCAGGAAATGTGGTCATACCCGCAGGTTACCCGTTCAGAAGGTGTGGTCCCCCAGTTCACTCACTTCAAGGCAGAGAAGTGCGCTCACGTGGGTTTTCTTATGTTTGGCCCGTGGTATTTGGCCCGTCGTTCATGATCCTATGGTTTTGGCCCGTGGTATAGGATCTAATTTAGCCCCGGTTTGGATCCCTTGTTTTGGTTATTTGATGGTTTTGCCCCATGGTGTGAATGAGGGCTTGACTATAAATAGGGAAGGAGATCACTTGGCCAAGGTACCTTTGCAAATTGAATATCTTAAGATCTGAAATATTGGGTTATCGGTTTAAAAAGCTTGATCTATATAAAAGTGAAGTTGAAAGTGAATCTATGAAGTGTGATCTCTCGGGCGCATGATCAGATCTGGGCATCTGACTGTCAGTGGCTCTTCGGAGGTTTATTAATTCGGTTCAAATCAAAGGTTCGCAAGTATTTCACGGTTTAGGTGCGGAGGACCGTAGCTCGATGAAAGGTCCAGTGCGGTGGTACGCGGTTAATAGAAAGGCACAGTGCGGGGGATCGTAGTGCGATCAAAGACGCAGTGCGTAGATACAGTAGAGGTACGCGGCGTAACAGAAGGGCACAGCGCGGACGCACGCAGCAAGACAGAAGAAGAAGTGCGGAACAAGATCAGAGGTACGCGGCGCGATAGAAGGAAAGCCTGCGGAGGTACATAGAAGTACGCGGCGCGATAGAAGGAACAGGTGCGTTGGCACAGTAAATGTACGCAGAAAGGCAGAAGGTGATTTGCGGTGATACGCAGTGAAGCAGAAGTCGCTCTGCGTGGATACGCAGGGAAACAGAAGGCGGGGTGCGGAGTCACGCAGTCCAGATAAGGAAAAACTGCGGATCTATCTTAAAACATTTGTTGGTTATCTTTTATCTATTGCTGCAGAGTTCTGGGTTTATATTTCTGGTACTATCTTTCTGTTTACAGCATTCTGAGAAGTTGGGTGATTGTATAAGAAGTTGGGTGATTGTATAAGGAGTTTGGGTGATTTGCATGTACTTGATGATTATTTGATATTCTTGGATCCAGTTTGAAAATTTATGAAAAGTGGTCCTTGAAAGAAAAGAAGTAGGGGGTTGTAGCTCCCTTCCAGGAGAGACTGGAAAATGAAAGAGAGTTGTAGCTCTCTGCAGGTTGTAGCCTGCGTACTGGTAAAGGACTGCACCAGTACAAAATCATTGTAAAAGGAGTTTCTAATTGAAAGAAGATAGAGACATATTGCAGCAGGTGGTTTTCACCCACATTGGGTTTCCACCTTATATCTGGTGTTCTTTTGTGTGACTATTTTCTTTTCTTGTTCATGCTCATTATTTTATGATACTGACATACAAAGTAATGATCAATATTTGAAGAATTATTCAAAGTATAAATAAGGAAGATATATTGAAAGGAATTTGATAATACTGATTCACCCCCCCTCTCAGTATTATTTCCAACAATTGGTATCAGAGCAGGTCCTTCTGAAGAAGCTTGATCGCTTGAAGGAAGATCTAACATCATGAGCAACTACAAGAGGGAAGCATCAATCAGGCCACCGATTTTTGATGGGACAAACTTCGTATATTGGAAGGTAAGAGTTACTGCCTATATTCAATATTTGGGTACAGAAGTATGGGACATTATAGAAACAGGGCATATTTTTCCATCCGCTACTCCTACAGATCCAGCTGAGAAGAAGAAATATGAAACAAATGCAAAGGCAGTTAATACTCTTCTAGGATGCCTATCTCAATCTGAATTCGTGAAGGTTATGCAATATAAATCCGCAAAAGAAATATGGGACAAGATTTTTTTGAGCTACGAAGGAGATGAACAGGTAAAATGTGCAAAACTTCAAACCCTCAGGATTCAGTATGAGAATCTCTAAATGTATAATGATGAAACTGTGGCTAACTATTTCCTTCGGGTAGATGAGATTGTTAATTGTATGAAAAGCTCGGGTGAAGAAATAAAAGAGGCTGTTGTGGTTGAAAAAGTCCTAAGATCATTGTCCCCCAAGTTTGAATCTAAAGTGTCTTCGATAGAAGAAAAGGAAAATCTACGAACTCTTACTATGTCTCAGCTACACAGAATTCTAACTACTTATGAAATGAGAAAAGGAGGTCCATCAGACAGGAGAGAAGCTGCTTTTAAGGCTTCAGGCAAAGGAGACTACTATGAATCAAGTCACGTGCCGGAAGAAGAAGCAGAATCAAATTTTGTCAGAAATCTTCAACGGGGTACTGGAAGGTTCAGAGGTAAGCTACCTTTTAAATGTTTTGCTTGTGGAAGAGTAGGTCATTATGCTTCCAAATGTCCTCATAAGGATAAGATTGACAAAGGAAAGGAACCTGCTAGATGGAACAAGAAACAGAATGCAAATAAGAAAAGCTACTACACTCATGAAGACAGTGATGGTCTATCAAATAGTGATGAAGATGAACGAGGTAATGACTATAAACTTTTAATGGCATTTGAAGATGATGATTACATGGATGCTATAGATGTGGATAGTTTTTATGAAGAGATTGCTAGACTCAAGACATGTATAGAAGAAAAGAATATGATCATTGATACTCTACAATTTCAAATTGATGAAAAAGAAAAATATCTTGAAAAGTTAGAAGGTGAAATTGTTGGCCTTAGAAAAGAAATTGAGAAAACAAAGGCTATTAATCTTAAGTTTGTCAAAGGATCTGAAACTCTGGATGAGATCATCAATGTACAACGTTCTCCGCTAAACAAGACAGGTCTGGGGTATAATGGAGAAACATCTCAAGCACCCACCTCAAAGAGTTATCTTGATGCAGCAAGAAGGAATGAGCAAAAGCACAATGGAGATCACTAGGTAAAGCAGGGACGAATTACATCAAGAACGAACAAAGACTATCAGGTAAACTAGGGGCAATATGTCTTAAGGGTGAACAAAAGCTACAAGCAGCCATAGGTAAAATCTTCTCAATTTGCTTCAAGAATGGATGACAATAGAAATTACAATCATTTGGCCGGTAGATTTGATAATCGCAGAAGTTTCTTCAATGGGCAATGTTTCTCTTGCCATAAATTTGGTCACAAAGCAGCTCAATGTGTTGCATATAAAACAATCATGACTAGAGAAGCTCAAAAACAAAGAAGTATGATTGGGATTACAAAAAGGACCTATAACAACTTTTCGGCTCTTGAAAATGAAGTTGAATGTTCTATTTGCAATAAATTTGGTCATGAAGATTCTGAATGCAGGAGCAGGTTTCAGCAAACAAAGGAACAAGCCTCAAGCACCAGAACATGGAGAATAAAGGAACCACAAACAGAAAGATGTGGGATAGCATTTTATGCAGAGGGACAAGAAAATCTATGGTACATTGACAGTGGATGTTCGAAACATATGACAGGTGATAAAGAAAAACTTGAATCATATTCTGCTTTAGAAAAGGGAAAGAAAGTTTCTTTTGGAAATGATACTCCTGCAGCTATAAAAGGAAAAGGCACTGCTCAGTTAAAAGAAAAGGTCAAAGCTGGAAATATTTTGTATGTTGATGGATTGAAGCATAATCTTCTAAGTGTCAGCCAGATGTGTGATCAAGGAACCAAGGTGATATTTAGATCAAATGGATGTCGTGTTCGTGATCTTGATACAGGTGAAACAGTGATCAAAGGTAGAAGAACTCCAAATAATCTATACATATTTGAAGAAGGACAATAACAATGCTATTTGAGCAAGGATGATGAACATTGGTTATGGCACCAAAGGTTGGGGCATCTAAGCTTTTCACAAATAAGGAAAGCATGCAAATATCAGGCAGTTCGTGGTCTTCCAGATATCAAAATTCCAGACAACACCATATGCAAATCATGTCAGTTTGGAAAGCAAACCAGAACTAACTTTCCAGAGAAGGAAGGATCAGCTAGCATGCCTCTTGAGCTAGTCCATATAGATGTATGTGGTCCATTTAGGAAAAGGACACCTCGAGGAGAAGAATACTTGATATTATTCATTGATGATTTCTCCAGGTTTGTTTGGTTAGGACTTATGAAGCACAAAGACGTAGCATTCGAGAAATTCAAATCCTTCAAAGCCTTGGTTGAAAATGAATCGGGTTACAAAATTAAGTGCCTCAGGTCTGACAGAGGTGGGGATTTTACCTCAAATGAATTTTTCGATTTCTGTGAAGAACATGGGATAAGAAGATAATTCTCTACAGCTAGAACTCCTCAACAAAATGGAGTGGTGGAAAGGATGAACAGAACAGTCCAACAAATGGCTCATGCTATGTTGGATGAGTCTAGAACTCCCGCAACTTTCTGGGGTGAAGCTACATATGCTGTGGTTGTTATTCTCAACAAAACAAATGTCCGAGTGAACAGCACTCAAACTCCTCATGAGATCTGGTATGGTGAGACTCCTTCGGTAAAGCACTTCAAAATCTTTGGGAGCAAATACTATATTAAGAATACTGATGAGCAACTTGGCAAACTTGAACCTAGAGCAGATGAAGGCATTCTTCTTGGTTATTCTCCACACAGCAAAGCATATAAGTGCTACAATAAAAGACTTGGAAGAATTGTTGACAGCATTGATGTAGTGGTTGATGAAAAGGGATACATTCCTAGGCAAGTAAATCATGAAAATATCGAAGAAGATGAAGACTACCCTCAAAGACAGAATGATGAAGAAGAAGAACCTCAAGAAGCACCAGAGGAACAGATAAGGATAGAAGAGAAGACTCCATCTTGGTATGTTCAGAAGAATCATCCAGAATCTTAGATTTTGGGGCAGAAAGAAGCAGGTGTACAAACAAGAAGAAAAATTGCAGAAGCTTCAAGCTATTTGGCATTACTCTCCTCCACTGAACCACAAAATGTAAAAGAGGCATGCAAAGATGAATGTTGGGTCAAAGCAATGGATGAAGAACTTGAGCAGATTGAAAAGAACAACACTTGGGAGTTGGTTCCTAGACCAAAGGATAAGAATGTTATAGGGACAAAATGGGTCTTCAAAAATAAGTTGAATGAAAACGGGGAAGTAATTAGAAACAAGGCAAGACTTGTTTGTAAAGGGTATGTGCAACAAGAAGGAATAGATTTTGAGGAAACTTTTGCTCCTGTTGCAAGACTTGAGGCCATCCGAATGTTCCTTGCTCTCTCAAGCTTTCAAAAGTTCAAAGTATTTCAAATGGACGTGAAATCAGCCTTTCTGAATGGAGACTTAGAAGAAGAAGTATACATTGAGCAGCCAGATGGTTTCATTCTTGGAAATGATCCAAATCTTGTATGCAGACTGAAAAAGGCTCTCTATGGTCTTAAACAAGCTCCAAGGGTTTGGTACTATCGTTTGGACAAATATTTTCATCAACAAGGTTTTTCAAAAGGATCAGCAGATAGCAATCTTTATATAAAAATTGAAAATGACAAATTGCTAATACTTGTTGTGTATGTAGATGACATTATCTTTGGCAGCAATGAAGAATCTATGAGTCAAAGCTTTGCCTTGGTGATGAAGAAAGAATTCGAAATGTCCTTGCTTGGAGAATTGACATATTTTCTTGGCCTGAAAATCCAAAAAAAGGAAGGAGGGATCTTCTTGTCTCAAACCAAGTATCTCAAGCAGATCTTGAAGAAATATGGCATGGAAGATGCAAAACCAGTATGTACACCCATGGTCACAGGATGTAGCCTCAGTGCAAATGATGAATCAGCAGCAGTACATCAACCAACCTATAGATCTATGATTGGAAGTCTACTTTATTTGACAGGTACCCGACCAGACATCATGCATGCAGTGGGAATAGTTGGAAGATTTCAGGCAAATCCAAAGGAAGCTCATCTTTGGGCAGTAAAGAGAATCTTCAAATATCTTCAAGGGACTCAAAATTATGGCTTATGGTATCCTAGAGATACAGATCTCACACTTCATGCTTATACTGATGCAGATTGGGCCGGAAGCGTGGATGACAGGAAGAGCACAAGTGGTGGTGCTTTCTTTATGGGTTCTAGATTAGTATCATGTTTCAGCAAGAAATAGAGTTCGATTGCCTTGTCTACAGCTGAAGCAGAATATGTTGCTGCTGCATCTTGCTGCACTCAACTCCTTTGGATGATGCAGACCTTGCAGGATTTTCAAATCACTTGTACACCACCTATCTCCATCTTATGTGATAATACAAGTGCAATCAGCATTTCAAATAACCCAGTCATGCATTCAAAAACCAAGCACATACCAATCAAGTATCACTTTCTCCGGGAACAAGTGCTTGAACAAAAGGTCAAGTTGGAGTATGTTCCTTCTAAGGAACAGGTTGCTGATATACTCACCAAACCATTGCCTAGGGAGACCTTTGAATACCTCAGGAAAAAGCTGGGGGTTGTTGATGCATCATCTTGTCGTTGAATCTCTTCTGATTGTTGGTTGTATGCAAGGTTCATCTGGAGTATATGCGTACAGGTGTTGGGTTACAGATTGGTCGAAGATTGAATGGCACAAGTTCAGGGGGAGCATATCATGCATTGTTGGCATTATGGAGGAAGTACAGAAGGAGATCATGGATGGTGGTCTGAATATTGCTGCAATATGTCTCTATCTCTTTCATGGTCATTTATGGTGTTTGGTGGATTATGGTTCTTCTTTGCAGATCTGGTTTATAGTCAGGGGGAGCATGTTCTTTGGGGGAGCATAACCCTTTTCCCTTGATGTCAAAGGGGGAGAATGATGTTGAGGATCTTGAGGTTGCCATCAAGTCCAAAGGGGGAGATTGTTGGCCTTATGATTCTGGTATGGCTCTATGTTACAGGTGTTGTACTTGATGGCAACTCACTCTAGTGGAAATGTTTTGTTCAGGCTCTCAAAATGTTGGAAATTAAGAGGTTCGCAGGTGAATGGTTCAAAAGGTGCAGACCCGCAGGCACACCGTGCAGGAAATGCGGTCATACCCGCAGGTTACCCGTTCAGAAGGTGCGGTCCCCCAGTTCACTCACTTCAAGGCAGAGAAGCGTGCTCACGTGGGTTTTCTTATGTTTGGTCGGTTGTTCATGATCCTATGGTTTTGGCCCATGGTATAGGATCTAATTTAGCCCCGGTTTGGATCCGTTGTTTTGGGTATTTGATGGTTTTGCCCCATGGTGTGAATGAGGGCTTGACTATAAATAGGGAAGGAGATCACTTGGCCAAGGTACCTTTGCAAATTGAATATCTTAAGATCTGAAATATTGGGTTATCGGTTTAAAAAGTTTGATCTATATAAAAGTGAAGTTGAAAGTGAATCTATGAAGTGTGATCTCTCGGGCGCATGATTAGATCTGGGCATCTGACTGTCAGTGGCTCTTCGGAGGTTTATTAATTCGGTTCAAATCAAAGGTTCGCAGGTATTTCACGGTTCAGGTGCGGAGGACCGCAGCTCGGTGAAAGGTCCAGTGCGGTGGTACACGGTTGACAGAAAGGCACAGTGCGGGGGATCGCAGTGCGACCAAAGACGCAGTGCGTAGATACAGTAGAGGTACGCGACGTAATGGAAGGGCACAGCGCGGACGCATGCAGCAAGACAGAAGAAGAAGTGCGAAACAAGATCAGAGGTACGCGGCGTGATAGAAGGAAAACCTGTGGAGGTACATAGAAGTACGCGGCGCGATAGAAGGAATAGGTGCGTTGGCATAGTAAATGTACGCAGAAAGGCAGAAGGTGATTTGCGGTGATACGCACTGAAGCAGAAGTCGCTCTGCGTGGATACGCAGGGAAACAAAAGGCGGGGTGCGGAGTCACACAGTCCAGATAAGGAAAAACTGTGGATCTATCTTAAAACATTTGTTGGTTATCTTTTATCTATTGCTGCAGAGTTCTGGGTTTATATTTCTGGTACTATCTTTCTGTTTACAACATTCTGAGAAGTTGGGTGATTGTATAAGAAGTTGGGTGACTGTATAAGGAGTTTGGGTGATTTGCATGTACTTGATGATTATTTGATATTCTTGGATCCAGTTTGAAAATTTATGAAAAGTGGTCCTTGAAAGAAAAGAAGTAGGGGTTGTAGCTCCCTTCTAGGAGAGACTGGAAAACGAAAGAGAGTTGTAGCTCTCTGCAGGTTGTAGCCTGCGTACTGGTAAAGGATTGCACCAGTACAAAATCATTGTAAAAGGAGTTTCTAAATTGAAAGAAGATAGAGACATATTGCAGCAGGTGGTTTTCACCCACATTGGGTTTCCACCTTATATCTGGTGTTCTTTTGTGTGACTATTTGCTTTTCTTGTTCATGCTCATTGTTTTATGATACTGACATACAAAGTAATGATCAATATTTGAAGAATTATTCAAAGTATAAATAAGGAAGATATATTGAAAAGAATTTGATAATACTGATTCACCCCCCCTCTCAGTATTATTTCCAACAGAGACAACAAATCAACTTGCTGCAGTATTT
The DNA here is from genome assembly GCA_031772625.1 of Pinus tabuliformis. NCBI lineage: Eukaryota > Viridiplantae > Streptophyta > Pinopsida > Pinales > Pinaceae > Pinus > Pinus tabuliformis. The sequence goes on from CM062819.1 coordinate 1,704,983,729, forward strand.
GCTTGATTCTTGGGATCCTACCAGCCAGATGTTCCAGATTAGGGGCAAATCCATCCCCTTGACTATAGTGGACATCTATTTTTTGACCAACTTATCGAGGCGGGGTGCCCCTATCTCTCTATCAGGTTCGGACCGTGGAGGTCAATCTGTGAGAGATTATGTTCACAGGTATTGCAGAGAGGGATCTCAGCCGAGTAAAGATGGTAAGATCATCATTCAAGATGTCACTGATAGGTCTTTGAGGACCATTTTATTCACTTTTGGTAGGATGGCTGGTGGTGTGGCTCTTCATGTGGCCAACAGATCTTATATGCAGTACGCCCTGGAATGTCTTGAACCGAAGGTGTTCAACTGGTGTGACACAGTACTTCTTGTTATGAAAGAACAGTTGACCAAGGTGAAAAGCGGGAGATTGAAGAACTTCGGATACGGTTCTATTTTGACCGTCTTCGCCTTGGAAAAGATACCACTGATGCAGTCGCAGTATATTGCACTTGGTTTACCTCCACTGACTGAACCACGTATGCAGAGATGGGTCGACCATATGTCTAGGCATGCTGGTAAGTCTCAGATTTCCTTTTCTGATACCTTCTTCGGGTGGTTTGATCGTCAGGAGATGGTTTATTCTGAGTATCCATTATGGACTTCCGGGGTGACCCAGATTTGGTACTGCCGGCCGGCGAACAGTGGGGTGCCATTGGTAAATTCTAGACCATATTTCTGTTTATCGTTTTTCTTTTACAATGTCCTCGTGCTTTACTCTGTCAAGACTAATCAGAACTCATGTGCTCATGTAGATGTTGGCCCCGTTTGGCCAGTAGTATGCCTAAGAGTGCCAGCTGCCGCCCCAGCAGGAGAGGCTGTTGGAAGGGCTATCCTTCGCGACCTTGATGTGGCCGAGACTCTTTCAGCATTACAGGATTAGGTCGAGGGCCTCACTCTTGGCATTCCAGATGTGAGGACTGACGAGCTGCCTTTGAGGTTGCAGTGACATACTACTGGCGTGCCAAGTCGATGGACTAGGCTTTTACGCATGATTGCACAGGTGGTGACTTGTTATCACCAGCATCATTAGACTAGGGTGCCCCCTAGTGTTTTGAGTTTTGGGTCATTTGACCAATTTTTTCTTGGTTACAGAACATTATCTGTAAACCATAAACAGTTATATATATATATATATATATATATATTTTTGATTTTCAGAGTTTTATTTTGGTTAAGTTACATGATCCTGATGCAAATATTGATGAGATGCTTCTTTTTATAAATGTTGCAAATGTCTATCTAACACATAATTTGCCAATGAGTCAGTTAATGTGTTTAAGCTTCTAGAAATATGCTGATATTGAATAAAATCAAATCACCTTTCCAAAATCTTGACTCTTAGGAACATGCGATAGATAGCTGGATTTCGGACGGAGTAGATACCAGTGAGCTGTAGTATGACGAGCTATGAGTCTAGCCTGACGACCAGTCAGCATATGCCATGTGTGATGGCATCAGAGAAAAGTTCTATCAACGCGCTATATTCAACGATGTTATTCGTTGATCGACCAATACATACCCCTCTGAAACTTTCTAAATCGCTGCTTGGATCGAAAATTGCCCAAGCTGCAGAAGATAGGTTTTGCGAACTATGACTCGCTCCATTGGCATATCCAACAAATGATTCCAATAGGTTCGACATCTGCGACAAATGTAAAAAGCGGATTTACTTGACCAAAACAAATACTTTAGTGAAAACAAAAATGTAACAAAAGCATATAGGTTACCACACTGAATCATGCATAGTAACGCTTAAGGTACAACCCATTACGAGGTTGTGCCAGTGGAATCCCGTCATAATCCATTAACTCGTAGGCTCCTTTTGCTAACACTCGCTTAACAATATAGGGGCCCATCCATAAAGACTTGAATTTACCTGCTCCTAATTTATCGGATTCTTGGTCATAAAGCAAGACCAAGTCACCTTCTGAGAAGACACGGGGTTTGACATTCTTGTCGAACTGCGCCTTGACTCGTTTCTTATGGGCTTCGTTAGCCAAAGCGGCATCATGACGGGTTTCATCCAATTGGATTAGTTCCAAGAAACGAGCCTCTTCTTCTGAAGTTCCAGGGAGAAGGTCGATTGCGAGTTTGAGGGACGAGATTTCACACTGAACTGGTAAGATTGCTTCTAGGCCATACACCAGTTGGAAAGGTGTAAACCCGGTCGCATTCCTTACCGATGTTCGGTATGCCCACAAGGCTGAGTACAGGATCAGGTGCCAACTCCTTTTGTGAACTCCAATCATCCTTTGCAGCATGCGCTTCAGGACCTTGTTGATTGCTTCAACTTGTCCGTTGGCTTGCGGGTAATATGGAGTAGAGCTGTCATGCGACAACCCTAATTTGGCAGCTAATTCGACCATCATGTGATTGCGAAAATGCGATCCATGATCTGTGACTATAGCCTGTGGGACACCGAATCTGGTGACTACATGATTGAAAAAGAAGAGGGTAGCTGTTTCACCAGTGTTATCTAATGTAGGCATCGCCTCGGCCCATTTGGTAAAATAGTCAACTGCGACTATGATATACCCATGCCCCCCGGTCGAGGTGGGGTTACATGTCATGAAATCAATGCCCCATTTGGCGAATGGCCCAACAAAAACTATTGACTGCAGAGGTGTGGGTGGCCTTCTGGTTTTGCTATCGAAAATTTGACAGGCATGGAAACTTCTAACTGCGGTTATGCAATATTTGAACATTGTTGGCCAAAATTATCCTGCTCGTAAAAAGTTTTGTGTCGTAGCGTAACCGGATTGATGCCCCCCACACGCGCCTGAATGGAAATCATTCAGGACTTTTTCAGCCTCCTCATGGGTGAGGCACCTCCTCAGAACTGTATCGACACCATGACGGTAAAGTGTATCACCGACGATCATGTAGTCTTTTGATTGGTATCGTATTCGTTTTTGTTCTAAACGGGAAGTATTAGGCCTATATTGCAAGTTCCTACCATTGCTACTTCCGCCATATTTATTGGAGGGGGAAGGGCAAAAGTTCCCATTAATATAGGGTCTTTTAGGAGGCCTACTCCGATATTTTGAAGCGAATGGGGGCTTCCATGGATCATTGGAATGCTTCCCGTAACTTGAGAACCATTGGGGAGGAAAGTTTGTTGATCGATGATTGTAATCCCTCCTTGAAAGGGAAATGCAATCTTCCTAAAATAGGTCGACACAACAGCTGCCATAACATATATCCATGGTCTTCCCAGTAGGATGTTGTAATCAAGGTTTCCTTCGATTACTTCAACATCTATTTCTACTGTTTTCCCCCCTAGTTCAACTTGCAAGTTACTTAGAATACCATATGGGGTATATGTTTGTCTGTCGAATGCTTTTAATGTCGTCGAAGATCGCGACAAGGTTGGAGATCCTAAAGTTTTCCAGCAACTCATCGACATAATACATGTAGATGCCCCCTCATCAATAATTGTTCGGTGAACGGTTTTGTTGAGGGCTTTCACTTGAACGAGGAAAGCAAGTTGAGCTGGTAACTGAGGATCGTATCCTTTATGATTAAAGGACACAAGATTGGAATCCTTTGGGTCTATCCCACCGATAGCTGATAATAAAGCCTGCTTTTGGGATGGGCAATTTTGCAGTACCTCAAGTGTCGACATAGCGGATGGCGATTGGGCTAGATCTTCCACTATATTATAATGCTGTGCTGCTCTAGCACGAGGATTAAATGTCGACTTGTGTACTACTCCCTTTGGCGGTTTTATTGTCAGTTCAGGAATGATGGGCGGCACAACTTCTGTCGAAGTTGTTGTCGAACTACTAGGTTGATCTTTATCCTTGTTGTTCGACAGCTGTGGATTCCCATAATCTTTGTTCCTTGTCGATATCAAAGCATCATTTTGCTATTTGGAAACTGACAACATCAGCACTTGAGATGGGGAAGCATTTCCACTGTCAACCAGATTTGTCCCTGGGTTCGGAAATGGATCAGTTAACACTGCTGAGGTTTTTGAATTCTTGAAGAATTTTTTAATCTCAGCTCTGTGTGGACAATCTGATGTCCAATGATCCTCATCGCATATAAAGCATGGATTTTTTGGTTTCCTATTTCCAGGAGGGTTTGTAGAAGATTTTTCAGGCGATGATTCCTCCTGTTTCTTCTTCTTCCCTTTGGTTTTCTTCTTGCCTCCTGGTTGCTTGGTTTCTTTGCCTTTATTTGTTGAGACGGCATTTACTTCCGAGGCAAGAAGTTCTTCTTTTGCATTTTGACTGGAAATCTTACGGGCCTTTTTAGATGTAGCCTTTGTCGATCTCGTGTCTGTTGCGCCAATCACGCCATCGCCAGCATGAGAGTCATTGTTTGATTTAGGAGGAGGAGGGACTGAGAATTCCGGTCTAGGAGCGTCAGGTATTTTATCGTAGAGCGTGCCAGACTGAGTGTAAATCAAGTCTAAATATTGTGCACGAGCGATAACTTGCTCTTCAGTGACGACTCCCCCTTTTGCCACATCTTCCGTGATGGAAGGCAATAATGACTTAATAAACCATTCAGCTAAAAGCTGATCAGGAACATACGTTTTTACCATTCTACGACGACGTCGCCACTCATGTATATGATCGGATATGTGAGTGGCCGTTGTTTGTTTGAAATTGGTAAGAAGTTCTGTTCCCATTTCGTACCTTATCGATAACTAAAAATGGGTTAAAAAGGTTGTGGCTAGGGTACTGAAGTTGTCAAACGAAGCTCTGGGCAATTCAATATACCATTTTGCTGCCAGACCAGTTAACGTCCTCTGAAAAAGGCGAAGCCTAATCGAATCATCATTTAGGGTGTTTGATGAACACCACAGATGAAAGGTCATCACATGATTCGACAGATCTTCACCCGGATTTCCATTAAATTTAGGAATATCTGACGAAAGTTTATGTGGAATCGCTAGCCACCAAGGAGCGTAAGCGATTGGATCGTTTGTTAACCGATTTAGGTCCGGTAACTCTAAAGTCACCACGAAGGGTAACTGTTGATTCAGGTTAGGTGAAGCATACCCAGGATAAGATGGAATCGCCTGAGCAGTTGGTCTTTGCATACCAGCATAATGCATTTGGTGCTGGTAACTTTGGTAAGGTTGGTGGGCATAACCATTGTAGAATGGTTGATTTTGACCGTTTTGAATATACGGCTGCCCACTATTTGCAAAGATTTGTTGCTCAGATCCTTGGTATACTTGTTGGAATTGCGGTTGTTGGTATTGCACCAGCCATGGTTGTGAAGCCATGTGTTGTTGCCCGATACTAACTATTTGACCAAGATGAGGGGTAATTGTACCCGTTTGGGCCTGTGTCATTCCACCAGTCGGCGATTGTGGTTGAGTCACAGGGTCAAGAGGCTGTTGCATTACAACCTGAGAAACCTGAGGTTGGCATACAACAGGCAGCGCTTGTACTTGCGACACCGTCACAATAGCTGGTGTAGTTGGTATATTTGACATAGGTAAACATTGTTGCATCGAATATACAACTCTTGGTTGTTGAGGTAGTATCGGTACCCAACCGCTAGATGTAATTCCAGCATAACCTGAATTTTGTTGTGAACTCTCATATGGTTGTCCTCCCGGAGGAGACAATGAAAGGGTATACTGCCCCCCATACGGCGGTAATCCGGTACTTAAAGGAATGGTTTGCCCTTGAGGACCGGATTGCCCAAATTGACATCCCGCAGGATCAATTTGTTGAGACTCAACATAAGAGTTTCCGGATACTATTCCGGATGAACAAACAGGAACGGACCATACTGTCGAAATAGCCCCTAAGTGGGCCCCTTCTAGCGATTGAGAGCTAGTTGGGACAGATGGTATACCGGCGAACATTGTTGGAGTGATAGCAAGAAGTTTTGCCGTCGCTATGTCGGACGACACAATCCTAGATGTCGACGGTTGTTCAGACATTTCTAGTCTATCCAAAATATTACCTAGCAATTCTACAGGAGCTTCCGCTGGCGGTAGACTAATTTCTGATGAAGAAGGATACAGAGTGATCCCACCTCCAAATTGTGATGGAGTACTAGATGGAGGATCCTCCACAATCTCTTCTATAGCAATCAGACCAGGTGGAAGAGGTAGACTGTCAGGTCCGTAAAATATTTCTGGTGCCGAAGAAGGTATGGAATCTGCAGCGACAGATATTTGGGGAACAAAACTCTCCGAACTGGTTGTAGATGAAATTGGTTCAGTAACACAAGTGTTTACCCTCAGACTAAGATCAGTACTACTGTCCTTCGGTGGTTGCTGAACTTCTTCTGTAAAGGCAGGGATACCAGAAATTTTTGGAGTAACCGGAGTCTCTGATGTCGTTGGAACACTTGTTCTAACTTTCCCAGGAGATTTGGAACCGGTTAAACGAGTTCGCTTTGTCCGTAATAGTTTCGATTCCAGAGACAAAGACGGTTGACTCGTAAGCCTCTGCGAACGACGGGGTTTCAATTGAATTTCTTCCACGATTGTGGATTACTGGATCAACTAAAAATCAAGGGGAAGTATGTTTCCGAATTAGATGAATTTTAGACGCTTTGACACAACTTGTTTTTTCAATTTTTAAGAGTCGAGAAAAAACAAAAGATGACTCTAGTCGCCTTCGATTTTTAATGAGCCTGAAGTGACAAGTGCTCAGATGGACCTTTTCCGCTAAGGAGTCTGAGAAGGAACGAAAGGGACTGCTCTGGAAATCTAGGCAGAGGGATTACCACATGAATCGCAAAACTGCAGAATACATTTTACGGTATGGCAGTCAATCTTCCCGAATGCTATGTTCAGTGTATTGCGATTGATAGGGCAACAGACACGGCTTCCTATGGATAAAGGATTAAGCCTATTGTTGTCTCCCAAAATATACTCAACGGTACGTGGGAGCACAAGTCCGTACTGGCACTTATCGTCTCAAAGTGGAGGAATCACCCAACCAACAGTGAGAACAACAGTTACTAGGCTTTACGACGCCAGAATACGTCTCTAGCCTAGACTTCTAGATGTTGTGCATTAGGTTCCAAAGCGTTGTTAGATTCATTAAATTTATTTTATAGTTGATCTTGCTTAAGAAATTTGCCTTTCAGGTTCACCGTGTGATGTAGATGTACAATTCCTAAAATGCAATCTAAGATGATAAACAGTCGTTTTATCTTCTTTGTGCAATGAAAATCCTAGCTACTAAGGAAAGAAAGACAAAATTCTTTCAACAAAGAGCAAAGAGCACACACTATATGCACTATCCTAAATCAAACCAATCAAACAGTCTAAATGCAAATGCACATGCATGTATTTGTTTTCAGCCTTCTTAATATGTGAATGATAAAAGAAAGCTAATGCACAAATCTGAATTACTTTTCAAAGCGACAATTACTAACAAGTTTCTTTTCAAAATCAAAATGAAGACAATGACAACACTTTGCGATTTGGAAATGAAAACTTGCTTTCGACACTAGAAAAACTACTAATTCAGATCAAATACAATAGTAACAGGGTAATCGACCATCAAGAACAATCAGATTCTCTTCTATGACTGAAAACGACACTTGCGACACTTTCAAATCAAGAAACGACAATACAATTACGTTACTTTTTTGCAAAGGAGAACTGAAAATGACTCAACAAATACACAAAAACATTTACAATTCTTTGCACAATGGAGGCGGAATAACAGCAAGGAAAGGGGTTTCAAACAGAGGTGCACTGACTACAGGCAACAAAATTCTTGAATAGATCTGAAAAGAGTGAACAGAAACCAAAATTCAGGAACAATGCCTAGTCTGATCAGCGCACCTGTAACACAGTGAATTTGAAATGCAACGCACCTACTACACTTGGGAAGTGCGTTGAATTTGAGATTCACAGAAGAGAGAGTGCACTGGGCCAGGGACAAGATTTTGCTTGGGTTCTGGGTCACAGTATGCAGTTTAGTTCAGGGATTTTGGCTGAGCAAGTGGTAATCAGTAAATCAACAATAGGGGTAGATCTAAGGAGGTTACTAGAGCCACCACAAGGGCAATTAGAGAGTTTGTAAATCAGTTGTTTAATTCATAAACAATACCCGGAGATTGACTGAAGCGACATTTATCTACTTTGCATTTGCATAGCAAATGCAGTTCGAAAGCTACCTGGCTCAACTTCAGGCTTCGTCTGTAAGTTTATAAAGTAAACAAATGTAGATAGACAAACAACCTAGTCGCTCCCCAACGGAGTCGCCATTTTCTTACAGGGAAAAGTGTCTATGTAGAACTACTTATCCCACTAAGGTGGGTAGCTACCTTAGAAACAAACAAAGTAAAGCTACTTTCGTTTTCCTTTATGAAAGATAGATGAGAGAAGAATAAAGGATACCAACCTCTGTCTTGCGCTTGGTTCCTTGTTCGATTCCTCTCTCTTCTGATAGTCTTTTGCTACTTGCTTTCTCGTATACCTAGCTTCACAGAGTACCTGTAGAATCAAAGCAGCATAACACTATACAAGAACATGGATCTATTATCATAAACAATCTAGGATCAGATGTAAATTGACCATACAAATGCATGAAACATAAATGACACAAGAGTATGGAGGAAAACTTGAATAGCTTTATTGATAATCAAGAAAGAGCCAAGAGAGTTACAACCAGTTGTTCTGACCCAGCATCATCCTCTCAGCAAGTAAGTCATTCTTCACCTCATGCAAAGCTTAGATCACCCAACACTATGATGTTGCCTCAAGAAACCAACAACAATTCCTTACAAGATGCAAAATTCCAGCCTGTGGATCTCTGGGATGAGGGATCCATATATAGATGTCTGTAAGGGAGATGAGTCAGCTTGTGATTTGATTAGTGTCTTCCCTCTGATAGTTCTTTCTTACACTTGGAGATTGATGATCTCTTACTCATCCTTGGTCGAATTCAGAGAGGCAAGTGTCACAGGAGAAGTTTCTAGAAGATTCCATGCTTCTCCACCTCACGGATTGACACTGCCATTTGTCTCTTCTCGCCCATCGCACCCCATAGAAAGGCTTTCTGAAATGCAACGCACCCATTGAGTGTACTTAGGTGAGATGCAACGCACTTTGCCTATGGAGCAGGTGAAATGATCCAGTTTTTACCAATTCTGAGTAGTTTTTCATGGAGAACTTCTGGGAGAAGCTGTAATCAGCTGACCTTGTTCCTTTAGAGGTTGGAACAACACTTTTAGGGACTTAGGAGCCCTTGGTTTATGGACATTTTATGCTTGGGGTTGCAGTGCCCAAAAATGTCTATAACAATGGTAAGTCCTGGTTGGTGTAGTTAGCTACATGGACTCACTAATAGTTCATCATTGGGTGAGATCTTGTGTATTTGAGATGAATGGTATGCCTACATCAACACATCTAAATGTGCTTACTTTGGGTTCATATAGTATGTTTTCAGGCATGGATTGGTTGTTCATTCACAAGAATAAAGTGGATTTCTATGATAAGGCTATTGATTTCCTGGGTGATGATGGTGAAAGGAGAATCTTGTAGGGAAAGAAGAAGTCTATATCAGTGAGAACGATTACAACTATGCAAGAAAAACATAGTTTCTGGAAAGGATGTGTATTATTTTTAGTTCATATTTCTAGTGACCAAGGGAAGGATGTTGAGGATGATAAACTCTTGAAGAGGTATCATGTTGTGTAGCAGTTCCAAGATGTGTTTCCTATAGATATTCCAGAGTTTCCTCTCATAGGGAAGTGTACTTTTCTATTGAGTTGATGCCAAGAGCGACACCAACATCTAAGGAACCGTACAAGATGAGCACTCCAAAGTTGGTGGAACTGAACTTACAGCTTAAGGAAATGCTTGATAAAGGATACATAAGGCCATGTGTGTCTCCTTGGGGTGCACCAGTAATGTTTGTAAAGAGGAAGGATGGTACTCTCAAATTTTCATTGATTATAGGTAGTTGAACAAGGTGACTATTAAGAAAAAGTATCCATTGTTGTGGATTGATGACTTGTTTGATCAGTTGAAGGGAGAAACAATGTTTTCAAAGATTGATATGAGATTAGGATATCATCAGATGTAGATAAAAGAAAAAGACATCTACAAGTCTACATTTTGTATAAGGCATGGACATATCAGTATGTGGTGGTTCCTTTTGGTCTTACCAATGTTCTATCCACTTTCACGTGTTTGATGAACAATGTGTTGTGTCCTTACCTAGATAAATTTGTGATAGTGTTTATTGATGATATATTGGTATACTCCAAGAATGAGGAAGAGCATGCAGAACACATGTCCACAATGTTGAGATTGTTGAGAGAGAATCAATTTTATTCCATGCTTAGTAAGTGTAGTTCCTTTCAATCTTAGATTCATTACATGGGACATGTTGTTTCCAAAGAGGGGATATCAGTGGAACCAAAAAATATTAAAGCTATCATGGAGTGGAAAACTCCTAGGAATGTGGATGAGGTCATACCATTCATGGGACTAGCAAGTTATTACAAGAGTTTCATTAGGAGCTTCTCATGGATTAGCTATCCTATTACATCTTTGTAGAGGGAATGGGAGAATTTTGAATGGACTCAGGACTATGCAATTATTTTTTAGCAGATGAAGCATTTTCTTACAAATGCTCTGATATTTAAGATTACAGATCCTAATAAGCCATTCATGATATGTACAGATGCTTTCAAGGGAGGAATTGGTGGAGTCTTGATGCAAGAAGGGCGAGAGGTATGCTATGAGTCAAGGAAGTTGAATGAGCATGATGTGACTCATGAAATTGAGTTGGAAACTATCATTCATGCATTGAATATGTAGAGAAATTATCTTCTTGGCAAGAGGTTCTTCTTGATGAGTGATCATAGTGGGTTATGGTACTTGTTTAACCAACCAAATATGAATGCCAATAAAGTTAGATGGTTTTCTACCTTCTATGAGTTTTAATTTGAGATAATCTACATTAAAGGTAAGGAGAATAGGGTTGCAGTTGCTCTCAGTAGGAGAGTGGAAGTGAATCATATTTCATTTGTTATCTCTTATGGCATAGATTTACAAGAGCATATATTACTTGCAGGGAAACATGATGAGAGGTACCAGTAGCTAAAGCAGAGATTGCAAAAATAGGGAGAAAGTGATAGGGATGAGGGGTATCACCTCACGACATATGGCTTGGTGAGATTTAGGAACAAGATTTATGTGTCAGATAGAAATGAGCTCAAGAAGCTTATCTCAAGGGAGTTTCATGTCAATTTGTATTCAGTCCAAGCGAGATACCAGAAGACTTTGACAACCATTAATAATTTCTATCATTGGACGAACATAAAGAAAGAAGTGGTTGAGTTTGTTGTAAGTTGTTTGGACTGTCAGTAGGTGAAAGCAGAGTATAAGCATCCAGCTAGTTTGTTGCATCCTAATCTCATTCTAGAATGGAAATGGGAGGTCATTTCCATGGAATTCATTATAGGGTTTTAGAGGACATCGAAGTAGAATGATTCCATCATGGTTGTGGTTGATGGATTGAGTAAGGTAGCTCAGTTCATTGTAGTGAAGTCTACTAATTGATCTAGTGAGGTATCTCATTTCTTCATTAGGGAGATAGTGAGGTTTCACGGTGTTCCCAAGAAGATCATATCAAAGAAAGATGCCAAGTTCAATTCTAAGTTTTGGAACGAGTTGTTTGCAGGCTTGGGGACAAAGTTATCTTTTAGTACTACTTATCATACGTAGAAAATGGACAAATAAAGAGAGTTAACATGATTCTTGAGGACATATTGAGGATGTATGTCATGCATTAGTAATGGAAGTGGGAGGAGTATCGTTCACTGGTGGAGTTTGCATATAATAATGGATATCAGGAATCCTTGAGGATAAGTGCATTTGAGGCTCTTATGGGTACAGTTGTAATGCTCCTATTAGCTAGAGTAACCGAGTGAACGGGGTGTTGATTGGACCAGATATGTTGGAAGAGATGGAATAGGATATGCATGTTATTAAGAGGAATTTAAAGGAAACACAGGAAAGGGATAAGATTTATGTAGATCAACATAGAGTATTTAAGGAGTTTTAGGTTGGAGAGCATGTGTACTTGCACATCAAGCCCAAGAGGATCTCCTTGAAGATTGGGTCATGTGCCAAGCTGGTACCTCGATATTTAATGAGCACTAGTATTGTAGCAAGAATGCTGCAATTCCTGGGGTTACCAGCTTTACTTTATCAACTTGGGGTTCGTACAAACTTGGAGGTGACAGTGTTGTATACACAATTAAAAGTGATGGTTCTTCCTTTTGTCACTTTTCAGCTGGCGAGAGACCACTAGGGTTTTCAAGCCAAACTTCTATGGATTTAGAAGAATCTTGATTACTGATGCAAGAAAGAGAAATCTACTCTAGGAGAAAGCTTGTCTACTGCAATAAGGAAAAGGACTTAAATCAATGCTAAAAACACACCATTTCCTAACTAACTACTGAGAAACTATGCTTTACAAGAATGCCAAGCTAACATGTATGAAATTCTATTATACTAAGAATGGAAGTTCAAAACATCAAAGATTACTAATGTGCATGTAAATGACTGAAATAAATCTATTTTTCTCTTTTTGTTCTTTTTATGGAAAAACAAGTGTGAAAGCTAATCTCTTTTGGTGGTGTGGTAGGTAGCTTAGGGATGATAGTGGATGGTTGGAAGGTTTGGGAGACCCTTAGGTGACCTTGTGTGGCTTCCTGGAGGTTTTCCCTCAATTCGGCCACAACATAGGCCACTATAGGAAAACCTACAGGATGTCCTAAAAACCTATAGGATTCCTTGTATTTCTACAGGATACAGCCAAGAGAAAAACGATGGGTGCTGAAGGTGATGGCAGGCTTAGGGAAGGTGTTTGGTGGGTGGAATGGAGTGAGAAAATGCCTAGGATCACTCAGAACTCAAAATCAAGGTTGGGAGGTGGTTGGATTTGCTCAACATGCTTGGAGAAGTTTCCATGTAAAATGATGAAATTGGTTCAAGACTTAGTGGAAACAAGGAATGATTATGGATGGATGAAGTTGGAAGGAGGTTTCTTGCTATGAAATCTTTCTCTACTTCTGAAACACCTGCACTGCATAAAACAATGATATTTGCCCAAAAATCATGTAAACAAGAAGAATTTCAATGAGATAGAAAAACAAAGTTTAATGAGCTAGTTGTCTACTTCATGCATGAGGAAAATTTGCAGAATAAGATGAATTCATTGATGAGATCTACTGTAAGACTGAAAATGGAAGAAATGGTAACTAAATCCTACACTTACAAACTGATCAAATGCTAGTTCAAGTACAATAAACTCTAAATTCTATGAGAAAGTAGAAATATGTCTTTTCGAGGCTACATAGGGGTCCTTTCCTCAAATCATGGTCCCTGAAGAAAGAAGTGAGGCCAAGACACCGATGACAGATTTTTGGTGTTCCTTTTATCCCTTCTAACCTACTGCTGAAGTAAAGCACAAATGGAAGCAAACTAATAAACAAACTAATCAAATCTACACTACTTAAAATGAAATACTTCTAACGATGATTTAACCATGAATCTATGAAACTAATCTAAGCATATAGATACAAGAAGAGGAACCTTTGTTGCTAGGGTTGGGCCCTAACCCAAGAGCTTCAGCCCACTGAGTGAAATCAGTACTGGATCATGAAAAATCTCATTCTCATTATCAAAACAGAAAATTACATAGCAATGTCTTCCACAAGTCTGGAGCTCCGAAATAACTAGTGTTTTTGCAATAAAAATTCAAATCCTAATGAGGCTCTAGGCCTCTTTATTTATACAACTGAAGTCTCGAACAACTTCTTTAAATCTAGGGAGGCTCAGCTCCCAAACACGAGATTAACTAATTCTTTGACTATCAGTTGCTCAATTGCCTTTTGATCTTCATGACTTGCCTGCTTGTACTCCGAGCTAGTGTGATTGATGGAGGAATATTCGAATGAGGGAGGAGTAAATGAGGAGGATTTACCTCCTACAATCTCTCTTTCTTATCCCATTCGAGTTTCAGTCTTTAATCTTGCCAAAATTACCTGATTTTCTCTCACAAAATTGCATTTAATGCACATTAGTCCACTAGGCATAATATCTCACTTTGACTCATCTCATTAAATAAAATATAACCAAAACATGTAATAAATTGTGAGAAGAGTTTATTTGACTAAGCTAGGAGGTGAATTAAGGTCCATATAGTTACCCAATGATGAGGCTCATTATCACCCCCCTACTGAAAGTGTTGCTCATCCTGTTAGCAACTCAATCAATATCCATGTCTCTCATAGCTCTAGTGGCTTCCCTGACATCCCATGCTTCTTCTGTGGGTTCTTCTTCTTGTGCATAGAATCATGCCTTCCTTTCTATCTCCTCCCACTGCTTTCTTTCTTCCTCTTCCTTCCTTCCTTCTAACATCCCTAAGAGCAGTGGTGGACTGAGTCTCAAGCCAATCCAATTGACTTTGAGCCTTTCGATGGTTTGCTTGTACATGGGTGTCCTATTTAGTGCTTCTCTCATCCTTTGAGGAGAATGCTACTCTCTAATTTTCAAACTGTATGGAAAAGTATTCCATCTCCTTTGGCAAGCTTGCATGTTGTCATCCCCTAACAGTCTAAACATATCCTCAAAATGTGTAATTGCTTGCTCTTGGGCAGCAAGATACCTAGGTGCAAGTTGAGGATCATTTGCAATTAAATTATGTGTGCTGATGACAACCATTGGATTTAACTTCTCAGCTCTTATCATGAGAGGCTATGTTTGTTCCCTTGCTAATATCTTATTTATTTTTGCAGCCCTTGGTTCCTCATGGTTCATCCATGATGCTAAATCCATCAACTGTAAATCCCCAAGCTTTGAATTAGGGTCCCATACATTCATATTTGTCAAGGCCATGTTATGCAAGTAGAACTCAGACATCTTAGCCCTATCTTCCAATGTGCTTTGATCATAAAGATCAATGAACTGTCTATAATCCTGGAATGGCATAGTGCCTCTTTGTGCTAGGGTCTTGATTTGGAACTACAACCATTGTTCCTTAAGGTATAATGCATAGGAACACTGCTGCATCCTATACTACTGCCCATGGCCTTGCCACTGCCACTGTTGCATCCGTACAACAACTACCTCTGCATCTATGCTGCTACTGGTCCTCTCTCCCAGCACTGCAACCCCCTCATCATGCTACATCATGCTACTGCTAACTGCTACTGCACTACAACTCAGTTACTGAGAAGTAAGTAACTGATCCACCCAACTACTGACATCCTTGTCAGGCTAGAAACACTCTCGATGCTGAAGCTCTCTTTGCCGCTATCAAGTGCTCCCTCTACTGCCTCTGCGTTGCCGCAGGAACTCCTTGCCTCTCACACCGCTGCAAACCTCTTTGTGCCATCCTGCACTGTTGCAACCTCCTTTGTGCCTCTCGCATTGTTGCATCTTGCTAGCTTTGCACTTCCTGGGACTACTGCACTGTAGCACTCTCTGCTGCTTCATTCGCATCCATTTCTACCAACATCTGCCAGTCCTACTACTCTCACGGCGGGGCTCCCGTAGCAAGGTATGATCTAAGAGTTTGGGTATGTCAAGGATCCTGCCCCTCATCGCCTGTAGTCCTTCTGACTACAGCTCGATGTCTCCCCACCTCTTCTCTAGAGGTACATGAGCACTCATGGCACAATCGTCACCCTGCTCTACCTCCTTTTCCGCCTTCGTTGGCATTGCCTTGTTGTCAGATGCCTCTCCCTTGTTCTTCTTCCTCAGACACTGGTTCGCATAATGACCCAGTTCCCCACAGTTGAAGCACTTGACCTTGGAGAGGTCCTTTTTTCCTCTTCTCCCGCTTTCCCGCAGATGCCAGAGCTGAATCCTCTTCCTCTTCCTTCTTGATTCAGACTCCTTTTCTGCTACTTCCCGTCTTGTTCAGCCGTCTGATCTCTTCTTGACAAAGTGCCGCCCACAATTCTTCCCAATCTGGAAGATCTGCCCTACCCAGAATTCTCTAGACAAATGTCTCCCACTCCTCGGAGACTGCGTTTAGAGCGGTTCTCACCATGAACTCCTGATCCGGCGTGGCCCCTATGGAAGTCAGTTGGTCCCGAATCTCCTTCAATCTACCGAGGAAGTGATCTATCTCCTCCCCCTTCTGCATCTAGTATGACCACAGCTGATTCTCAAGTAACATCTTCCTCTGCACGGAAGTATGCTCGTACAATTTCCTCAAGGCATCCCACATTTCTTTTGTCGTCTCCTTCTCGGCAATATGTTGGACCACATGATCTTTGACCCCATCAAGGATGATGCATTTCGCCTTGGCTATTGCCTCCTCGTACTTCTCATTATTAGTCGGGTCAACTAGGATCGCCACTGTTCTCAAGGCGAAGGCCTTGATGCGATGTCTATCTAGAATGGACAAGATCTTGGCCTTTTAAACCACAAAGTTGGACGCCCCATCCAACCTACCATGATCCCCCAACCCATTCATGGCCATCTCTCTGCTCTTCTTGTCGACTCCTCCGAGTCTCTACTTCCCTCTGGAAGTTCTCTCTTCGACTCCCACTGAGTCTCTCTACTTCCCGCCTGGAATTAATATAAAACTATGTTAGAATGGTCCAAAAGTCATGGATCAAGCCAGATCTAATCTTAGCCGTTGATTTGTCAACGAGAAAAGTATAAGAGGAGGCTTGAGGGTCACTTGGAGGACACACCAAGAGATCAAGATTTCGACTTTCTGAGGCTGGGTTTGCTGAGAATGTTGAGAGAGTGATCAGAGTTGCAGCTGAGGGGCACTGAATACAGAAGCAACAAGGCAGAGATAGCACCAGGAGAATCAGCGCAATAGTCGGAGAGAAGGATGCAGAAGCAACCAAGGGTTCACGCAGAGCTAGCCAGGGCTCACGTACAGCTAGCCAGGAGCTGCACAGTGCCTCAAAGGGTCAGCATGGGTGACGAAGAGGACCAGAGGACTGACCCAGTGCCTCCAGACGCTAACGCAGGCCAAGCTAGAGTGACGCTGGGATAACGCTGGGCCAGAGAGAGGCTGACGCAGTCCCTAGACGCTAATGTTGGGGTTTCGTGGGGCAGATTGGAGCTGCTGGGGTGTTTATCTGTGGTTTCAGCCAGAATATCTACTTCCGAGTATAGAGGTACTACTGTCGAGATTATTCTCTGTTGGGTGAGTTGGTTTTGGCACCCAGATTGTATTCAGAAATTGCATAATAATAAAACCCTCAGATAGTTGCATTGGTTTTCCCACATTGGGTTTTTCGGGGGACATTGGTCCAAAAACAACAGTGTCACTTGTGTGCTTGTTTTGTTTCCTTCAGTTGATGATCTGTAATGTGTTGAGCATGTACTTGTATTTATTTTCAGTATTTACATAGTAAATAACTTGTTAATTAATCAGAACAAGTAGGCAGAAATAAATCAGAGAAGTACATGAAGGGTTTCTAACAGGTTAGACTTAGAAATTCCAACATAGTGTTGAAGAATCTAGGGCAGTTGGGTTATAGTAAGATTCTTTTGACTATGATAACAATTTGTGAAGTACTTTTTACTTTTCTAATCAGCACAATCTTCTCTTATTATTATTAGTGTGTTCTCTTACTTCATCAAACAGTTACTCAAACAAAAGGAGACATGAACACAAGATGTTGGCTCTCAGCTAGGGAAAAACCTCTCTCTCCTAGAGAGGAAAACCCTTCTGCAAATTTCTCTTATTGAAGCTTCAATTGACAAATGTCAAACCCTAGAACCTTGACCAGTAGATCCTCCAAGAAAAAGACACAGTCTCTCTTTTGACACTTCCCTTTTGTCCTTCAATCAATGCCTTCTTCTTTACTGCACCTTGATCTCTTTCTTCGCACTTCTTCTAACACTTGATGGCACTTTCCTTCGCTCCTTTTCTAGCAACTATAGAGACCTCTTCTTTTGTGCCTTCATTTCCTTCGCTGGGCAATCTTCCTTTTCCTTGATAGTTGAACTAGGTAATGAGCCTCTCCTTCTGGCATATCTTTGAGTTAGAGGTTGATCCTCCTAACCCTACTGCAGATCTAATTTCTTTGCACGTGTGGCTGATCTAAGGCTTGAGATGGACCTTTTTAGTTGCTCCCTTCCTTTGGTAGATGTGGGACCTCCTTCGCTTGAGATGGACCTTTTTAGTTGCTCCCTTCCTTTGCTAGATGTGGGACCTCCTTCACTTGATATGGAGGACTATTTTGAGTCTCTTCTTAGCCCAATCGAACTTTATTATGTTGTTGCCCTTGTGGATCTGATGTGATTGCAGAACTGTCCTCCTTTCTTCGCATGTATGATAGAACTAGGCCCTAAAATAGTCCTCCCAAACTCGGTTTCTTTTTCCTCTTCTTCGTTGCCCTAGAATCACCTCAATGCTCCCTTTTCACACCTCTTTTTCGTCCTTCTTCACTGAAAGGTTAAGGAACACAAATGTGTCCCAGGTGGCATAACAGTGCATCCTGAACTTGCTTACCTTTCAGGAGGGTGTAGTATGTGTTGCGGAATTCTGGATCGCTCTTGTAAAGATGCGGTCACCCCGAAGTCTCGTGCCCACAAGAGTTGAGCACAATGATCAGTGCCATGACTGGTGGTCGGCTAAGGCAGTGTGTAGCATTATTGGTGTTTCCCTTCTTGTACTTAATGTTCAAATGGAATGGTTGCAGGTATGTGGACCATTTTTTATAGCGATCATTATGCAACTTCCCTTGTGTCTGTATGAATTGCAGGGGCCGGTGGTCTGTGTGGAATCTGGATGATGTACCCTTTCCTAGAATGTAATGCTTCCATTGACAGCAGGCCTACACAATGGAATACATTTCTTTGTCATAAGTGGGATACCTTCAGACTGTGTCTGAAAGTTTCACTGTGGTAAGCCACTAGATGCCCCTACTAAGTCAGAGGCGTTTGTCTCAATCTCAAATGGTTGCTACAGGTCTGGTAATGTGACCACTGGTGCAGAGAAAAGGCAATGCTTCAACTCAGAAACCGCCTTTTGTTGGGTTTCAGACAAAAAAAGCTCTGCTTTCACTCTGCCCTTAGTCACTTGACTTAAAGGCCAAGTGATATGAGAGAACCCCAACACGAACTTGTGGTAGAAATTGGCAAGACCCAGAAAGCTGTGGAGCTCTGGTCCACATGACTTGTATCTTGGCTGGGTCCACATGCACACCCTGCTCATCAATGATATACCCCAGATATTGAACCTGGGTCATGCCAAAAGTGCATTTCTCTAGATTGGCACACAACTTTTGTTGTCGCACGGTTTGAAGGACTTGTCGAATATGGTGGAGGCGCTCTTCTCAACTCTGGGTGAAGATCAAGATGTAATCTAAATACACCACCACGAATGAATTGGTGAAGGGTCGCAAGATGTCGTCCATCGATCTTATGAAGGTTGCAGGGGCATTCGTCAACCCGAAAGGCATGACCAACCATTCGAAAAGGCCCTCCTTGGATTTGAAAGCAGTCTTCCACACATTGGAGGGTTCGATAGGCACCTGGTGATAACTAGAGTTCAAGTCAATCTTACTGAAATATTTGGCCCCTTTGAGATAGTCCAGAAGGTCGTCAATCCGTGGGATTGGGTACCTATTTTAGACAGTGATCTTGTTCAACGCATGATAGTCAATACAGAGTCTCCAGGTCTCGTCCTTCTTTTGTACCAATACAATCGGGCTCCCACAGGGTGATGAACTTGGCCTGATGTGCCTTTTCTACAATAGCTCTTGAATTTGGTTCTTGATCTTCTCGTTATCCATAACTGAGCTTCGATAGATATGTCCATTGGGTAGCGGGGCGCCCAGGGTCAGATCGATGGAGTGCTTGACCTGACAATGCAGAGGTATCCCTGTACGTTAGGCGAAAATGTCCCTGTACTCCTCCACGACCTCATCCATCTGTTGCTGCTGTGTGGAGGAGCCATGTTTGGAAGTCGTGGCCACAACCTTCTTCTTGCCTTGAGGACGAATCATAAGAAAAACAAATTTCCTGGTCTGGGAAATGATCTTACTGCATTGCTTTCGCAGTGATCAAAGAGATGGCGATAGGCAGGGCTACCTCCAGTATCTTATGCAACTTATTTCCCAAAGTAATAATCATAGAGTGAGGTCTAGACTCATATACAACATGTCGTTTCCACACGCATGGTTGTCCCAATAATACATCACAAACTTCAAGAGGAGCAACATTACACAGTACCTCATCCATGAAGGAATTGATGTTGTAGGGAAGGCGGAATTGTTGGCTGACGCAGAGATCTCGTCCTTGATGAAGCCACGTGATAGTGTACGACTGTGAATGTGTTGTCGTCGGTAGGCCTAGCCGCTTCACGACCTCTACTGAAATGAGGTTCTTTTGGCTCCCGCTGTCGACAATGAACTGTAGCGGAGAACCCTTCACCCACATCTGTGAGTGGAAGAGGCATTCTGTTATATACCTAGGGGGAATAATATGGGGTACCAAGGGAGGTACCCAAGGTAATAATGTAATAATGGGATGGGCCATAGTAATAAATAAGGTGGTTAACCCATATCATGTAAGGGACCACAAGTAGTTAGTAATAATATAATAGGCCCGTGGTATTAGTTTGATGGTATGAGGGAACCATGGTAATGACCCATGGTATTGTATGTATGAGGCTTATATAGAGGCTAGAGACTCCACGTCAAGGAAGGAATAGTGTCAAGGATTATTGTATGAACAGGCATATGGCTTGTGGAGTGTTCTCCTTCCTTAAGGAGTGAATGTATGGTGTTGCCATACTTTAAGGGTTTGATAAATAAAGAAACATTTCTATATTCAAATATTGTTATTCTTGGGTTTATTTGCATTGTCTTATATTTTCATATCAGATCTATAACAAGTGGTATCAGAGCTATAACAAGTGGTATCAGAGCACTTTCTTGGGCAAAAGAGGAGAATTTTTTTTTATTTTTTGCAGGATTTCGGGGGCAGCGAGTTTGCAGATCAGATCTGTATGTTTTGGTGCAAGACCTACAAAATCTAATTGCAGATCTGGATTCTATGTGAAAAAATACCCGATTTCAAAAAAAAAAATCGGTCGAATCAGAGTCTGGATGAAGAAGATATCGCTGATTTAAAAATCAGTGGGGTTGCAGACAAATTTTCAGGGCAGCGAGTTTGCGGCGTAAATCTGGATGTCCTAGTGCAAGATCTGTAAAATCTAATTGTAGATCTGAATTCTATGTGAAAAAATACCCGCTTTCAAAAAAAAAAATCGGCTGAATCGGAGTCCGGATGAAGAAGATATCACTAATCTAAAAATCAGTGGTGTTGTAGACAATTTTTTGGGGCAGCGAATTTGCGACGCAGATCTAGACGTCCTGGCACAAGATCTGCAAAATCTAATTGCAGATCTGCATTCTTTGTGAAAAATACCCCATTTCAAAAAAAAATCAGTCGAATCGGAGTCCGGATGAGGGAGATATTGCTGATTTAAAATCAGCGCTTTTTTGCAGAAATTGTGGTGACGGCGGGAGAGTAGCAGCGCAGATCTGAAATTCCAGTGTTTGGATCAGGATTTCTATCACATGGGCAGATGCAGAATGGTTGTTCCATTTCCGAAAACAGGTCATAATACGAATTCTGAGCAATATTGACGGAATTGTGACCATTTCAAATTTTCGCCAATTTTTTTTATGATGGCGGGCCTAGGTCAGAATTTCAGGGACTTGTATAAATTTGATGGCTCTCATCCAGCCAAATGGCTAGCACAAATGGAAAAATATTTTAGATTGAATTACATCATGGATGATGAGACTCAGTTGAGTGTGGGAACAATGTACTTGGACAATGAAAGACGGCAATGGTGGCAATGGCATCAACGTTGCTATCGAAAACCCTTGACTTGGGACACATTCACAAAAGATCTTATGGACCACTTTGACCGTAAAGTTAATCTTGTGGATAAGCTCACACAGACAGACACACAACCTAGCAAAGATTTTATTTTCAAGAAGGAAACCAATGAACCTAAAGGGTTATTTTCTACTGGTATCTCCTTATTGCAGGTTCATGGATTGATTCAGAAAGAGAAGATCATTGTTTCTATAAATCCGAGTTGCAAGCAAAATCTCATAAATGTCAACTTGACAAAAAAATTGCAAATTCCAGCAAAACACATTGAAAACACACAAGTGGATGATGAGAATGTTCAAGTGTACAAGGATTTGAAAATTTCTATGGATAAGTATGGGTTGCATAGTGATTTTTATGCTTCAGATATGGATAACATGGATGTTGTTTTGGGATACCCTTGGATGGAATCAGTGGGTACTATCAATATTAATGTACAGAAGAAATTCCTGAAGCTCTGGTATAAAAAGAAGAAAATTACATTACAGGATATTTCCATTAATAAACAGGTAGAGTCCAAGGAGGCTGAAGCAGAAGATGTTCCAGGGTCTGACATATTAGATGATGAGCCAGTGATGATAGACAATCAAACACAAACAGAGGCTGAAGCAGAAAAGGTTACAGGTGCTGATACATCAGAGGAGGGCTCAGTGGTTGAAGTAATATTGAAAGATAAGACACCATAGCAGGCACCACAACATGCACCAGATAATAGTCAGGCTCCCGTAAGGGGTGAATTAAAGAAAAAGCCATCGTGGGTTAAAACTTCAACATATCATCACCCACATCACCCCGCAAGACAACCATCAAGATGGCAACCAATTAGCCACACGGACAACAACCCTCGCAGGACAGATAGAGAGGAGCGAAGATCCACCTACTACACATCAACACAGAAGAGCTACCACAGTCAACTTCCATCTCAAGCGAGCGAGGCACCAGCGAGACCGAGGGTTCACCTCTTTCTTGGATGGCTAGATGCACGTGCATGGTACCAGTGGACTACTCTTTTGAGTAGATCTTATTATTTGTGTTCTTCTCATGTTTCGGGGACGAAACATGCTAAGGGGGGTGGAATGTTATATACCTAGGGGGATAATATGGGGTACCAAGGGAGGTACCCAAGGTAATAATGTAATAATGGGATGGGCCATAGTAATAAATAAGGTGGTTAACCCATATCATGTAAGGGACCACAAGTAGTTAGTAATAATGTAATGGGCCTGTGGTATTAGTTTGATGGTATGAGAGAACCATGGTAATGACCCATGGTATTGTATGTATGAGGCCTATATAGAGGCGAGAGACTCCACGTCAAAGAAGGAATAGTGTCAAGGATTATTGTATAAACAAGCATATGGCTTGTGGAGTGTTCTCCTTGAATGAATGTATGGTGTTGCCCTACCTTAAGGGTTTGATCAATAAAGAAGCATTTCTATATTCAAATAGTGTTATTCTTGGGTTTATTTGCATTGTCTTATATTTTCATATCAGATCTATAACACATTCCCCCTCTTCTGGATCTTCAAGCTCATTTTTCTCGATCTTGGTGGCACTAGGCTCCGCATCAATGATTTGCTTCCCTTTGTCATTCCTCTTGTCAGGTTCTGACTCAGAGTTAGAACATGCGTCCTATTCGGACGCCTTTAGCTCGGCCACTAGTGACTGCTTGGGCTGGCACTCACTTGTGTTGTGAGTGGAGCTCTTATGAAACTCACACCATTTTCCAGTGTCCTCCTTTGCTGGTGGCTTCGGCGAGTTGTCTTGGGTCACCCTGCCTTGGCTTTGGCCTTTGCTTTGTGGTTTGGGGGTGCATTTTCCTTGCTTTGGGTTCGTAGATCCAAAGTCTTGCTTTTTCTGTTTGAACTTCTCCTCAATCTTGACAACGTATCAGTATGTCGTGCCAAGTGAGGAGATGTCCAAGAACTCCATCTCGTCCTGGATGTACTTGTGCAGGGAGTTGTTGTACTTGAGTACCAAATGTCACTCAGATACCTTGATACCCAATTTTGTGCGGCGGGTATGGAAAACATTTGCGAACTCTGGCACATCTTTATCCCTTCCCTGTCGTAGCGTGGTCCACTTTATGTATTTATCTTCATAACTCCTGACAGGGTAATATTGTTCCTTGATGGCATCTCGGAAAGAATCCCAAGTGGGTGTGGCTGAAAATAGTGAGGATTCCCTCTCGTCCTTTTGTTCACAGTAGGTTTCCCACCAGTCCTTGATGTGTGGGGCGGCTTTGAGAAGTGAAAAAGTAATCTTTTCCCGATTGGAAAAGTCATGAACTGAAAAATATCCTTCCAACAGATTCAACCATTTATCTACGGCATCTGCATCTATCTGGCCCTCAAATATGGGAATGTCAAAGTTAACTTGTACCTTAAAAGGAGTGGTGCCTCTAGAGTGGCTGCTGGATGAAGATGTGTCACATGTGGGTAGCCATCGAAGGATTTGGGCAAAGTTATTCATCATCACGTTCCTCTATCACTCGAGGGCTTCCTCTAGCAATATTTTGATAGAATCTTCTGCCCCATCCGGGTCCACATTTTTCCATTGCGTCCACAAGGAGTTAGCCTCCCCCCTTCCCCTTGTCCCCACTTTGGGTTGAGCTTGGAACGATGCCCCAGAGGTTGATGCAGCTAAAAAGAAAGTAAAAATCTTAATTTGGCCACTCTCAATAGAAAATGTACCATAAAATGCAAAAGCTGGTCGGGACATACAAATTTAGCACATGGGCAAAAGCCAAACATGAGCTCTCCCCCATCATTATGGCCATCACCATGGTTCCTAGGGCCCCCTATATTGGCCCCCTGCATCATTAAGAAACCCATGATTTTCCCAACCCCTAGTGGGCAATGAACTCCATTCTCTCAATAGGCTAGGCACTGATATTAACCATGGTGATCACCTTAAAGAATATCTTTCCTCACCTCCTCTTCTTCTTTCTAAACCTTAACCCTAGAGGTATCGTAGGGCATCAAGCAAATCTTTTTGAGCCATTCTTTTGGAGAGCGAGTTGGACTGCAACTGCATTGGGGCTTTCCCTAGGCCCTCACAAAGTTTGAAGGATTTTCCATGGCTAGATTTGGAATTATCCCAAGCCCTAGCTCCAACTTCGTTCTGGTCCCTAGGTTTCCTTGGTTAGTGGCTTCCTTAAGGGTCATTGCACTAAAACTCAAGTTAATTTCAATTTCATTGACCCTTTTCTTCTCCCTTGTTTGGTTTAGATCTTTTCTTTGAAGTTTCATCCGAAAACCTAGGCCTTGCTTGGGTCCACTTGGGCTTCTTTGTGGTCCCACACCTTCATCATTCCTATTTCACAAGACCACTTTAGAAACCCCTTTCCCTTAATAATCTTAGGTCTAGGGCATCCCTTATCAAGGAATATCTCTAATTCCTAGGTCTAGGCTTCCTCTTAAGCCTTTCTTGGAGAGCCCTATACCTTGCTTCTTGAGCAAGTCAGTCTTATCATCTAAGTCTCTCCTATGAATGGGCTCTTGAAATCACTATCCCTCAATCACTGATATACCATTCATAGTGATTTCCCTTATACCGGGACTCCTCCCATTCGTGAATGTCTGTAAAAAGCAAGGGACATTGATTGAAGTGACAATGGGTCTTTGTCCTATTGTTGCCACTTGGTCTATCAGTTGCCCCTTTGGAACCCCCACTAGATTGAGTGGTAAACTTTTTAGTGCCGTTGCCGGTGAAACGTGACGTGTCTTGTTTCCCTTACGACATTATTAATATATCCTTCTAGCGACTCCATTGTGTTAGCTTTTGTAGCATCGAATGTGTTCTAGCCACGAAATTTGATGGAGAGGCTAGAATACATGAGATCTCCAAAACCCAAAAATCGTTTCTGGAAATTCCACCTAGAAGTGACTTAATTAGATTATTAACCAATTATTTAATGTTTCCTAAGTCTGAAGTTAGGAAAACAGGTTAATTAATCAGTAGTAATTAAGTCAAGGTGAGAATCATCTAGAAACTCACACAGATCGATTCCAAGATGATCCTAGCCATCGATTAAATTTTAATCTTGGCCTTTGGTGCTCCAATAGTGGATTATAAGAGGAAGTCGATGGGCACTTGGAGAATACGTTGGAGAACACCAGAAATTCGATTTCCTTGGCAGATCGATTTCGAGAGTTGCAACAGTTAGCTGCTGGAGAGCCAGAGATCGAAGCAGTGAGTGAGGAGCAGAGACAGTGAGTCTGGAGGATGTTTTCCAGATCCGGACTGGCAACAACAAGAGGGACAAGTTATTCCTAGTAGGTAGCGCAGAGGACCACACAGTTTCTTCAAAAAGGCAGTTCGATTTAGCTAAAGAAAAATTCGTTCTTAGTTCCAGAGGTCAAGCAGAGGTTCCAGAGTGTCGAAGAGATGATTTCCTCAGCAGAGGCAGGAAAAACGACTTCATCTGAGACTCGTTGGAGGCTTGGAATCATAGATACCGCGCAGCACAGTGCAGAGGCTGACACAGAGGGTCCAGGAGGCCGAGTTTTCTGAAGGCAGGTTGTGTCAGGGTTGCTTGTGGAGGAAGGGTAATTCCCTTCAATAATTTTGCCCAGATTTTCTTGTTGTGGATTGCTAATTCTAGGCATCCAGATTGTACTCATATTTTCACTACTACATAATAAAATAAAACCCTCATCTGTTGCATGGGTTTTCCCACATTGGGTTTTTCCGGGGACTTTTGTCCAAAAACAACGATGTTATTTTTATGTGTGCTAGTATTTTCTCAATTTCAGCACTATTTATTTTCTGCAGTTTTTTATTTGTGAAGGTTGCAGTGTGATTTATTCAATATTTGTCGTAGCAAACTACGAATAACAATTAGGAGAATAATTTCCAGTTGCCGCAATAGGATTCTGGTATTGGAATAAAGCCCTAGTTCTTCATTTGAACTTCAAACTTAAATGCTTGTAGGGTGAAGAAAGCATCTATCAAGGCATTTACCTTCACCTTGGTGACTCCATTTTAATCCTAAATGCAAAATCATGAGAGATGGCTTGTTATGAAAGAGAAATCGCTCTTCACTTTCCTTTCAATAAACTTGATCATGAAGACCTTAAAAAATTGTAGGAAAGTGTGGACCAACATGTTGAGTATTATCAGTATTTGATAAAGCACAAGGATAGGGATTTCATATTTGAATATTGTAGATTGAAGAGTAATGAACTCTACCATGTACAGTGTGCCTATAAATAGGATCCTGACTATCTCCTTGAGCTTGCTTACCATACTTGTGCCTTCAATATCCTAATTGACCTAGTCAATGAAAAATATTATAATCAAAAGCAAGGCCCCATATAATGTAATCAATTGGATGATCAAGGTGACCCTGAAGAAAATTCAAATATGGGGAACCCTCATTCTCATGAGGGATATGTGGAAGGATGGAATTACCTTAAGCAAGATCATGATGACCATGATCCCATAGAGGATCTTTGGGCTGCAAACATGGGGATTGGGAATGAGCATGGTGTGAGTGAAAGCCCTATTCAAGCCCTTAAGGATAAACATCATGAAAGAGGGTTTCTCGTTCAAGAACATGCGTTATATGGATATTATAACTCCCTGTAATATTGACATTTTTTATTTCTTATGTGTCCATGAGGGAAAATGGGATGTGGGCAACTATCATTTCGACAATCAACCTATCTATGATACTGACAACAAAATGGAAATTGATTGTCCCTTTCTTCAGGACACTACTCACAAGAGTATACATATTCACACCCCTCAGAAGGAGTATCATTGTTTTCCCATGCCTGGAGAAGGTCTATTGGAGGTAGTTGGCCACATTTATGATACCGATGATGACACTGAGATGAGCCTTACTTTCCCTCGCTCTCTCCAAGATCCCAATGACATAGCTATATATCCATTAGTCCTTACCTCGCCCTTTCTCATAACATCGCTAATATTGATGAATCCTTTCCTTCTCCTAAGTATGGTGTTGACGAAGAGCCACTCGCTAAATGTATCCCTTCTTCCCAATCATACCCTCGGGATTGTGAGCACACAATCATTGCACCTTTTCAATGTGACTATCATATTGAACAATCTGTTTGTTGCATCTCTCCATGTACTTGGTCCCCTTCTCTTTCCTTTCATAGCATGAACAATGATCGTGATAGGGAGTTCTGGAGCTTGGTCATTCATTCATCCATTTTGTGCATGCAGGAAAGGCTCCAAACTTCTAATTTGGTATCCTTACCCTCATCTAGGATTTCTTTCTTCACTATATGGATATCATATTTTCCCGCCTCCCACCCCCATCATCCTACATGTGATTGTTTTTGTGTTGGATTTTGGACTTGTTACCCACCACCTGTGGGTAGTGTATATGGGAGAAAATTTTTCTCCTAGATGGTCCTCAACTAGCAACCAACAACCCCCAAATAGCTTCGTGTGCCATTTTCTCCGCTACTCGAGCTAGCCATGTGGTTCCTCGCCCATTTATTATGAATGTATGTTTGAAGGTGGGCCTCCCGACCCCAAAGGTATGGATTTTCATTGAGATAGTTGAATAGTTTTCCTTACTTATCATGGGCACTTTTGGGCATGAATTGGTGGGGGGATTCGACGAAAAGAGTGGGTTAGCTTTGTATTCTTGTCTCCATTGCCCGATTCCGTGGTTACCCTTGTATCCTAGTCTTGTGGGATCTCCTTTACCTCCTATAGAGCTTGGAGACACTTGTACATGCCAATGCCCACTATGGAAGGGCATGCCACCTTTAAGTGCCCTATTGATCCCATGACTTGTAAGTGTTATTACTTAATTATTTTAATGATTTGTTGTATTGGAGAGCAAGGGGACACATTGGATCTTATGCGGGATTGTAGGTGGGTCTTCATTTGGGATCTGGTCTCCCTATGCGAGGTATTAACCCTCCAGAGGGCCACATTGGCACTTGTAGGGTGAGTTTTGAGAGCCATGGGCCTCCACCATAGCAAATATTACTTCATGGATCCCCAACGGCGTTCATTGATTGTGTTTTCG
This sequence comes from Pinus tabuliformis, assembly GCA_031772625.1. Taxonomy (NCBI): domain Eukaryota; kingdom Viridiplantae; phylum Streptophyta; class Pinopsida; order Pinales; family Pinaceae; genus Pinus; species Pinus tabuliformis. Next base: position 1,705,012,636 of record CM062819.1, read on the forward strand.
CTTCCAGAGACAACCTCGGATTGCTTACAAGACTAGTGCCTGGAACATCTAGATTTTGTGTGTCTCATATGATTCTTAGGAAGCTGGAGACATCACATATATTTTGTACATATGTCTTCATATATATATTAAACAACATGGGTTGGTTCATTCATCTAAAGGCATAAGCCATGTATTTCTGGTACTTCTTCACACATACAACTCATAGAAATATATGTATAAACTTGTGGAGGCTGAGTAGTTCAAAGACCTACACTTTAATAAGCTTTCGCAGAGCAATGAGAAAAGATAAGGAGATAGAATAACTCATCACATAGAGATTGAAGCATCAAGAAATATACACTTATCACATAGAGCTTGAAGCATCAAGAATTCTACACTTATCTGAGTTGTGAAAATTTCTAAACAAAAATTCTATTACTGCAGCAACTGATTTATTTCACCTACTTATTATCCCTAATAAGTTATTTATGAAATCCCTTCAGTAAATATTAAAATAAATTCTACTGCATATATCACACTGTTATATAGAAACAAATATATGCACAAGAATCAATCACATCATCGCAATTATTTTTTGACAGTTGTCCCCAGAAAAACCCAATGTGGGAAAATCGGTGCAGCAGAGGAGGGTTTTATTAATCTTCAACAACAATCACTTTTACAGAGAAATTTACATAGACACTAGGAGAAAACACTTGAGACGTTTCTCCGAGACTTTTTGACACTCTGGAGAGATTCCTTTCTCTACTGCATCAGCCCTGCGTCATTTTGTGTGGCTCTGCGCAGCTCTAGTCCCTCTCTGCGTCTCTCTAATTTGCGTCTCCCACTACGTTGTCTCTCAGAGTCCCTGCGTCACTTCTTCTAAGCTCCTTGACTGTTGCTAATCCCCCCTCTTCCTCCACCCTGCAACTCTCCCTCTGAAATCGGCCTCCTTCTCTTTGAGAATCGATTTTCCTTGAGATACTGAGTATCTGCTGGTGTATCTCCAACTGACCCTCAAGCCTCCTCTTATACTTTTCCTGTTGAGTCTTCAACGACCGAGATTAAGTCCCTAGTCAACAGCTAAGATTTGATTTGGCTTGATCCTTGTCATTTAGAACATTTTCACCCAATTTTATATTTATACCCATGAATATTTTAATTTTCCTAAGTTTAGACTTAGGAACCCCACTAAAAATATTAATTATTTTAATATCTTTCCAACCGGGTGGAATTTCTCCAAACCATTTATGGGTCTTGGAGATCTTATGTGCCTTAGCCTTTCCACCAATTTTCATGGCTAGAGCGCAACCGATGCTACCACAAATCAACACTCCCTCTTAGCGAGGAATGTGCTCTAGTAATGCTCCATGGTTGAAACATCACACTGATCCTTGTGCACTGGTACCTGTGCTAATGCTTGGCCTGATGCCTCACACTATCTGCACTGTTGCTTTCTATACTGTTGCCCATGACACTGCCACTGCCACTGCTACATCTGTACAGTAGCTCCCTCTCCATATTTTGCCCATGCTGCCCATAGCTTTGCTAACTGTTGCACTGCAACACCTGACACTTATCCATTTCTGCTACTGAAACATATTCTTCACCATCCCCATATTCTCCCTGAAATAAACGACCTTTGTTCTTCCTAGGGCCTTGGTGAGGATGTCTGCCACCTGTTTTCCTGTAAGAGTGTAGCTCAACTGCATTGCTCCTCATTGGACATAGTCTCTAACAAAGTGACACCTGATATCAATGTGCTTTGACAGATCATGAAATACTGGATTCTCAGAGAGCTTGATGCAACTCTGATTATCACACATGATCCTGGTCGCATCCATCCTTCTACTGAATAGGTTCACAAGCAATTTTCTAAGCCATATGGCTTCGCACGAAGATGTGCTAGCGGCCATGTATTCTACTTCCGCTGAGCTCGGAGCTACAAATTGTTGTTTCCTACCGCACCAAGAAGTCATCCCTGATCCAATGTTGAAACAGTACCCAGTGGTACTTTTCCGATCTATTGAACTTCCAGCCCAATCTATGTCAGTGAACTCACTCAGCCTGATGTCATTGCCTCTGGTGTACAATAGTGCATGCTCAACTGTTCCTTGTATATACCTGAGAACATGTTTCGCTGTTGCCCAATGCGCCCTCTTAGGTTCCACCATGAACTGACTGAGGGTGTTGACAGCGTAACATATGTCTGGCCTGGTATTGACCAGACACATCAGGGATCCTATGAGTTGCCTGTACAAGGTGGGATCAACATCTTTACCTTCTGATGCATCAATTTTCTTCTAGTTGGTGATCATTGGAGTAGCCATAGGCCTATAGTCCTACATCCTGAATCTCTTCAGGATTTCTGTAGCATATCTCCCTTGTCCAAGGAAGATCTCACCCTTCTGCTGCCAAACTTCAAACCCCGGGAAATAATGCATCTGTCCCAAATCCTTCATGTTGAATTATGTGGCTAGATTCTTCTTGTAGTCCTTGATGAGCCTGGATGATCTTGTCAGGAAAAGATTATCCACATATAATACTAGGACTCGAGGCTCATTCTCTACACCCAGATAGTAAAGATTGGGATCTGCATCACTCTTGACGAACCCCATCTTCTGCAAGTAGCCATCAATTCGACTATACCATGCTCTAGGTGCTTGTTTGAGCCCATACAAGGCTTTCTTTAGTTTGCATACATGAGATTTCTTCTCATGTGTCTCAAAGCCTTCTGGTTGTTCAATGTATACTTCCTCTTCTATTACCCCATTCAAGAATGCCATCTTGACATCCATCTAATGAATCTCCCACCCCATCATGTTGCAAGAGATATCACAGTTCTAATAGATGTACACCTGGCTACTGTGGTGAAGGTCTCTTCATAGTGTATTTCTTCCTTCTGAGCATACCCCTTTGCCACAAACCTGGCTTTGTATTTCTCCACGCTGTTGTTTGCAGCATATTTGATCTTGTAGATCCATCTCAAACCTACCACTGATCTGTCCTGAGGCCTAGGCACCACTTCCCAGACATCATTCACCATTATAGATTTGTATTCCTCCACCATCGCATCCACCCATACTTGATGCTAAACGGCCTCCTGAAAACTGGAGGGTTCCCCAACCTGAGCTACTAAGGCCTGGTATCTGTCTAGTTGTCTTCGCTCCCTTTTACTGTTCCTGGGTGCACCAATGAATTCTTCTGCATCCCATAGAATCTGTCGAAGTTCCTGGCTCGTTCTTCCTCTGGTAGTAGGTGCATTTGTCAACTCTTCCTCTTCCTGTGATTCCCCCTATTCTGAAGGATAATTTCTGGTACTAGCTTCCACTAATTGAAGTGGTTTGACCAACAGCTCATCTTTTGACTGCTCCTCGGAAGGAATTTCTCGAGCTTTTCTGAAAGCTCTATCCTCCATGAACTTTACACCTCGCCGAACTACTACCTTCCTGCTCCCTGGAAGATAGACTCTATATGCCTTAGCATTCTCACTATATCCCACAAGATATCCTTTCTCTGCAGTTTGATATAACTTCCTCTTCTTCTCGGGTATATGACAATATGCTAAACTCCCAAATATCCCGAAATGACAAACTTCAGGTGTCTTCTCGGTGAAGACCTTCTTTGGAGTAATCTTGCCCAATGCCCTATGAGGAGTTCTATTATGGACATAAACTATCATGCTGCATGCTTCTGCCCACAGGGATTTTGGCATATCTTGATCATACATCATTGCCCTAGTTGCTTCCACAATAGTCATGTTCTTCCTTTCTGCTACTCCATTCTGCTTCAGATTCTAGGGAGTTGTCCACTCCCTTTTGATGCCCTCCCTAGCACAAAAATTGGTGAAGTCCTTGTCAACATACTCTCCACCATTGTTTGAGCGCAACATTTTTATCTTCTTTCCTGTCAGATTCTCTACTAGAGCCTTGAAGTCTTTGAATTGACCGAAAACCTCATCTTTGGTTTTCAGAAAGTAGATCCAAGTCTTCCTGGAATGGTCATCAGTGAAGGTGACGAAGTATTCGGCACCACTAAGAGATTTTGTGGACATCGGTCCGCAGATTCTGAGTGTATCAATCCTAGTACACTCTTGGCGCTATTGTTACTTCTTGGAAATGCTGCTTTGGCATACTTGCCCAAAGCGCAACCTCTGCATACATCATCTTGTTTAATACTAAGATTTGGAACTCTTGTTGCAGTTTTTCTGAGAATTCTCAGAGCCCCATGGTGCAAATGTCCCATCCTTTTGTACCATAGTTCATTCAAATCCTTGTCTCCATTACTGCCTATCAATGCCATTGGTGATTCTAGCTACAACCTGTTACTTCTGATTTCGATCTGGGCCTTCTTTTTCCAACTTGGGTGTTTGACGTATACTTTCTCCTTAATGAAGAAAACATCATAGCCCTTGTTTTGAAGTCGAGACACGGAAAGTAAGTTCATCCCCAGTCCTGGCACATGCAGCACATTGGTAGCTCGGAACCGCTCTCCTGTTTCTATTTGAAAAACTATAGTACCTTTCCCTACTGGAGTACACTTTGCCTTATTCCCCCTGGTGATCTGAAAATTCATTCTTTCTTACTGATAATATGAAAAACATACTCGAATTCCTATCATATGCTAGGAAGCTCCACTATCAATATACCAAACCTCTGAGGAGGCAAAGCTTGCTATGCAAGCAACTTCTTCTTCCAATCTAGAAGCCAATATAGAATAATCATAATTTCTGTCTCTTGTGCATTCTTCTGAAAATCTGCACGAGTCTCCTTGAGTGGATGCTTCTGCATCATGCTCTTGACCCATAATTGATTTTCCCTTCCTATCGTCGAATCTTTCCTCTGATACCATGTGAAAATTTCTAAACATAAATTCTATTACTGCAACAACTAATTTATTTCACCCACTTATTACCCCAATAAGTTATTTATGAAATCCGTTTAGTAAATATTAAAATAAATTCTACTGCAGATATCACACCGTTATACAGAAACAAATATATGCACAAGAATCAATCACATCAACACAGTTATTTTTGGACAAGTGTCCCCGGAAAAACCCAATGCGGGAAAACCGGTGCAGCAAAGGAGGGTTTTATTAATCTTCATCAACAATCACTTTTATAGAGAAATTTACATAGACATTGGGAGAAAACACCTAATACTTTTCTCTGAGACTTTTTGACACCTTTGAGAGCTTCCTTTCTTTACTGCATTAGCCCTGCGTCATTTTGCGTGACTCTGCGCAGCTTTGGTCCCTTTCTGCGTCATCCCTACGTCTCTTTGATCTATGTCTCCCACTGCGCTGTCTCTCAGAGTCCCTATGTCAGTTCTTCTGAGCTCCCTCACTGTTGCTAATCCCCCCTCTTCCTCCACCCTGCAACTCTCCCTTTGAAATCGATCTCCTTCTATTTGAGAATCGATTTTCCTTGAGATACTCAGTATCTGCTAGTGTATCTCCAACTAACCCTCAAACCTCCCTTATACTTTTCCTGTTGAGTCTTCAATGGCTGAGATTAAGTCTCTAATCAATGGCTAGGATTAAATTTGGCTTGATCCATGTCATTTAGAATATTATGACCCAATTTTATATTAATACCCATTAATATTTTAATTTTTCTATGTTTAGACTTAAGAACCCCATTAAAAATATTAACTATTTTAATATCTCTCCAACCGGGTGGAATTTCCCCAAACCATTTCTGGGTCTTGGAGATCTTATGTGCCTTAGCCTCTCCACCAATTTTCATGGCTAGAGAACAACCAATGCTACCATAAATCAACATGAGTTACAGGTAGACATAATGGATGAAAGAGGATTGAGTGTGATGATTCATGGAACGCAATTTTAAAGATATAATCTCAAAGATCCATATAGTCACATGCATTAACAAGTCAATACAAATCAATCTGTAAGAACATATGAAACATTTTTGGTGGCTACGATTACCTGAAATCAGAGAGGAAACATGAACATAATGGAATTTAAACAACGAGGTAACATATTGAAGTACTCGAAGGAGGAATCACCACCATTTCCTTAATATCTTGAAAGACGCATATCATAAAGTCATACAGTCTCGAAAATAACATGTAGTTTTTTCTTTAGAATTATGAACCTCTATGAAGTGTTGCTTCCCACTATTTATCTGGAGAGGGGAGCATTGATCAATAATTACAACAAAATATCTCAGTCGAGCCTCAAATGTCAGATCAACTAGCTGTCTCGGCTTAGGATGGCTCTGTGGCCCAAAAAGACTACAATCAAATTAATTTCCCTATTAAATTGTGACGAGTACTTGATAACAAAACAAGTCAATTTACAGAGGAAAACTTCCGCGAAGTATCTTAATGTCCATCCCTGTGATGACCTTTGCTCAAGTTGTTGCTTGCCCACGGTCTGGCCCCTTGTGCCACCCAGCTGAGTCCCGTCGCTGCTACCTTTACTGCTCGAATCATTCATTCTCCGGAATTGGGGTCGGTCAACTATCAGTTTAATGCCACAGTACAGAAGCAGAGGTTGCCTAGGCAGTACTTCATCTTCCCTCTACATGGAGAACCATGTTGGATCATCAAGTCCTCTCGAGCTTCCATGTCTTCATTTACTCTGTCAGTGTCGACCTTGTTTTTATGTCACAAGGGGCCTTACTGGGTCAGCCCGTGCTGATTTTGAATGTTGCATCTCCTTTCTTAAATGCCTTAGCTGCCGACCCACCGCGCCTTTAAAGTTTTGCATTACTTTATCGCAAAGTTATCGCATCAGGATTTCCCATTAAAGGTCCTTATGGGACGGGACATTCCGATCCACTTTAGCTCCTTTTGCTTCATGTGACTAGGGGCTATGACCAGGCGCTTAGTCCTCAAGCACTAAGGCCTTTGGACTCCCCTCTAGGGGCTTTTTTCCTTTGTTACATGGAATCTCGCATATTGGTAATTTTTGATGTTTGCCTTTGGTGCCTCCTCCCCAACATTGCGATCTCCAATGTGCGATGTGGTTTAGCCCACTTGGAAAAAGGATAAGGGAGGGTCTGCGCCCTCTATATCTTGCGACCTCCTAACGCCAATTGGGCCCACCCGGGATATCGCAATTGGCGATTTCATAACATCGCCTTTGTTTGCACCCTTTGATACTTGCGATCGCTGATATGCGGGATCGTCTGTTCTGCTTAGCTCTTAGTTCTTCGCTCTCCCTGTGACCACTGGCTAGCCCCCTTATCGGAGGTCCTTTCTCGGCGGATTGCAATCGGGGTTTTAACCCTGATGTAATAACATGCCTCAACCTGCAAACATCGATTTGCGATCTCCGATGTGATGTCATCCTCTGCCACGTGGCACTTCCTGAGTGGTGACACGTGTCACACAGATATGCCCTCTTTGGACCCTTGAAAATGCCAGATTTGCATGCCACGTGTCCTCTGTACTGCCACGTAGTGCTGACGTCAGCGCCACGGTGTCTTTACCAAATCCAATAATATTCTGCCACGTGGCCTCCTGGAGGAGAGAGAAAAGGGCCCGCCTACCCCTAGTTTTGCATTGATTTCCTTTGTTAGATGTTTTCGGCCCTTTCCCGATGATTTGTACTATCGGCTTAAATCCTGGCACTTTTAATCGCAATTGAAACTTTGGAAGGGTGTCATTTGTTTTATCACCGATTGCGATGCGCCGATCTTGCACTGTTGCGATGCTTCGATCTTGCATTGTTGCGATCGCCGACATGCCATGTCACTAGAACCTCAGATATTTACGATCGTTGATATGCAGGATCGCTGGAACCTCCGATTTGCCATGTTGCCTGACCCACTGATACAGGACCTCCGATATATCGAACATTTGACCTGCGATGCACCAATATGACATGTGCCATGGACCCCCGATCGCTGATATGCCGATATGCGCTATCAGAGCTCGACTACATGAAGCGTCAATTGCCTCATGGCCTGATCCGCTGATCTACGATATGCTCTCAGACCTCCGATCTGCGATAAGTCGATATCGGCGATCGCTGATTTCTGATTTCCAATGCGCTCCCCTGCTTCTTCTTTAGAAAACTCCAATTTGCAAGATCCAGGATTAAACTTAACCATTTTCCTTTGTTTTCTGATTTTCAAGGGCAACTTTCAACCTGCTCTAACTTTTGATTCTGGAGTTCATTTGGGGAGTTCCATATACCGTTGGAAAGCTAGTTCCAAGCATTATCCATTGGATGGTGTCTAATTAAGCTTTGAGTGCTTCTATGGCTTGGAGGTTAGCTCCAAACATCTTTGTTCTTTTGCCCTCTTTGTACAAGTGGAACTCTCTTTTCAGAAGGTGACAACAGATTGCTCGTGTTCCACCTTTTGGATGAGGATGATACACTTGTTCCACCATGCGCAATCGGCTCCACAGTTGCACCATACACATGGCAGATGTTCCAGGATGCCTCCCACTGTAGAGGGAGGGCTTATGTTTGTTAGTTTTTGTAGCATCGGATGTGTTCTAGCCACGAGATTTGGTGGAGATGTTAGAATATATGTATTCTCCAATACCTAGATATCGTTTCTGGAAATTCCACCTAGAGACGACTTAATTAGATTTATTAATCGTTTTTTAAATATTTCGTAAGTCTAAACTTAGGAAATATGATTAATTGATCAGAATTAATTAAGTCATGGTGTGAATGTTCTAGAAACTCACACGGATCGACAGGGAAATAATCGGGGCCATCAATTATGTTTTAATCTTGGCCATTGGTGATCCAATAGAAAATTATAAGAAGTTGATGGGTAGATGGAGAACACACCAGTGCAATTACTCAGTTGCTAAGGGAGATCAATTTTCTCAGTGGTTGAAGTTCAGCAGAGGAGATAGAGATAGAGGGTGAGTTGCAGGAGAGAGAGAGAGGGTATTAGCAGTGGTCCAGGAAGTGCAGGACAAATTCAGGAAGACATAGCGTGAGGAGAGACGCAGTCCACTAGAGCACTGAGCAGAGGGTGACACAGAGACACCAGCGTATGGGCAGAGGGTCCATCTAGGGGTCAGGGAGTCGCTGTGGAGAGTGAGAAATTTGTCACTAAAGTTCTCTCATTATTTTTCCTCTATTTCGCTCTCCGAATTTTTGTACTTGAATCACTGCTGAAAATTTAATAAAGAAAACCCTCATCTGCTGCACCGGTTTTCCTGCATTGGGTTTTTCCAGGGACAATTGTCCAAAAATAACTGTGTCAATGTGTGTGATATAATTTCTCTAATTTTCCAACATTTATTTTTCTTCTGCAGTATTTGTTTTGTGAAGGCTGCAGTGTATATGTTTCAATATTTTCCGTAGGAAACTGCAAATAGTTTGTTTAACTAATTTAACAAATAGAAGAAATATTCTCAGTTGTTGCAGTAGGATTCCGTGTTTCGGAATTTTCACATGGTATCAGAGCACAAATAGAAGTCGGAGAGCTCAGTTGCAGAGAGGAGGAGCTTCGTAGCACTGCGTAAGCAGCTGCACGAAATCCCAGAGGTTGCGCAATCCCCTTAGTCAGGAGGGTAAGTTTTTGAGGAAAAGCCTATTTCTCCAAGAGAGTTGACAGAGAAATTAGATTTTCCAAATGATTGTCAGAGGCAAAGGGAGCAACAGTGTTTTTTGCAGAGTAGATTTCGAGCTGGGACGCAGTATTTTGCAGCAACAAAATCATCGTTAGGAAGAAAGGGAGAAATAGCATAGAAAATCATGGATAGGATTAATAGTCAGGAAGCCTCAGAATTATCTTCTAGGTTGTAGAATGAGTTTGTGTGGTTGTTAGGTTTGGCATCATTTGGTGTCTAGTATATTGATAGTGGAGCTTCAGCTCATATGATAGGAGTTAGAGAATATTCCTCTAGCTATCAGGAGGTGCAGATGGACTTCCAGATCACTATGGGCAACAAAACTAAATGTACTGTGGTAGGGAGAGGCACCATATAATTTCAGACAGTTACAGAAACCAGCACCAGCGCTACTAATGTACTGCATGTGCCAAGATTGGGTAGGAACCTAATTTCAGTGTTTCAGTTACAGGACAAGGGGTACGATGTACACTTCGTGGGTAAGAAAGTGTATGTCAAATGCTCTAGCTGGAAGAAGGTGAGACAGATTGGAGCTCAGAGCAACATGTTATATAGGTTGCAGCTCGATTCTCCAATGGCACTGATAGGTAGTGATAATAGAAGTGGAAAGGAGATGAACGAACTATGGCACAAGAGGATGGGACATTTACACCATGGAGCACTTAGGATGCTTAGAGAAATTGTAACGGGACTTCCAGTTGTCAGCACAGAGCACGATGATGTGTGTAGAGGATGCGTACTTGGGAAGTACGCTGTTGTCGCGCGGATTGACACGACAACTCTCAGACCGGGGGCTGTCACTCTGATCCCCGATCCCTCCGTTTAAGCCTGTCTCCCGCGGCTAAGGGGGGTAGACCCTATGAGATGATGAGACCAACTGTCGACCAGTTGGTTGGGAGACACGAGACACGATGATATAAGCACTAAAATGAATTGATTAAATTAGCAGACCAGTGCCTTAAGAGATTGTTGTAAAAACGATTACTTGTTAAATGATATAGAAACATAAAACGTGAACAACAATCATTTGTCATCAAAAGGAATCAGCTAAATCACAATGCTCTTAGAATGACAAAAACGATATCCAGCAATTGAAAATTTAGAAAAGATGAATGCTTTAAACCACCATGAGAATCATTAACCAGATATCATATTCGTATCTCGACTTGAAAACTTAGATCTCAGCATGAAAGATAATAATTCCCGAAAGTAAAACTGGATCTGACGAAGATTTTTTTTTTATTTTTTTTATTTTTTTTTAAATGAAATTTAAAATTTAATCCAAAACTAAAAATACAACTAAGCCTAAAAATCCTCCTCCTTTTTTTTTTTTAAATAAAATTAAAACTTAATTAAAATCTGAATGCAATAAAACATAAACTAAAATATAACATTACATCAAAAAAAAAATTTAAAATCTAACCATTGTCCTAACGAAATTCGATTTTTTTATATTTTTTAAAGATTTGGAATTAAAAAAAATGAAAATCAAGCTAAAGAACTAAATCTAAAAAAAACTGAACATATAAAACCATAATCTAAATCTAAATAAAAAACTAAACCTACATCTATCATGACGTAACTATTGCTAAAATCTAATTTAAACAAAACGAATAACCTCTGATGCAAAGAAAAACAAATAGTCAACAGTCCCGACGATATTCCATAATGAAAAATCTTCGATTTATATGCTACCGTCTGCGATTAAGATGGAATCGATTTTACCTGAGCAGCTTTGAGAATACGTTTACCTTCAAATTTCGTGAAGCCGCCTGCGTCTGGAACTCGACGGCGGCAGGGAAAGAACCCGAATCAGTTCACCTGAACGCTTATGCTTATCATACCCTTGCCTCAGTCGATGGTGGCGGACGGATCTGTGTATACTGACCCTGGACGTCTGACGGATTTGAGCCGTTGAGGATTGATTCGAAACCGTGTTGATACCGAATTGAAACAACTTTGATTTGCTCGGATCAGTTACATGGCGTGTATAGTTTGTTTTCTTTGTGCATTTGCAGGTGCGATTTAGACGGCGGAGGCGAATGCTGCAGCGGATTTGAATTGGAACGACCTCAATTTGCATGCATCCTCACTGTCGCAGCAAACAAACCAAGGAAATACGCTAATCAAATCGGAAATGCTACAGGATGACGTCTCAGCTGTGTACATGGAGTTTGATAAAAACTGGCGTCCACAGCAAAAATAATATTTGATCCTCGCTCAGTTTTAAAAGGTCGATCGGTTTTGTTTTGAATGGGTGCGATAGCTTCGTCGTAGCCGCAGGAGAAAAGAGGCACCGTAACCGACGTTTGAAATGGCAAATGCCCACAGGATGACCAACAGCAGCGTGGGAAGATAGCTCTTTGGACAACGAAGAAATGACCCTGCAAAATTTTTTCCTCCAAATCTTATCTGTAACCTGCAAGAGAAAAGAGAACCTAAAATGAAGAATACCAGAAACTAAACTAAAAACCCTAAACCCTAATGAAGACTGTGTAAAACAAAAATTTGAAAAACCTAGATCAGCTAATTTAATGTACAGATTTGGCCCCTTAACAGCCAGATTTCAGCAATAGGCACAGAAATATTTTAAAGAAATAAAGATTCTCAGATTTTCACTGTGAAGAACTTCAGAAAATCTCTCATGCAAATTTAAAAAAAATAAACCGAATGATAGACCCAGGATCAAATCCAATTGGGCTCAACACAAAATGCTTGCGGGAGTTGGCTGGTTCAGCCGAGAACTTCCCCGAACGCCCACAAATTTCCTTCAAAAAATGTTTTCTGCACAGCTCAAAACAACCATCAGCAAAGAGGGCAAAAATGCTGCTAGATCTCAGGAAGTAATGGAGATACCTGCCATTACTTCAGAAACCCTAACAGCACCCAAACCCTAGCAAGTGAACAAGATACCTGTGCTCACAATACTCTACAAAAAGCTATTATTAACGGCTGAAAATAACATATGTAGAAAATTAAACAATCTCACAGCATTTCAAGAGAGTAACACCAGCAAGATATGGACCCCAAAGTCTTCTTTTATTAACCAGAAATAGATTTACAAGAGAACTTCTTCAGTATCAGACTCACAGATCCCATGATCTAAAAAGACCCCTAGCACCCTATTTAAAGGAAATGATCCCAACGGCTAGTTCGAGTGATCCATGTAAAAATGATCCCGACCGTTGATGAGGATCAAGACATCTCTTGATCTCATCCGTCGATTTATTCACTTAAAATATTATTATTTTATTAGTTAGGGTTTTATTATTATTATTATTATTATTATTATTATTATTTTATTATTTTTATTCATTTTTTAAATGGATCATCGAACTAAGCCTTCGGAAACATCACCTAGGACCTAGGACTTAGGACTCACGAGGGGATTTAAAACATTTTCAACCCTCAAGACACATTTCATGATGACTTTTTACAATTTACATCTCAAGGGGACAAACCCACTTAATACAGACCCTCACAAAACACCCAGTTCTGCGACACAACTATAATCTAGCAGATCAACACACTAGGATTCTCCTAAAGTTCTAATGACAAAATCCATCCCGGCTTTGGGGTCAGGTTTGAAGGAAAACTCTGCCGATCCATGGATCGGTGAGACGAAAAACCTTCCGGGACGTAGATTACCACTAGAAAGTTAGGTCCACCTAGGCAATTCACATACACGACTCATGTCTACTAAGATTATTTACAATTCATACATGCAGACTGGGTTTACAATCAAAATGATCAAGCTGCTGATGACTGCAGGATGGCACAGAAACGCTGATCAGGTGCTGCCCCTCTTTGCAAAGAAAAGGGGGGTGTACTGCATGGGTAGTTGACCAGTAGTGGTCAACATCTGGCTCTACTTGGGGACACGTTGCTGCACTGTAGGAATGTGAGAATCCAGAATCTGCACCCATACAACACACAGATAAAAATAAGTAGCATCCATTCCAAAATCATCCTATACATTAAGCACGGGAAAGATAAAAGCTCTTCATTTATTAACTAATCTAGAAAAGTAAATCTAAATCCTAAAACAGAAATAAAAATGCGGAAAAAACAAGGAGTAGGGTTAGAAATACGATACAAAGGATGCCCCATGGCATCAGATGTGTTCAATATAGTGTATACTGAGCATTTGCCTACTTTCAGGCAAATCTGTCGGCTGCTTGTCGGATGTGCCATGTCCAATTTTGCATATGGTAGGACTTTTTCCTATCCGAAAATCAAGCTGCTCACGGCCGTCTGATGTATCAAATCTTCGTCTCATCTTCTTTCTCTTACGTTTTTTCTTTCTGGCAGGTGGAATTACTGATGACCTGGAACTTTCTGTTTCAAAACTATCAGATGAAGTATGCGTGATATGTCTTTCTTTATCCTGCATCTGATCTTTATCATTCTTAAGTCTATCCGGATCACCTTCAATTAACCATCTTTCAATCGAATCAATAACCTCCTCATAATAAGATGGAACTTGTTGTAGCAAATGAGAAGGCTCCTGATCTGTTGATGTCCCCTGGTTTCTCTTATCATGTATTTTAATGGCATCCATCTGACTAGAGTGTTCAACTTTTATATCACCGATTTGTCTGGCATGATGTTCTTCCATGTCTTTTATCATTTTATTGTTCTTTTCCTTTATGTCCATCAAGTAATGCTGCATGAAATTTATTTCTTCTTTATGATTCGCTTGCATGTCAGCCAACTGATTATTATCATTGAACGTCATGATAGTCATTTCCTCTTCCATAGTTAGTAACTTGTTTTGCATAGAGTCAATTTCCCTATCATGATCAGCTTTCATGGTCACCATATTTTCCTCTAAGACTGACATCTTGCTATGCATGTTTCCAATTTCTGTTTCATATTTAGTTTTCATGGCCTCAATTTCTTTAGCATGCTGATTTTGCGTGACCTCAATCTCCCTATTACGTTTTTCCAGGTGGGTGCATAAAGTTTTCACATCATTGACATAATTAGTTTGATTGATTTCCATATTTCTCACCAGCATCATTAGATCTCGTAAAATTTGTTTTTGCTCTTCCCTTTCATTGTCATTTGTCCCTGATTTTTCACTATCATGAACTTGATCTGCAATATTTCCGGTGGATGACACATTCTGACATGATGAATCGTCTTGGGATCTTTCAGCTGGACCTCTTATCAAATTACTTTCATTCTGTTGCACAATTTTAGAGGCAGAAGGCAAGCTGTTTGGATAACCATATCTATTTTTAAAAGCATCGACAATGTCTTCTAAAGAAGTGAAAGATTCCTTTGGAAAATTGTTAAACCAATTCAAAGCATCATCTTCTAAAGAAAGGACAAATAGACGCATTTTGATATTTTCATGATTAAACTGAGGGGATCTACAATATATGATCATGATGCGAGTAAACAAGACTAGATGCCTTCTAACAGCGATTGGATCACCACCCGAGAAAATAGGTAACTTAGGAATGGCATCTTCCGGAAAATCATGGAGACGTTCAGTAAAACGACATGGCTTAAATGAATAATCCATGATGAATGATAAGGGATTAAAAGGATGATAGAACTAGATATCTGCTCAAGAAAATCAAGAGATGAAAACAGTGGAGTTGCCACTTGAACAATGAATCTGATTCTAGGATCCAAAAAGTAACCACAAGCAGATATGAGGAAAGCTTCTTGTCTGGGAAGAATGAGAAAGTGGAGTCGCCACCCAAACAAGAAACAAACCGAAGAGATGCTACTGATATGGCGAAAAATAAGGCAATAAAAGATCCAAATGATAACCCAAAAGGTTGAATTTGCCAGCTCAAAATGAGAGATGAGAAAGATGAGAAGGTGAAAGTCGATGAAACCTCCAGGAACAGAAAAACTCTGTCCCCGGCAACGGCGCCAAAAAATGTTGTCGCGCGGATTGACACGACAACGCTCAGACCGGGGGCTGTCACTCTGATCCCCGATCCCTCCGTTTAAGCCTGTCTCCCGCGGCTAAGGGGGGTAGACCCTATGAGATGATGAGACCAACTGTCGACCAGTTGGTTGGGAGACACGAGACACGATGATATAAGCACTAAAATGATTTGATTAAATTAGCAGACCAGTGCCTTAAGAGATTGTTGTTAAAACGATTACTTGTTAAATGATATAGAAACATAAAACGTGAACAGCAATCATTTGTCATCAAAAGGAATCAGCTAAATCACAATGCTCTTAGAATGACAAAAACGATATCCAGCAATTGAAAATTTAGAAAAGATGAATGCTTTAAACCACCATGAGAATCATTAACCAGATATCATATTCGTATCTCGACTTGAAAACTTAGATCTCAGCATGAAAGATAATAATTCCCGAAAGTAAAACTGGATCTGACGAAGAAATTTTTTTTTTTTTTTTTTAAATGAAATTTAAAATTTAATCCAAAACTAAAAATACAACTAAGCCTAAAAATCCTCCTCCTTTTTTTTTTTTTAAATAAAATTAAAACTTAATTAAAATCTGAATGCAATAAAACATAAACTAAAATATAACATTACATCAAAAAATTTAAAATCTAACAATTGTCCTAACGAAATTCGATTTTTATATTTTTTAAAGATTTGGAATTAAAAAAAATGAAAATAAAGCTAAAGAACTAAATCTAAAACTAAACATATAAAACCATAATCTAAATCTAAATAAAAAACTAAACCTACATCTATCATGACGTAACTATTGCTAAAATCTAATTTAAACAAAACGAATAACCTCTGATGCAAAGAAAAACAAATAGTCAACAGTCCCGACGCTATTCCATAATGAAAAATTTTCGATTTATATGCTACCGTCTGCGATTAAGATGGAATCGATTTTACCTGAGCAGCTTTGAGAATACGTTTACCTTCAAATTTCGTGAAGCCGCCTGCGTCTGGAACTCGACGGCGGCAGGGAAAAAACCCGAATCAGTTCACCTGAACGCTTATGCTTATCATACCCTTGCCTCAGTCGATGGTGGCGGACGGATCTGTGTATACTGACCCTGGACGTCTGACGGATTTGAGCCGTTGAGGATTGATTCGAAACCGTGTTGATACCGAATTGAAACAACTTTGATTTGCTCGGATCAGTTACATGGCGTGTATAGTTTGTTTTCTTTGTGCATTTGCAGGTGCGATTTAGACGGCGGAGGTGAATGCTGCAGCGGATTTGAATTGGAACGACCTCAATTTGCACGCATCCTCACTGCCGCAGCAAACAAACCAAGGAAATACGCTAAGCAAATCGGAAATGCTACAGGATGACGTCTCAGCTGTGCAGATGGAGTTCGATAAAAACTGGCGTCCACAGCAAAAATAATATTTGATCCTCGCTCAGTTTTAAAAGGTCGATCGGTTTTGTTTTGAATGGGTGCGATAGCTTCGTCGTAGCCGCAGGAGAAAAGAGGCACCGTAACCGACGTTTGAAATGGCAAATGCCCACAGGATGACCAACAGCAGCGTGGAAAGATAGCTCTTTGGACAACGAAGAAATGACCCTGCAAAATTTTTTCCTCCAGATCTTATCTGTAACCTGCAAGAGAAAAGAGAACCTAAAATGAAGAATACCAGAAACTAAACTAAAAACCCTAAACCCTAATGAAGACTGTGTAAAACAAAAATTTGAAAAACCTAGATCAGCTAATTTAATGTACAGAGTTGGCCCCTTAACAGCCAGATTTCAGCAATAGGCACAGAAATATTTTAAAGAAATAAAGATTCTCAGATTTTCACTGTGAAGAACTTTAGAAAATCTCTCATGCAAATTTAAAAAAAATAAACCGAATGATAGACCCAGGATCAAATCCAACTGGGCTCAACACAAAATGCTTGCGGGAGTTGGCTGGTTCAGCCGAGAACTTCCCCGAACGCCCACAAATTTCCTTCAAAAAATGTTTTCTGCACAGCTCAAAACAACCATCAGTAAAGAAGGCAAAAATGCTGCTAGATCTCAGGAAGTAATGGAGATACCTGCCATTACTTCAGAAACCCTAACAGCACCCAAACCCTAGCAAGTGAACAAGATACCTGTGCTCACAATACTCTACAAAAAGCTATTATTAACGGCTGAAAATAACATATGCAGAAAATTAAACAATCTCACAGCATTTCAAGAGAGTAACACCAGCAAGATATGGACCCCAAAGTCTTCTTTTATTAACCAGAAATAGATTTACAAGAGAACTTCTTCAGTATCAGACTCACAGATCCCATGATCTGAAAAGACCCCTAGCACCCTATTTAAAGGAAATGATCCCAACGGCTAGTTCGAGTGATCCATGTAGAAATGATCCCGACCGTTGATGAGGATCAAGACATCTCTTGATCTCATCCGTCGATTTATTCACTTAAAATATTATTATTTTATTAGTTAGGGTTTTATTATTATTATTATTATTATTTTTATTTTATTTTTATTCATTTTTTAAATGGATCATCGAACTAAGCCTTCGGAAACATCACCTAGGACCTAGGACTTAGGACTCACGAGGGGATTTAAAACATTTTCAACCCTCAAGACACATTTCATGATGACTTTTTACAATTTACATCTCAAGGGGACAAACCCACTTAATACAGACCCTCACAAAACACCCAGTTCTGCGACACAACTATAATCTAGCAGATCAACACACTAGGATTCTCCTAAAGTTCTAATGACAAAATCCATCCCGGCTTTGGGGTCAGGTTTGAAGGAAAACTCTGCCGATCCATGGATCGGTGAGACGAAAAACCTTCCGGGACGTAGATTACCACTAGAAAGTTAGGTCCACCTAGGCAATTCACATACACGACTCATGTCTGCTAAGATTATTTACAATTCATACATGCAGACTGGGTTTACAATCAAAATGATCAAGCTGTTGATGACTGCAGGATGGCACGGAAACGCTGATCAGGTGCTGCCCCTCTTTGCAAAGAAAAGGGCGGTGTACTGCATGGGTAGTTGACCAGTAGTGGTCAACATACGCAAAGGCAACATTCCCCAGAAGTGACAACAGAGAAAATGGCATGTTGCGATTGATACACTCAGATATTTGCGGCCCTATCTCCACTAGAGCTGTTAGCGGTGGTGAATATTTCGTCACCTTTATTGATGATCATTCCAGGAAGACCTGGATCTATTTCTTGAAGACAACTATGGGGTCTTTGATCGGTTCAGAGAGTTCAAGGCTCTCATAGACAATGCGACAGGAAAAAGGATCAAAGTGCTATGTTCAGATAATGGTGGAGAATACACAAATAAAGACTTCACATACTTTTGCGTGAAGGGGGGCATCAAAAGAGAATGGACAACTTCATATAATCCTCAGCAGAATGGAGTAGCGGAGTGAAAGAACATAACAATAGTTGGGGCTGCAAAGGCTATGTTGTATGACTAGGGTTTGTCTAGATTTTTATGGGCAGAGGTATGCAACATAACAATGTACATTCAAAACATAACACCTCATAGAGCATTGGGGAAGAAAACGCCAGAGGGGGTCTTCACAGGAAAGAAGCCTGAAGTAAGTCATTTGAGGATATTCGGGAGTGTGGCTTACTGCCACATACCAGATGAAAAGCGCAGTAAATTGGATCAGATTGCAGAGAAGGGGTTCCTCGTAGGGTATAGCGAGACCTCAAAGGCATACAAGATCTACATTCCTAGCAACAGGAAGATTGTAGTGAGGCGAGATGTAAAGTTCATGGAAGACAGAGCTTTCAGAAGATCTCGAGAAATGCTAGCAAGTGATCAGTCAACAGAAGTTCTGTTGGTCCAAAAGAATGGACAGCAAGTGGGACAAGTAGGAGGACAGTCACAGGGATCGAGTACAATGACCAGTGTGTTGATTTGGGGTAGCATCGGATGTGCTCTAGCCACGAAAATTGGTGGAGAGGCTAAAGCACCTGAGATCTCCAATACCCAGAAAGGATTTGGGCAGATTCTAAACAGTTTGGGAGATATTAAAATAATTAATATTTTTAATGGAGTCCCTAAATCTAAACTTAGGGAAAATAAAATATTAATGTGGATTAATATAAAACTGTGTTAGAATGGTCCAAAAGTCATGGATCAAGCCAGATCTAATCTTAGTCGTTGATTAGGGACTTAATCTTGGCCGTTGATTTGTCAACGAAAAAAGTATAAGAGGAGGCTTGAGGATCACTTGGAGGACACACCAAGAGATCAAGATTTTGACTTTCTAGGGTTGGGTTTGATGAGAAAGTTGAGAGTAATCAGAATTGCAGCTGAGGGGAAGTGAATATAGAAGCAGAGAGGCAAAGATAGCACTGGGAGGATCAACGCAGTAGCCGAAGAGAGGGACGCAGAAGAAGCCAAGGGTTCACGCAGAGCCAGCTAGGAGTTGCGCAGTGCCTCAGAGGGCCAACGTGGGTGACGCAGAGGGCCAGAGGACTGACGTAGTGCTCCAGAGGCTAACACAGGCCAAGTGAGAGTGATGTTGGGCTAATGTTGGGCCAAAGAGAGGCTGACGCTGGGGTTGCGTGGGGCAGATTGGCGTTGTGGAGCTACCGGAGTGTTTATCTGGGGTTTCAGCTGGAATATATGCTTCCAAGTAGAGAGGTACTACTGCCGAGATTATTCCCTGTTGGCTGAGTCGGTTTTGGCACCCAGATTGTATTCAGAAATTGCATAATAATAAAACCCTCAGATAGCTACACCAGTTTTCCCGCATTGGGTTTTTCCAGGGACATTGGTCCAAAAACAATGGTGTCACTTGTGTGCTTGTTTTGTTTCCTTCAATTGATGATCTATGATGTGTTGAGCATGTACTTGTATTTATTTTCAATATTTACATGGTAAATAACTTGTTAATTAATCGGAAAAAGTAGGCAGAAATAAATCAGAGAAGTACATGAAGGGTTTTTAACGGGTTAGACTTAGAAATTCCAACATGGTAAAAGAGCGTGGTTGCAGATCACAAGAGAACTGAGGACATTAGTCAAACAGAGCAGCAGCAGCAGAAAACAGTTGTCCGGAGTGACAGAACTTGTTCCTAGCAGAGAAGCAGCAAGGAAGGGGTGACGCAGTCCCTGCATCATCAAGTTTGAGTCGGGAAGAGGATCAGCGCAGTGGCATAGGGGAGCAGACTCGACCTACGCAGTGCCTGGCCATCTTTCTCAGTCAGGAAGGACTGACGCTCCTGGCCAGGAGGTGCAAATTTTGCTGGTTTCAGGATTGCGCAGAGCCTACAAGCTCTAATCATCAGTTTGCTGGACCTTAGGAGGCTATGGGTAAGTTGCAGGTGGGGTACTGTAGTCAGAACAATACCTAACAAGGAAAGACCAAGGAGGAGGGAGTTCCTACCGAGGGTTTCTAGCCAAAAAATCCGGATTAGTGGTGCAGCGGCACTAAGGATCAGAGTGGGGGCCTCTCAACATTGGCAGAAAGGTTTCCAGGAGGGAAATCAAGGTTCAGAGGGAGTCACACCAAGAACTTCCAAAAGGGAAGTAGAGGAGCAACGAAATGGGAGTGAATGGGGTAAGAGACCAGGACAGACTGGACGGAGCCTCAAACTTCATAATCTAGAAGGCTAGAATCCTATCCGTTCTAGACAGGAATTGTGTCAAGCACTTCGCCTTGAGGACGATAGCTATTCCAGTTGACCCAACTGATAGCGACAAGTACGAGGAGGCAATGGCGAGTGTCAAGATCATCATTCTTGACGGGGTCAAGGACCATGTAGTACCACATATTGCCGAAAAGGACATGACAAATGAGATGTGGGAGGCCCTAAAGAAATTGTACCAGCATACTTCTGTGCAGAGAAGGATGTTACTAGAAAATCAGTTGCGGCCATACCAGATGCAGAAGGTAGAACAGATCAACCCCTTGGGATCAACTAACTTCTATAAGGCCACGTCGGATCAAGAGTTCATGGTGAGAACAACCCTAAACGCAATCTCAGAAGACTGGGAGGTGTTTGTCCAGAGCATACTGGGCAAGGAAACCCTTCCAAATTGGGAGGAAATGTGGGCAGCTCTTCGACAAGAAGAGATCAGAAGGCTGAGCAAGGCGGGAAGTAGTGGCAAGGGGATCAGAATTAAGGAGGAGGAGGTGGATGCTGCCCTAGCATTTGAGGGACAACAGGAGAACCGAAAGAATAAGGACCTCTCCAAGGTCAAATGAATCCACTGTGGGGAGCTGGGTCATTATGCGACCCAGTGTCCAAGGAAGAAGAGCAAGGGAGAGGCCTCTGAGAACAAGGCTGCACCAGCAAAGGCAGAGAAGGAAGTGGAGACAGACGATGACTGTGCCATTAGGGCGCACACACCACTTGAGCAGAAGTGGAGAGACATCGAGCTGCAGTCAAGCGGACTACAGGTGATGAGGGGCAGGATCCTCAAGGTACCTAGCCTCTTGGATTAGACCTTGTTATAGAAGCCCCGAAGAGGAGTAGCAGTACTGGCAATGTTAGTAGAGACGGATGCGGATGGAGCGACAGAGGGAAATACAGTGCAGGATTCCCAGGATAGCGCGAGGCTAGCAGGTTGCAACAGTGCGAGAGGCACGGGAGTGTTGCACCAGTGCAGGATGGCACAGAGAGGTGTGGAACAGTGCGAGATGCATGGAGTTGTTGCAACAGCGCAGAGGTCAGAAAGGAAGCACTTGTCGGTGACAGAGGGAGCTTCAGCATCAGGAGTGTTTCGAGCCTGATGGAGATGTCAGAGTTGGGAGATCAGTTACTTACTTCTCAGTAACTGGGTTGCAGTGCAGCAGTTAGCAGTGGTAGTGCTATGGGCAGCACGATGCAGCATGATGAGAGGGGTTGCAGTGCAGATGCAGCAGTGGCAGTGGCAGGGCCATGGGCAACAACATAGATGCGGAGGGAGTTGCAGTATGAATGCAACAGTGGCAGTGGCAGGGCCATGGGTAGCAATACAGGATGCAGCAGTGCAGAGGATGTTGGGCAGCAGGCCTAGCATCAGCACAGGGACCGATGTTGGATGATCAAAGTGATGCTCAGTGAGAGTATTACTAGAGCACAGTCTTCACTAAGAGGGAGTGTTGATTTGGGGTAGCATCTGATGTGTTCTAGCCACGAAAATTGGTGGAGAGGCTAAGGCACATGAGATTTCCAATACCCAGAAAGGGTTTGGGCAGATTCTAAACAGTTTGGGAGATATTAAAATAATTAATATTTTTAATGGAGTTCGTAAGTTTAAACTTAGGGAAAATAAAATATTAATGTGAATTAATATAAAATAGTAGAATGGTCCAAAAGTCATGGATCAAGCCAGATCTAATCTTAGTTGTTGGTTAGGGACTTAATCTCGGCCGTTGATTTGCCAATGAGAAAAGTATAAGAGGCTTGAGGGTCACTTGGAGAACACACCAAGAGATCAAGATTTCGACTTTCTGGGCCTGGGTTTGCTGAGCAAGTTGAGAGAGTGATCTGGAGTTGCGGCTGAGGGGCAGTGAATACAGAAGCAGGGAGGCAGAGATAGTGCCGAGAGGATCAGCACAGCAGCCGGGAAAGCTGACACAAAGGGCAGAAGCCGGAACTGCCGGGAACAGTTGAGAAAGCTGATGCAGAGGGCAGAAGCTGAAATTGTCAGGAACAGTCAGAACTATCGGGAACAACCAGGAAAGTTGACGCTGAGGGCAGAAGCCGAAATTGCCAGAGAAGCTGACGCAGAGAGCAGAAGCCTGAACTGCCGGGAAAGCTGACGCAGAGGGCAGAAGAGGCTGACACATTCCCTAGAGGCTGACACTGGGGTTTTTCGTGGGGAATATTGGAGCTGAGGAGTTGCTGGAGTGTTTATCCGGGGTTTCAGCTGGAGCAACTGTCTCCGAAGGAGAAGTACTACTACCAAGATTTTTCTCTATTGGGTGAGCCAGATTTGGCACCTAGATTGTATTCTAAGACTGCTTAATAAATCGAACCTTCTGATAGTTGCACCGGTTTTCTCACATTGGGTTTTTTCTAGGGACATTAGTCCAAAAATAACAGTGTTATTTGTGTGCTTGTTTCTGTTTCCTTCAGTTGATGATCTTTAATGTGTTGAGCATGTACTTGTGTTTATTTTCAGTATTTACATAGTAAATAACTTGTTAATTAATCAGAACAAGTAGGAAGGAATAAATCAGAAAGTACATGGGGGGTTTCTAACTGTTAGACTTAGAAACTTCAACATTTTGGAACCTTCTAACCTAGTTTTATATTAATACCCATTAATATTTTATTTTTCCCAAGTTTAGACTTAGGAACTCCATTAAAAATATTAATTATTTTAATATCTCTCAAACCGGTTAGAATCTACCCAAACTATTTCTGGGTCTTGAAGATCTCATGTGCTTTAGCCTCTCCACCAATTTTCATGGCTAAAGCACATCCAATGCTACCACAAATCAACACTCCCTCTTAGCAATGACTATGCTCTAGTAATACTCCCCACTTAGCATCACTCAAATTATACGGCACCAGTACCTGTGCTGATGCTAGGCCTCCCCGCCCAACATCCTCTGCAATGTTGCATCCTGTACTGCAGCCCATGACCTTGCCACTACAACTATTGCATCCGTACGACAACTCTCTTTGCATCATACTGCTACTGATCCTCTCTCCCAACACTGCATCTGCACTGCAACCCCCTCTCATCATGCTACATCGTGCTACTGCTAACTGCTACTGCACTGCAACTCAGTGACTGAGAAGTAAGTAACTGATCCAACCAACTACTAACATCCCTGTCAGGCTAGAAACACTCCTGATGCTGAAGGTTTCTCTGCCGCTATCAAGTGCTCCCTCTACTGTCTCTTTGTTGCTGCAACAACTCCCTGCCTCTCGCACCACTGCAAACCTCTCTGTGCCATCCTGCATTGTTGCAACCTCCTCTATGCCTCTCGCATTGCTGCATCCTGCTAGCTCTGTGCTTCTCGGGACTATTGCACTGTAGCACTCTCTGCCGCTTCATTCGCATTCGTTTCTACCAACATCTACCAGTCCTGCTACTCTCACTGTGGGGCTCCTGTATCAAGGTATGATCCAAGAGTTTGGGTACGTCAAGGATCCTGCCCCTCATCGCCTGTAGTCCTTCTGACTACAGCTCGATGTCTCCCCACCTCTTCTCTAGAGGTACATGAGCACTCATGGCACAATCGTCATCCTGCTCTACCTCCTTTTCCGCCTTCGTTGGCGCTGCCTTGGAGTCAGACACCTCTCCCTCGTTCTTCTTCTTCGGACACTGGTTTGCATAATGACCCAGTTCCCCACAGTTGAAGCACTTGACCTTGGAGAGGTCCTTTCTTCCTGTTCTCCTGCTTTTCCGCAGATGCCAGAGCTGCATCCTCTTCCTCTTCCTTCTTGATCCAGACTCCTTTTCGGCTACTTCCCATATTACTCAGTCGTCTAATCTCTTCTTGACGAAGTGCCGCCCACAATCCTTCACAATCTGGAAGATCTGGCCTACCCAGAATGCTCTGGACAAATGTCTCCCACTCCTCAGAGACCGCGTATAAAGTGGTCCTCACCATCAACTCCAGATCCGGCGTGGCCCCTATGGAAGTCAATTGGTTCCGGATCTCCTTCAATCTACCGAGGAAGTGATCTATCTACTCCCCCTTCTGCATCTTGTATGACTGCAGTTGATTTTCAAGTAACATCTTCCTTTGCATGGAAGTATGCTCATACAATTTCTTCAAGGCATCCCACATTTCCTTTGTCGTCTCCTTCTCGGCAATATGTTGGACCACATGATCCTTGACCCCATCAAGGATGATGCATTTCGCTTTGGCCATTGCATCGTACTTCTCATTATCAGTCGGGTCAACTAGGGTCACCGCTGTTCTCAAGGCGAAGGCCTTGATGCGATGTCTATCTAGAATGGACAATATCCTGACCTTCCAGACCACAAAGTTGGATGCCCTGTCCAGCCTATCCTGATCCCTCAACCCATTCATGGCCATCTCTCTGCTCTTCTTGTTGACTCCTCCGAGTCTCTCTACTTCCCTCTGGAAGTTCTCTCTTCGACTCGTACTGAGTCTCTCTGTTTCCCACCTGGAATTAATATAAAACTATGTTAGAATGGTCCAAAAGTCATGGATCAAGCCAGATCTAATCTTAGCCGTTGATTTCTCAACAAGAAAAGTATAAGAGGAGGCTTGAGGGTCACTTGGAGAACACACCAAGAGATCAAGATTTCGACTTTCTGGGGCTGGGTTTGCTGAGAAAGTTGAGAGAGTGATCAGAGTTGCAGCTGAGGGGTAGTGAATACAGAAGCAGAGAGGCAGAGATAGCACCAGGAGGATTAGCACAGTAGCCAGAGAGAGGGATGCAGAAGCAGCCAAGGGTTCACGCAGAGCCAGCCAGGGCTCACGCAGAGCCAGCCAGGAGCTGCGCAGTGCCTCAGAGGGCCAACGTGGGTGACGCAGAGGGCCAGAGGACTGACGCAGTGCCTCTAGAGGCTGACGCAGGCCAAGCCAGAGTGACGCTGGGCCACAGAGAGGCTGACGCAGGCCAAGCCAGAGTGACGCTGGGCTAACGTTGGGCCACAAAGAGGCTGACGCAGTCCCTAGAGGCTGACGTTGGGGTTTCATGGGGCAGATTGGAGTTGTGGAGCTGCCGGAGTGTTTATCCGAGGTTTCAACTGGAATATCTTCTTCCGAGTAGAGAGGTACTACTGTCGAGATTATTCTCTGTTGGGTGAGCCAGTTTTGGCACCCAGATTGTATTTAAAAACTGCATAATAATAAAACCCTCTATATCTGCACCGGTTTTCCTGCATTGGGTTTTTCCAAGGACATTGGTCCAAAAACAATGGTGTCACTTGTGTGCTTGTTTTGTTTCCTTCAGTTGATGATCTATGATGTGTTGAGCATGTAATTGTATTTATTTTCAGTGTTTACATGGTAAATAACTTGTTAATTAATCAGAACAAGTAGGCAGAAATAAATTAGAGAAGTACATGAAGGGTTTCTAACGGGTTAGACTTAGATATTCCAACACAGTGTTGAAGAATCTAGGGCATTTGGGTTATAGTAAGATTCTTCTGACTATGATAACAATTTGTGAAGTAATTTTTACTTTTCTTATCAACACAATCTTCTCTTATTATTATTAGTGTGTTCTCTTACTTCATCAAACAGTTACCCCAACAAAAGGAGACAAGAACAGAAGATGTTGGCTCTCAGCTAGGGAAAAACCTCTCTCTCCTAGAGAGGAACACCCTTCTGCAAATTTCTCTTATTGAAGCTTCAATTGACAAATGTCAAACCCTAGACCCTTGACCAGTAGATCCTCCAAGCAAAAGACATAGTCTCTCTTTTGACACTTCCCTTTTGTCCTTCAATCAATGCCTTCTCCTTTATTGCACCTTGATCTCTTTCTTCACACTTCTTCCGGCACTTGATGGCACTTTCCTTCGCTCCTTTTCTAGCAACTGCAGAGACCTCTTCTTTTGTTCCTTCCTTTCCTTCGTTGGGAAATCTTCCTTTTCCTTGACACTTGGACTAGGTAATGAGCCTCTCCTTCTGGTGTATCTCTGAGTTAGAGGTTGATCCTCTTAACCCTACTGCAGATCTGATTTCTTCGCACGTGTGGTTGATCTAGGGCTTGAGATGGACCTTTTTAGTTGCTCCCTTCTTTTGCTAGATGTGGGACCTCCTTCGCTTGAGATGGAGGACTATTTTGAGTCTCTTCTTAGCCCAATCGAACTCTATTATGTTGTTTCCCTTATGGATCTGATGTGACTGCAGAACTGTCCTCCTTTCTTGGCACGTATGACCGAACTAGGCCCTAAAATAGTCCTCCCAAACTCGGTTTCTTTTTCTTCTTCTTCGCTGCCCTAGAATCACTTCAATGCTCCCTTTTCACACCTCTTTTTCGTCCTTCTTCACTGAAAGGAACACAGATGTGTCCCAAGTGGCATAACGGTGGATCCTGGAGGTGAAAATTTGGAACTTGCTTACCTTTCAGGAGGGTCTGGTATGTGCTGCCGAATTTTGGATTGCTCTTGTAAAGATGTGGTCACCTCGAAGTCTCGTGCCCACAGGAGTTGAGCACAATGATCAGTGCCATGACTGGTGGTCGGCTAAGGCAGTCTGCAACATTATTGGTGTTGCCCTTCTTGTACTTAATGTTCAAATGGAATTGTTGTAGGTATGTGGACCATTTTTTATGGCGATCGGTATGCAACTTCCCTTGTGTCTATATGAACTGCAGTTGTTGGTGGTCTGTGTAGATGACTGTATCCTTCCCCAGAATGTAATGCTTCAATTGACGGCAGACCTACGCAATGGAATACATTTCTTTGTCATAAGTGGGATACTTTCAGACTGTGTCTGAAAGTTTCTCTGTGGTAAGCCACTGGATGCCCCTACTGAGTAAGAATTGCACCAATAGCATAGTCAGAGGCGTTTGTCTCAATCTCAAATGGTTGCTACAGGTCTGGTAATGTGACCACTGGTGCAGAGCAAAGGCAATGCTTCAACTCAGAATCTGCCTCTTGTTGGGTTTCAGACAAAAAAACCCTGATTCCGCTCCACCCTTGGTGACTTGACTTAAAGGCCAAGTGATATGAGAGAACCCCAACACAAACCTGCGGTAGAAATTGGCAAGACCCAAAAAGATGCAGAGCTCTGGTCCACATGACTTGTATCTTGGCTGGGTCCGCATGCACACCCTACTCATCAATGATGTACCCTAGATATTGAACCTGGGTCATGCCAAAAGTGCATTTCTCCAAATTGGCACACAACTTGTGTTGTCGCAGGGTTTGAAGAACCTGTCGAATATGGTGGAGGTGCTCTTCCCAACTCTGGTTGAAGATCAAGATGTCATCTAAATACACCACCACGAATGCATTGGTGAAGGGTCGCAAGATGTCGTCCATCAATCTCATGAAGGTTGCAGGGGCATTCGTCAACCTAAAAGGCATGACCAACCATTCGAAAAGGCCCTCCTTGGATTTGAAAGCAGTCTTCCACACATTGGAGGGTTCGATAGGCACCTGGTGATAATCGGACTTAAAGTCAATCTTGCTGAAATATTTCACCCCCTTGAGCTGGTCCAGAAGGTCGTCAATCCGTGGGATTGGGTACCTATTCTAGACAGTGATCTTGTTCAGTGCCTGATAGTCAATACAGAGTCTCCAGGTCCCGTCCTTCTTCTATACCAATACAATCGAGCTCCCACAGGGTGATGAGCTTGGCCTCATGTGCCTTTTCTGCAATAGCTCTTGAATCTGCTTCTTGATCTCCTCGTTCTCCAAAACCGAGCTTCAATAGATTGGTCCATTGTGTAGCAGCGCGCCCAGGGTCAGATCGATGAAGTGCTTCACCTGACAATGCAGAGGTATCCCTGTACATTAGGCAAAAATGTCCCTGTACTTCTCCACGACCTCGTCCATCTGTTGTTATTGTGCAGAGGAGCCCTGTTTGGAAGTTGTGGCCACAACCTTCTTCTTGCCCTGAGGGCGGATCATAAGGAAAACAAATTTCCTGGTCTAGAAAATGATCTTACTGCATTGCTTTCGCAGTGATCAAAGAGATGGTGATAGGCGGGGCTACCTCCAGTACCCTATGCAACTTATTGCCCAAAGTAATAATCATAGAGTAAGGTCTAGACTCATATACAGCATGTTGTTTCCACACGTATGGTTGTCCCAATAATACATCACAAACTTCAAGAGGAGCAACATCACACAGTACCTCATCCATGAAGGAATTGATGTTGTAGGGAAGGCGGCATTGTTGGTTGACGCAGAGATCTTGTCCTTGATGAAGCCATCCGATGGTGTACGATTGCAGATGTGTTGTCGTCAGTAGGCCCAGCTGCTTCATGACCTTTGCTGAAATGAGGTTCTTTTGGATCCCGTTGTCGACAATAAACTGTAGCGGAGAACCCTTCACCCATATCTATGAGTGGAAGAGGCATTCCCCCTCCTCTGGATCTCCAGGCTCATTTTTTTGGATCTTGGTGGTCGCCATGGTGGCACTAGGCTCCGCGTCAATGATTTGATTCCCTTTGTGATTCCTCTTGTCGAGTTCTAACTCAAAGTCAGAGTCCGATTCGAAAGCCTTCATCTCGGCCACTAGTCACTGCTTGGCCCGGCACTCACTTGTGTTGAGTGGAGCTCTTATGAAACTCACACCATTTTCCAGTGTCCTTCTTTGTTGGTGGCTTCGGCGAGTTGTCTTGGGTCGCCCCGCCTTGGCTTTGGCCTTTGCTCTGTGGTTTGGGGGCACATTTTTCCTTGCTTCGGGTTCGCAGATCCAAAGTCTCAATTCTTCTGTTTAAACTTCTCCTCAATCTTGACAAGGTATCGATATGTCGTGCCAAGCGAGGAGATGTCCAGGAACTCCATCTCGTCCTGGATGTACTTGTGCAGGCAGTCGTTGTACTTGAGTACCATGCCACTCAGATACTTTGATACCCAATTTTGTGCGGAGGGTATGGAAAACATTTGTGAACTCTAACACATCATTGTCCCTTCCCTGCCGTAGCGTGGTCCACTTTATGTATTTATCTTCATAGCTCCCGACAGGATAATATTTTTCCTTGATGGCGTCTCGAAAAGAATCCCAAGTGGGTGCAGCCAAAAATAGTGAGAATTCCCTCTCGTCCTTTTGTTCACAGTAGGTTTCCCACCAATCCTTGACGTGTGGGGCGGCTTTGAGAAGTGAAAAAATAATCTTTTCCCAATTGGAAAAGTCATGAACTGAAAAATATCCTTCCAACAAATTCAACCATTTATCTACGGCGTCTGCATCTATCTGGACCTCAAATATGGGAATGTCAAAGTTAACTTGTACCTTAAAAGGAGTGGTGCCTCTAGAGTGGTTGCTGGATGAAGATGTGTCACATGTGGGTAGCCGTCGAAAGATTTGGGCAAAGTTATTCATCATCGCGTTCCTCTGTCGCTCGAGAGCTTCCTCTAGCAATATTTTGATAGGATCTTCTGCCGCTTTTTCTTTCTTTTCTTTCGCCATAGGAGGCCATCGGGGTTTGTGTGGCTGGTCTTGCAAAGGTTCAACTAGATCGAGCCCTAACTCCTTATACCTAACCTCTTTGGGGACATGCAAAGAAAGACAAAGAAAGAGCAAACTGCTATGATACCACTGATCCGAATTTTAATAGGAACACAAAAAATTATCGATATAACCATAAATATAGAGATGCAACAGAAATAACACTTCATTTCATTAATATCAAAATATTGAAATATGCTTACAAACAGAATGGAAATAAACTAGCTCAGGTGATGGTAGCTTATCTCTGAGAAGAGACGTGGCATATACATGCCTCTGAACTGTGTTACAATGAGGCTCAAGGACCCATTTATTATTGAACAACAAGGAAAAACCCTAAACAACGAAAACCCTAACCCCAGGAGATGGAACGCCAAGAGTTTGTGGATCTTGTTGGGGTTAGTTGGGCAGCCAACTTCTCAGGGTCGTAACTTGGTCATATTATCTTCGTTTGGCACATATGATACCTTCTTGGAAAGGTCTCTCCAAGTACTACAGGATTTGCAACAGGCCCTTACCCATGGCTTCAAGCCTGCTGCAAACCTCAAAAAAAACGTCATTTAGGGGGTCAAAATTGCTCTAGATGTTCAAGACCCAAAAAACTGCTAAAAATAGTAAATGTTGAAATAAACAAGGAAACAAATGAAACTGACTGGAGGTCTAAGTGGAATAGGTGGGTGGCCACCAATATCCACATGGATCATGAGGAGTTTGAATTAGTCTCTTAGGCCTACATAAGCCCCAAAAATAAAATAATGTGTTAATAACCCAACTTTTGGTGACAAACCCATCAAACTAGCTCACAAATGAAATAATAAGCCTCTTAAAAGGTCAAATGATAAATAATACATGTCGTAGGGCCCCCCAAGAGGCCTGATAAGGTCAAATGAAGAATAGGACCTTCAAAAGTGATGGACAAGGGGTTTGCCCCTTATTCTCTAAACAATAAAACTATGGTGCTCCTAGTGGGTGTGGGGGCACAATAATAACCTCATGGGTCTCTAAATGAGTCAAAGATGCCTATAAATCATCTATAAGGGCTCCAGTGATGATGTAGGTGATGCCACATCATCCTACAAGTCCTGGGTCAACTGCCAAGTGGGTGGTACATCTGCGAGGCTCGCTGGGCAAAGGTGAACCAAGTGCATCTTCCTCGTCCAATAGGTGAATCTCGAGAAATCTCTAAACATCCTCGGGGATCCATGGAGCGTTGTCTACTGTTGTAGAGGTCCATGGCTCTTAACACACACCCTACATGTGCCAATGTAGCCCTTTGGAGGGTTAAGACCCTGTATAGGGAGACCAAACCCAAGATGGAGACCATCTGCAATCCTACATAAGATCCAATGCATCCCCTAGCCTTCCAGTACAATAAGTCATCAAAGAAATTGAGTAAATGAGCTTACAAACCATGGACCACTGATGAGGACTTCATAATGGCCTGCCCTTCCATAATGGGCTTTGGGATGTGCTAATGTCTCCAAACTCCAAATGGGGTTAACCATGTATCCTATTAGGTGGTTTTTACTTCTAAAAAGGATAATGTTGAAGGTACACCTTTTAAAAGGTGGTGGTATGTGATAAAGAGGTGAATGGAGTAGAGGATGAGAAGGGGCAGCCATGGGCCACATGCTGAGGTACAGGGGCAGCTAATAAAAGAGAAGCCCACACTTTGGTATATAATGTATAGGAGGGAGCAATCGTGGTACATGAGATGCCTCAACCTTGATTTTTTCATCCTTCTTTATATGTCTTTTTCCTTTTTATGATTTTCTTTAATTAACTACTCAGGGCTCAAGGGGTAAAAGCATGATGTGTGAGATGTAGCAATGGATACCCCCTTTTAAGGTAGGGCAGTTCATTGCCCACCAGCGGTTGGGAAAATCATGGGTTCCTATATGATGGAGGTTCATAGAACCTATAGGAACTAGGGTGATGGCCATGATGATGGGGTAGAGTTCATGTATTGACTTTTGCCCATGTGCTAAATGTGTTCGTCCCGCCCATCTTTCGCATTTGTGGTACATTTTCCTATTGAATGTGGCCAATTATGCTTTTATCTCTCTTTTTAGCTGCATCAACCTCTGAAGCATCATTCCAAGCCTGACCTGAGGTGTGGGCAAGGGGAAGGGAGAGTTAACCATATGTGGACCCAGTGGAGGAATGTGGACCCAGGTGGTAGAAATGATGAATGGGGTAATAATAAGTGAAAATGGGGTAATATATGCGGATGAGAGAGCGGGACCATGCAACCAAAATCAGGGCTTCTCGTGAAATACCATCCCTAAAGCCAAATGGTCAATAAAAGAGATCTCACAGGACTAGAATCCAAGATTAACATCCAAAAGGGGTCTAAGGGACGAGCACAGACATAGCCCACTCTTTCAGCCGAAACCCCCCATTAATCCATGCCCATAAGTGTCCATAATAAGAAAACTACAATACTCAATTACCAAACGACAAGGCATACCTTTAGGTTTGGAAAGCCCACCTTCAAACATACGATCATGCCAGATGGGTGAGGGACCACATGGCTGGCTTAGGTGGCAGAGAAATGGCACAATGAGCTAATTGGTCGCTACAAGGCGCTGCTGGCTAGCCACTGTGGACTATCTTGGAGAAAAAAAAAAAAATTCCTAGGGATATCACCCACAAAATGATGGGTAACACCACTTATATATAAGATTCCACCAAACAACCATAAAACATTTTTAGAAATATCCATACAGGAAATTGTTTGGAAATGCTTCTGGTGAGTTTCCCGGAGATTTCTTTATTCATACCAATTTCCCCACTGGAAACAACTCTGGTATCAAAGCAAGGGACTGAGATCCAAGTTTTAGTAGCATAGCTCCTAGAATTTTGCAGATGTGATTGCAGTAGCACTAATTGGATTCGGATTGATTTTTTCTTCCTATTTTTTATTGGAAAGTATACATTATTCGTTTCAAGGTAAATAGGGTTTGTCAAATCAGTGGCTTTGTTGATGAGATAGATTTGGCCCACCTGTACAACAAGAAAAATGTGTCAAACTAATATCCTCTTAGACAGAACAAAACATGGACCTTCATGTCATGCTCCACACAACCTACTGAACATGGAGAAGCTGCAGACTGGTAATATGAGTTCACGTTCCATTCAATAAAGGTCTGAAACTGTACGTTATGGATTGTAGCCTTCGCAAAGTACTTCAACTTTGATAGAAGGTTCCAATGGCAGTGTAAGTAGAAGGATTTAATACCAATGTAAGAGGGACTGAAACGTTGTTTGAAACTGTCTTCCAATACTGCTAGGCTCGGAAGTCCGCTGAAATAATAATAGAATACAGTTAACATATCGAGCATAATCCGGCAGTCATTCAACCTTATCCACGGAACAAATCTCGAGTCTACTGTATTCTTCCTCAGAACTTTTATGCACTCACACTGTTATATATATATATATATATATATAGGTGCTCAAAATAGACTGGGTATTTGAAGAGAAGATAGTGTTTTTCTTAAAACTTCCATGAATCTTACTGCTTAGATTTTAAATTCTTCCTCAAACAGGTGATAAAGATGCACTCATATTGGGTAATAAGCACAAACGTAATGAAGAATGTCTTTCTCTTCCTCTATTGTTGGTTTAAGTAGCTTTGACATACTCTATTGGTCGTTTTTTGCATCCTTGGATGTTCTTTCAGCTGTTGTAACTCTTCAAGATACCTGTAAACACAACCTTTTCTTGTGAAATTCTCTGATATCAGATATCTCATCAAAATTTAATGTCTTTGACACAGCATGTATATTTGGTAATTTTGGTTACTTCCTATGAAGCCAGTAACATTTCCTACTTTTGCTGCAGGTTTTGGAAATAAAGGTGCAGCTATGCTGATGAGCCTTTTTGCTGGAGGGTGTGCTTTTGGGTCACTCATGGGTGGTTGGATAGCAGATCGGGTGGCTCTTAGTTTTCCACATTCTGGTCGTATCTTGTGTGCCCAATTCAGTGCCTTCATGGGTGTACCTTTTTCTTGGTTTCTATTGGCAGTTATACCTCAGGTTACAGACAGATGGTTAATGTTTGGAGCTACACTTCTGCTAATGGGTTTGACAATTAGCTGGTGTCAAGTATGTGCTAATAGTCCACTGTTTGCAGAGGTAGTGCCTATTAAACATAGGACTATGGTTTATGCCTTTGACCGTGCATTTGAGGGAGCTTTTTCTGCATTTGCTGCCCCTATAGTTGGGATCTTGGCAGAGAATGTTTATGGTTATGATACGAAGTATACTGTTCCAGAATCTGGGTCAGCTAAAGAAGCATATGCTTTGTCAAGAGGATTGTTAGCAATGATGGCTATCCCATTTGGAGTATGCTCTCTGTTCTATACTCCTTTGCATTCCACGTATAAGCATGATCGCGATGAAGTCCGTGCAACATCCTTTGTAGATGAAGAGTTGCATCTTCTTTCAGAATGAAAAGTAACATTTACTTTGATAAAAAGGGATTTGGCTATGCTGTTGGACTTGATGAATGGTTCCCAAAGCCCTCCATCCTATCCCCACTAACCTGCATTTCTTGAATAGTAGACTGCATCAAGAAAAGATATCTTCTATATCTGATGTGGGTTCAGCACTTCCTACCGAGTTGCAATTGTGTTGACTCTTACCAGTAGTGCGAAGGAGCACGTCTTATACTTATCAGTAACTGAAAAGACCATGCATGTGGCAACCTACTGTCATTTTCCAGTGGAGCTCTTTTTTCAAGTTCCCTGACTACAGAGATTAGTTGACAGTGTGATAGTGTCAATTGACCAATTGGTCTTTGAATAATGCTAGACAATTCGTTGGCTAGGTCTGTTGCTCGGCTCTTTCTGGTCGGCATAATGACCTGGAATAACTTATTACAACATTGTATTTCACAGTGATTGTCACTATCACCATCCAAAGAACCCATTCAGAGCAGGTAGTAAATGGAAGTAAAAGCAGCCCTCAATTATACATAGTGAGTGCCGCTGAATTTCAATGATCGAATGTGAGAATAATGGTGTTATCATGTGAGTGGATTGGATGAGTTGTTAAATTAGCCAATGTTTTCGGGGATGTAAACTCAAAACTACAATTTTGGGATCCCTCATACTTTATTTTATATATTTTATCTTGTCTAGGCATTAACATTGATTACATCAGGAGGCACTTCAAGTGATCGATTTTATGGCATTAACATTGATTACATCAAAAGGCATTTTTTAAGAAAGGGATCAAATCTTTTGAGGTGTGAACCATTTTTCGAATTTTGCACTAAAAAAATTGCACTTTGAGAGATTTGATCCCCTAA
The DNA here is from genome assembly GCA_031772625.1 of Pinus tabuliformis. Classification (NCBI taxonomy): domain Eukaryota; kingdom Viridiplantae; phylum Streptophyta; class Pinopsida; order Pinales; family Pinaceae; genus Pinus; species Pinus tabuliformis. The sequence continues at coordinate 1,705,048,491 of CM062819.1, forward strand.
CTCTTAAAAGATCCCAAGTTGAAATGAATCATAGCTACTGATAATCATTCAAATGTTTAAAATTAGAATCTTCAAATAGTTGAATTGCAAGAAGACCTTAAACTTGGGGGACAAATAATTAGAGTTGCGGGAAAACCTTAAACTTGGGGAACAAATAGTTAGTGTTGCATGAAGACCTTAAACTAGGGGGACAACCATGGTCATTGTTTGTTAATATGTTTACACATATTTATCGATAGTACTTTTTTATTTATTTGGATCTGATCTCGTGAGGGGTAAATTTTTATTGGAGTAGTTTTTAAGTACGATTTTTTGGAGTTTCCGGCAGTTTTTTGGCTTGAATTTGGCAAAATAATTGTGGAGAAATCTTGATTTGTGTTATTTAAACATGTTTTTTTATTGCATATGGATTTAGCACTCTCAAAAACCTTCGAGGCACTTCTATTGTGAATAGTTCACCTGTCAAATTCGTGATTTCAATGAATCCCTACCGGATCTTAGACAAATTAGATCAGAAAATAAACCGGAAAAGTTTCCAAAATATTGCACTAAAAGACTACTAGAATTTTTATTATAAAAGTAGAAATAATTGAATATTAACTTTATATATTGGTTTTAATTTAATATTTAGTAACTTCACTGAATATCAATTTTATGATAATTGGTTTTTAAATGAAATTGATAATTTATTTAAGGAGTCTAATCTAGTTGCATTTATACAGTAAATTTGATGATATATTAAAATAAATTTTATAAAGTAATATTTATAGTGAATTTAACAATATAGTTGCATTTATATAGTAAATTTTATGATATAGTAAACTATATTTTATAAGTTAATGTTTATAGCAATGTTCCACCAAGATTCCAATGCGGGGAGACGTACAGGGGGACGTGTGGGAGTACCCTCAAACTTTAGGTAGGGGTGCGGGGGACATCGAGGTATATATATATATATATATATATATATATATATATAATTCAAGTTCATATTCATTGTTCAATAATGAAAGTGTAAATAGACTAATAGTAATATGGATACCAATACATTGAAAATTGAAATTTGATCCACACAAAATTTAAATTCATAATTGAATTAAATAATGACATATATTGATCCATCATCATCATTCATTTTGATACATACATCATTCATATGACATACTCATTATTCATCCATATCATGATATTCAATAAAAAAATCAATAATGAGATATTCAAATACATTGATCCATATCATTCATCATTCTACAATCTACATTGATTTAAAAATTAAATTCATCATTCATCATTCTAGAATCTAAATTGAAAGCAAAACATACTAGTATATTACTATATACTATATATTAGATACTGAAGTTTTGAGGGGGGTGCCCAAACGCATCTTTTTGGGGGATCCTTGTCCCCCACACTGGGGAAACACACCCCTTGCGTCTCCCCAAGACTCCCAAAAAAGGTGCTTGGGGAAACACACCCCAATAGACTCCCCCGTCACGGGTGTGAGGGGTGCATGCACCCGACTCTAGGGAAATCATCCCATGGAACCCTAAATTATAGTGAATTTAACCATATAGTTTATTAAATTTTATAAGATATATATATATTTTTAAAATTCATTTCAATGTATATATTTTGATATATTTAAATTAATAAATAGGATAGTTAGTTATGACATATATATGGAGATCCGAACATAGATCAATTATCAGTGACCTAACTTTACCTAGTATAGGCTTGTCAAATAAGTTATCTAAGAATATTATGCTAATTTATATTAATTGATTTATATGATGTGTTTTTTTATATCAAACTTATATATTTTGATAAATCTTTTAAATGAAATAATAAATTATATCGATTGATTTATATATTGTTATTTTTAATGTGTAACGAATATTTTTTTCATTATTGTTTTTTATAATATATTAATGATGTGGTTGTATTAATTTTTATATTTTAATTAATAATAAATAATTAATGTTTTTCATTAGTATGTTGATAATATCCTATGTCATCTAATATAATATAATATATTTATTTTATATATTGAAAATAATATTGTAATTATAGAGTATTTTTAATAATTTTAATTAATAAGTTTTGGGATGGTTTAATTGGTGATTAAGATAATATGAGTCTTAAGAAAATTGAGTGTTCAAACTTTTCAATGCGATCTATTTTATGGAGAAATAATAATAATAATTTTAATTAATAAAAAAAAACTGAATAGTTTTTTAATTAATATATAACTTTGGTCATATATTGATAATATAATATATTTTTGGTAATATATTTATATTTAATAATGTGGTGGCCATAATTTTTATAAATATAGTTTATATTTAGTGATTTTAATTAATTAATAGAAAGTTTAATTTTAATGATTTTTGTAATTATTAAAATTGATTAATCTATTAAATTATAACACTATATCTAAATTAATCAAATCGCACTAATAATATAATCTATTCTGGGTAATGTATTGATAGTATGATATATTTTATATTGAATAATTTTGTAATGGTAATTTTTATAAATATAGAGTTTATTTTTAATGATTTTAATTAATTAATAAAAGTGTTATTTAATAGTGGAAAATTTTAAAAACTATTAAAACTAGTGAATTTATCAAATTATAATATTAATATCTATCTCATACAAAAAAGGAATAACCTTCATGTCAAAAGGAGGATCTCTATTATTAAGAATTGGCCCTTGTCTCTCTAAGTTAATTTACCTTGTTCAAGCTCCATAGGGCACTCTTATAGATAGCGAGAAATATTGTAAGAAAATTTTCATATCAAAGAACATATAATGCATGGGGTGGATGCAGGTAGAGAAAACTTCTACACACCCTTTGGTGCTCATGAATGGCATGATAGTGTTTTATCAATAACAAGGCAATATTGGTTAAGTAGATTATTAAATGAAGAGTACAGAGTTCTTTGCTCATGGTATACTGGGCTTAACCACAATTGGCATAGATGCACCATCTCCATTACCACCTTGTTTATTTGTCCTATATTTGAAACTAAAAATTATGAACAAAGTACGAAACGATCATACCAAGAATATATTTTTTGATGTTTAACATATTTAAATAAACCTACAATCTTAATTTTCCAAATCTAATATAAGATATCAATTATAATCTATTGTCATGATGCACTGAAACTAAAAGTATTATCTTCCAAGAGATGAGAGAGAAGACACCTTGATTATAAAAATTAACAACCTATTCTCAAATTGTTTTTGCCAAAAAGATAGAAGGCTAAAACAGGTGCTTGATAATGTTGTTCTTTGTACGGGGTATTTAAGTTTAGACTCATTCAAAATTGGGGACATTTAAATATTTCAAACATTGTTCTAAAGCCAAGTAGTGAAACTCCAAAAACCATCTAAAATAAATATTTTTATGTTGAAAAATTAAACTAGCAATTGCACCTCATGTTGCAATGGGAAGGCTGTAAGGTTGTAGCATAAGGAAGAGTGTCGTTTATTAAGGTTGTTGATTTAAGTAACTATAGTTTGAAAGGTGAAATGGTGAAGTTTTGCATTCCAAAAACTTGTGCAACATGTATATCTTGTGATGCCAATACTTGCAAAATAAAATGGGTCTTTGGCTTCAAAGTTTATCAATACCATAATCCACCCAAAGATAACAAAGATACTTAAGAAAGAACTACTTTTAAGTCTTGCTTGCAAATTGACAAATTGACAGGTTTTCAATGTACTTCACATTTTCAATAAAAAAACTATTAATTTAAAAAAAGGAGGTCAAATTAATCTGAAAAGATACATAATACATTGTTTTTGCTTGACACAAGGTTGCCTCAGAGTGGTTGCAGACACTAAATATCCATATTTTGACAACAATGGAATCTTGCAAATGAAATGGATGAACAGTAAAAGCTTGACAGTAGTCCTTGGAGTCAAATTCTGGGAGGATTGAAGAGAATATATGTCTATATTATGATGGTTATCTGACCTTCTAAGAGGGAAGGATTTGGTAGATTTCAATCACTGAAATCACTGAGAAGCAGGAGAAGAATTCCTTTGCGAAGAAGATGATTTCCTCACTATAACATGAAGTTTACCATCTTCACCCATCTTGGCATCAGTGTGCAAATGTTCTCTTCCATTCAGGGACATAACATCTTATCCAAATTTAAAATAACCAATGGAATTAGCAAGCTCAAGAATTGTTCAACTATGAGTATCTTGGCACTTCCATATAACAACAAATGTGTATACCAGATAATACATTGCAACACAACACTCTGCATCATGGTCGTGGCAGACAAAAAAAAAATTGACCGAGAGAATTAATGAATTTCCTAAGATAGGTGTGCATACCTTTACCCAGGGATTCTGCACTGGCCACTGTACTGGTCACGGCAAACAACAAAATCTTGGCGGATAGAGTTAATGATTTTCCCCACATAGCTGCATTGGTGGTGGGGGAGATCGTGCTCATTATTGAAGCTTTTGCAAACTTGCAGCGCTTGAGCACATTTTTCCTTGCCTCATATTTTGATTTGAAAAGTGGTTGTTCTTTGTGTTGTCCTTGATGCATTTTTCATTGCCTCAGATTTTGATTTCAAAAGTGGTTGTTCTTTGTGTTGTCTGTCATGCAGGTTGGGTTACGGCAAGATAAACAAGTGGTAAGGTCATGGGCCAACATAGAAAACTGGAAAAAATCGTGGCCCCACAGAGTGGGACAGGGTGATTTATATTTAACTCAAGTTGACATCTCTGCATGCATTTAACGTGTTGGATTGCTCAATTAAATGCTTATGGAACTGGTTAAGGATAACGGTCGGGCTCCTAGGGTTTTATCACCTAATGTAAAAGGTCATCAAATGATGTATAATTTTAAGTCTATTTTTACACTGGGTTCCATCCTAGTCTTTGGAAGCGTCCTACTTTGGTCTGCATGTACCGCTTTTCAGGTAGTATTCATTATCAACACTTATATCGCCAATTATACTTGTTTCTTCGACTAACATGATATTCTCTGTAATTATTGGACAAAAAATGGGTGAAATCAGATTCAGGCACCTATTCTGAAGAGGTATCCTATTCAATTACCTAATTGCTGTAATCTGCGAGCATAATAAGCCCAATATATGGGCTATAGGATGGAATATTAAGCTTCTGAACGTTGTATAGTCGGTAACCATCCGAACTCTCAACCAAAAATGTCTCTGGCATAGAATACTCTGCAAACATTACACACGGAGTATAGTAACAAGATATTAATTGGAATAAAGTACAGCAGGAACATGACAAATATATTGCATGTTTCAGGGAGTAATAAGTTCTGGATTGGGAATGTTTGTGTTAGCTTGGTGTATTTGTGGCACTTTTCTATCCACTTGGCACGATTATCACTGCAATTTTGGAGATTCTCATCGTTCGTGTGTATCTTCGTGTGGGCAGGTAACTCGGAATCCTTACAAGCAACTTGCATTCCTCTTATGGTCATTTGGTATCTCTTAAATGGACATAATATTGCAAATTACATTTTGTTGTTTATCTGTTTGACATTTTGGAAAGCTTTTCTTTATATTTTTCTTTTTTTTGAAATCATAAGTTTGAATCTTAAACTATTTATAATCTAAGTGTCACAAGGTTTTTCGCGTGCATAATCCAAGTGTCACAAGGAGGTTTTTCACGTGCTGAGTGCTAAATCCAAATCCATAACAAAAAACCAAAAAAAATAAAAAACCATTCTAAATAACAAAAAAATACATATTTAAACAAGTCTGGTCATATGCCTCCCCTCATCATGTAACTTTCAAAATTCACATATTTAAACAAGTCCGGTCATATGGCTCTCCTTATCGTGTAACTTTCCAGAATTTCGAACAGAATCTTGTGTCTCCTCGTCATGTAAATTTCCATAATTTCGAACAGAATCTTGTGTAAAAATGTGACATGATTCTTTTGATTTTGATAATTTTTAAATAACAAAAAAAACCAAAAATATACATATTTAAACAAGTAATATTCCCCCACGTGGAAGGATGCAAAGTCATTGGTCTGCCGGTTGAACTCCATCCTACTTGGAATCTGATCACAGTCGCATTACAGGACAGCGGGATTATTCGTGGAGGCACTCATGACCATCTATCTTGGTCCTCTTCCAACAGCTCGGCGGTTCCTAGAGTAAAAGATATTTACTCTGCCTTCATTTGCTCAAAGGCTTTGAATTCTCCTCCAATCTTCCCGGTTGTTTTTTGGAAAACAGGTTGCCCTCCTAGAATGATCCTTTTTGCCTGGCTGGTTTTTAACAACCGAAATCTCTCTTGGGACAATCTTAGGAAAAGGAGCTGGCATGGCCCCAGCAGATGCTCGATGTGCGAGTCTGAAGAAGAGACAAACTTACACATGTTCTTTCAGTGCAACTCTTCACAGAAAATCTGGTATGAACTCGCCATTTTTTTTATTTCCCTCACAATGTCTTTGACTCTGTTCATGCAGCTTTCCATTGGTGGTGCTCTCAATGCGTGGCAAGGCGTCCCCTTCTTGTTATCATGATATGGTATGCTTGGAAATGGCAGAACCATAAAATCTTTAGAGACTCCAAGACCCCCTTCTCTGCCATTTTGCAAAGCATCTGCACTAGCTTTGAAGCTATCTCAGGCTTACAGGCCTAATACATCTGTCTTAACATGTTTTTGTTCCCTCTATTTTGACTTAATGTCTAAGTATATGTACATCCCCAGCCCATCTAGTATCATATGCTTCCATTTTCTGTATCCATCATACTCTGAGATATGTGCTATATGACATCCTATGTACTTGATCCTGCTCTATTTTGACTTGACATCTACTCAAGTCCCTTTCATATGTTTCCAGATGTAGCTCTTTATATTGACTTAATATAATCTATATTGCTTTTTCTTCTGGAAAAAAACTTTCCATAATTTCGAACAAAATCTTGTGTCTCTCCTCATGTAATTTTCCATAATTTCAAACAGAATCTTGTGTCAAAATGTGATATGATTCTTTTGATTTTGATAATAAAAATTGTGCAGTGTCGTAGGAGCATTCTTGATCGTTGTGGGCCTTTATTCTGCACTCTGGGGTAAAGCACGCGATATGAAAACTGAGAATGACGACGCATCTGACAATCCAAGTTTGAGAATTCCACAATAGAATTATTCTACTTAATAACGTGACAGTCGAAGATGATGACTCCGCCAAAGAAAGGGTCCACTATTCCAAAACATACAAAATGTAAGACTGGAAGATAAGACGAATTGGAGAATGGAAGAGAGCCCCATTTGAAAATGCATAAAATGTGTAAAGATAATTCAGTGACTTTCTACTTTTCTCCTTTGGCTACACTCGCTGACTCATAATAATTGATTTAAAAGTACAACTCTATTTTCCGTGCAAGCTTTTAATCCCAGGGATGAATAAACTTGCCACTTTTGAATAAATATGATATTTTCTGGTTCTCAGAACATTGGGCTCTGAAAACGTTTTGTCATTGAAAATATGTTGCAACTTTAACATTACATAAGAAGACATCATATCAGTTATAATTCTAGACTTATGGATTAAGTAGGCGTACTATGAAGTGAAATGAATCCATGTTACTCTATTTAATAAAAAATACAACTTTTATTTCTGAGAGGATGTATTTCCCTTCATTTTCTTCTTATTTTGGTTTCCTGCTTGAGTTATGTTGTCCTATATGTTGCTGCACCAGGGACTTGGGTTATATGTTTCTGCACCAGGTACTTGGGTTTAATTGTGTAGTGATTTTGGTTTTGCTCATATGCATTATGATATAGTTGGACCCTTTTGACTTCATAGATTTTGAAATAATTTCTTCATTTTCTTGTCAAGTATCTTTTGATTTTGTAATATTGAAATAATTCATTCATTTTCTTGTCCTCTAATAGATACAAGATAAGGTGGAAAACAAATTTAGTAGATTGCAAGACCAGAAGTTATGCTTCTATTTTTATTGCTTTGGGATTATGTTGTTTTTTCTACTTAATACGTAATACAAGATAAGGTCAAAAAAGTTATGTTTCTATCTTTATTGCTTAAATTGGGATTATGTTGTTTTTTCTATGTATTGGGTGCTTGACAAAAGAGTGGCTTTGGAAAGGGTGATAATATCCCAGAGGAAATAACCAAACTGACAGACTCTGCAACTTTGTCTCTAAATTTAACCTTAAGGAGCTAAAGATATAGGTATTGGTACTGCTTTATTATAGAATGCAAGTAAATACAGAACACGAGCTTACTTGCAGTCGATGTTTTAGTGTTTACATTAAGCTAGATGCTAGTAAAATTCCCAATGAGAAGGTTTTCAAATTATGAATCAACCCCTTGTGCAGCCCCGAACGAACTTAGGCCATTCATTGAGAGTTCAATATCATCTAGTAGAGCTTACGGAAAAATAACGTGTAGTTCTGACCCATCGATGATCCGGATTTAAATAGGAATGCAACAGATTACAGATATAACCATACATACAAAGATGCAGCAGAAATAATACTTCTTTTCATTACTAGTAAAACACTGAAATATGCTTACAAACAAAAGTGGAAATAAACTAGATAGGGTGATGGTATCTTATCTCTAAGAAGAGATGTGACGGCTACATGCCTATGAACTGTCTTACAATGAGGCTTGAAGGCCTACTTATTGTTGAGAAACAATCGAAAACCCTAAACATCCAAAAACCTAACCCTAAGAGATGAAGCGCCAAACTATAGGCCTCATTTTGGGTAAATTGGTACATCAACTTCCCGGGGTCGTAACTTTGGCATATGATCTTCGTTTGATGCGCACAATACCTCGTTAGAAATATCTATCTGAGGACTACAACTTTGAGAAGAGCAACATCAATCCATGGACCCATGTTGCTCCCATTTTTCCCAAAAAATACGTTGTTTAGCGCCTCAAAACAGCTCTGAAAGTTCAAGACCCAAAAAACTGCTAAAAATAGTAAATTGTGCTACAATTAAGGAAACTGAAAAATTGAAAGAAACAATGGTGGGTGTCCAAGTGGAATTGGCGGGTGGCCACCAATATCCACCTGGATCATTCCTCCCCCCCCAGGAAGCAATGGTCCCCATTGCGTTGAGTTCCTCCATGAGATGAGGAAACTTCTGTTGAACTTGGTCCCTGATGAGCCACCTGCCCTGGTAAAGGAGTTGGTCTACTTTGACAACTCAATATAGTTGGATCTTCTGCTAGCGAGTGTGCTTGATCTATGTGTCCATGATCCGATCAGTTACAACTTGTTCCATGCAATCTGGATTTAACTCTGTGGGTGTGAGTTGTTCTGCAATGTTGGATGTGTTTAGTAATGGTGGAAAGTATGGCCGAAAGCAGTCAACATTGAACATTGGGTGCAAGCCAAGGAATGGGAGAATTCTGAGCTCAAATGCATTGTCTCCCACAGCCTTGGTAATGGTGTAAGGACCATATCGGAGTGGTCTAAGTTTCCGATAGGCTCCAGTAAGGCATTCCTTTTGCAAATGCAACCAGACTTTGTTACCCACCTGAAACTTGTGTGGCACCCAATGTTGATTATGTCGCTACTTGTACTTGGCATTTGATTTCTCTAGAATGTCGTGGACCTGCTGGAAAATATGTTGGATGTGTTCAATGAATTTTTTTGCCTTATCTGTTTCAGACTAGACATGAGCCGAATCTACCTGAGTAGCTACAAATGGCATGTCCACATCAATGGGACATAGTAGTTGGAATCCCAAGCCCACCTCAAAAGGGTTGTGGCTAGTCGAGCTGTGGAGAGCCCGGTTATAGCGGTGTTGAACATAGGGGAGGCTCTCATCCCATGTGCGTGGATGCTTTGAGTTATACATGTGCATAATGTGTACGATCATCCTGTTGACAACCTTTGTCTGGCCATCAGTTTGGGGATGGAAGGTTGTGGACTTAGTGAGTTTGGTGTCCAACATTGACCAGAGACTAGACCAAAATGTACTGAGGAACCTGCTGTCCTGATCTAAGATGATAGACTGGGGGATCCCAAAGTGTACCCACACTCATTCAAAGAAGATTTTAGCAATGGCTTATGCTGTGATATTCTTCTTGCAAGCCACCATAATGGCCATCTTCGAGAACCTGTCGATGACCACAAAAACACAATCGTTTCCATGCTTAGTAGAAGGAAGTTCCGACATGTAATCTATGGAGATGGATTCCCAAGGTCGACTAGGGGTAGGCAGCGGGGTATAGAGGCCTTGCTTCTTAATGGTCGGTTTGGAAATGACGCAGGCAGTGCATGATCTGATGTACTTCTCGACATCCTGTCAAAGATTCAGCTAATAGAAATACTTCTGCAGTATTGCCACTGTTTTCTCGACCCCAAAATGCCCAGCAACCCGACAATAGTGTGCTTCCCAAATCATCTTGGCACGCTCGCTTGAAGGAACACAAAGGTGATTCAGGTGGCATAACAGGGCATCCTGGAGGTGAAAATCTGGAACATGCTAACCCTCCAAGAGTGTCTGGTATGTGTGGCTGAATTCTGGGTTAATTTTGTAGAGAGGTGCCCAAGTCTCGTGCCCACAAGAGTTGAGCACGGTGGTTAATGCCATGATGGATGGTCAACTGAGGCTATCTGCAACATTATTGATGCTTCCCTTCTTATACTTGATATTCAAATGGAACTATTGCAAGTATGTGGACCACTTCTGATGGCGATCATTTTGCAATTTCCCTTGAGTCTGTATGAACTACAGGGGCCGGTGGTCTGTGTGGATGACCATTTCTTTCCCCAAAATGTAATGCTTCCATTGTCGGCAGGCTTGCACAATGGAATACATATCTTTGTCATAAGTGGGATACTTCTGAACTATGTCTGAAAGTGTCTCACTATGATATGCCATTGGATACCCGTGTTGAGTAAGGACTACCCCAATAGCATAGTCAAAGGCATCTGTCTCGACCTCAAATGGTTGTTTCAAGTCTGGTAATTTGAGCACTGGTGCCGAGCAGAGGTGGTGTTTCAACTCTGTGAATGCCTTCTGTTGAGATTCAGACCAAAAGAATTTTGCTTTCACTCCTCCCTTGGTGACTTGACTCAAGGGCCAAGTGATATGAGAAAATCCCAACACGAACCTACGGTAGAAGTTGGCAAGACCCAGAAAGTTGTGGAGCACTGTCAGAGTGGTTGGAGATGGCCAATCTCGAATGACTTAGATCTTGGCTGGATCCACATGCACCCCCGTTCATCAATGATGTATCCCAGATACTGAACTTGGGTCATGCCAAATGTGCATTTCTCCAAATTGGCACATTACTTGTGTTGCTGCAGTGTTTGGAGAACCTATCGGATGTGGTGGAGGTGCTCTTCCCAACTCTAGCTGAAGATCAAGATTTCATCCAAGTATACCACTACAAATGAGTTGGTGAATGGCTGCAAGATATCATCCATTAGCCTCATGGAGGTTGCAGGAGCATTTGTCAACCCGAAAAGCATAATCAACCATTCGAAAAGGCCCTCCTTGGCTTTGAAGGCAGTCTTCCACACATCGGAGGGTTCGATTGGTACCTAGTGATATCCTGACTTCAAATCGATCTTGCTAAAATATTTTTCCCCCTTTAGTTGGTCCAGGAGGTCATCAATCCGTGGGATCGCGTACCTATTACGGACAGTGATCTTGTTCAGCGCCCGATAGTCAATACAGAATCTCCAAGTCCCATCCTTCTTCTATACCAACACGATTGGGCTCCCACGGGGCGATGAACTGAGACGGATGTGACCTTTCTGTAGCAACTCCTGAATCTGCCTCTTGATTTCATCGTTCTCCATAATGGAGCACCGATAGATTGGTCCATTGGGCAGTGGCGCACCTAGGGTTAGATCGATGGAATGCTTGACCTGACAGTGCAAAGGAACCCCTGCAATGGAGGTGAAGATGTTCTCGTACTCCTCCATGACCTTGTCCATTTGTAGTTGTCGTGCGGAGGGGCCTTGTCTAGAGGTCGTGGCCACTGTCTTCTTCTTTCCTTGAGGGCATATCATCAGGAAAACAAATTTCCCGGTTTTGGAAATGAGCTTATTGCATTGCTTTGCAGTAACTAAAGAGATTGCAGTAGGCGGTGCTACCTCTGGTATCTTGTACAACTTATTTCCCAAAGTAACAATAACAGCACGAGGCCTTGATTCATACATAGCGTGTCGCTTCCACAAGTATGGTTGGCCTAATAATACATCACAAACATCAAGGGGAGCAACGTCACACAATATCTCATCCGTGAAGGGCTTGATGTTGTATGGAAGGAGACATTGTTAGCTCACGCTAAGATCTCGTCCTTGGTGAAGCCAAGGATGGTGTATGGTTGTGGATATGTTGGGGTCGATAAGCCCAAATGCTTCATGACATCTGCCGAAATGAGGTTCTTTTGGCTCTCGTTGTCAACAATAAATTGTAGCGGGGAGCCCTTTACCCACATCTGGGAGTGGAAGAGGCGCTCCTCCTCCTCTGGATCTTCGGGTTCCTCCTTCTGGATCTTCGTGGTGGCAACAGTGGCATTGGGCTCTGCATCGATAATATGCTTCCCTTTGTCATTCCCCTTGTCGGGTTCTGACTCAAAGTTAGAACATGCATTTGATTCTGAAACCTTTAACTTCGCCACCAGTCACTGCTTGGCCCGACACTCACTTGTGTTGTGAGTGAACCTCTTATGGAACTCACACCACTTTCCTGTGTATTTTTTTGACTTCGTGGCGTTGTTCTTTGCTTGCAAATTTGGTGGGTTGTCTTGGGCCGCCTCGCCTTGGCTTTGTCCTTTGTTCTGCGGTTTGGGGGCACCTTTCCCTTGCTTCGAATTTGCAGATCCAAAGTCTCACTTCTTCTGTTTAAACTTTTGCTCGATCTTGACAGCATATCGGTATGTCGTGGCGAGCGAGGAGATGTTCAGGAATTCTATTTCGTCTTGGATGTATCTATGCAGGCAGTCACAATATTTGAGTACCAAATGTTGCTTCGAATCGTTGAGACCCAACTTTGTGCGAAGGGTATGGAAAATATTGGTAAACTTCAGCATGTCTTGGTCCCTTCCCTGCCGCAGCATGGTCCACTTTATGTATTGATCCTCATTGCTTCCGACATGGTAGTACTGCTCCTTGATGACAGCCCAGAATGAATTCCAAGCGAGTGTGGCTGAAAATAGTGAGGTCGTACTTTCATCCTTCTGCTCGCAGTAGGTTTCCCACCAGTCCTTGACGTGGGGGGCGGCTTTGAGAAGAGCGAAAGTAATCTTTTCCCGGCCGGAAAAATCATGAACAAAAAAATACCCTTCTAACAGATTTAACCATTTATCTACGGCGTCTACATCTAATTGACCCTCAAATATGGGAATGTCAAAGTTAACTTGTACCTTAAAGGGTGTGGCACTTCCATAGTAGCTGCTGGAAGTAGATGTGTCGCCCCTGGGTAGCCGTTGAAGGATCTAAGAAAAGTTGTCCATCATCGCTTCCTTTGTCGCTAGAGGGCCTCTTCAAGCAAGATTTTGATAGGATCTCCTACCCCCTCGTCTTTCTTTTCATCTACCATGGGAGACAGTCGGGATTTGCGAGGCTAGTCTTGCAAAGGTTTGACCAGTTCAAGCCCTAACTCCTTATATCTTGACCTCGTTGGAGAAATGCAAAGAAAGACAGAAAAAGAGTAGACCCCTCTGATACCACTAATCCAGATTTAAACAAGAACACAACAGATTATAGATATAACCATACATACAGAGATGCAGCAGAAATAATACTTCATTTCATTACTGTAAAATACTGAAATATGCTTACAAACAAAAATGGAAATAAACTAGCTAGGGCGATGGTAGCTTATCTCTGAGAAGAGATGTGGTGGCTACATGCCTCTGAATTGTCTTACAATGAGGCTCAAAGGCCTATTTATTGTTGAGAAACAATGGAAAACCCTAAACATCCAAAAACCTAACCCTAGGAGATGAAACGCCAAACTATGGGCCCCGTTTTGGGTAAATTGGTACATCAACTTCCCGAGATCATAACTTTGGCATACAATCTCCATTTGACGCGCACAATACCTCGTTAGAAATATATATCCAAGGACTACAACTTTGGGAAGAGAAACATTCGTCTATAGACCCATGTTGCTCCCAGTTTTCCCAAAAAATGTCATTTAGGGCCTCAAAATGGCTCCGGAAGTTCAGGACCCGAAAAAATGCTAAAAATAGTAAACTGTGCTACAATTAAGGAAACTGAAAAACTGAAAGAAACAATGGTGGGGGTCCAAGTGGAATTGGCGGGTGGCCACCAATATCCACCTAGATCAACCGAGGAGTGATCGAGGCACGAGCACGGTTATTCTTGTAAGAAACTGTTTTTCCTTGACTTACTGAACTAAAAAGAAATCATTTTATGAGCAGGCTATGGTCTACCTTGGTATTTGTTAACGAATATTATGGTCTACACTCTACCCTCTTGTCTAAAAAAAACGGTGATTAAACAATGGCATCATCATCGATATGCAACCTTGTGACCTTCAAAATGCCCAAAAAATAAACTGGATTGGAACTCATAAACAATTTTCTAGGACATTATTAAACCACCAAACAAAATTCAAGATTTTAACCTTCAAAATGCTAAAAAAATAATCTGGAATGGAAAAAAGAGTAGCTAGCTTACTTAGAGACAGCATTGGACTCTTCCTCAAGCTAGATGCGTATTTGGCGCACATTGCGTTTGAATATATTGGCGGACTGCTTCACGTTGCTCCTGAGGAGGACTACAGCACCCACTCCTAACACTGTCACGACAAAGTTCGTTATGGCCATCCTCAGTCTATCTATGCAAATTATCTCTAGATTAATGTAACCAATTGAAGAAATATGAGTGGAAAATACAACAGTTAAGCACCTCAAATGGGTTCCGCATGGCTACCTAACACAGTAATTGATCTACAGCTCTCCAAATCCGGGCCAGATCCTCAAATGGGTTCTGCATGGCTGCCTAACACAGTAATCGATATACATCTCTCCAAATCCGGGCCAGATCTAAGAGAAGCATGGCCACATTTTTGTTTGAGGGTGAATATAGGATCATTTCTTAGAGTAGTTCAATAAACAATAAACAACTGATCTAACTAATTATTAAAACTACTTTTGATCAAACCGTTGAAAATAGTCTAATCGTCACTCTACCAATAATTTTTTTTTGCGCGCGGCCCGACACTTCGCTCTCAAGCTAGGGTTCTGAGTGCTCTGCTGCGCCGCTCAGGCTGCTGCGCCCCTGCACACAGCCTCGTCCCTCCCTCTGCAGTCAGATGGAGGCTCCTGAGAGCTCTGCCCCCCCTGCGGATCCGCCCCCCGAAGTCGCAGCTTTCAGAAACTTGATTGCAAATGGGACAAATCGGACTCCTTCTGCGACTCAGCAGAAATTCATCAAAAGAATGGAATCGATACCCTCTGTTGCCCTGCCAAAGGAGGACACCTGCAAAGCGGCTCTGAACTTGGCAGAAAAAGGCCTCATAGGCCAGTTTACAGGCCTATGGCCCTCCCCCAAATCCGTGGAGGATTGGTGCCAAAGAAACTGGAAACCTCTGATAAAAAACGGAGTGAAGGGTTATTTTGTGGGCAAAGGGTATTTCGTCTTTGTATTTGAAAACATGGAAGACAGAAGTCTCATATTCAGAAACGGCCCCTACTTCATGGGGCCGCAGGGACTGTATTTAAATCAATGGAATCCAGACTTTGATCCCTCTCAAGACGTCCCATCTGCAGTGCCGGTGTGGGTAAGGCTCCCTCATCTGCCCCTTCATTGCTGGAACCAAAAATCGTTTCAGACTATTGGGAACGCATTAGGCAAATATATAGACCAGGCTGTAAGAAGAGACCAATATTCTTGTGCGCGTATCTGCGTCGAAGTGGACCTTGAAGAAGGATTGCCTGAAGCGATCAAGCTCACGGTGGCAGGATGGACGCACATCCAAGAACTCGACTATGAGCAGCTCCCCTTTAAATGCAGACACTGTCACGGCTACGGTCACTTTGCCAAGCATTGTAAGAAGAAAACAGAGGATCAGGCTGAAAAACAGAATGGAGATCAATGGACCCTAGTCCAGAGAACAGCCCAAGCAAAGAAAGACGCAGGAAAAAGCGCAGCAACAGGAGGCAGGAACAACGCCACCCCAACTCAGGAAACAGGAGAAAATGCAAAAGGAACCGAGGAGGCGCAACCCGATCCACCGATCAAAGAACAGGAAAAAGAGAACCATGAGGAAACCCCTCTTGTAAGCAAAGAGGGAGGGGGCGACATCCACATCGAAGCCACCCAAGGCAGCCCCTCAAGCCCCACTTATGCAGAAATCATAAAGAAAAAGTCAGCCGAAAGCTCTGAGTCCTCAGAGGAAGAACTCTTTGAGAGGCCATTAAAAAGACCCGCAAGGAAATCCCGCAAGGAAAAAAGAGAAGAAGAAGCAGAAAGGCACAAAACCCAAGGGAGCCAATCCACGATAGAAATGACAATCGGAAGAAGTAGCAGGCCTAGGTCATCCAAGGGCGGCTCCACCCCAATCATAGGTAAATAATGAAGCTAGTCTCTTGGAATTGCAGAGAACTGGGGAACCCCGCAAAAATAGAAGCAGTTAAGGACCTCTTAAAATCAGAACCCACTGACATCCTCATGCTCCAAGAGACTAAGATAGCAGGACAAGCCCTGCTAGAAACCAGCAAATCAAAATGGAAGAAAAGTTCAGGCATAGCTGTCAGCGCTCGGGGCTCCTCGGGAGGTTTGGCAACTCTCTGGAACGAAGATCAATTTCAGCTGATCAACACTCATGAGACCTTGCATTGGATATACACAGAAATAACCCACATCTCAAGTAAGTTATCTATCTCTCTAGTCAATCTATATGTACCTGTCAATTACTCCGAAAAAAGAGACTGCTGGAAATCTCTGGCAGAATTTCTTGAGCAGGAAACCCCTAACAACATCATTCTCGCTGGAGATCTCAACATTGTTTTGAAAGCCAAAGAAAAAAGAGGAGGTACCAACTCCAAGGATCCTATGGTGGGTGTCGTGGAGGAGCTTGCTCAGCACTGGGATCTGCAAGATTTTAATCCAATCCAAGGCTTATTCACCTGGTCAAATAACAGAACTGGAACAAAACATAGCTCTGCTCGACTTGATCGTTTTCTTGTGCAAACCCCCCTCATGAACAAGAAAATCATAACAACAAAAATACTGCCCAAGTTGTCCTCGGATCACAAGCCAATACAGCTCTGTTTGGAAGACGAAGAGGATTTGGTTCCCATCCCATTCCGTTTTTCTCCTCAATGGATTGAAAGAGAAGGATTTTTAGACACGGTGAAAGCAACCTGGAACATCTCCATTTCAGGTTCCCCAAGCTTCGTTTGGGAGCAAAAACTGAAACTCACCAAAAAAGCGTTGAAGGAGTGGATCAAGAAACCAACTCCCAACCCCACCTCTCTTAGAGTCGCAGCAGTCCAGGCTTTGCATTCCCTACAAAATGACATGGAAAGCAAAAATATTAATGAAGACCTCTTGGATAAGGAAATAAAAGCGCAGAGAGCAGCCTACCATTCTTTTAGAAAAGAGGAAGAATATTGGAGATTAAAGTCTAGGAGCCTGTGGCTAAAAGGAGGGGACCGCAATACCTCTTTCTTCCACCGGCAGTACAGGGCTAGATTGTCAAGGAATCATATAGCAGAAATAAAGACTATGACGGGCCAAATCTGCAAGGGCAATCAACAAGTCAAAGAAGCAGCAGAATTACACTTTCAGAATCTCTACAGCTCGGATGTTCAAGGTGAAGAAACGGATGAAACAGAATTCCTCAATCACATCCCCTCCTTAATCTCTCCGGAGGACAACTCAGATCTATGCAAACCTGTTACAGAGGAAGAAATAATCAAAATTATCTGGTCTATGGACTCCGACAAGGCCCCCGGGCCGGACGGATTCACCATTCATTTCTACAAAGTATGCTGGGACATCATAAAAAATGATCTGCAAAAGATGATAAGGGGATTCATGACAAAAGCAAAAGTAGGTGGCAGCACTAACTCAACCTACTTAGCTCTGATTCCAAAAGACTCTAATCCGGAAACTTTTGCCAGATTCAGGCCAATTTCGTTATGCAATGCCTCCTATAAGATCTTGGCAAAGTTGTTGGCCAACAGAATGAAGCCCTTGCTTCCTAGAATTATCTCCAACTCTCAAGGAGGTTTTGTGGAAGGTAGACACATTCTGGACAACGTCATTCATGTGCAGGAGACCATACACTCAAGCACGCAGAGAAAAGAGAAAGGTATGCTCATAAATTTAGATATGGCGAATGCATTCGACAGAGTCAATAGAACATTTCTCAGTAAGATCTTGCTCTCCTTTGGCTTCTCCATCCAGTTTGTCAACCTTCTAAAAGCTTTCATGAATAACCCTTGGATAGCTCCTCTCATAAACGGCAGACCTGCTAACTTCTTTAAAGCCAAGAGAGGCATCAGGCAGGGATGCCCGCTCTCCCCCTATCTTTACATCATATTGGCCGAAGCATTAAGTCGAAAACTTGAAGCTGAAATACTGTCAGGATCCATTCCGGGCCTCAAACCCTCCAACAGAGTAAGCCCCCTGAATCACGCATTATTCGCAGATGACTCGATTCTTCTGGGGGGCGCCTCAACTAGAATAGCAAAGGCCTTCGACACGGTCATTAGGAACTATTGCAAAGTCTCAGGAGCATTGGTAAATGAAAGCAAAAGCGAAGTCTACAGCTGGAATACAGATCAACAGGAGCTCAATAATATAGCTAATACTCTCGGATTCAAAGGGCATTCCCAATGGGAGAGAATCAGATATCTCGGGCTACCCATAATCTCAGGAGTGAATAAGAGAGCGCTTTGGAGCGACATAATCTGCAAATTTAAATCCAAGATTTTGAAATGGGGAGGATACTGGCTGACAAAAGGAGGTAAGGTCATTTTAATTAAATCTCAGCTCTCTTCCTTAATAATTTACCAAGCAGCCTTTCTGCTCGCTCCCAGAAATGTCATGGACCAAATCTCCTCTCTCCTTAGAAATTTCCTTTAGCAAGGAGGCAGGGGCAATGACAAGAAACATCATCTTGTAAACTGGGAAACAGTCAAGAAACCCATCGACGAAGGAGGATTGCAAATCCGAGATCCTTCTCTGGTCAGTCTCGCCTTAGGCAGCAAAATCCTGTGGAAAATGATCAAAGAGCCAACTCATCCTGTAAGTGTCATACTGCGATCGAAGTATACAAACAAAAATGATCTGAGAAACCTCCATCTGGGTTACACAGCTAACAGTACGCTGTTGTGGAAGCTCTGTTACAAAAGCAGCAAAATCTTCAAACGAAATGTCTACAGAATTCCAGGGAATGGCAAGAAAACTCGTCTCTGGCAGGATCGGATAATGGGGCGAAATCCTCTAAGTGAAAATGAGGAAATCGCTGGCTTAAGGGACTGGTTAATTACAGTTGGGAAGTCAAGTTTATTTGATATATCCGTTTGGGATCAGAGAGACGATTGGGCAGGTTGGGCAATCCCCGCTCCTCCAGCCCATCTGCAACAGCAATTGAACTTATTTCTGGAAATGATCGAAGATGCTGCACCGATACAACGATTAATGCAAGACCGGTGGGGCTGGGGCCAATCTGGAGAATACACAGCAACAGAAGGCTATAAAGCACTACAGACTTCGGGAAACAACAAGCACAGTCCTGCGTTCTGGAAAAACGTATGGGATCCCATAGCTCTCCCAAAAGTCAATTTCTTTTTCTGGACACTGATTCATAATAAGATTTTAACAGGAGACAATCTAGCAAAAAGAAACTTCGCTGGCCCTCACTGGTGCGCTCTTTGCAGAAGCAACGCCGAGACAGCTCAACACCTCTTCATCGACTGCCAGTTCGCAAAGGAAGTATGGGATTTTACGCTCCAAGATTTACTTATAAGCTCTCCCGCTCAGATATCAGTCCCAGACCTCTTCGCAGAATGGAGCCACCGCTACTCTCATCATATCCCTCAAAAATCGATTTGGTACAAAATCTGGAACGCTTTGCCCAAGTTTGTCTGTTGGAAGATCTGGTTGGCCCGTAATCAGAAGATCTTTAAAGAAATCCATCTCACTCCCTTGCAAGTAGCAGCTAAGGCCAGATCCCTTCTTCTAGAAGCGGTGCAGCAACAGAACTATAAAGAGGATGCATCACTTCAGCAGACAGAGAAGCGGTGGCTTGGGAAGCTTGAAATGCAAAACAGAAAAATCCTCTTTTCTCCTAAATCAGAGCCCCCAACCTGGAAAAAGAGAGACACAGATGAAACATTCCAGATCTGGTGGCGAGCTCAAAACTCACACACAATCTTCTTTGATGGGGCTTCTAAAGGAAACCCCGGCCCCTCGGGCGCCGGTGGGATCATCTACTCCCCTGAAGGGCTCTCCCGAGATTCTTTCTACTGGGGTCTTGGTTTGAAGACTAACAATCAAGCAGAGCTGCTCAGCCTTCTTAAAGCATGTCAAATTGCCAGAGAAAAAGGGATCAGAGATATTCAGATTTTTGGGGATTCGGAGATCCTCATAAAGAAGCTGAACGATGGAGAGGTATTCAAAAACGCAGGTCTTAATAGAACACTGGAAAGATTGAAAAGAGTGCTTTCATACTTTGCATCTTACAAATTCTACCATATTCTCAGAACCTCAAACAGTGAAGCGGACTTGATGGCAAACAAAGGGAGCGCTCTGGACAGAGGGTGGTTGTTCATCAATGAGGACAGATTTGTAGAAACTCCTTTCTAAAAGATTAGATAGTTCAGCTGACTTAGAAGTACAAGCATGTTGTAATCAGGGCTTCTTAGGCAAAGCCCCACTCTTTTTCCTCTATAAGTAATAAAAAAAAAAATAGTCTAATCGTCTAACATATAATCTAACAGGCACAGTGATGACAGGTGGACAGGAGCTAAGTTCATTTAAGAGGGGAACGCCTTACGACATAATAAGAGAATAAAACAGATAATGCTTCATTCTCACCATTGTACCAAATTATATATATATATATATAGATATAACACCATCCTCCCACATCCACCCAAGTAACCATGCCAACTGGGGTAAACATGAGACAAGAGGCTACTATGATTAGATTCGACCTCCTAGGTAACCTTAAGGAATTGGAATCGACGGAATATCACATGCAGCCATCCAACACCATCAACAGAGCCCTCAGGAGACAAATCAACCACTCAGATAGTTTGTCCATGGGTCCCACTATTGTTCCAGACAATTTAAGGCTCAGTTTATCTCATTCTATGGGCAAGGGAGCGACCAGAGACCTAAAGTCGCTCTCATAGGCCTGCCTGCCAGCGACTATGGTCGAAACTTTCTGGTTCTGTGCCAGAAACTCCAGGATTTGAGCCACTTTTTCAGGCCCAGAGCCCAGGCCACTGCCTAGAATGGAATGAAAGCTCAAAATTAAGTAAAGTACAGGGAAACAATGACGCAAAAGTAAATAGTTGATCAAGGCCTTAAACAGAACCCTACTAGCCATGACAGGCATTTCATCAAACATATCATCGACATGTAACTTATAGGTGTAAATGACAGAGTTAAGTGTAGGGATCTCTTACTTATCTGAGAATCGACATGAACCATTGTTTCCTCATGTCATTTGTTGCCTTATCACTTATTAGGTCATAGATACACTATCTATTCAAATACAAGTAAAAACATGTTGAGAGCCAAACATAGTTGATGCCATAAAACGAACACATGACCATCATAATAGGAACATAATTATAATAAACATATCAGCCATCAAAATCCATATATACATCAATACAGTTACACATGAAAATCAATGGAATGAATTTCTCATTAATCAATGCAATGAACTGACCAGAGATGGGACTACCATGTTCCACCCGCCCATAGATTGGTTGAGCCAAGTCTCTCTTCAGCCAATCACCCCCATGTCATTTTCCAAGCATGAATGTGGGACTCATAGAACACATCAAAAACACCAATCAATGTGGATGCCACCAGAATTCTCTGCCTACACTGTGAGGAATTTGAGTGCCTCGTAGTCTCTCACGTTCTACCGTGCATCCGCAGTCTGACCCAAGGACCACTAAGCCCTACACCGAGACATACTCTCCAGGATTTACCGTGTATCCCATCCTGGAATCACTAGGCCCAACGGAGAGAAAATCCACCTCTTGGCTTTACTGTATATCCCACCATTCACCGGTAATGATTCCTAGGCCCACCACATCGAGCATCAACAACAAGTTTTGCAACTCTTAAAGGTTAACCTCACATTGGTGCAGAATAGAATGAAACAATAGGCAGATCAACATCGCAGCGAAAGAAGTTTTGATGTAGGTGACTAGGTATTCCTACAGCTACAACCATATAAAAAAATGTCCCTCAAGCAAGCTAAGAAGGATAATAAATTATCACCAAAGTATTATGGTCTGTACAAGGTGTTGCAAAAGATTGGTACTATGGCATACAAATTGGAGCTTCTTGCAGCTTCCCAAGTGCACCTAGTTTTCCATGTTTCATGTTTAAAGAAGGTTATAGGTGACAAGATCCCAATTCAAACAATATTGCCATAACTTAACGAGGAAGTAAAAATCATATTGGAACCAGAAGCAGTCACAGAAACAAGAACTCGACAGCTACGAAATCGATCAATTTCGGAGTATCTCATCAAGTGGAAGAACTTATCCGCTGAAGATTACACATGGGAGGATGAGAATTTTATACAAAAGCATCTAGAACTACTCAAGCGTTGAGAACAACGCTTTTCAGAAGGAGAGGGGCATGTTAGGCCCCTTTAATACTAGTGATTCCCCCATTACTATTGTCATTGTATCCCTTATTGTTATTGTGCCCCTATTTTCCCCATATTGTTATTAGTATGCCCCATAGAAACCCACTATTGTTATTTTTGTGCCATTATCTTATTACTGTTATTTCAGCTTGATTACATTGTGACCTTGTAGACTCCTATATATAGAAGGGAGGTTTAGTCATTTGTATCATCCAAGAATTGTTCATTTGTGTAATGTAAAGGAGGTTGCCCCCTCAAAGAGGCTGAATTCTAAGGCGTTGATCTATCTTTTCTATCTTTTTGTGAGTTGGTTTCCTAACAAGATGTTTAACCTTTTCCTACAATAAACAAATAAGATAAAAGAACCTACTTGTGATCCTTCACTTCCTTTGATCTCCTTTGAGTTTCTCCCGTCGCTCCCATCACTCCTGCTCAAACTGAATTCGCTCAATTTGTACCTGCCAACATAAATAGAAGATGACAACAATCAAATCATATGATCTATTTATTGTAAACAAATGGAATCAACAACATTTGAGCATACATTCATCATAGATATAAACAAAAGTATTGGAAAATGAAAAAACAACTTTATTGATTGATAGAAGGAGAAGGTACACTCAATGTGGTTCGATCTCGTATCACTCATCTAGCTTAGTCCAAGCCCTCATCACACCAATAGCAACATCAATCCAGCAGAATAACATTGCTTTGACAATGATTTCAAGTCTCTAAACCAACAGTATTTATCTATAATATCCAAGCTCTTTGGCTCTATGATGGGAAGCCAATTTATAGATGAATGCAAGTGGTTTTGTCATTAATATGGCATTGAATGGTTTTCCATAATTGGATGATTAGTTTCCATGTTCAAAGGGATGAGAGGATATAGGATTAGATCACTCAAGATTATCCTAAGTCGAGCTCATCTTGATAGGATAGGAGTTGGGTTCCTTCTAGAAGGCTCTAGAAAGGAGGAATATACTCAGGATCTAATGAACATTTTGAGGATTCTCGCCTAGCACAAGCTTGAGTGGGCTTAGGTGCTCTACAATGCAACCTTGAATGGGGCTACCTGCTCTGCAGAGCACTTACCCCTGACCAGGGGTGCGCTGGTGACCCAAGGAAGCACTTCAGTAGGGTTTGAAGTCAGGAAACTCTCATGGATGAAAGCACTCAATGAGGTGGCATGTATAGGGTATGTAGCAACTGAATTAGGGTTTGATAGACCCTGTTTACATTGATCTGATCGTCGGGAGTGATGAGCCCAAATAGACCTGTAACACAGGGTGACATCAGTTGTGGGTCCACTTCCTTATTATCTTTGTTTCCTCTAGTCACATTAACCCTTCTTCCTTACTCTCTCCCACATCATCCCATGACATTTCTTTCCCAGATGGAATCTTTCACATTTTCCCTCTTTTTTTTCCAGTATTTTGACCTTTTGGGATGACGAAGACATATGGGTCTCTTTCCTCCATGTTATTCTCCTTACACACACTATAGGTAGTCTGACCCAACTATATTCATTAGTTTACTCTACCATGTAGCCTGGAGATTCTTCCTCGAAACTAACACAAGTTTCTCCTTTCCATCCTCTTGGGGATCACCTTCTGGGGTGATGTCGAGAATCCACGATAGCATGATAGTTAGAGCCCATTCTGCCACGTGACTTCATTTGTAACCCTAATTCACCCTCCACACCACGCCCTTACACATCATCTCGACCTAGCTCAATGAACTTCCCTAGAGGTTTCAAAAGACTCTCAATTTGAGTTACCCAGGGAGAAACTCTTGAGACGGCTCAACATCTCACATTTGCTTGCAGAACTTTTCACAGCCTACACGTCGCTATTTCATTTGTTCTTTAGTCTTCCGCATTCCATGTAATCACTGAGTCCACTTCCCTAGAACATATAAACCACAGGAATTTCTAAAGCAAGTGCTTTTTATTTTTCTGGGATGACATGGAATGCAAGTAAGGAAATTTAAACACAGTGGCATATGAATGAGTTGGTTCACAACGAACTAAGTGGGTGCTCAAAATAAAAAGGTGAAAATGAAATTTCTAGTCAATTTCAATCTTTAGTCACATCTCCTAGGTTCATCAGTGTTGATGCAAGAGTTAATTTTGTTGTTGATTGATTTACTTTTATTTGTGAATTTATTAGCATTTTAATTCTATGTTTTACCTCATCCTGGTGTCAAAATAGCCCATGATATTATGTTTACTTCACGGAAAATCTCGAGTCCTATCCATATATATATATAATCGCTACATAGGTTGGGACTTTGGCACAATTTCATGGGATTTTAAAAAATGGGGCTGATATAAAATTAGAATGTTTTCATCTAGCCTGATGTTGTAGCGGCTACATCCACCCTCCAAAATTTTGGCTTGCACCAATTTTGAAACTTCCCTTGGAGAGTTTCACTTGATGATTGCACACACTCGGGTTCACTCCGTGAGCTCATGTGAGTCTTTACATTCGCCTTTCTTGTTTATTGCACTCAAGTCTCTTCATTTTGATGTCTAAGTCATGCTTGTGACCGTGTTCTGGTTATTCTCAAAGTCTTTGCTTTGTATGTGTTTGTTGTGTTCGTCATGAAAGCATTTGTCGCACTCACACACGGAGTCACACTCATTGTCGTGCAAGCATCCTCTCGATCATGAACAATCAATCACGAGTGTCGCGCTTGTTTCTAGCACCATCGGTCAGTCATGTTGAACATGTGTGTCTGGATGGTTCAGTCGTTTCCTCGTCAAGTCATGCGGGTGTGTGTTCATATGATCACCTATGCATATTTCTATTGTTCACACACTTAGTCATTTTGTTGAAGTTCTGTTGACCAGACTCCTCACTGACAGCCTAATGAGCACCAGTATGCAGAAAGAATGTTGCAACTCCTGGGGCTACCAACTTCACTTTATCAACCCGGGTTTCGTACAAACTTGGAGGTGAAAGTGTTGTATACACAAGTAAAAGTGATGGTTCTACCTTTTGTCATTGTTCAACTGGCAAGAGAGCACTATGGTTTTCAACCCAAACTTCTATGGATTCGAAATAAGCTTGATTACTGATGAAAGAAAGAGAAATCTACTCTAGGGGAAATATTGTCTACTGCGATAAGGAAAAGGACTAAAATCCAATGCTAAAAACAAACCATTTTCTAACTAACTACTGAGAAACTATGCTTAACAAGAATGTCAAGCTAACATGTATGAAATTCTATTGTCCTAAGCATGAGAATTCAAAACATCGAACATCACTACTGTGCATGTAAAGGACTGAAATAAATCTGTTTTTTTTTATTCTTTTTATGGAGAAACAAGTGTGAAAGCTAATTCCTTTTGGTGATGTGGCAGGTGGCTCAGGGATGTTGGTGGATGGTCGGAAGGTTTGGGATACCCTTAGGTGACCTTGTGTGGCTTCCTGGAGGTTTACCCTCAATTCGGCCTTAAAATAGGCCACTACAGGAAAACCTACGGGATGTCCTAAAAATTTACAAGATTCCCTGTATTTATATAGGATACAACCAAGAGAAAAACGATGGGTGTTGGAGGTGATGGAAGGCTTAGGGAAGGTGGTTGGTGGATGGAATGGAGTGATAAAATGCCTAGGATCACTCAGAACTCAAAACCAAGGTTGGGAAATGGTTGGATTTGCTCAACATGCTTGGAGAAGTTTCCATGTAAAATGAAGAAATTGGTGAAGGTCTTAGTGAAAGCAAGGGATGATTATGGATGGATGAAGTTGGAAGGAGGTTGATTGCTATGAAATCTTTCTGTACTTATGAATCACATACATTGCATCAAACAATGATATTTGCCCAAAATTCATTTAAACAAGAAGAATCTCAATGACCTAGAAAAACAGAGTTTAATGAGCGAGCTCTCTACTTCATGCATGAGGAAAATTTGGAGAATAAAATGAATGTTGGAAATAATACTGAGAGGGGGGATGAATCAGTATTATCAAATCTATAACTTTTTCATTTCATACTCAGATTTATATACTCTACTTCAATGAAGGTAACTCGCGTGTACACACCACTGTCTTTAAGGCAACGAGCGTATATCCAACAAACTTATGATTCAGTTAATTCATAATATGTTGATCTTTAATCAATGCATCAGTACTTCATTAACAAAATAAACAGTAACCATGTGCAGTAATAATAGAATAAACCATCACACATGAACACCAATATTTAAGGTGGAAACCCAATGCGAGACAAAAACCACATGTTGTTGTCTTCTTTTAATATAAGAAAGCATGTTTACAATCTTGTACTGGTGCAGACTCATACCAGTACACAGGCACCCACCTGTAGAAGTCTACAATCTTCTCTCGTTCTCCAGCTTCTATTGGAAGGGAGCTACAACCCCCTAGCTCTTGTACTAGCTGATCTATTTACTAGCACGTAGGTGTTGGACTACAGAACGCTCCAACCTTCACTCTTTTTCTAGCTGCTACTGGAAGGGAGCTCCAAAACCCTAGATCTTGTACTAGCCAATCCATTTACTAGTATGTAGGCGCTGACCTACAAAGGATCCAACCTTCACTCGTTTTTCCAGCTGCTATTGGAAGGGAGCTCCAACCCCCTAGCTCCTGTACTGGCCGATATGTTTACCAGTACGTAGGCATCGGCCTACAGAAGGCTACGACCTTCACTTCTTCCTCCAAGGACCACGTTTCATGAATTTTCAAACTTGATACTCCTAGAACACAACACCATAATCTGACGGCCTCGTTTCATCGAATTTTCATATTGGACCCATCAACAACATTGAAGCTCAAAATCATAACTGCAATACAATCATCAAATACATATGCATCCACCAATCACTGAAACTCAATCATCAATCTCTAAATCACCATAACTAAATCAATCACTGTGAAACCCATCATCATTGAAGCAAATCACAATCAATCAATCTGAACATTCAAAATATTTTCACCAGAACACAGTCACCAGAACGCAAAGCATAACCCAGAACTCTGCATCAACAACTAGAACCAACTGTAACTTCAAACATCACATTTCATAATGTATACGCTACTTCTATGTGTCGAACCAGCGTGTATACACGCTTTTACCAAAGAGAACTGGCGTACATATATGCAAATATTAACTTAAAACTTCACAACCATTCCAGACTTCAGTCATACCCAGATCATAAAATTTACAGAATAAAACATGCGTCAGTATTCAGATCTAGACTATCCATGATCAAACCACATAATGATAATTCATTTCATGCCTTACGATCCTGATCCATCATCCATCATCAACCACATAGGTGCATCCTTAGTTTAGATCAAGCAAAGCATCAGAAGCCCATAACCTGCATATTTGATCTAACACTTCATAAGATATTCAATACTTTCACACTAGGCCTAATGATCTTCTCCTCCTTATATACTCTTAGGCCTTTTTCAATACCTTGGACCAAAACCACTTAGGACCAATACCTTGGACCAAATACCTAGGGTCAATACCTTGGACCAAATACCTCGGACCAAATACCTTGGATCAAAATACCTTGGACCAAATACCTCAGACCAAAACCTTGGTTTTCCAACATGTACGCGCTTTTCCTCCTATAAAGTGTGTGTATACGTATACGCTCCTTTTGTTCTGTTAACCCACGTGTATACGCTTCTTGGACAAAGTGAACCAGCTTATACCTCTCTTCAATCTTTGGAGGCTGATCTGTAATCCTTTGTTGATAACCTGTTGTTATAGACATTTTTGTGCCTTACAGCATTGAGCATGAAATGTCCATAATCTAAGGGATCCAAAGTCCCTAAACATGTTGTTCCTACCCCTAGAGGAACAAGGCTAACAAACCACAGCAATTCACAGAAGTTCTCCACCTGAAACTGCTCAAAAACAAGTCAATTCAGGATCATTTCAATGGCTACACTAGCTGTTTGCGCTGAATGTCAAAGCCAACACTGGCTACCTGCGTTGAATGTCAAATGGAACACTGGCTACCTGCGCTGAACGAGAATGGACATGTGGCAAGCTCATTTCTCAAGGTGTCAAAACCCAGGAAGCTTCCAAAAGGACACTTGCCTCAGGGAATTCGACTGGTGATGAGTAAGAGGTTCCAAATCTGCAAGTGGAAGCAAGAACCTCCAAGTGGAATCAAGAACTGACAGAGGGAGAGGACACTAGTCACATCTCAAGCTGACTCATCCTCTCTCCAAACATCTATATATGGATCTCTCCTCCATGAGATCTAGAGGCTGGAATTTTGTTATTGCAAAGAATTGCTGTTGGTTTGAGACTGGAACTATTGGGTGCTTATTGCTTTGAAGGGGGTGAAGATAGAATTCCATTTGCTGGGAAGGAGATGTTGGATTGGAGCCCTCTGGGTTGTATCTCTTCCTGAACCTTGTTATTCATCAATAAAGCTATCTTGGTTTCTCCTATATGCTGATGTATTCTTGATGTATGATTGCATTAGTATGTTTAGTTTATTTCTAATCCTGAACTAGTTATGAATATGAATCCATGTATTGTGTAGTGTTCTCTTCTTGTGATCTTGCAGAAACCTCTTGAAGCTGGGTGAGCGAGAAGGCAAGTAGCTGGGAACTCTCCAAGAGAAGAGAAGCTGGATCGAGGGACAAACGGAAGACACCGGTTAGTCCATCTATCTCTCTCTTCATTCTTAATTCATAAAGGAAAGAATACTAGAATAGCTGTCTCTGTTTGTTGCTAAGGCA
Source organism: Pinus tabuliformis (assembly GCA_031772625.1). Lineage (NCBI taxonomy): Eukaryota > Viridiplantae > Streptophyta > Pinopsida > Pinales > Pinaceae > Pinus > Pinus tabuliformis. The sequence continues at coordinate 1,705,078,075 of CM062819.1, forward strand.
CTGTCACACCTTAGGTGGATAGGATCGTCCTGCATAAGCATTTTTCCCCACAACACCTGTTGCACTGTGAACTATCATCTGAGTGAGTTTCCATCAAGGACAACACGTGTATCATAATGCCAACAATCTCCCCCTTTGTACTTGATGGCAACAATAGCACCAAGACACTCTCCCCCTTTGACATCAAGGGCGAAGGGTGGACCAAGATATTCTCCCCCTTTGATATACATTATGCTGTCCATGCTCCCCCTGAGTACATGTTGAATTCTCTAATTAAGCTTCCCCTTTGTACATGCTGAGATGCACTAAACCATCCATGCTCCCCCTTAGCACATGCAGAGTCTGCAAAAAAAAAAAAAATCAAAAGAATAACATGACTCTATAACTCAATTAAGTGAGTATGACCTTCCTATCACCAATGACTCATACATAAATTAATCTCCCAACCAAATGGGGATACACCTATTTTGACTCATCCACCCAACCAAGTGGAGATACACCAATTTTGACTCATCCACCCAACCAAGTGGGGATATACCAATTGTTTATACATGACTTAAATATAGACATTATTACATCATCCTTCCCATGCATAGTGGGGGTACAAATTACATCATATGACCAAAAATGACTCATTAAAAGACTATGACAGACAGAGACATATTATTACATCATGGGTCTTTATATGACCTTTACATCGAATGATATACATGACATTTATAACAGAGACCAAAGATCTAAACAAGACCATGATAGTCATCAGCAACTATCATACACCATGTATGATCTGCACCATAAGCATCTGTCAACAACATCCATACCAGCAACCTGTATATGTCCATCATTAGTTCCCAAGATATGACAATGTAATTATCATCAACCTATGACAAAGTATGCTGCATATAGATATCAACTCATCCTCTTGATCTCATCAAGATCAACTTGCTCCATTTCCTTAGTAGAAAGAGCCTTATCATAACCTTCCATGAATCAACTAAGCATATGTCATATCTCCAAGCAGTAACACAAAATCATATCATATGTATGTGAAAACACCATAGTCATCATATATGATCATAGCATCATCATCAAGAGTTGCATGATCTTTCCACAAAAACCCTCAATATATCAACTATGTATCATCACTAGGGAACATCCCACATCTGATAAGCATTAACCATGATAATCAACGTATGTGAGTATCAAACCTATCATCATAAAGTAAGAAGGCATCATCATTATGTGACTAAGTAAGTCATGTCTCCAAATATCCATGTCTTCAAATAGCTACGTCTTCATGAGACCTGTAATAACATCATTCTCTTGGCCAACCAACAATATTGATCAATATGCAACTTAAGTATCCATGTATCTAACATAATGTGTATCCATCAAAGAGATAGTAATATGTAGCTAGCAACCATGAGGTCATAATCATTTTTCAAGCTTTCTTGATACCATCAACAACAACAATCCTTAACAATGTGAGAGACAAGAACTATAGGAACCCTGCATCATAATTGCACCATATGAACTTTATGCATCTTTGAAGGCAGTAGCATAAAAGAAATGAGTGACTCATCATCAAATAATGAAGTTGTGTACTCAAGCTTTGTACTTATCCTTGTCCTTACGAAGATCACCATGTAAGCAATATATCATATGTACTGTATGCATCATCAAAAAGGTTAACCATAAATTTGATCTGAATAACAATTATGTGGATCAAGCAATATAAGTATCATCTGAGATTTCATCATAGGCAACTCATGACTACAACATAGCAGCATAGCATGATGTATCATTTAAACACTTCAGCAACATAAGTACCAAAGACTTCTGAGCATGATGCCAACAATACATTATTAGAAGCATATGCTCCCCCTAAACCTGTGCCAGACATTCACTATCAGATCTGATCATTGCAAATATCAATAAGAATCATCAAGGCATCATCATATAACAGTTATTCGTCAAATTATCAACATCTTATGAGGGCCAAGAGCACTTCTAAATATTTTCAAAAAACTATAATCATCATCAATCAGAATAGAACAGATATTTGATAATTGATTGAACCATATCAAACCCCTTTTCCTGAGTGTATCCCACTGCTTTTTCCTCAAAAAACCCCATATACGCGACTGTGCAGCTTCGAACTCGCGTATATATGCAACTTGTCTTCATGCTAACTGCGTATGAGAATTTAAATTCTGAAGTTTCAGACTTTCAGCTCCCTCTGAGTCTGTTATGTCTGTATACTCTGCTATGCCACATATTTTTTACTGTACTTCCTTTTTCTTCCATATCTTCGAGTGTGATGATGTTTTCTCCCTTTGGTATGGTGGCCGAAATTTTCTCAGGCATTTCTTTGCTATATGTCCAAACTTGTTACAACAATAACATCTTACATGTTTCATATTCCTTCTACAGCTGTCAATGGCTTTGTGAACAAACATATTGCAAGAAAAACAATATCCCTTAAAGTACCTGGGAGCTGATGATCTTTCTGTGTGACAGTCTTGAACCATTCTACTTATGCATCTCACTGCAACATGTCCAAAATTATGACATATCAAACATTCAACATTATTCATCGGAGGAAATAACCGACTATCACTTCCACAATTAGGAGTACAAGATTTTCTTTGAAGAATTTCTTTCCTTGGTCGTTGATGGGGTTGACCTCTCATCTCCTTGTTGAGCATTTTAGATTTTGCATTAGAGTTCCTTGCCTCACCTTGTGAGCTAGATTCACCTTCAACAGAGTCATGAAAACCAAGACCAGTTTTGATGGTAGGAGACATCTAACTACTAAGAATATTATCCAAAATCTTAGTATTGTCTTGAAATCGTAACAGTTTATCCTTTTCTTCTAATTTACCTTTTAAGATATTTACCTCAACCTGATATTTCTCTTCCTTTTCAAGATATTTCTTAATATTTCTTCAGCCTTTCTTCCTTCTTCCACTTGTTGCCTTAATTTGAGAATCTCCTTTTCTTGTTCTTCATCTGCTTGAGGTAGTTCTTCATTCTACTTATTTTCAATATCTTCTTTTAGAGAGAGGATCTTAGCTTCAAGACTTTCATAGTAACTAGATCTATCTTTAAGTCTCTTGATTGTTGTACTCTTTTCATTTATTTCATTTATTAATGATGTCACTTCATCCTGGAACTTTTGACATTGATCTTCCCTTTCCTTGTACTTCTTCCTTACTTTGTTTCCTTCCTCCAGCTGAGCTTTTAATCTCGTAACTTCTTCTTTGAAGGCACACTCCCTTTTGTTAAATAGATCTTGTTGATCTATGATTTTATCTGCGAGTCTTTTAACTTCTGTCTCTATGTTTCTTTCACGATTACTTCCAATATCTCCAATATTGCATGAACAAAGAAAAGTATCACTAGAAGACCAAAAATTTGTACCTGGTGCTTCATTTGCTTGTTACTCTTCAATCTAAGGTGATTTTGAATCTGAGTACTTTCTTCCACCTAACAACTAGTTGTCTCTCCTGCTGTCACTGTTCCTTTGAGATGTCTTCCTGTTCTGAGGTGCTTTCTTCTTTAGCTTCTTTCCCATTGTTTCTACGGATCTCCTTCAAGCGATCAAGCTTCTACCAAAGGATCTACTCTGATACCAGTTGTTGGAAATAAAACTGAGAAGGGGGGTGAATCAGTATTATCAAATCTATAACTTTTTCATTTCATACTCAGATTTATATATGCTACTTCAATGAAGGTAACTCGCGTGTACACGCAACTATGCTTAAGGCAACTAGCGTATATCCAACAAACTTATGATTCAGTTAATTCATCATATATTTATCTTTAATAAGTGCATCAGTACTTCATTAACCAAATAAATAGTAACCATGTGCAGTAATAACAGAATAAACCATCACACATGAACACCAATATTTAAGGTGGAAACCCAATGCAAGAAAAAAACCACCTGTTGTTCTCTTCTTTTAATATAAGAAAAACTTGTTTACCATCTTGTACTGGTGCAGACTCATACCAGTACGTAGGCACCCACCTACAGAAGTCTACAACCTTCTCTAGTTCTCCAGCTTCTACGGGAAGGGAGCTACAACCCCCTAGCTCTTGTACTAGCCAATATGTTTACTAGCATGTAGGCGCCGACCTATAGAAGGCTCCAACCTTCACTCGTTTTCCAGTTGCTATTGGAAGGGAGCTCCAACCCCCTAACTCTTGTACTAACTGATCCATTTACTAGTAAGTAGGAACTGACCTACTGAAGGCTCCAACCTTCATTCGTTTTTCCAGCTGCTACTGAAAGGGAGCTCCAACCCCCTAGCTCTTGTATTGGCCGATATGTTTACCAAGACATAGGCGCCGGCCTACAGAAGGCTACAACCTTCACTTCTTCCTCCAAGGACCACGTTTCATGAATTTTCAGACTTGATACTCCTGGAACACAACACCATAATCTAAAGGCCTCGTTTCATCAAATTTTCATACTGGACCCATCAACAACATTGAAGCTCAAAATCATAAGTGCAATACAATCATCAAATACATCTACATCAACCAATCACTGAAACTCAATCATCAATATCTAAATCAACCATAACTTAATCTATCACTGAGAAACCCATCATCGCTGAAGCAAATCACAATCAATCAATTTTAACATTCAGAATACTATCACCAAAATACAATCACCAGAACACAAAGATAACCCAGAACTCTGCATCAACAACTAGAACCAACTACAACTTCAAACATCATATTTCATAATGTATACGCTACTTCGATGTGTTGAACTAGCGTGTATACGTGCTTTTACCAAAGTGAATCATTCACAACTATTCCAGACTTCAGTCATACCTAAATCATAACATTTATAGAATAAAACATGCGTCAGTATTCAGATCTAGACTATCCATGATCAAACCACATAATGATAATTCATTTCAGGCCTTATGATCCCGATCCATCATCCATCATCAACCACATAGGTGCATCCTTAGTTCAAATCAAGAAAAGCATCAGAATCCCATAACCTGCATATTTGATCTAACACATCATAAGATATTCAATACTTGCACACTCGGCCTAATGATCTTCTCCTCCTTATATACTCTTAGGCCTTTTTCAATACCTTGAACCAAAACCACTTAGGACCAATATGTTGGACCAAATACCTAGGGTCAATACCTTGGACCAAATACCTCGGACCAAATACCTTGGATCAAAATACCTTGGACCAAATAACTCGGACCAAAACCTTGGTTTTCCAACATGTATGCGTTTTTCCTCTTGTGAAAGTGCGTTCATACGTATACGCTCTTTTTGTTCTGTTAACCCATGTGTATATGCTTCTTGGACAAAGTGAACCAGTGTATACCTCTCTTTCTTCAATCTTTGGAGGTTGATCTGTAATCCTTTGTTGATAACCTGTTGCATTGTTAACTGTCATCTGAGTGAGTTTCCATCAAGGACAACACCTGTATCATAATGCCAACAATGAAATCATTGATGAGATCTACTGTAAGACTGAAAATGGAAGAAATGGTAATTAAATCCTACACTTGCAAATTGACCAAATGCTAGTTCAAGTACTGTAGACTCTAAATTCTATGAGAAAGTAGAAATTTGTCTTTTTGGGGCTGCATAGGGGTCCTTTCCTCAAATCATGATCTCTGAAGGAGGAAGTGAGGCCAAGACACCTATTGACAGCTTTTTGGTGTTCTTTTTATCCCCTCTAACCTACTACTGAAGTAAAGCACAAATGGAAGCAAACTAATAAACAAACTAATCAAATTTACACTACTTGCAATGAAACACTTCTAAGGACAATTTAACCATGAATCTATGAAACTAATATGAGCATACATATACAAGAAGAGGAGCCTTTGCTGCTAGGGTTTGGCCCTAACCCAAGAGCTTCATCCCTCTGAGTTAACGCAGTACTAGATAATGAAAAAGCTCATTCTCATTATCAAAACAGAAAATTATAGCAATATCTTCCACAAGTCTAGAGCTCCAAAATAACTAGTGTTTTTACAACAAAAAATTCGATCCTAATGAGGCTCTAGGCCTATTTATTTATACAACTTAAGTCTCCAATGACTTCCTTAAATCTAGGGAGGATCGGCACCCAAACTCGAGATGAACTAACACTTTGACTATCACTTGCTCGGCTGCCTTTTGATCTTCATGACTTGGTTGCTTGTACTCTGAGCTAGTGTGATTGATCAAGGGATATTCAAATGAGGGAGGAGTAAATGAGGAGGATTACCTCCTAAAATCTCTCTTCCTAGTCCCATTCGAGTTTCAGCCTTTAATCTTGCCAAAATCCCTGATTTTCTCTCACAAAATTGCATTTAATGCACATTAGTCCACTGGGGATAATATCTCACTTTGACTCATCTCATTAAACAAAATATAATCAAAACATGTAATAAATTGTGAGAAGAGTTGATTTGACTAAGCTAGGAGGTGAAATAAGGTCCATATAGTTACCCAATGATGAGCCTTATCACAATCGGACCATCACCTTGCTTTCGACTTGATCGACTGTCAACCAGGACAGCGTAGAAGCACCAAGCTAGTTCTTTCAAGCAGCGCGGCCTACAAGCAACTCAAGCAACACTCATGCTGGCCAACTGGACAGCCAACTAACTGTTCATCTCATAAATTGCGCAGTTCTCATGAGCAAGCCTCCCACTGCCCATCATTCAACTCAGCTCAGAAATTGTGCAGAGATGATCAATAGGCCGGCCTCCCGGCCTTAGTGCAGCTTTCCCAGCCAACAGCTGCCAACAGCAGAATACATGTCCCCTCCAGGAATTGTGCAGTTTCTGCTGCCAGTGACTTAGCAGCCAACAGGCAGTTCCCTCTAGGAATTGCGCAGTTCTGTCTGTTAGTGAACCAAGGAGACAACTGGCAGTTCCCTCTAGGAATTGCGCAATTTTGGCTGCCAGTGACCCCAGCAACCAACTAGAAATTCCCTCTAAGAATTGCGCAGTTATGGCTGCCAGAAAAACTATGTAATCCTTGCGTGCTTACCATTCATGCAGCCTGGCTCGTGTTGAAAATAGCAACAAGAAATGCTACAAATAGCACTTCAGGATATACTCCAACTCCGTTGGAAATAAAAAAAAATAGAAATGCTAAAAATAGCATTGTTATAAATAGCATTTCGGGATAGATTTTAATTTTAATTAGTCCCTGAATTAAAATTGAGAATTAAAATTCGAATTTGGCCTCAGCAGTTGTTTGAAAAATAATTAATTAATTCATCTTGAGTTAATTAGTTGGAGAAAATCAAACATGAAGTCTATGTGAAGACATGAAACAGTTACCCCTTTGATTGAGGAAGTTATCCCTTAATTAAGGAGATAAGGATGAGTTGTATTTGAGTTGTAATTAGTTAGCTCAGTTAACTCAGTTAAGTCCAGTTAAATTAGTTCCAAATAGTTGGAGGAACTAATTGTGAGTTCAGACAGTTAATGCATGCATGCATGCCACTAGTGTTCTCCAGATGTTGGCTTGTTGGGGCCTAACCCAGGTTCAGAAGTGATTTAGCCAAACAAATCCCGAAACTAACGGCCCTTTCGGAAACAGTCTGCGGTGCGAGGACTGAGGTCTCACCCGAGGTAGTATGGGAGGGTGTTGGAACCAGGTTTCCGCACCCAAAGGATGTCTTGATGAAATCTAGGAAGTTTGTGAACTGAACCTGCGCGCTTGCGCTACTCCGCGCAGCCTTTTGTCCTTCGCAGCTTATGCAACTACTTCCGTGCAGCTCTGTAAAGGGCCCGAAGAGGTTCTATCTAGATCCTTTATCCTTACTGTGCTATTATTATAGATCTTAACATAATTGTGTGGACCCAATATTCTCATTAATCATTCAACCTTCATAACAAGTGCGCGTTGATGAGCCCCAAAAATGAATAATTATATGGGCTCATTCAGCCTCCTAATTTGACTTAATCCACCATTATCATTAGTTTATTGCATGTTTTTTATTATATTTATGCTAATAGAGTGAATTGGGTTAGTCATTATGCCAACAAGTCTAATGTGTGCTTTATGTAGATTTTTAGTCAATTTTGAGACAAAATCAAAGGTTTAAATGAGTACTTGGCAGCCAAATTCGTGGAGAGGATTTGTAGGAAGGTGTCCCCTTCATTCATGAGCTCTTACCTTGAATTCTCCACCACCATCTCGGAGTTCAAGGGCCACCACATCGATTATCACAAGGGCAGCCGAGCAAGGGCTAGTAAAGTTGTTGTTAACTGCAAGTTTTGGCAGCCGAGTTCCTAAAGTTTAGGAGACCTGTTGGGGTCCTCAATTTGTATAAATAAGAAGGCTTAGGGCCTCATTTGAGTTAGCTAGTTGGCAGTTCGATTTTAGTCATTTTTAGGCAGTAGGTTAGCTCTGCATTTCAGCACATTTTCAAGCTTTTTCTTGTAGACAGTTTTTGGGATGTAACTATTATTTCTTGCTCAATAAAGATGAATCCAGCTTTGCACCAGCTCTAATCTTCCTTAGGAGGTTGTAGCTCTTGGGGTTGGGCCCAAATCAAGTGCCCAGTACCTCATTTGTGTACTTTGATGTGTCTTTGTTGCATTCTTAGAATAAAATCTATTATTTAGATTAAAATCTTGTTTTGTTATTTAGGTTGCTTTTGATGATTAAAATAAATTTTCATGCTTCAGGTTGATTTGAAAGTTTGAGTACAGAAAAGATCTTCAGAAAAGGCCATCAAGCAACCCTTGATATCACCTCTCCCTCCTTGTGACCATGAGCTAAGACCAAGGCATACTTGCTGCCATAAAAACATTGTTCTTGCTTCTTCATGCAATTTCTATTGTTAGATTCTTAGTTGCAAAAGTTAGTACCAGTTGTGATTACATGCTTAGATCCATTATTGCTTGGTTTCCATAGTTGTTTTACATGATTTTCTGCCAATAAACTTCTGTTCATCATGCTTATGGTTTCTAGGTCAAAATAGCTAGATCTTTGGTTTTCTTAGTCTTTGTTGATTAGTTTTGGAAAATAACGTGCAAAACACCTATGATATCTCTTTGCCTACCCTTACTCCATCAATACAACCTGCTCTGTCCTCTAACTCAGATTCTTGCCTTTCATCCGCCACATTTTCTCACTTTGCCCTAAGCCCTACAGTCTTGTGCAACATTACTTCTCCTATCTTCGAACAAACCCAATCGCCTTAATCACTCCTCAGCCTCATGCACCAGGTCCTAGACCTCTTCACAACCTCATCCAACCTCCATTTCCACTTTCCCACCATTTTTTCCTCCATAAACCCTCAAAAATCCTCTCTCGGCTCATCCTGTAGAAACATCCTGTAGAAGCTATAGTACATCCTATAGAACCCCTGCAGACTTCCTGTAGAAGCTCACGAAAGCAGTTTCTTGAGATCCGGTCACTGTGAAACTCTCTAGAAGGGTGCTAGGTACCCCTTAGGCCCTCTTCTAACCTTCCCAACCTCTTGAAATCATTTCCTTTTGCCAATCCACCTCTGCACAGTCAAAAACAGTTAAAGCACATGCATAATAATTCTGCCAACTTACTCAAAAATACAAAACAATGTTTCGTTTCAGATTTCACTTCAGAAGTAGCTTATACACATGCACTTAACCTTCCAAAGAATCAATGGCATCTCTTTCAGTAGCATTCAACCTTTTTCTTGCATCAGTAGGGCTAGTCGGTAAAACTAGGGTTTGCTAGGGTTTGCATTTCCATTGAGCTTTTTAGTTTCTTTCTGCAAGTAGATTAGCCTCCTTTGAGTTAGCTTTCATCCATCAGTTAAAAGCTTCTTATAAGAGCTCATAGAAGTTGGCTTAAGCTCCTAGCAGACTTGTGCCAGCTGATCAAGTGACAGCCGCGGCAAGAGCTAGTACTTGTGCATATAGCACCGTCGCTTCCAAGTTTGCTAGGAACTACCGGGTTGATTAAATTAAAGAAGGGAGTTCCAGGAGTTGCAGCATTATTGCTGCAATACTGGGGCCCACCACGCGTAATCATAAAACTATAAAGAGATGCACAAATATAATAGAAGCATAGACACACAATACTTCAGAATCAAACTTATCTTTACTTATACTCAAGTTCAGTTACAGACCCGATTCTGCCCTGCGCACTCAGCTGCAGGGGTCCGCGCACACAGCTGCGGACTCTACTAGGCCTCCGTGCACTCAGTTGCGGAGCCTCTACCTATCACTACGACCTAATACCTTCATATCCACTTCTAACTTTTAATCATGCCTTCGTCTCTCTCTATTACTTGTCCAAAACCAAGACTGACTTTACACTTAGAGCCTCGCTCTATTTATACAATCCCATGGTTCGCGGACCATGGGTAAGCCGACACACTTTACATTAAATTACATTATCTTAGGGTGGACAACCCTAGACTTTTGTGCTCCAAAACCAAAATTTGGGCTTCAAGCCCCAAAACCATGCTATGGGGGGATCCACTGCCCAACAGGCCCCCAACACAATTATCGTGACTCATCCCGAGTCACTCTGTTGGTGCAGCAAACTTCGTGTGAAGTCCATCTAACTGTGCATGTGCGGTGCGAAGGTCCATAGCACATTGCTCTATTGTCCGTTGGATCTGCTCTGCTCGCTTGGCTGAATGCTCACTGTCAGGGTCAAATCCCTGTCTTAGGTCGTGCATCGCTTTCATGTGTGCGAGTTTTCCTTCGATGTTGGCCGTGATGAGGAAGGCCTCATCAATCCAAGGCTGGACGTGTGCTTTAAGTACTGCCTCTTTTTGGTGCGCTACATCCACTTGTTCCTTCAATGCCTTCGCCTGTTGTAGCCTTGCGAGCCGCTGAGTTAGGACTACTATCTGTACCATCCCGCGCACACTATCATATTGCATTTGAAGCTCCTGCGCCTTTGTTTCCAACCACTGTATGATGGGATCCTCCTATAAGGTTGTGATGACCCCGAAGGATTCTTCCAAAAAATTGGTACAACTCTGCACCGCCTGTTCAATTTATCCCAACCCTTTTCAAATATCGTCAGCGCATTGTTCCCGAACTTCTAGGGGCGTGGAGGGTTGCGCCTTTAATCGTAGTTCAGCAATTTGTAGGTTCAGCTCCAACTGAACCTTTTCTATTTCCTCCCGAGCCTCGCGGACTCCGACCGCCAATCTATGAACCCACTCTACTGCTGGTAGCTCTGCCGGCACGGCCAACTCTGGAACGCTCTTGCATGCATCCTCTACGACCTGCTCCAATCCACTAGCCTGGGCAACCAACGCATCCCTTTGGATGTTGAGCTGGTCCATGTTGGATTTCTACTCATGTAGGACCTGGATCGCTCGGCCTTCCTAGGCATGGAGTTCGACGATGACCCCATCCTACAGCTGGTACAGTATTTCACGCGGTAGGGAGGCCAAGTTCAAGCTAAGGCATTTCATGCTGCTCATCACAGCCCAGTCATCCTCGCTTTCTACTGCTAACGCGCCTTCGGGAAAGATGAAGGTGTTACCCATATGGGCATGCACTGGCTGTTTGGCCTCAGGGGTTCGGTCTGCGACATACTGGGCCATTGTTCCTTTTTGGGCGTACTATACCTATAAACCTTGTAGCTGCGCGCTGAGTGCCCCCAACATAGTGTTCTACTCCATCCGTAATCCCTGGAGCACACCCTTCATGACTTCCAAAATCATTTTATTGATCTCCAATAGATCACCTTTTGTGAGCATGATCAGGTCGTCGGACGTCTTCGTGGCTTTCCCTTCTTCCTCGGGACGATTTTCTCCAGATCGCACAGCCGCTTGAGTTGTGTTAATGTCGTACTGGGGTCCACATGTTCCTCCTCCCTTTCCACTTCCCCGATCTGTTGCCCCGAGGACATCTCCTGGCCTTCCTCGGCCTCTCTGGTTGGCGCGGTTGTAATCTCTGTCGTGTAGCTGCTTCCTGTTCCTGGTGCTTCCTCTCAGCCAGCTACGCGAGGCACAGCTTGGTATCCTTCTTTTATTGTTGAGCTGCAATCTTCTCCATTTCTACCAAGTCCAAGGCACGCCACTCTGAAGGCCATGACTCCATCATGGCGAAGCATCATCCATTGCAATGAATGGAAGCTTCACCCATTTTTGTGGTGGATCCTTGCGCGCCTAGATATACAAGTTATCCATATCTGACTTGAATTCTGCCACGCTTTACAAGCTATTATGAACTGTAGGGGACAAGTGCAGCTTGCAGTTGATCCATGTTTGGATGCTTACCTCCACGAACACCCAGAACACCTTTATCTCGCGAATCCTATTCGCGTCTCTTGTAGCCCATAGCGAGGTGTACCTCGCGGCTTCGGGTAGGTCACCCTTAGTAGTGGGAAACTGGCTATCCGCCGGCAGCTCCCCTACAACCAATAGAATGGATAGAAACAACCACGCATATTGGAAGGTCTTACCCTACTCCTGGGCCTCCCTACAGTTCATCAAGAACTCGTCGCAAAAGAACTGCGCCTAGTTGAACTGGACCCCCTCTGCGCATTTTTCTTCCAACGCAATCACAGATGATGGTACTTCATCGGCGCGGCATTTCCTCATCAGATTGTCGACCAGCAGCTGGGTGGCTACGTGCACCCCTTGGTCTTTAATACTTTCTATTGCGTACCCCCACTTTCCCTTTTCTAGTTTATACTTGGCCTTCATAGCTTCCACGAGGGCCAAGTCGTTGTTTTTTCCTGCTATGGCTGCGGGGTCATTTCCTTTGACTGGCAGTTGAGAAATTCAGTGAATTAGATCAGCCGTGATGGGAATCGGCTCCTCCAGCCAGAGATACCCATCATGCACTAGGCATAGCAGCTGCCTGATGACAAAAATGGTGATTGGCGCGTGGTGGTAGTGGGGTATCCATTGCAGATGGAGTAACCCAGCCTTCTCCACACCGCGCAACCATTTCTACTTTATTAACTTCTTCGCAGCCAACTGTGGAAGGTCCCAATCTTCAAACTTCATAGTAGGTACTCATCCCAACGGTGGACCTTCAAACCTTATATCATCTAGGAGGAGAGGGGTCTGGAGCGCACTCTTCGTGTCCTCCAGGTCCTTTGGTATCTTGGCTTTCCCCTTCCACGGGAGGATGTAAGGAGATGACTTTGTCGCAAAATGCTTTTGGGAGGCATCCTCCGCCTCATCGTCTTGTGCCTCAATTTGGGTGATCAGGGCCTGCAAGTCTTCCTCCTCCTCCTCTGTTTCAATGGTGACAGCTTTTCCCTTCTCTGCCATTGACAATTTTCCAAACCGTGGGTTTCTTGGGGATACACGGACTGGCCCCATCGTTTTCTTATCTTTCTGTGGCCGCAGCATTCGTGGTGATTTTGTAACTTCGGGCGCAGTTATCGCCTCTTTAGGCTCCTCATGGGCCATGCCGGCCTCCGCGGTAACTTTGGCGAATCGCACTCTTGTTCTAGCAGTTGTCATTGTGTCTACACTTGAGGATGGTAAGAGTATGTGGCACTCAATGCTCTGTACTTGCTCAATTCTCAAACCACCAAGTGTTGCCTTGGAGTAGGCCCTGGGGGTTTTATAGCATCCTTTGGGTTTGAATTCGACCCTTCCCCCCACTTCTGCATCATTAATTCCTTCTTGGCGGCAGATCGTCTCAAATCTCGTCCTTAATTCGTGTCTTAATTGTCCGTCACCTGCTCCTTTTTGCCTTAAATTGGACTTCTTGTCATGAACAGTGACACCAACGGTCACCTCCCAGACTACCAGTGCAGCAGTGCAGCCCCCAATGCACAGCCGCGACCCCTATGACATATCGATCCTGCGCGCAATGTCCTTATCGCGCAGCTCCCATACAGACTCTTTTAAAGTCTCGCACTCTCTTTCAACTGCTTGGAGCGCTAAGACTGTGCTTCCTGTAGATAGTCAGGTGGTCGCACCACCAGTGCGAGGTTTCAAGTCACCTTCCAACCCAGTCTGTGGGCCTTCCTTAGCTACCCTCGCGCCAATCAACACCTTGCATTCTTCCTTATGTGGTGCACTTCCCTGGTTACTTTGTCTGATAAGGTGCGGTTGTACCATGGTAACAGAGCCACAAATTCTCGGCGACAATCTTCTAATGTGTGTAGGTTTTAATCCCGTACAGAAAATACCTGCATACAAATTCTAAAACACAAAATAAATAATGCGAGAGCATAACACATATACACAGAGATTTTCCCCTGGATCCCAAAACCGGGACTACCAGCTTGATTTTTCATTATGTTCCTTTCAATGTTACAATACATATTTATACATGCCGAAGCATCCAATACCATGGACCGAAAACCATCGCGTTCAAAAAAACATGTGCGAAAATCATGCACAAAACCAGTGGGTCCGCCCAACCTAACATAGGTTCCAAAACCAAAATTTTCTGAGGCGCTGCCCCGGACCCCATAAAGTGGGGTTACGGGTGCCCCTCAAACCCCTTGTGACCTCCCCCCCTTCTAACCCCCAGTTAACTATGTGGGCTAGTTGTGGAAAGAATATATCACAACCCAACATTCTCCCACTTGTTGTTTTCTTTCCACAGGGGGCCACAAGAGAGCTTAGTCATTTATCCAACCCTACAACGCTCATTGTTTCTCTACACCAAGAGAACTTTTGAAAGCTCAGAGATTTTGTCAATGCATCTGCAGTATTCTTCAAAGTGTCCACCTTTACCAACAACACCTTTTTGTCTTCTATCATATCCCTCACAAAGTGATACTGAACATCAATGTGCCTTGTCTTTGAATGATATGCAGGGTTCTTTGCCAAGAAAATTGCACTTTCGCTGTCACAGTCTATCCTTATAGCTTACTGTACTAACCCCATACTTGAACACAATCTCTGCAACCAAACTGCTTCCTTGCTTGCATGAGTGGATGCCATGTATTCTGCCTTTGTAGTTGATAGTGCCACTATAGATTGTTTCTTACTCATCCAACTGACTGCACCTCCAAATAGGTTAAACACATACCCACTTGTAGATCTTCTCTGATCCAGATCTCCATCCCATTCTGCATCAACAAAGCCACGAATATCCAACACTCTATCCAATCCTAGTCTTCCTTGGTAGCACAAACCATAATCACTAGTGCCACGCAAATACCTAAAACCCGCTTCACTGTTGTCCAATGCTCCTTCCCTGGTTTTGACATAAACCTGCTCAATACTCCCACTGCATGTGCAATGTCTGGTCTAGTACAGACCATTGCATACATCAGGCTACCGACTGCACTTTCATATGGAACACGGGACATGTCCTCTTCCTCTTCTTGTGTCTTGAGACACTGTTCAGCAGATAACCTCACACCTACAGGAATAGGAACCTTCACTGGTTTACTATCCTGCATATTAAACCTCTGCAATATTGTCTCGACATACTTCCTCTAGTTTAACCAGAGCTTCCTCTTTTCCCGATCTCTTTTAATTTCCATGCCCAAAATATAGTTTGCAGCACCAAGATCTTTCATGTCGAATTTGGAGGACAATTGGGTCTTCAAATCCTAGATAATTTCTTTGTCATTTCCAACCAGCTCAAGAAAAGATAGAAAAGATAGATCAACGCCTTAGAATTCAACCTCTTTGAGGGGGCAACCTCCTTTACATTACATAAATGAACAATTCTTGGATGATTCAAATGACAAAACCTCCTTTCTATATATAGGAGTCTAAGGAGTCACAATATAACCCAGCCGACCTAACAATAATAATATAAAGCCACGAAAATAACAATAGAGGGATTCTATGGGGCACAGTAATAACAATATAGGGATAATAGGGGCACAACAATATTAATAAGGAATGCAACTACAATAGTAATGGGGTAATCACTAGTATTATAGGGACCCAACATGCCCCTCTCCTTCAAAAAAGTGTTGTCCTCAACGCTTGAGTAGTTCTGGATACTTCTGTATAAAATTCTCATCCTCCCATGTGGAATCTTTAGCGGATAAGTTCTTCCACTTGATAAGATACTCCGAAATTGATCGATTTCGTAGCTGTCGAGTTCTTGTTTCTGTGACTGCTTCTGGTTCCAATATAATTTTTCCTTCCTCGTCAAGTTCTGGCAATATTGTTTGAACTAGGAGCTTGTCGCCTATAACCTTCTTTAAACATGAAACATGGAAAACTGGGTGCAATCAAGAAGCTGCAGGAAGCTCCAAATTGTATGCCATAGTACCAATCTTTTGCAACACCTTGTACGGACCATAATACTTTTGTGATAATTTATTATCCATCTTAGCTTGCTTGAGGGACATTTGCTTATATGGTTGTAGCCGTAGGAATACCCAATCACCTACATCAAAACTTCTTTCACTGCGATGTTGATCTGCCTGTTGTTTCATTCTATTCTGTGCCAACATAAGGTTATCCTTTAAGAGTTGGAGGACTTGTTGTTGATGTTCGATGTGATGTTCCACTGCTTGAACCTTAGAATTTTCTCTTAAATATGATGTGATGGATGGTGGCTGATATCCATAAAGTGCCATAAATGGGGTCATTTTTGTTGTTGTATGGAAGGAAGTGTTATACCACCATTCAGCCAGAGGCAAGCATTTGACCCATTGTGTCTATTTATCAGATACAAAGCAACGAAGATATCCTTCCAAACATTTTTTACTATCTCAGTTTTCCCATCAGATTGAGGATGATAAGATGAGCTATGAGCTAACTGAGTACCAAGACAAGAAAATAATTATGTCCAAAAATTTCCAGTGAAAATGGGATCTCTGTCACTTACAATAATCTTTGGGTTTCCATGTAGCTTTTGAATTGTTTCCATAAATGCAGTAGAAACTGTACTGGCTTTAAATGGATGTGATAATGCACAAAAGTGTGCATACTTGGTAAGTCTGTCAACTACCACCATGACGACACTCTTTCCCTCAGACTTGGGTAAACCTGTGATAAAATCCATTGAAACCTCCTCCCAACGTTGGCTTGGAATGGATAAAGGTTGTAATAGACCCGGTGTCTTAATTGTTTCAACTTTATTTTGTTGGTAAACCAAACATTCCGCCACAAATTTTTGAATATCTGATTTAAGGCCATCCCAAAAAAATTCCTTCTTAACCCTGTGGTAAGTTTTTAAAAATCCTGAGTGCCCTCCTAAGGGAGAAGTGTGCAATTCCATAAGAATCTTTTGTTTTAGTTGGGAATTCTTACAGAGGTATAAGCGATCTTTGTACCATAAAGAATCATTTTGCCAGCTAAATGTATCAGACGTACTGGAATCTCGTTGTAACTTTCGAATAAGTGCCCACACTTCTTCGACATTCTTCCATTCCTCCCTTGCTTCATTTATCCAATCTGGTTGGATAATAGAAATGGCGCACAACAATGCTTCCACATCCTCATCCTTTCTTGAGAGTGCATCTGCCACCACATTTTGCTTCCCTTTTTTGTAGATGATTTCAAAGTCATAACCCAACATCTTTGTGACCCACTTTTGTTGCTCTTCAGAGGATAATCTTTGTTCTAAAAAGTATTTAAGGCTATCATGATCCGTTTTTACCTTGAAGTGTCTTCCCATTAGGTAGGGTCGCCATTTCTTAAGTGCATGGAGTATTTCCAACATTTCCTTCTCATAAATAGCTTTGTGTAAAAACTTTCCCTTGATTGGACGAATTTCAAAAGCAATGGGTCTTTCGTCTTGCATTAAAACAACACCAATTCCATTTCCTGAAGCATCACATTCCACAATAAAGATTTTGGTGAAGTCCGGTGTAGCTAAGACCGGTGCTTGGCACATTGCCTCTTTAAGATGTTCGAAGGCCTTTGTTGCTTTGGAGTCCATGAAAATGCATCTTTCTTCAATAATGTTGTTAGAGGTGCTGCTATTCTCCCATAATTCTTAACAAACTTGTGATAATACCCTGTCAACCTGAGAAATCCTCACAGATGCTTTATGGATGTGGGGATTTTCCATTCCTTAATGGCTTTAATTTTGCTAGGGTCTACCTTAACTCCTTCATGAGATACAATATGACCCAAATATTCCACCTCTTGTACTCCAAAGAAAAATTTGGATCTTTTTGCATATAATTGTTTCTCCTCCAATAGTTGTAGCACCCTGTCAACATGTTCAACATGATCCTTCCAAGACTTGCTGTAAATTAGTATATCATCAAAAAATACTAACACAAATTTTCTAAGGAATGGTTTGAAAATGGAATTCATCAAACCTTGAAATGTTGAAGGTGCATTGGTAAGGCCAAAAGGCATGACCAAAAATTCATAATGACCCTCATGAGTTCTAAATGTTGTTTTCGGAATGTCTTCAGTCTTCATTCTGATTTGATGATATCCTGAATGAAGATCCAACTTGGTGAAGTAAATTGATCCATGCAATTCATCCAGTAATTCATCAATGACGGGAATGGGAAACTTATCTTTAATAGTGAGCTTGTTGAGCTCCCTATAATCCGGACACATGTGCCATGATCCATCCTTCTTGTGCACTAATACTACTAGAGCAAAGAAAGAACTTTGACTCGGTTGAATTATACCAGCCTCTAGCATTTCTGCAACCATACATTCAATTTCACTCTTTTGGGCATAGGGATATCTGTATGGCCTGATGTTTGGAGGAACACTTCCTGGAATCAGATGAATAGAATGATCATGATCACGAATAGGTGGGAGACCTTTGGGAGTCTCAAATACCTTGGAATGATTGTTCAAGACTTTTTGGAGATCTGGAGAAATAGATGATTCCAATGTGGAAACATCTAGCGAACATAATTGTGCAATTACACCCCTTTGTTCCTTTTTTAGAAGTTTTGTCATACCGTTAGAGATGATTATCTTTCCGGTTTCCCTGCAATACCCCTTAATTCAACTTCCTTTCCTTCCACAGAAAATTTCATGAAAAGTTCTTGAAAATTAAAAGCTATTGTACCCAAGGATTGTAGCCATTGGACTCCTAGTACAACATCAGCACCTCCCATTGGAATGGAAAGCATTGGGCTAGTCAATACATATTCTCCCATCGATAGCTTGATATTATGGCACTTTCCAGAGCAATTTATTGTTCCTCCATTTGCAACCATCACTTGAAACTCTGGTGCTAGATATAAGAAGCAATTCAATTCTTTTGCTACCTTACAATGAATAAAATTGTGGGTACTTCCTGAATCAATCAACACTATTACCTTTTTCTTCTTGATTTGTCCTTCTATCTTGATGGTTTGAGGAGTGGTAATTCCCACCAATGCATTACAAGATATGGTCAGATTCATTTCTTCTTTATCTAGGCTTTGTTCCTGGAGTATATCCTCTTCTTTTGACCTTTCTTGCTCCTTTTCTTCTTCCTCTTCGTAATCTATGTAGAATAATTTCTTCTCAGCACACTTATGACCTTTAGTGTATTTGCTATCACAACTGTAACAAAGCCCTTTTGCTCTTTTTTCTTCCAATTGTTGTGGTGTCAACCTTATAGGTTGTGGAAGACTAGGGCAACAACACTTCCATCTTTATAGTTGTGAATGGTATGCTTCCTGGTTGCCATAATTTTGCTTTCCATTTTTCTTGCTAACCTGAATGCCTTCTCTAATGAATCAGGTTCCCAAAGGCGAACATCATGTTGGATATTATCCTTTAAAGTCCCTATGAACACATCAATCCTATGCTCCTCTGGAATATTTTTTACCCTTATGTTCAATTTTTGGAACTCCTCAATGTGCTCCATTATTGAACCCTTTTGTTTGAGACTTATCAATTGGCTAAAAAAAGTGTTGCTTTTTGTATCCTCATAATGTGCTGTCAATTCTTCCGTAAAAATTTCCCAAGTGATAATTTGTTTACGAGAGCAAAGCCATTGATACCATACAAACTGATTTGGTTCCAAATATAAAGTTGCAATACGTACCTTTTGTGTGTTTTGCACATTATTGAGATCGAAAAATTGCTCCATCTGTAATATCCATGTTGCGGAATCCTTGCCATCAAACTTCCTCATATCGATTTTTGGAATATGGTGTGTCTTCGATCCCACATTAGAGTCTAAGAAATCATGATTAACATTTCTTTTGTTCACATCATGAGTTTTTTTTACTACCTTTTCACCATTAGTAATTATTTCTTGTAGAAAAATTTTCAAATCTATCTTCAAATCTGCCATGTTTGTCTTCAAATCTGTCTTCAAATTTGCCATATCTCTCTTCAAATCTGTCTTCAAATCTATCTTCAAATCATCCATCTTAGCTTCCACACCCTTTATCTTAGATTCCACGCCATTTATCTTATCTTCTGTTAGCTTTTGTGAGAGTGACATTTGTTGCACTTGTTCTTGTAATTTTGATATATCATGTAGCATTTCTTCCTCTTCTTCATGAGTCATGCTAGAGCTTTCAGGTTGCTTACTAGGTGTTTGCATTTTCTTTCCTCGGGGCATCAGTTACCGATAGTAATGCTCTACTATGCCCTTTGAATTCCTTCAAAATAAATTTTCAAACCAATCTTAAGAAGAAATTTAAAAGAATCTACACACCCTTTTTCACTTTGTAGGAGCTTGATATTGCCTCTGATGTATCTCTGTACTTTCAGATCATCCAGTTCTGAAATTTTGACCGATAGTGGCCCTCTATGTCCTCTTTCCAATGCCACCAGTCTGATCCAAATTGGATTCTCCAAGGAAGAGTTACGCGAAATCTCCCACAGTGACCTGATTATAGACTAGTTCAGTAGAGCGAACTTGTACGACGTGCCACGAGTCACTGTTTCGACCTTTGGCTATGAAAAATACATACAAGAAACTACAGTCCGTCCTCTTTTTGTACCTTCCTACGAAATTTCAATCTGATGCTCAGAGAGAAAGTTATGACGATTTTCCCCAGGTCACCTGTTTGGGATGTAATTCAGAAGTCTGCAAAAAGACAAACTTCCTCAAATCATATCTCCGCAAATATAGCGCGAAAAGCTCTGAAATTCGGACCCAAGGTTCAGCGCAATTTTTCTCAAATGTGTTTTGTTTTTAACTTCTGAAACGTCACAGAAAAAAAGTTATAGCGAAAATGCCACGATGACCTATTTGGAGCAGCGAAACCCTAGAATCCAAAGCTCTGATACCAAATGTTATGAAACCAGCTCAAGAAAAGATAGATCAACGCCTTAGAATTCAGCCTCTTCGAGGGGGCAACCTCCTTTACATTACATAAATGAGCAATTCTTGGATGATTCAAATGACAAAACCTCCTTTCTATATATAGGAGTCTAAGGAGTCACAATATAACCCAGCCGACCTAACAAGAATAATATAAAGCCACGAAAATAACAATAAAGGGATTCTATGGGGCACAGTAATAACAATATGGGGATAATAGGGGCACAACAATATTAATAAGGGATGCAACTACAATAGTAATGGGGTAATCACTAGTATTATAGGGACCCAACACACGGTGATCTGCTTTTCTTCTGGTGAAGCCAAGTCCCCGTATAAATGTATCAAATTTCTGATACCACATCCTTGGTGACTGTTTTAACCCATACAGAGACTTCTTTAACTTGCATACTAGTTCTTTCTTACCCTTCACCGCAAAGCCTTCAGGTTGCTTCATGTAGATCTCCTCTTCCAAATCCCCATGAAGAAATGTTGTCTTGACATCCATCTGTTCTACCTCAAAATCAAAAAGCAGCAGTAACAGATAAAAGTAATCTAATAGAAGTTACCTTGGCAATAGGAGAAAAAATATCACCAAAATCAATTCCCGGCACCTGGGAATAACCTTTTGCTACCAACCGAGCTTTGCATTTCTCCACTTTTCCTTCTGCATTTGTCTTCTTTTTGAATACCCATTTGCTGCCAATGGGTTTCCTCCCAGCCGGCAACTCCACCAGATCCCAAGCCTCATTTTTGTGCAAAGGTGCCATTTCATCAACCATGGCCTCTTTCCAGAGTTTTCCATCCTTTGAATCCACTGCTTCCTTCACAGTTCTGGGATCATCATCAGTAATAGACAAAGCAAAATTTAAACAGAAAGCAGATGGACTATACCTCTCTGGTTGCCTTCTTTCTCAAACTGATCTTCTCACAGCTGGAGTTTGTGGCTCTTAATCTTTTGATTTCTCCTCTGTTGTAGAGTCAGATTCTCCTCCTTTAGCTTAAACTCTATCTTTTCAGGTTTCTTTGGTTGGACTTCGTGTTTAATAACATCTTTCACCTCTCTGAACACCACATCTCGACTATACACAACCTTCCTTGTTACTGGATTCCAATGTTTATAACCCTTGAAACCATCCTTATACCCAATAAGGATGCACATTTCAGATTTACTATCCAACTTGGTTCGTTTCTCCTTTGGAACATGTACATATGCATCACATCCAAATATCGTTAGATGTGAAAGAGAGGGTTTCTTACCACTCCATACCTCATGTGGAGTCTTATCCTCCAACGCTGATGAAGGTGACCTGTTGACGAGGTAACATGCAGTATCCACTGCCTCTGCCCAGAATTCCTGTCCTAACCCAACACCACTGAGCATGCTTCTTGCCCTTTCCATCAACGTCTTGTTCATTCTTTCTGCAACTCCATTTTGCTGAGGTGTATATGGAGTAGTCTTCTATCATGTTATACCACACTTCTTGCAGAATTCTTCAAATTCCTTATTGCAAAACTCTCCACCATTATTTGTCCTCAACACCTTTATCTTCTTCTCTATTTGGTTTTCCACTAGAGCCTTAAATTCTTTAAACCTGTCAAAGACTTCATATTTCTTCTTAAGGAAATATATCCATGTACTCCTTGAGAAGTCATCTATAAATGATACATAGTACACAGACTTACCCAGTGATGGAACCTTCACAGGTCCAAACACATCACTGTGCACAAGCTCTAATATATGTTTCACCCTCTTACCACTAGAGGGGAAATTCACCCGATTCTACATCCCATATACACAATTTTCACAGAAATCAAAATTCAGAGAGCTATTACTCATACCTTTACCATACCTTTACCATGAAGTATTCAAAGGCCCTTCTCTCCAATATGTCTAAGCCTTTGATGCCACAGCATGGTCTTCTCTCCAGAGACCACTAGATTTTTTACTCCACTTTCAGGAACCATAGAACTATTGCACCCATCAATAACAGTGCTACCTTGTAGCTTGTACAGAGTTCCAATCCAAACTCCTCGCATCAATACCAGTGCTCCCAAACCATTTTGTAGGTATCCTTCTCGAACATTGTTTTTACACCTGCATCATCCAACTTACTAACAGAAATCATATCTCTGGCTAATGCAGGAATATGCAGAACACCCGGAAGTGTTCTAACCCTTCCACCTTGCAGCTTCAACTTTACTTTTCCATGACCAATGATTCTAGCCTTCCTATCATCCCCCAAGAAGACATCACCACCATCATATTTCTCATACTCACAGAACCACTCTCTATGGGGAGTGAAGTGAACGGATGCACCTGATTCAATCAACCATGCCTCATGATCTACATGTGTACTTGAAGAATCCAAGTACACATCCCCACCTTCATCTGAGGTGGTTTTTGCCTCTACAGAAGGAGCCTTATAAGATCCCTTTCCTTTGTCAGGAGCTTTAAATTTACAGTTCCTTTTGAAGTGGCCTTCCTTTCCGCATTTCCAACACACCACCTTTACACGTTTTCCTGGAGATTTAGATCTCCCTCTAGATTTAGATCTCCCACTCGATGACTTATTTTTGTTTCTGTTCTAGGGCCGTACTCATACAGACAAGGCATCACCATTTTGGCTCTCCATATTTTTCCGTCTCATCTCCTCTGTTAGCAAGGCTGAGACTATTCCATCAAACTACAAGGCAGTTGCATTGCTACCTATTGCAATAACCAGAATATCCCATGAATCTGGTAGAGAACACAACAAACTGATGCACATATCTTCATCTGAAATTTTAATATCAACAGATGCTAACTAACTTACCACAGTATTAAATGCATTCAGATGCTCTGTCACCGAATCTCCATCTTTCATCCTCGGGTTATACAACTTTTTTCGCAGGAACAGTTTATTCACCAAAGACTTAGATTGGTACGAAGTACCTAACTTGTCCCACAAACCCTTTGCCGTAGCTTCCCCTGACATTCAGCAATACTGAATCTGAGACACACAATCGTATTGTGCTCTTTGCCTTCCAATCCAACTTCTTCCATTCTTCATCGGACACTCCCATTGGTTTAGTACCTGGATCTACCGCGATCCACTGATCTTTATCCACCAACAGATCCTCCATCTTGAGTTTCCACAACTCAAAACTCTAACCATTAAATTTCTCGATCTCTATCTTTCCACTTCTCGCCATCTTCTTTCACCACCAAAATAAATCTCGCAGATCTCCCACTGAATAGGGTCTACCACAGGCCCGAGCGAAACCCCTCAGCAACAAAGGCATCCCCTTGAAGCCAAATCTTCTCTGATACCAAATGTAGGTTTTAACCCCGTACAGAAATTACCTGCATACGAATTCTAAAACATAGAAAATAAACAATGTGCGAGCATAACACATAAAACACATATACATAGAGATTTTCCCCTGGATCCCAAAACTGAGACTACCATCTTGATTTTTCATTATGTTCCTTTCAATCTTACAATACATATTTATACATGCCGAAGCATCCAATACCATGGACCGAAAACCATTGCGTCCAAACAAACATGTGCGAAAATCATGCACAAAACCATAGGTGGGTCCACCCAACCTAACATAGGTTCCAAAACCAAAATTTTCTGGGGCGCTGTCCCGAACCCCATAAAGTGGGGTTATGGGTGCCCCTCAAACCCCCTGTGACCTCTCCCCCCTCTAACCCCCGGTTAACTACGTGGGCTAGTTGTCCTGTCTGCGCGCAATGTCCTTGTCGCGCAGCTCCCATACAGACTCTTTTAAAGTCTCACACTCTCTTTCAATTGCTTGGAGCGCTGAGACTGTGCTTCCTACAAATATTTAGGTGATCGCACCATCGGTGCGAGGTTTCAAGTCACCTTACAACCCGGTCCATGGGCCTTCCTTACTTACCCTCGCGCCAGTCAGCACCTCGCATTCTTCCTTATGTGGTGCACTTCCCTGGTTACTTTGTCTGATAAGGTGCGCTTGTGCCATGGTAACAGAGCCACAAATTCTTGGCGACAATCTTCTAATGTGGTGGTATGGCTGCCCATATCTTGTCGTGTCCTTCTATTGACACGACCTGTTTACGCGATTTCGGTTTCCAGTTTTTTGATTTCCCCGTCCATTAACATTCTTTTCTGCTTCAGTCGTACTCAATCTTCTTTTAGTTCATGAAGCTCAAGGTTCCCTCGCTGAATGGCTTCTTGAATCTGCATATGTTCGTCCTCGCACGGCTGCATAATCCCTTCATTATGGTCCTCGCGTGTTTTCCCCATTATGGGAGTTGTTGTATGGGGATTCTTCTCTAAAGCTATGGCCTCAACTCTCCTCGTCGTCTTCAGAATCATTCCTGCGCTCAGGTTCTTGTGCATCCCATCGAACCGCTGGTACGCGCAAGTCCCAATCAGTTCATCCCGCCTGGTAAACCCTATTCAGGATTCTGCATACCTTCTGGAATGCTTCTACATGGAACCTCTATGGGGCGCATCGCTTTTCCTACTACTACGTCTGGTTCTGATTTTCGATCCTTAGTCTGGGATGTGCTTGCACAGCACACGTCTGCACCCATTGACACAGGTGGGTGCGCAAGCTGCTTCGTCCTGGCTTCCTAGCTCTCGTTCGACACTAGGGGCTTCCAAACCATAAGCGCATCCGTCTTCTACATTCGCACCAGTTTACCATGGTCTTCTAATGTGTACTCCACCATCGTGAGGGTGTTTCACGCAGTGTCCATTCTAGCGCACCGTATCGTTGTTGTTCCGGTACTGCGCCTTCAAATTTGTCCAAGAATTCATCCACCGTCGTCACCCCATCATAGGTTGGCAGTTCCCTTGCCTATGCGATCACGCAACGCAATGATCTAACCATCATGTTGCAATTCAGAGTTGTCACTTCGTGCAACTGGTTCTGCCAACATTCTACTTCTTCATCTGAATATGAAGTGCAAGAGCTATTGCGCTCCCACGATATTATCCCATTTGCAGTCAGGTCCACCCGCTCCTGGTCTCACGTAGTTATCTTGTAAATATAATCCAGCTCATCATCACTTTCATCATTGCGCACAAGTTCGGTGAAGTGCACTCCTTCGGCTAGATCTAGTGGAACTACTACGCGTAGGGACTTTTTCTCGAATATCATCTTCCGCTTCTTTAGGTTGATGACTCCATTCATTGTTGGGTTGTGCTATATTCTTTCCATGACTAACCTATGTAGTGAACTGGGGGGTTAGAGGGGGGGCGGAGCCCCCCCTTTGTTGCACCGATTGTGCAACGGGGGGGTCACAGGGGGGGCGGCAGCCCCCCTTGTCCGAGGGGTTTGAGGGGGGCGGGTAGCCCCCCGCCCCGAGAAAAAAAAAATTGGACCCTATCTTAGGTTGGGAAAACCTACCTATGGTTTTCATTGCATGGTTTTGGATGTGATGGTTTTCAGTCCATGGTATTGGATGCTTCGACATGTATAAATATGTATTGTAACATTGAAAGGAATATAATGAAAAATCAAGTTGGTAGTCCTAGTTTTGGGATCCAGGGGAAAATCTCTGTATATATGTGTTTTATGTGTTATGCTCTCGCATTGTTTATTTTCTGTGTTTTTAGAATCCGTATGCAGGTAATTTTTGTACGAGGTTAAAACCTACATTTGGTATCGGAGTTGTTTTGGCTTCAAGGGGATGCCTTTGTTATTGAGGGGTTTCGCTCGGGCTTGTGGTAGACCCTATTCAGTGGGAGATCTGCGAGATCGATTCTGGTGGTGAAAGAAGATGGAGAGCAATGGAAAGATAGAGATCAAGAAATTTAATGGTCAGAGTTTTGAGTTGTGGAAACTCAAGATGGAGGATCTATTGGTGGATAAAGATCAGTGGATCACAGTAGATCTGGGTACTAAACCAACTGGAGTGCTCGATGAAGAATGGAATAAGTTGGATCGGAAGGCAAAAAACACAATACGATTGTGTGTCTCAGATTTAGTATTGCTAAATGTATCAGGGGAACCTACGGCGAAGGCTCTGTGGGACAAGTTAGGGAATTTGTACCAATCTAAGTCTCTGGAGAATAAATTGTTCTTGCGGAAAAAGCTGTATAACCTGAGGATGAAAGATGGATACTCAGTGACAGAGCATCTGAACGCATTTAATACTGTGGTAAGTCAGTTAGCATCTGATGATATTAAAATTTCAGATGAAGATAAGTGCATCAGTTTGTTGTGTTCTCTACCAGATTCATGGGATAGTCCAATTATTGCAATAGGTAGCAATGCAACTACCTTGCATTTTGATGAAATAGTCTCATCCTTGCTGATGGACGAGATGAGACGGAAAAATATGGAGAGCTAGAATGGTGATGCCTTGTCTGTGCGAGGACGGTCCCAGAACAGAAACAAAAATAAGTCATAGAGTGGGAGATCTAAATCTAGAGGGAGATCTAAATCTCCAGGAAAACTTGTAAAGGTGGTGTGCTGGAAATGCAGAAAGGAAGGGCACTTCAAAAGGGACTGTAAATATAAAGCTCCTGATAAAGGAAAGGGATCTGATGATGCTCCTTATGTAGAGGCGAAAACCACCTTAGATGAAGGTGGGGATGTGTACTTGGCTTCTTCAAGTACACATGTAGATCATGAGGCATGGTTGATTGACTCAGGTGCATCCTTTCACTTCACTCCCCATAGAGAGTGGTTCTGCAAGTATGAGAAATACGATGGTGGTGATGTCTTCTTGGGGGATGATAGGAAGGCTAGAATCGTTGGTCACAGAAAAGTAAAGTTGAAGTTGCAAGGTGGAAGGGTTAGAACACTTCCGAGTGTTCTGCATATTCCTGCATTGGCCAGAAATCTGATTTTTGTAAGCAAGTTGGATGATGCATGTGTAAAAATAGTGTTCAATAAGGATACCTGAAAGATGGTTTAGGGAGCGAGGAGTTCGGATTGGAACTCTGTACAAGCTGAAAGGTAGCACTGTTGTTGATGGGTGCAACAGTTCTGTGGTTCCTGAAAGTGGAGAAGAAAATCTAGTGGTCTCCAGAGAGAAGACCATGTTATGGCATCAAAGGCTTGGAAATATTGGAGAGAAGGGCCTTCAAATACTTCATGATAAAGGTATGGTAGAAGGTATGAGTAATAGCTCTCTGGACTTTGATTTCTGTGAAAATTGTGTATATGGGAAGCAGAATCAAGTGAGTTTCCCCTCTAGTGGTAAGAGGGCGAAACAGATATTAGAGCTTGTGCACAGTGATGTGTTTGGATGTGTGAAGGTTCCATCACTAGGTAAGTCTGTGTACTATGTATCATTTATAGATGACTTCTCAAGGAATACATGGATATATTTCCTTAAGAAGAAATCTGAAGTCTTTGACAGGTTTAAAGAATTTAAGGCTCTGGTGGAAAACTAGACAGAGAAGAAGATAAAGGTGTTGAGAACAGATAATGATGGAGAGTTTTGCGGTAAGGAATTTGAAGAATTCTGTAAGAAGTGTGGTATAGCACGGCAGAAGACTACTCCATATACACCTCATTACAATGGAGTTGCAGAAAGAATGAACAAGACGTTGATGTAAAGGGTAAGAAGCATGCTCAGTGGTGCCGGGTTAGGCTAGGAATTATGGGCAGAGGCGGTGGAGACAGCATGTTACCTGGTCAACGGATCACCTTCATCAGCGTTGGAGGATAAGACTCCACAAGAGGTATGGACTGGTAAAAAACCCTCTCTTTCACATCTGAGGGTATTTGGATGTGATGCATATGTACATGTTCCAAAGGAGAAATGAACCAAGTTGGATAGTGAATCTGAAAAGTGCATCTTTATTGGGTATAAGGATGGTTTAAAGGGTTATAAGCTTTGGAACCCAACAACAAGGAAGTTTGTGTGCTAGGGTCCAACCCTAACCCCCTTATTTATGTAATAGGATCGAGTCATAGTTATAGTTAAGTAAAGAGTCAATAAAGCCCATATTAATAATTGTAAGTGGTTAACCTGCATTTAATGAAGGAACCACAATTAGTTGCAAATGGGCCATGGTATTAAATAGATGGTATTAATAAGAACCATGGTATTTCCCCATGGTATTGCATGTATGAATCCTATATAAAGGATAGAGACACCCCTCAAGGAGCATCGTGTCTTATTTTGTAATTGAGCTCAGCTCTATTGGAGGTGGCCCCCTCAAAGAGGCAAGTGAACATTGCTTTCTGAATAATAAAATACTTGTTGTTATTACTCATTGTTCTATGTTTTGGGTATATTTATATGCATATTTGGTATTTTGGAATCGTCTTGCAGGTTAAGAGCATAACAAGTGGTATCAGAGTGCTTTCCAGGGCCGGTGGGATCTCCAATTTTTAGCAAAAAAAAAATTGGCTAGAGACGTGTTCCGGTGTCTTTAAACCACGGGATCTGTCATTGAGCACATAAACCTGTGGATTTGGGGAGGCATGCGCGCAGGAAATACAAGAGGTGGTCACGCTTGTTGGACTCCCTTATAACCCTTGTGGGTACCCCTTCGAGTAGTGGCGCATTAGACATAACCGCGCACGGACTATCTTCCAAGTACCCTCTGGGTATATCGGAAGCCCCCTAGCTCCCTTGAAACCTCGCCATAGGTAAACCGTCGATCGTCTTGCTGCTACAGTACACCAAGAACAACACTTGGGGAGATTACTTGTGCGTATGATAGGGTATTTGGGTTGTATGGCTAAGGGTACGGTTGATCCTCCTTGGTTAGTGCCCTAAAAGATTGGGTCAAGTACTATTGTCATACCCTTATGTATATTGCAATCTATAGCACTTGACACTCCTAGAGACCATAGTTCCCTTCTCTATCTCTGGATCATTCATCATCTTTGCCATATCAGATCTCGCAAGTGGGGTTTTGTTGCAGTAGCAGCAATCAGTTCCGATGTTCAGATCTATCAGATCAGCCATTCAGATCTATAAGATCCATCTAATCCACCATCCAGATCGAGCAGTTTAGGCTCTATAGCCATAGCAAAAATCAAATATGTCATTCAGATCTCACTAATTGTGTGGGTTCCTATACCTGGGCGTGATTTTTGCAGGACTCTGGGCAGCATTGAATTTTCTAGGATTCGGCTACTGCAGTATTCCTAAGCAAGGAGTAAAACTCCGTTCGGAGTAAAAAATAAACATAAAAAATAAAAAAAATAAAAAATAAAAAAGATAAAAATAAAGTCTGAGACCCCCCGGGACGCTTATTGGAGACTTAGCCCATAAGAATCAGGTCGACTAGCTGAGCAAAGTGGTACCATTCAATTGTTAGTGCCAAAAATTTCAGGCAGTCCCAAATTTCAAGTACATCAGATCGGTGCATGGTACAAACTAGAGCTCAAGCTATGGCCAATGAGAGGATTGAAAACCTTGAATCACAATTGAAAGATGTACTGTTGCAGCTAAAGAACTTAAATGAAACACTCTCAAAGGGAAAGATGGAGGAACGTGCGGAGGCATATATTGGCAATGAAAACATTGAGGGCGAGTCTAGCTAGTCTCTTCACCTCTTTAGCACCCACCAACAATCCCAGCCGCGACCACCCAAGATGGACATGTATAAATTTGATGGCTCTCACCCAGCCACATGGATAGCACAAATGGAGCAATATTTCACACTGACTCACATCATGGATGATGCGACTCAGCTTAGTGTGGGTAGCATGTACTTGGACAATGAAAGATGGCAATGGTCGCAATGGCATCAATGTTGCTATGGAAGGCCCTTGACTTGGTAGACATTCAAAAAAGCTCTTACGAATCGCTTTGACCATGAATCTAATTTTTTGGGTCGTCTCACTAAGCTTTGACAGACAAGAATAGTGAACGAATATATTACAGTCTTTGAAGCCTTATCTTTCCGCACAGGAGGTCTACACGATGAGTTCTACATGGAATGTTTTGTCAGTGGTCTCAAAGAAGCCATACAAGCCCACGTCCAACTGCAACACCCTATCTCATGGCTGCATGCTTGTAGGATAGCTCATGAAGTAGAACGTTTGTTAGCGGCCCAGTACAATCGCCCAAATTTCATAGCCAAGGGTCGCCCCACACAAGCTCAAAGCACTACCCAAACACTCAAGGTTCAAAAGGTGTCACCAGCAGAAATGGCGGAAAGAAGAAAGTAAGGATTGTGTTACTACTTTGATGATAAATACTCCCCCGGGAATAAATGCAAGGAGCCCAAATTCTTTCAAATTGATGCTACTGATCACAGTTCATCGGAGGAAGCCCCACCACTTGAGGAACCAGAGGAGGAAGAAGAGGACAACCAGCAGGACAATGTACCTGAAGAACCAGTTATCTCACTACATGCTTTGGTAGGGATTTCTTCTCCCCAAACTCTCAAAATCAGAGATTTTATTAAGCATCGCCCAGTAGTAGTCTTGATTGATAGTGGCAGTACACATAACTTTATCCATCAAAGAGTCGCGGAAGCAGTGCATTGTTTTGTCCGGGCAGTTTCTAACTTCCAGGTCCAAATTGCTGATGGGGGGACAACGAAATGTGAAGGCCGTTGTGAAAATGTCAAACTTCAAATGGGGGATTATCAGTTAAAGACCCGCATGTTTTCCATACACATGGGAGGGTGCAACAATGTCCTAGGTGTTGAATGCCTTCGCACACTTGGCCCAATCACAATGGATTTCCAAGAGTTATATATGAGCTTTAAGAATAAAAACCACACACATACCCTCCGCAGACTCCAGGCGGGAGCTTCCTCTATCATCAGCTCGCATCGGATGGAAAAATTGTTAAAAAAGGGCCACCATGGAGTTATAGCCCAATTTAAAGCCATCCAGGCCTTCGAACCCAATTCTCTTCATATTCATCCCGAGATGCAACAGATCTTAAACAACCATCTGCCAGTCTTTGGCAAGCTTCATGAGCTTCCACCCTCGAGAGGGGAACATGATCATAGCATTACTTTGGTCCCAGGGGCCCAACCACCAAATGTACACCCATATATAAATTTGTTCGCCCAAAAGAATGAAATAGAAAAAATCATCAAGGAACTCTTGGAAGCAGGCATCATTTGTCCCAGCATTAGTCCTTTCATGGTGCTCAAGAAATATGGGGAATGGCGTATGTGTCCAGACTTCAGGGCCCTCAATAGGTTGACGGTCAAAGATAAATTTCCCATCCCGATTGTCAATGATTTGCTAGATGAACTAAATGGGGCTCAATTCTTTACTAAGCTCAACCTTCGCTTGGGCTATCACCAAATTCGCATGAAAGAAGTAGACATTCCAAGGACTGCTTTCCAAACTCATGAAGGCCATTATGAGTTCTTGGTCATGCCATTTGGTCTTTATAATGCCCCATCCACTTTTCAGAGCCTTATGAACCACCTGCTCAAACCATATCTCAGAAAATTGGTCCTTGTTTTCTTTGATGACATCCTCATCTACAGTCGCACCTGGGCCGCACATCTTCAACATGTAGATCTGATCTTGCAGCTGCTCCACAAGCATAAATTATTTGTCAAGATGTCCAAGTGCTCTTTTAGCATGGAAGAAGTTGAGTATTTGGGCCACATTGTGGGGCGTGAAGGTGTCAGGGTGGACCCCAAAAAGATCCAGGCAATACAGGATTGGCCTCAACCAAAGACCTTAAAGAGCTTGAGAGGATTTTTGGGTCTCCCAGGCTACTATTGCAAATTTGTCCGCAATTATGGTCGCATTGTTAGGCCCCTCACTCAACTCCTCAAGAAAAATTCATTCCTCTAGAATGATGAAGCACAACAGGCCTTTATAGCTCTCAAACATGCCATGTGTTCCACTCCAGTCTTAGCACTACCCGAATTCACCAAATATTTTGTGATTGAATGTGATGCTTCGGTACGGTGTTAAGGGAGAATGTCCCCTAGGGTCTTGGGTTAATACCCTAGCAGAGCGGGGGTTATCTATACAGAAAAAAAAAAAAAAAGAGAGAGAAGAAGAAGAAGTATTCCGCACAGCCATGATGCTAATATAAACAAACTACGCAAAGAGAGGTGCACCTGGGGGTCCTTCGTTTGGTAAGATCCCGTTAGGTCCAAACCCTCTTGGAATTCCTTTTGCTCCTTCAACCTGCAAAACAATCAAATCAAGAAAGCACAACAGTATATGGACTAAACATCATAAAGAAATCAACATCATATCATATTCAAAGTTAGTTATGTAATTGAAATAATCATTCATTTGTAAATCATAACATTGATATCATAAACATGAAGAATATTCATATCAGGAATAAGACAAGTGTTTCTTTTATTATAGATAACTAAAGTACAAAAAGGAATGATTTCACCTGAGTCTTCCTTTCGCAGGCTCCAAGCAGAACCGTCCTCCGGATTCGTTCAATCTCAAGCCTTAAACAAGCTCCTTCCATAACTCACTCAAGGATATCACAACAAATGGAGAGACATCATAACTCAAGGAAACAAGGGTTTCCTGTAATGGGGGAAGTGCTGGAAGCACAGGGATCTTCAGACCTAATGTGGGATAATCTTAACAGAGTGATTTTTCTCTCTATTCTCTCCTCCCTTAGGCCTTCCCATTGAAGCCTTTTTATACTTCTCCCAAAGTAGTTTTTCAGTTGGTAATTCATTGGGAACAGTTGGGCCACGGGCACTAATAGGTAATCAGCAGGTAAAAGTCGCGATCTCCGTCCAAAATTAAGGAGATTTAATTTTTTTTAAGTGTTTTAAGACATATACGCGGGTTGGGTATACACAGACCCACATACACACGCGTTTAGCTCAGGGAAATGTCACGTATAGGGAGTAAAAGACTGTTTTTTAAGTATTTGGACCAGGTCTGAAAGGAGGGGTTGCCCTAGGCCATAAGTGCAGCATCACAAACATCAAGAGTGAGATTTGGAGCTATAACATACGGGTATTGGGACGGTCTTAATGTAGGAAGGTCGACCCTTGGCCTTCACGAGCCAACAACTAAGTGGGAAGAATCTGGGACAATCTACCTATGAGAAGGAAATGATGGCCATCTTACATGCAGTAGATACCTGGCGACCATACTTATTGGGGTGACGTTTCCAAATCCGCACAGACCATCAAAGCCTTAAATATTTTTTGGAGCAACGCCTATCCTCGCCACAACAAAATAAATGGCTCGCCAAAATCTTGGGATATGATTATGAGATAATTTACAAGAAAGGGCGCGACAATATTGTAGAAAATGCATTATCCCGCCAATTTGAGGAGGAAAGTACCCTGCTCGCAATTTCCCTTCCCATTCTAGAATGGATTGAAGAGGCTCGCAAGGAATGGTTTTCACATCCCTAGCTCTCCCAACTCATTAATCAATTGC
The DNA here is from genome assembly GCA_031772625.1 of Pinus tabuliformis. Taxonomy (NCBI): domain Eukaryota; kingdom Viridiplantae; phylum Streptophyta; class Pinopsida; order Pinales; family Pinaceae; genus Pinus; species Pinus tabuliformis. The sequence continues at coordinate 1,705,112,472 of CM062819.1, forward strand.
AGGCAGATCCAGATTCCACAGCGGGCTACTCGTGGCAGGATGAGATTCTTCACTACAAGGACAGAGTAGTAATATCACCAACATCCACCCTCAAAAGCTGCATTTTGGCGGAGTTGCACTCATCTCCCACTGCAGGACATTCAGGCTTTCAGAAGACGTATGCTCGCACTCGAAGATCATTTTTTTGGACAAGCATGAAAAAGGAAATTCTTACTTTTGTAGCTGAATGCGATGTTTGTCAGCGCCATAAAGGAGAAACAGTCAAATCCCCAGGCACATTACAGCCATTGCCCATCCCGGCCTCAATCTAGACAGAGGTTTCTATGGATTTCATCACAGGTCTTCCAAATTCAAGAAACAAGTCAGTCATCATGGTGGTTGTGGATAGACTTTCTAAGTATGCTCATTTTTGCGCCCTACCCCACCCTTTTACACCGAATTCGGTCGCTCAATCTTTCATGGATCAGATCTTCAAATTCCATGGCATGCCCACTTCCATTGTGCCTAATCGTGACCCAATCTTCACCGGTAACTTTTGGCAGGTACTCTTCCGGCTACAAGGTACCCAACTACAACTCAGTACCTCCTATCATCCACAAACTAATGGTCAAACTGAAGCAGTCAACAAATGTCTGGAGACCTACCTTAGGTGTTTCACTTCAGAAAAGCAACATCTCTGGGTACAGTGGTTACCTCTAGCCGAATGGTGGTATAACACCAACTATCATGCCACCACCAAAATGACTCCATATGAAGCAGTTTATGGTCAACTCCCTCCTTCCCCTACATCTTATATCACGGGATGCTCGAAGGTACAAGCAGTGGATCAACTCCTACAGAACCGCACAACCATGCTGGCCCACCTTAGAGAGAATCTTCATCAAGCCCAAAACCGCATGAAGCAACAGGCAGATCAACATTGCTCAGAATGCCAATTTCAAGAAGGGGATCAGGTATTTTTGAGGCTGCAACCATATAAGCAAACATCACTCAAAGACAAGGGTTGTCAGAAATTATCTCCAAAATTCTACGGACCGTATCAAGTACTTCAGTGCATTGGAGAAGTCGCCTACAAGCTAGCTTTGCCACCCACTGCAAAAATAAATCCAGTCTTCCATGTCTCATGACTCAAGAAATTTATTGGGAACCATTACAGAATTCAAACCAATCTACCTGAAGTGGATGAAGAAGGGTCAATCTGGCTCCAACCTGAACAGGTTCTTGACACACGAGAATGGCAAATACGTGGCCGCACGGTCAAGGAAGTCTGTGTCAAGTGGAAATACACCTCTCCAGAAGATGCAGCCTGGGAACCAGCTACTATCCTTCAACAGTTTCCGCAACTTCAGCCTTGAGGACAAGGCTATTCTTATGGGGGAGGGCATGTTAGGGTCCAACCCTACCCCCCTTATTTATGTAATAGGATCGAGTCATAGTTATAGTTAAGTAAAGAGTCAATAAAGCCCATATTAATAATTGTAAGTGGTTAACCCGCATTTAATGAAGGGACCACAGTTAGTTGCAAATGGGCAATGGTATTAGATAGATGGTATTAATAAGAACCATGGTATTGCCCCATGGTATTGCATGTATGAATCCTATATAAAGGATAGAAACTCCCCTCGAGGAGCATCGTGTCTTATTTTGTAATTGAGCTCAGCTTTATTGGAGGTTTCCCCCTCGAAGAGGCAAGTGAACATTGCTTTGAATAATAAAATACTTGCTGTTATTACTCATTGTTCTATGTTCTAGGTATATTTCTTCGCATATTTGGTATTCTGGTATCGTCTTGCAGGTTAAGAGCATAACATTGTGTACAACCGAGGTGTGGTGTTCAGAGAGGTGAAAGATGTTATTAAACATGAAGTCCAATGAAAGGAACCTGAGAATATAGAGTTTGAGCTAAAGGAGGAAGAATCACACTCTACAGCAGAGGAGGAATCAGAAGATGAAGAGCCACAAACTCCGGGTGTAAGAAGATCAGTTCAAGAAAGAAGGCAACCAAAAAGTTATAGTCCATCTGTTTTCAGTTCAAATTTTGCTTTATCTATTACTGATGATGATCCCAGAACTGTGAAGGAAGCAGTAGATTCAAAGGATGGAAAACTCTGGAAAGAGTCCATGGTTGATGAAATGGCATCTTTGCACAAAAATGAGGCTTGGGATCTGGTGGAGTTGCCGGTTGGAAGGAAACCCATTGGCAGCAAATGGGTGTTCAAGAAGAAGACAAATGTAGAAGGAAAGGTGGAGAAATACAAAGCTCGGTTGGTAGAAAAAGGTTATTCCCAGGTGTTGGGAATTGATTTTGGTGATATTTTTTCTCCTGTTGCCAAGGTAACTTCTATTAGGTTACTTTTATCTGTTGATGCTGCTTTTGATTTTGAGGTAGAACAGATGGATGTGAAGACAACATTTCTTCACAAGGATCTAGAAGAGGAGATCTACATGAAGCAACCTGAAGCCTTTGCGGTGAAGGGTAAGAAAGAACTGGTATGCAAGTTAAAGAAGTCTCTCTATGGGTTAAAACAGTCACCAAGGATGTGGTATAAAAAAAATTATACATTTATACGGGGACTTGGATTCACCAGAAGCAAAGAAAATCATTGTGTGTATTTTAAATTAATTGGTGACCGTGTTATTTATACGGTCTTGTATGAGTATGATATGTTGTTAGTTGGAAATGACAAAGAAATTATCCAGGATTTGAAGACCCAATTGTCCTCCAAATTCAACATGAAAGATCTTGGTGCTACAAACTATATTTTGGGCATGGAAATTAAAAGAGATCGGGAAAAGAGGAAGCTCTGGTTAAACAAGAGGAAGTATTTCGAGACAATATTGTAGAGGTTTAATATGCAAGATAGTAAACCGTTGAAGGTTCCTATTCCTGTAGGTGTAAAGTTATCTGTTGAATAGTGTCCCAAGACACAAGAAGAGGAAGAGGATATGTCCCGTGTTCCATATGCAAGTGCAGTCGGTAGCCTGATGTATGCAATGGTCTGTACTAGACCAGACATTGCACATGCAGTGGGAGTATTGAGCAGGTTTATGTCAAAACCAGGTAAGGAGCACTGGACAACAGTGAAGCGGGTTTTCAGGTATTTGCGTGGCACTAGTGATTATGGTTTGTGCTACCAAGGAAGACCAGGATTGGACAGAGTGTTGGATATTCGTGGCTTTTTTGATGCAGACTGGGCTAGAGATCTGGATCAAAGAAGATCTACAAGTGGGTATGTGTTTAACCTATTTGGAGGTGCAGTCAGTTGGATGAGTAAGAAACAATCTGTAGTGGCACTATCAACTATAGAGGCAGAATACATGGTAGCCACTCATGCAAGAAAGGAAGAAGTTTGGTTGCAGAGATTGTGTTCAAGTATGGGGTTAATACAGGGAGCTATAAGGATAGATTGTGACAGCCAAAGTGCAATTTTCTTGGCAAAGAACCCTGCTTATCATTCAAATACAAAGCACATTGATGTTCAGTATCACTTTGTGAGGGATATGATAGAAGACAAAAAGGTGTTGCTCATAAAGGTGGACACTTTGAATAATACTGCAGATGCATTGACAAAATCTATGAGCTCTAAGAAGTTCTCCTGGTGTAGAAAACAATGGGCATTTTAGGGGTGGAAAAATGACTAAACTCTCCTGTGGCCCCCCTGTGAAAAGAAAACAACAAGTGGGAGAATGTTGGGTTGTGTTATATTCTTTCCACGAATAACCTATGTAGTGAACCGGGGGGTTAGAGGGGGGGCGAAGCCCCCCCTTCGTTGCGCCGATTGTGTAGTGGGGGGTCACGGGGGGGCAGCATCCCCCTGTCCAGGGGGTTTGAGGGGGGTGGGTAGCCCCCCTCTACGGGGTCCAGGGCAGCACCCAAGGAAAAAAAAATTGGACCCTATATTAGGTTGGGCCAACCTACCTATGGTTTTCGTCCATGTTTTTGGACGCGATGGTTTTCGGTCCACGGTATTGGATGCTTCAGCATGTATAAATATGTATTGTAACCTTGAAAGGAATATAATAAAAAATCAAGCTAGTTGTCCCAGTTTTGGGATCCAGGGGAAAATCTCTGTGTATATGTGTTTTATGTGTTATGCTCTCACATTGTTTATTTTTTGTGTTTTTAGAATTCATATGCAGGTAATTTCTGTACGGGGTTAAAACCTACATTCATATCGGTGGCCCAGTCTATTCCTTGTAATGCAGGATAAGGATTGTTGTCATCGACAATCTCTATTACTTCAAAGTTCGTCTGTGTGCTCGCGCCTTCGATATTTACTATTACCCCTTGCAACCTCCCCATGGGAAAAATCTTCTATTGGTTCGCCATTCGCAATTGAATAGGGGACCACTGTAACACGGGCCTACCCATGCATTCCCATGTTTGCTTCGGTAACACATTTGTGTCCGATCCCAGATCTAGGATGACCTGATCCATTTCATACTCACCAATATGCGCAATCAACCTCATCTCCCTTCCAGTGTGCAATGTATGCTTCCCCAATTTCTGAACTACGTGCAGTTCCCCTCACCCTGCGCACCTTGTGATCAATTCCTATAGTCCCTTAACTGCCTTATTGTCACGCAGCAGTTTCATTCATGTCTCTAGAAAGGTAGTAAGCATAGAAGGATCCATCCCTAGCTCTGGTTGATCCTTACTACCTAAAGTAGAGGTCTCCGCGAAGATCTTCTTAGCTTCCATGAATGTCTCCTTTGCGTGTTTTAGGTCAAACTCAGGTTCCTTTGTAGGAGCCTTGCGAAACCATGTATCTTTCTCGGGCTGCTTCCCCTTATCCTCCCCTGTGATCACACTGCTTCTGAGCATCATGTTCAAATTTGGGTCCTCTTCACGCGGTTCAGACCTCATCATTTGGATATTCTGAGTCAGAGGAGGCTGGAGTACCCCTTTCTCGCGCATCTGTACGATCAACATAGGACAATCTACTACCTCATGATCGAACTGAGCACAGTATGAACAAGATATTCTCGTTGGGTTGGAACAATCACCGGCGTAGTGCCCTAGTCCTCCGCAATTGTAACAAATTAACTGTCTACGGCCCCTTTCTGGTCCCATTCCTCCTCGTCGTCAAACTCACCCCTGAAATCCAGCGCGTTATCCCTGCAGTTGGGTCGAGGTTTCGCATTTCTGTCAGCATTCTATAGGCTGGGGTCTGGTCCATCATTAACTTGTAGCTGCAATAAGTACGCTCGTCATGGCCTACTGACCTGTAGAAATTACAAAACAACTGTTGGGGAGTCTGTGTATACTTCTCCAACAAATGACAATTATCCGTTGTGTGTTTTCCTCCTATCTGACAAATCGCGCACCATAATGTGGGTGTCGCACTTGGCCCTGCCTATTCCTTCGGTCTCAACGGAACTGGCCCCCCTTCTGCCAAGTAGTTCATGCATATTGGACAGTGGTCTTTGTCATGGCCCTGGCCTTTGCATTTTACGCACTATATTTCCTTGCGCGCCTCTGGCCGCGATGCCCTATCTCGCTTCAAGCTTTGCAATTCCAAGCAGAGATTTTGTATTACGCATGGATTTGTTGAACTCCCAACCTCGGATCCTATATCGATGTCTCATGCAACCTCATCGCCATTTCCACTGCTTTGACCTAGGTAGAAAGTTTCTGTTGTGATAGCACCATACTCAAGTGCGGTGTTAGAGATGCCACAAACCATGCGTGATGTTGTGCATCCGTGAGCGTCATATTAGCCTCGCAGATCATACTCTTCACTCGCTTATCCAGATCCCAGGGGGTCTCTCTTGGAAGCATCGCGATCTCTTTAAACCTGATGATTGACTGTGTCTCTGATTTCGGACAGCTAAATTCTCTGTTCAACGCATTCTGGATCTCTGCTATTCCTGCATTTGGGTGATCATTAGAGTGCTTGATATACCATGTTAACACACGATCCTACAGCGTGCTCACCAATGTAGCATTCTTAATGTTGTCATCCATGACCCCTTGCACTTCCACACTTCTCTTACCACGAACCAGAACTGGTCTGGATCCTCATTCCCTACTCCTCTGAATATGGGTAGCTTGATCGCGCTCGCCATGTTGAACTACAAGGTTGGTGGAGGTGGGGTGGGTGGAGATGGCGGTGAAGGAGGTGAAGTGGGTGTTGGCGTGGGCGGAGGTGGTAACTATGGAATGTGATGCCTTATCAAACTGACCGCACTTCACAGAGAGATCTGAGTGAGCTCTTCCTTGCTCTCTCGCGAAGGTGAAATTAAGGGACTATTTCCTAATTCCTCACTACCTTTGTAGATATTTCCGCTCCACGTTGTTCCAAACATTAATGTATTCGCATAACCAGCTTTTCACACAACAGCATCTTAATCCATGTATTCAAAGATTTGATGTACTTACCTCATGTTCCCTTGAGAAAACATTGTTCTACTTCGTTGTAGCTCATGGTCGTGTCTATCGCAAACTCACTGATAAATCCCCATATTATCCGGTCGAGCCAATGGTCCACAACTCGCGTGACCTTATCTTCTGATGCTTCTAGTCTATGCACTAATTCCAAAGTCCACACTATCGGTTGGTTGAGCTTACACCTTCCTTGGCTGTCAGATAACCTCACGGTCCACTCGTACAGTTCAGAAGAAAAAGATGCGAAGAAGATATCATGGATTTCTGTATACACGTAACAATCCAGCCACCTTTTCTCAGATACCTGTGGAGTTCTCTTTTCCTGTGTCGCGAACTCGTGAATCTTCTTGTCCAACCACTCTTCAATTTCCTTCTTTTTTGGGTTCCAGTGGCATGACATCAAACATGCCTTAAGTAGATCTCGGTCCCGGCAACGAAACCATTTTTTGGTTTGTTGGGGCCTGACCCAATTTTAGAAGTGATTTAGCCAAACAAATCCTGAAACTACTGGCCCTTTCGACAACAGTCGGCAGTGCACAGACTGAGGTCTCACCCGAGGTAGTATGGGAGGGTGCTGGAACCAGGTTTCTACACCCTAGGGATGTCTTGATGAAATCTAGGAAGTTTTTGAACCGAACCTGCGCGCTTGCGCTGCTCCCCACAACCGTTTTTCCTTCGCGGCTTATGCAACTGCTTCTGCGCAGCTCTGTAAAGATCCAGAAGAGGTTCTATCTAGATCCTTTATCCTTACTGTGCTATTATTATAGATCTTAACTTAATTGCGTGGGCCCAATATTCTCATTAATCATTCAACATTCATAACAAGTGCGCACAATCATAAAACTATAAAGATATGCACAAATATAACAGAAGCATAGACACACAATATTTCATAATCAAACTTATCTTTACTTATACTCAAGTTCAGTTACAGACCCGATTTCGCCCTGCGCACTCAGCTGCAGGGGTCCGCGCACACAGCTGCGGACTCTACTAGGCCTCCGCACAATCAGCGGCGGAGCCTCTATCTATCACTATGACCTAATACCTTCAGATCCACTTCTAACTTCTAATCATGCCTTCGTCTCTCTCTATTACTTGTCCAAAACCAAGACTAACTTTACACTTAGAGCCTCGCTCTATTTATACAATCCCATGGTCTGCGGACCATGGGTAAGCCGACACACTTTACATTAAATTACTTTATCTTAGGGCAGACAACCCTATACTCTTGTGCTCCGCGCCCGCATTTCGTGTGGTCTTTACATTACACTTGACCAAAATTTGGGCTTCAAGCCCAAAAACCATGCTATGGGGGGATCCGCTGCCCAACGCCAGATAACTGAATATTCTCTCATAAATAAATCATGCATGTCAGTTTAGAGAAAGACCCAGTTGAGATTAAAGTAAGGGACAATGTACTATTAGTTGGAGGAATTTTCCTATAAAGGAAACTCATCCATGCAGAAGGAATTATCTCCTTCAGGATTACGCAGTTATTTCAAAGGTCAATGTTGTGTGTGAGGTAAGAATCACACAGGTTGCAGCCGGAGGACCCAGGAGAAACTACGCAAGGAAATAGGAGGCTTGGAGGACTGAAGGAAGGCATATGTGGTGTCTATTCTGTCTATGAGGAGCAGTGAGGGATTTTACTGAGAGTTGGATAGCTTGTGAGCTAAAGCTTTGTGTAATCTTGAGATATTTCCACTTGTATGATAATACAAATAGCGGTTTTTTTAGCTGACGCTTTCCCCAGAGTATTCTTGTGTGTTTCATGTGTGATTGAATCTTCTTCTCTGTTATATGTGTTCTATTTGATCTTGCTCAAAATCGATTAAGCTTCAATAAGTTTGATAGTAGAAGTAGATCAAGTATTTTGCTTTAGTTACATTGCATTATCAGGTGATCTACAGTGAGAATTTCTACATGGTACCAGAGCTAGCTGATCTATAGAGAAATTTCTACATGGTATCAAAGCCAAGTTTATCAAAGCAAAGTTTATCGAAGTAGTGAACAGTATACAAAGAAGACAATTCGAAGTAAAAAAAATTGGGCCGCAAGTTTTCAGAGCAGATCTGAAAATTTTTGTGCAAAATTTTCAGAAACAAAGAGCAAATCTAGATTACTTGCGGAAAAAGACCCAAATTCAAAAAACAAAATCGACTGAATCGGAGTTCGTATGAGGGAGATATCGCTGATTTAAAATCATCTCTTTTTCCAGAAAAGTTCGTAATGGCGAGAAAGATGAAACAGATTAGTGTGCTAGCCAAGAACCTGTATGCACTTGAGGTACAAGATGCATGCAAAGCCTTGAGGAGCAAGGCAAAGGTTAGATACCTGGTGGTTGAGAGGGAGAGTAAATTACCTCTCAACATGCAGTGCCAGAAGAAGTCTCAGACAATTGTGGAGGAGCCACAATTAGTGAAGCAGCTTCAGGAGGTTGTGGAGCAGCCACAACTGGAGAAGCTGAGAGGAGACCGAGTGGAGGCATCCACTCATGCAGAGACCTCTAGTAGGGGAGGATTTCGAGCTAGGTGGGCAAAGGCATCACATGCAGCCATACCTCCAAGTGTGAGGTGGGGCGATGTGGAGTGATAGTCCCAAGAACGCTAAAATAGGGGTAGGGTCCTTGAGGAACCCAGCCTCTTTGATTATACCTTGCTACGGGAGCCTCGACGAGGAGTAGCAAGATTGGCTGAGTGGGTAGAGACGGATGCGAATGGAGAGGCAGAGAGAGCTACAGTGCAGGAGTCCCAAGACAGCGCAGAGCTGGCAAGCTGCAGCAATGCGAGAGGCACGGGAGTGTTGGACCAGTGCAGGATGGCACAAAAAGGTGTGAAATGGTGTGAGATGTAGGGAGTTGTTGCAGTAGAGTAGAGGTCAGAGAGGGAGCACTTGTCAGTCGCAGAGGAAGCTTTAGCATCAGAGGGTGTTTCTAGCCCAACAGGGAGGTTAGTTGGGAGATCAGTTACTTCTCAATAACTGAGTTGCAGTGCAGCAGTGGGCAGCACGATGAAACATGATGAGAGCAGGTGCAGTGTGGATGCAGTGCTAGGAGATTGGACCAGTAGCAGCACAAATGCAGCAGGAGGAATCAGTGTGATTGATGCAGCTAGAGATCAAAGTGACAGAGGCTAGAGCAGTCAAATACTAAAGAGCACAGAGATGCAGATTTTTCAGTCGACAGAGACAATAGCAGTCAGAGACTTTGATGATGGAGGCATCATTCTGATTTAGGTTGTATATTTTTTGTTTCTGGAGTTGTTGCAGCAACAACACTTGAGAGAAGTGTTGCATGTAGAACATTCCAAAGGTTCAGGATCAGTTCGTGTTGAATGCCTTTCTTGTTGAGAGGGAGTGTTGAAAATATCAACAAGAAATGTTATAAATATCATTTCAGGATATACTCCAACTCTGTTGGAAATAACAAAAAATAGAAATGCTAAAAATAGCATTGCTATAAATAGCATTTCGGAATAGATTCCAATTTTAATTAGTCCTTGAGTTAAAATTGAGAATTAAAATTCGAATTTGGTCTCAGCAGCTATTTGAAAAATAATTAATTAATTCATATTGACTTAATTAGTTGGAGAAAATCAAACATGAAGTCTGTGTGAAGACATGCAACAGTTATCCCTTTGATTGAGGAAGTTATCCCTTAATTAAGGAGATAAGGATGAGTTGTATTTGAGTTGTAATTAGTTAGCTCAGTTAACTGAGTTAAGTCCAGTTAATTTAGTTCCAAACAGTTGGAGGAACTAATTGTGAGTTCAGTCAGTTAATGTATGCATGCATGCAACTAGTGTTCTCCAGATAACTGAATATTCTCTCATAAATAACTCATGCATGTCAGTTCAGAGAAAGACCCAGTTGAGATTAAAGGAAGGGACAGTGTACTATTAGTTGGAGGAAATTTCCTATAAAAGAATCTCATCCATGCAGAAGGAATTATCTCCTTCAGGATTCGCAGTTATTTCATAGATCAATGTTGTGTGTGACGTGAGAATCACACAGGTTGCAGTTGGAGGTCCCAGGAGAAACTGTGCAAGGAAATAGGAGGCTTGGAGGACTAAAGGAAGGCATATGTGTTGTCTATTCTATCTATGAGAAGCAATGAGGGATTGTATTGAGAGTTGGATAGCTTGTGAGCTAAAGATTTGTGTAATCCTGAGTTATTTCCACTCCTATGATAATACGGATAGCTGGGTTTTTAGCTGAGGCTTTCCCCAGAGTATTCTTCTGTGATGTGTGATTGAATCTTCTTCTCTGTTATATGTGTTCTATTTTATCTTTCTCAAAATTGATTAAGCTTCTGCAAGCTTGATATTAGAAGTAGATCAAGTATATTACTTTAGTTACATTGCATTATCAGGTGATCTACAATGAGAATTTCTACATGGTATCAGAGCTAGCTGATTGTTATAGGCATATATGGGCACATCAACCCCAACTCACATGTCGATGATATTAGGGTTCATCAACCCCTAATATAGTTGTTTTATGCCCTAAATAAACTTAGTCATCTAGATGCCTCATTCTCCAAAAGTTCCATCACAAAATTCATCCAAAAAGTGCCTGAAAGGGATCATTGCAGAAATCCCTGTGTTAGGGTGCTATGCATAGCAGGTACCACAATGTCAAAGTGTTATGCATCACAGTTTGGCCCTCTGTAAGGTGCGATGGGCGAGGTAAGACAAAATTCCAGGAGAGTTTGAGAATCAATTGCTCATGGAAACCTCTAGAAACTTCTCCTGTGCCACTTTCCTCTCTGAGTTCGCCCAAGGATGACTAAAGGAATTAGGAAACCACCTCCAATTCCCCTCTTTCATGGAACCAATTCCTAAAAATAGAATGGCATTCATCATCCTCATTGATGACTCAACCTCCTGCATTCATCTATAAATAGATCCCTCATCCAAGAGATCTAGAGGCTGAATATTTCTGAGTGATAAGGAAGTGTTGATGGTTTTAGTATTGAGGCAAAGTATTGTTGTAATGTCGGAGTTTCTTGCTGCTTATGAGGTGAAGAAGGTTTGAAGTTGGGAGGATGGCACTGGATCGGACTTATGGGTTGTAATCCTCCTTTCTATTAATAAAGCTTTTCAAGATTTTTCCCCTATAATTGTGTAATCTTTCAATGCAATTATATGTTTATCATACTTTCAATTCTGTGATGTTTATGAATTATGGATCATTATGCTTTGACGGGTCAATGTTTCTGTAACTGCGCAAGTACTCTCCAATTGTGTTAAGTACGGGGAGGAGTAATGAGATCGGCCAAAGGAGAGAGAGCACAAGTGAGGAATCAAGCGGAAGTTACAGGTTGGCTCTTTATAATCTTTCTCTTATCTGTCATTCATAGGAAAAATAGTGAATTGTTTTAACTGTTGTTTTTAGGTTCGCTGCCAAGCTTAGAGGGTTAGCATTTCTTAGAAATACTAATTTTCCCGAAAAAAAGTTAGCGACTCCACTGGGGACGATCTGAATGCCCATTTTAGTAGCTTAGTTGCCTCTTAGAACATTCCACTACACTTTATTTTCTATTGTTCATTGAAATCAAGCTTAATCCACTGAAATTTGCATCAAATTTGAGCCAAAAATAACTTCAAAATCACTCCCTGTGACCATCGCACTGTCCTGAACTGTGACCTACTATGCATAGCAGTTCCCGAATGGAAAAAGTGCTATGCATAGCACTGTCTTCAAAGAGCAAGTGCGATGATTGACTGAAGCTCAATTTTCCCATCTAGGAATTGAGGTTTTTGACCAGTTTTCATCTTTGTTTGATTGCTTGTTGAACATGAATGATGTCTCATCACTGAAACCAACTTTCATCCCTTAATTCAGCTCTATTTAATATTAGGATTGGTGAATGTTTTTATGTATTTTCTTTTTCATTTACAAACCATTGTCAAAAAGTAGTGTTGATCGATTGTCGTTTCAATAGAAAAAGTGTCATAATGTCTTCAATTTCATTAAAAAAGTGAAGTGTTGTAAAAATCCTCCTTCATAGCTAATCTATTAAACTATTTTGTGCATTTGATTCATTCAAACTGTAGAAAAGTTTATTTCTTCAAATTTTAAAGTGTTTCTTAATCCTCCTTTCTCTCTTTAAAGAAAAATTGTCAAAAATTGCCATTTTGTGTGAAACATTTTGAATCATTTCTGCATTTAGTTTTCCTTGTTGTCTCATTCACATTAAGGGAAGATAAAAACAAATACATTCATTTTGCATTGTGCATATTAAGTTTTGTGAATGCTTGATAGGAATAACTATGGAAATTGCATTAGATGTGCTCTTTGCTCTTTGTCAAAGATCTGATTGCTCTATCCTTTAGTAGCTAAGGTTTTCATCGTTCAAACTAAATCAAAAGTTTGTTTATCATAATAGTTGCATTTTAGGAATTGCGAACATACATCACGTGGTGAACCTTCAAAGGAAAATCTTTAAGCAAGATCAACTTAAAATGAACCTCAATTAATCTAACAACACTTTGGAACTTAACGCAACACATCTAGAGGTCTAGGCTAGAGACGTGTTCCGACATCTTTAAACCTAGTGGTTGTCATTTTCACTCAAGGTTGGGTGATTCCTCCTCTTTGATTCGATAAGTGCTAGTACAGACTTGTGCTCCCTACACCGTCACGTATATAATGGGAGACCCCAATGGGCTTAAATCCTTTATCCCTAGGAAGCTGAGTCTACCGCCTTACCGATCGCAATGCACTGAACACAGCATTCGAGAAGATTGATTGTCGTACGTAAATTCTTGGTAATTTCACTTTAATTTACCACAAAGGTGTATATTGTAGTTTTGTGATTAGTTTGGTAAACCCTCTTGCTTAGTATCTCCAGAGTACTCACTTTTGTTCCTTTTCGAATCCTTAAAAGAAAAGGTTCATCTAAGTGCTTGTCCTTTCTAGCTCATTAAATAACGAAAGCGACTAGAGCCAGCTTTTGCTTTTTCTCGACTCTTAAAAAATGAAAAAGAAAAGTTAAGTTCTAATGTCGTAAAAGTTAATTGACCGCAGATAACATCCTCCATGCTTGTTTTTTTAGTTGATCTTAGGTTGAAACATATGGCGACAAATCCTGAGTCCACCAATCAAGGAATTCCTTTTGATGGGAATCCTACTCCTTTTCCTCCGTTTGTATTGGTGCTCCATATATGGCTACATTGTCCCTTTCGGGATTTACCATTAGCTTGCCAGTATGGTTGTTTTCAACCTCCTTGGTTCAAAATGTCGTGATTTCTCCGCAATCAAGTACTCCTCAAACTGGAAAAAATCAACCTCCAGTTGATCCTAAAGTTGACCCTTTTCCTTCTTCCTCGGTTGTTTTTTCCTCTCTTTCTTCCTCTTCACCTGGTGAAATTATTGGTACTAGTAACCAAGTGGCTAAGAAGAAGAAGAAAGGGAAGAAGAAGAAGAAGAAGCAAATTCAGCAGAAGGGCAATTAAGCAACCATTGCTTTGAATGCAACAGCTGATGGGAAACCATTCGTCAAGCATCACAAAGTTCGATATCCATGCAAACTTTGTGCGGGAGACCATCTTCTTTGAAATTGTCTTGATATTCCTCAGATCTTAGAAGAATGGTCTTCCCGTTCACATCATCATGTGTTATCAACCTCTGGAGATCATGTTTGTGACACACCATCAACTAGTGATAGTAAATTTCATGGAAAGAAGGGAAAAGTAAAGTTTCCATGTAGGTTATGTGAAGGGAATCACCCCATTCACCTTTGTCCCTATCTGGATGAAGCCAAGAACAACCGTCCTGCTTCATCGCAGCAACTTCCATCTGGTTACAGGAAACTCTCCCTAAATCCTTCACTAGTTGATGAAGTGACTGACCAAAATCAACCGTCAGTTGAAACCATTCTCTCTCAAAGTGAATCCTATGAGTCTATACCCAATCTAAATCAACAAGTCGAGGTAACAGTTGACCCGATTTAACCTTCAGCTAATCGTACCTTTCCCGAAGAGAGTGAAAAACATACCACTCAAGTTCCTTTTGTTTCCTCAGATTCAAATGAGTTTGGGGGCAGTCCACCTGTTCCATCAAGACAAGAGGAAAATCCTCCAATTCTCGTAACTCAAGGGGTTAATTCTCCTGTTTCTATGGTACCCCCTCCAAGTAGTCTAGTCACTTCCTTTGATTGGAATCGACTGGCAAGATTATGCCTTCCTTCTTATGTGCCTTTCGAGATCATAGTACAAGTTTGTAAAATGATTGTATATGGCACAATTATAGACGAAGGTGGATCAGTAAGTATCCTTTCCTCAACTACATGGCAAGCGCTTGGTTCACCACTGCTTGTGCCTGCTACACAAAATCTATTGGGCTTTAATAGAGGAACCAGTCAACCGCTAGGGATCCTTCCACAGTTACCTATTACTTTGGGAGGGAAAACCATTTATCTGAACGTGATGGTAGTCCCAGGCCCTTTAGATTACAATTTACTTCTAGGGTGCGACCTTGTTTATGGCATGGGAGCTATTGTTTCAATACTCTTTCGAGTGATTTGTTTCCCGCATGAAGCCAGAATTGTCACCGTTGACCAGCTTTCATTTCCCGGTCCAAATATAGATCCTAATCAACCATCGTCCCTAAATGGTCCATTTATACCAATGGTATCATCCCCACCACGGGTTAATTATGTGGCAACCTGTTTCACAGCTACATCGACTAACGATCAATTCAGTGATGTTGCACATTATGTACTGGGGGCATTGGAACCAAATCTCTCCTTCATGACCTCTTATGAGTTGTGATTGAGTATGAGGATAGTTCGTTGCCTTGTGTCAACGTCGTTAAAGAATGAAACAAGGAATCTGAGTAGAGTTTCTTGTCTTGTGTCAAGCTCATTTAAAATATGAAACAAGGTCCCCCGGAGCAAAGTTCCAAGTTGAGTCTTTGAGTAGATATCGTAAAATCCTAGACGAGTCTTTCACTTGATCTCATTAAAGAACCTTCATTCCATCCACCTGATAGCCACGAGTAGTCTACTTAGGTGAATGTAATGAAGCTTAGGGGGCATGCACCTAATGGTAAAGTTAAGTTTCTCTGTAGGTTATGTGAAGGGAATCACCCCATTCACCTTTTTCCCTATCTGGACAAAGCCAAATAGTTGTTGGATAACCATCCTGCTTCACCATAGCGACTTCCATCTGGTTATAGGAGACTCTCCCTTTCATCATGCTAGGGGAATGTAAACTAGTTCAAGCATATTTTTTCGTTTTAAGCTTGTGTAAAAATGAAACTGAATCTCAAGCATAGTTCTTCATTTCAAGCTTGTGTAAAAATGAAACTCAATTCAAGCACAGTTCCTTATAGTTCAAGCTTGTCTAAAAATGAACCCATTTCCAGTTTAACCCTCGTGATTGCCATTCTATCAGCCTCTTTCATTAGATGAGGCTTGGTTGTTTTCATCCCATCGCCACCATCCCTTTGGCCGATCATACACTTTCACTTGATTGTTTTACCCTTTTTTAGGAACAGCTGCAATGAGTGGTCTTATCAGCCAGCCTCTTCACATAAATCAACATGTTTTGAGAAGTTCCAACATCATGAGAACCAGTTGCTACCCGAGACACCACTCGTTCCTCAAAACAAAGTCCTCTTTAAACTCTTTTCAGACTCTCTAAATATGAAAATATTTTCTAGCGTTTGTCTATTCCAACTCATTAAAGTATTGGAAACGACGTCTCTCTTGTATTATTTTATCCTTTTTCGGACCTGAGGGATTATTTTACGAAAAAGAACTTAAAGAATTTTCTTTTCGTCCCTTTTCAAACTCTCTAAACATGAAAAGGACCGAGTTATCTTTGTCATTAAACTCGTTAAAATATCATAATAGCGACAAACTTCTCCATCTAGACAAGACCGAGTTTCATCGTCGCTAGACTCGTTAAAACGTCAAATAGCGATGGGTTTTCCCGAAGGGAGAATTATAGAACAAGCATATGTTATCATTCTCAATCTTGATAAAAAATAAAGAGGTACTGGTCAGCAATGATTGGGGAAAATGGGAAAAATCTTGGAAACTTATGGTAGCAAGTCGCTCTTGAACATGACTCTTTCACTTCATCTTTGTGATTAAGTTGGGTTGGGACATTCCGTTTGATGGTTATCATATCGTTGGTCTATCACACCATTTTCATTTCATCACTTTTATTTTGGGTCAATGCTACCAATTCATCTCAGTGTCTCTGATATGTTCAAGAGAAGTCATTCAGTTAAAGTCTCATCCATTGCAATACTACAAACCTTCATTTCCATGACCGCCATTCCTGAACCTTGTCTCGGCAGTTTTTTTTCATCTCCAAAAATCATTTACTTCGTTTCATGTCGTATATGTGGGATACATCAAGGTCCTCCTACAGAGAGTCTCTTCTTTTCGACATCATCTCATCGTCCAATAAGTTGACTTAGAAACACCCTTTTAGTGCTTTGAAGCTTGCATACATCAATGGCAAGTTTCTCTCTTCTGGCGACAGGTTGACATCAATGGCCTTCGACCGGAAGATTTTGTATGGTGTTCGACATCAAATCATTTATTCACACCATGCAAAATGTATTGTAGTACCTTGAGGATCATCATCATTATCGGTGATCCCTCTCACGCTTGTTAACAGCTTACATCATTGGCTGGTAATCAGGCGATGTCTCTCCATGTTCGACCTCAGAACATCTTTTCACATGGTTAGACTTGTACATTGAGTGAAGATTGAATGAGTTTGAAGACCTCAGATCTAGTTTCATCCATCTGGGCTGCGATATATTCAGGAGTACAAAAGCGACAAATGTACAAAGGCTTTACATAGATGGTCATCCTAATCATGGATCACAAATCTATATCTGTAGAATCACAAGTCTATATCTGTAGATGACTATCTGATCTATGTACATGTAATGAAAGTTTATAAGCTGAGCATGGGAATGCCTCCCTCAGCTAATTCATGAGAAAATCATATTATCATGATGTATTGTATTGTAATTGATGCAGGTCACCTTCCAGTTCGAAACTTCTGATCCTCATGATAAAGCATTTCACCCGACATAGATATTTACGACCTCATGCTTTAGGGGGCAACTGTTATAGACATATTTGGGCACATCAACCCCAACTCACATGTCGATGATATTAGGGTTCATCAACCCCTAATATAGTTGTTTTATTCCCTAAAGAAACTTAGTCATCTGGATGCCTCATTCTCCAAAATTTCCATCACAAAATTCATCCAAAAAGTGCTTGAAAGGGATCGTTTCAGAAATCCTTGTGTTAGGTTGCTATGCATAGCAGGTACCACACTCTCAAAGTGCTATGCATCGTAGTTTGGCCCTCTGTAAGGTGTGATGGGCGAGGTAAGAAAAAATTCTGGGAGAGTTTGAGAATCAGTTGCTCATGGAAACCTCTAGAAACTTCTCCTGTGCCACTTGCCCCTTTGAGTTCTTCCAAGGATGACTAAAGGAATTAGGAAACCACCTCCAATTCCCCTCTTTCATAGAACCAATTCCTAAAAATAGAATGGCATTCATCATCCTCATTGACGACTCAACCTCCTGCATTCATCTATAAATAGATCCCTCATCCAAGAGATCTAGAGGCTGAATATTTCTGAGTGATAAGGAAGTGTTGATGGTTTTAGTATTGAGGCAAAGTATTGTTGTAATGTCGGAATTTCTTGCTGCTCATGAGGTGAAGAAGGTTTGAAGCTGGGAGGATGGCGCTGGATCGGACTTATGGGTTGTAATCCTCCTTTCTATTAATAAAGCTTTTCAAGATTTTTCCCCTATGATTGTGTAATCTTTCAATGCAATTATATGTTTATCATACTTTCGATTCTGTGATGTTTATGAATTATGGATCATTATGCTTTGACAGGTCTATGTTTCTGTAATTGCGCAAGTACTCTCCAAGCGTGTTAAGTACGGGGAGGAGTAATGAGATCGGCCAAAGGAGAGAGATCAAGCGAGGAATCAAGCGGAAGTTACAGGTTGGCTCTTTATAATCTTTCTCTTATCTGTCATTCATAGGAAAAATAGTGAATTGTTTTAACTGTTGTTTCTAGGTTAGCTGCCAAGCCTAGAGGGTTAGCATTTCTTAGAAATACTAATTTTCCTGGAAACATTGATCTATAGAGAAATTTCTACAGCCCATTCCCCTGGAAAATTGCGAAATCTGGTTGTCTAGCCCCTGCTGACTATTCGTTCCGGAAAATGAGCAAAGCATGCCTGCCTTTCCCTCTTGTAGCCCAGACTGTCCCTACCAAAATTTGCGCAATTTTGCCTCCCAGTTGAGCCAGACCTTGCAGACAGTCACTGTCGACTCATATTTTTTGTCTCCATCTCTCAGTGACTCTTGCACAGTTTTCACCAGCATTTTCCCGGAGCCATCATCCCGCATCACAGCCTTGTTGCCTCTCTCAGTCACCTGCATTTGGATGATCATGTGTCATGGTAGACTAGGAGGTTTTTGGATTTGATTTCATCTCGTCATGAGTGACTGCATGTACAGGTACACCAACAAACATGTCAAGATGATGAACGGGATGAACGAAGGGAGCACATGCAGATGGACAAGTTCACCAATGGATGAGCGAACAAAGCATATGAAGCACATGAACACGGCGAACATGCACCTTCGCGAACAAGTGAGCCTATCAAGCCTTCCAGCATGAAAGCAAGGAACAACATGCATAAGCTTGATCAAGTGAACCAAGGACCATCGAAGACTCCACACACTTCGCCATGCGGAGGTAAAGCTATGATACACCATGAAGTCATCCATCACTCAACAACACTGTAGCTCGACATGCACTCCAGCAGCAGCAGGAATGTACCAGCATTGTCATGTCAAGTCATGTCAGGTCAAGTCATGATTCATGTTGCCCACATCTCCACTAGGGGATTGCTGTCAATCAATGTGATGTAACATGGAATTCCAAGAGACCCACTTGTTGAACATAGAGTCATGTAAGCCGGAAAGTCGTGGAAGCCGACCGGTCATGAGGGTAGTCAAACAACCACAAGGGTTAGTTTCACCCTTGGCTACAAATTCCCCCCTCATTTGTACATGAAAGGACTTTTCACCTCAGCTCCTCCCACACAGCCAAGAGAGTCTGTAATCTTTTCTTTAAGGAGTAAGTAGTGGCTCCAACGCCCCGCTGAAGAGGTTAGTGATGTATGGTGTAGCGATGTGTCTTGGAACTTTCGCTTAATTTAGAAGCCTTTCAATAGGCCAGCAAATTTTCACACTTGTATTGTATTTTTTGTAAGACTGATATTTAACACTTGTAATGCATGTTGCTTTAACATGTGTTCTACATCTGAATTGATTCATTTGTTGTAATGCATAATCTATTAATGGAAATGTGTTGTATATGCTGCAAATGTTGTCCCGTCCATGTCGACTACTCTGTCAGACATCAGACAGGCCTTTCACATGAACCTTGTTGTAACAACCGTTGCACTCGTTTGGACTGATCCGTGAGTGTTGTACGGGCTATCTTACCTTGTATGTTGTGACTGTCGCATCCGTGTGGATTGCTCTGCCGAAATCTGTGTATGTCCTTTGTGTTGTGTGTTCCTAGCCGAGTTGGGACTGATCCCTTTCAACCTGGAACTCACCTTCACCTTCTTCCCCTCACAGTGAAAGAACCATTGACACAAGTACACTTACACTCCCCAAGCACGCGAACCTCACTTCTTGAAGACAGAGCAAACCACTCTCATGTGCTGAAAAGCAAGAGTTGAGGCAAATCCTTAAGATAATGGCAACCGGACCATCATACCAGATGGGACTCCCACACCAAACGGTGTGAGGTATAGTTGGGACTTCATACCAAGGTGATCCCATGAATGTTGGCGGGTCTAGCACCGTCAACACCTGCACATACAAAGAATATGACTGAAATCAGAAAAGGCGAAGAGAATAATCATAGCTACAATAAAAATTGAAGTAAATTTTGGCACATTTTCATTGTTTTCATTCTTATTTCCAATGTTCTTTATTTATTCCTAATTCCTTGAATAGAAATTATTCCTTTCTATCTTAACGTTCGCTCTATTTTAGACTCAATAAATTCGATGATCATAGGCATATGAACTTTGATAGAGTTGTAACTTCTTTCTGCTATTTGATCTTAATCATAAAATGAAGTTTCTTCTTGAAAATATGAATTTGGAGGAAATCAAGATCTCTAAAGTAAATCTTAACAAGATTATTTAAGGAAATTTCATATGCTTATTTTCATCTTTTACTATTTTTCATCATAATCTTAGTTTCAGTTTTGTTTTAATATTTTCTAATTTAAACTTTGTTTTCATAGGTTCTCACTGCTTACACTGAAGGTTTGATGTTGCTGGCAAGATTGATTAAAAATCATTTAATTTACTTTGCATCCCTTTTGGCTAAGAGAATAAGTTGTGATGATGATTAAATGGCAACAAGTGACATCGGGAATTATCCTTACTTTTCGTTGTTTTCATTTAGTATCCTGTTCTTTATTTTTCAATCAAGATATTCACAACAAAAATGGCGTCTTGATGCGATTTTATTCATAACTTCTCCCCACTTTAGGAATCTCTTTTAATAAAATCCTAATCAAATATAGCTTTGCACGAAAACTTAACAAGATCTCAACTTAAGTGAAACGCACATGCTTTCCTCATATTCACTCTTTTGTTGAAACATATTTTATATAATGTCTTGTTGGAGTTTTCTTTCAATCATGGTTTTTTCATTTGATTTTTCTTTCAGGTTTGCATTTTATTTCTTCATTTGCATTCTTTATAAGTTTTGATTTCACTTTTGATTTTATTAGATTATGTGATACTTCCAAAAATCTATGAGGGGAATTTTTCCCTTACAACTATTAGGGTCATTTCATTTAGGCTTTAAGTGTCTCCTTCCTATTATTCATTTTGAGAAATTGATGGTCAATTTAGCCAATGAATCATTAAGGTGTCATAGCCTAAAGATTTACTTGTCCAAGGAGCCATTTAGTTCTTGAAGTCTTGTGGTCAAAACAAGTTTAAATGTTTAGGATATGTTTTGCATATGAAGTCTAGTTTAGATCATGTTGCAGGTATTTTCATGATAAATTACTCATAAGCAGCTTTCCAACGGTATATATGATTCTTCAAACTGATCTTTGGATCAAAAATTATAGTTAAATGAAAATCCTTCCTCAAATCCAGAAAAAAAGGGGGAATTTCCAAAGTATGAGTCTCGGATCCTGCATATCAGAGAATTTCAAAAGAGGAGGAGCGGAGCAGAGCGAATCAGCGATCACCGATATCGCATATCAGTGATCGAAGGTTTAAGCACAATAATGGGGGCATATTGCCAATTAGTGACCAGCGATCAGTGATATCGGTGAATTCACGTGTCGAAGGGTCTGGGACATATCACACATCACAACAGCGAAGGCACATTGGCAAATAGCCATATCGACATTCGCATGTCGCAGGGGTGACAGCTTTTGAAAAGTTGTGATATGCGATTTTGCTAAAGCTGGTAGTGTTAAACCGTCAAGGAGGACTGATACAACTTAGCAAAGGATTTATCTAGCAAACCAGAGCAGGACGAGGCCCTTTCTCTCTCCTCCAGAGGAACACGTGGCGGGCAGACATTGGTTCTGATATGTTATGTGGAATTTGATGTCATCATGACGTGGTTGTACGGTGGACACATGGCATGCATATACGAGACTTTCACAAGTCATAAGAGACCAAAAAAGGGTGACACGTGGTGAGCAGCAATTGGTTTTGATATGCTACGTGGAAGTTGATGTCATTATGACGTGGTTGTACGGTGGACACTTGGCATGCATATACGAGACTTTCAGGAGTCATAAGAGACCAAAAAAGGGTGACATGTGTCACCACTCACCATGTGACACGTGGCAAAGGATGACGTCATATCAAAGATCGGTAATGGCGGGTTGAGACACATTGTTGCATCAAAGTTAAATCTTCTGATTGAGAATCTGCGATTATGGGGCTCCAATGTAGGCGCAGGCCCACGATCATAAATAGTTTAAAGAACCAAAGGTTGAGGTTGATAATAAAGGGCTATCTCACATCAGCGATCACAAAGGAAATTGGTGGTATAAGAATGAATACATGTTTTATGTCTTTAAAATTAAAGGTTTGGCCTAAAAGTTAACAAAGGTTTTTATAAAGCGAAGAAAGGTTAGTAAAGGTTTTTATGTGTTAAAGCCTTGGTGCATGCCCTTCTGTTATTTTCTCTTCACGTGGATTGGGCCACGTCACTCATCGGAGATCATAAGTCTTGAGGGGTGCAACCAAGTGCAATATTATTAAATCACTGATCTCCAAGTCCTGATATTTCAAAGGGGCCCAGGCACATGTGTTTTGGTCCCATGTGTTACACATGGGGACCGTTTGTAATGCAATATTCCAAAGAATTGGCCCCATTTTCACCAAATCCCAGAAATATTAAAAGGAAGTATAAGGGAAGCTTGTGGGATAAGAACTTGCAAGATAAGTCAATGGTTACCACCCACTGGTTTTATGCCTTAAAATGCACCTGATAATCATGATTTTATAGTAATGGTTTAAAATCCTTTCCATACTCATGATTTTATACTCCGCCATATTTTTATGGTTTTGACTGTTCGGAAGGAACTCGATAAGCCCAAAAGTGACCCAATAAGGCAGAAAGGGAATGTACCAAGGCATCTGCAGAATTTTTGGCACCATGGTAGGCAGTTCGGGATTTTCCAGAGGACTACGGACATATGAGGATAAAGATGTTGTTCCTATGTTGACCCGGATCTTGTTTCCATTAATAAAACGCACCTTTGATCCACTTAGTGGATAAATGCAATATATGTGTCCCTTGGCCTAAAAGAGTATTTAAAGGCTAAGCATACAGTGTAATAAAAAAAGAGGAATGGAGAAATGTTGAGAGTAGGAGGAGGCCCTATGTGTTTAATATTTTAATAAAAAAGCTCAAAGCTGACTGTGTTATCAGTTTCAGAGATTCCTGTGGTGTGCGTTTTCAAGTTTGTGTTCTTTTTATGTTAATCTAATATCCATTTCTGAAATTATTGTCTTGAATTCATCCTTAGATGCTCAGGATAATTGTGGATCTCATACATGATGGAATTCTTTATTGCTCTGTCATGGTTCTTCTAAATATTTGGCCATTAGTTGTGTAGCAAAATTCATAATTATATGCTCTGTTACATTTGACTAGATATTTTTATGTTTCCCTCATTCTTTCACTATACTACAATCGACAGTTGATTTGAAATGTGCACATACCTTGCCTTTGTTATCTAGATGGCTCATGCATGCCCTGATGTTCTATAATCTTATACTTCAGTGGTCCTCACTCCCAATAATTGTCATTAAATCTTTTGTCATCTACCTCTAAGCTTAATAACCAGGCTAAAATTCATATCCTATGCGTCTTTTTGATTGATCATTGATCTAGCGAGAGAGCCCTCACCAAGGTTAGAGGGATTGGACCTTAACCTACAAGTGTTTTGTGGTTACCTTTCGGATCCCTTTCCTTAGCCTTAAGGGATTTACGGAGTGCTAACAACAACGTCAGTTGGTTTACATGGGGAAATCCTTTATCTATTATTTCAATAAGATTTCATTTATCTAAAGGTCATTTTTATCAAGTTTTCACTTTTCTTGTACATTAATCATTGCCTATGAGGAACATTAAGACATAATTAAAGTATTATAAATTCATCATTTATAAAGGAACAAATTCTCTTTAGTCTTTCCTTTGAATCCTTTTCATACCCCTTCAATTTAAAAACCTGTACATTTGTAGATGAAGAGCAAACTAGTGGGTGAAATTTAACTAGTATCATATCTATTTCTTCAAATAGAAAGCCTCTTGTACCACCTTGCTCTCTTCACCCATTTTCTAAAAGCAATTTTCCAAATACAGCTTATCAAAAGGGTGGCACGCAAGAGGGTTGAAAGCACATATGTGTAGGAAGTGTCTGCAAACCATTGAGGTACTGAACAAGCTTGCTGGGAGCAGGCCAATGCATACATGGTATCAAGACAACTTTGTCGGGATATTGAGCAAGCTTGTTGGCAACGAAGTGATGTCAGGAAAAATAGGTAATTTCATATCGAATAGATACATGGTAATCCTTGAAACCTCCTAGCTACCTTTGTTGTCCAATTCTAGAGAAAGAATTTAAAAATAATAATTGTTCCCTATACTTGGATTCACTATTTTAGAACTAAGCACAAGTACTTTCATTTTCCATAACTTATCTTATTTTTTCTGTCATATATGGGACCTTTGAAATGGTGCAATATACAAGAATGTTTTGGAAAATTTTATTTCGGACTTTGGTAAATTTAAGTTTATTATTTTAAACTAGAGATAACCACTTCATCCCTATGTGTCGCAAATTGTTGTGGCCACAACATCCCCTATAATTTTAGAAAAAAGAATTGGAGACCCTCCATGTAAATTTTGGTCAAATCACTTCTTTAATGCTTTAATTTTGTTATTTTTGTGGTATTTTCATTTTTCTTGGATCTCGTTTTGATTACTCCATTGTGTGTGTTTTCTCACCAACTTTCCAACAGTTCAATTTTTGTCTCATTCTAACTTACAATTTAGAAATTATGTTTTGTCAAAATTTGGTCAAATTTCACCACCTTGAAATAAAATATGCAAAATTTGTATTTTATCTTATTTTTATAAATTGCAAATAAAATTCATTTTAATTAATTTAATTATTTTATTTTTAGTTAATTTAATTAACCTAGTTTAATTTTGTTAATTAACCTAGTTTAATTTTGTTAATTAAACCTAATTAATTTGTAAAATATAATTATTTAAATTTATAAATTTAATTAATTATTAATTTAATTAGGTTAGTAACCATTCTCTAATATAATTAAAATTAATATTTTAAATATTATTAACATATAATTTATTGTAAATAAAACAATTAAAAATAAAATATATCAAAATAGTCGTATTCAAAAAAAAGAAATATATATATATATATATATATTCCTCCTTAGTTCTCAGCTCCCCGAAGGATTTTGCATTGTACTCCTTTGAAATCACCTAGGCCTAAGTGATTAGGCCCAGGGTAACGTGAGAAGCCTAAAATGGTTGAACTGGGAGGCTTTTATAGGGGCTTTTAAAACATATGTAATAGAATGGAGAGAGCCTACACTGCACTACCTCAGGCTCATCTCCCCTCCCTTCATCTCTCGTATTCACCCTGAGCCCATTAAAATCATTCCTCCCTCTTTTTGTACTTTTCATATTTTTATTATTTAATTTCTTTTGGTTTATTTTATTTTAATTATTTTAAATATTATTTAAGTTTATTCAATTTTATTTTATGTTTTTTAAATTTAAATTTATTAAAATTAACATAATTTTAAATATTAACAAAAATTAATAAACTATATAGAACTGTGTTTTTTCAAAAAAATAATATTTTTAGAACTTAAATTTTGAGAGGTTTTATATTGAGTTTTATTTAAGAGTTAAACAAGACAAATGAGGGCTCATTGGAAAGCGATTTTTGAGAAGAAGGCTCTGGAATAGGTTGTATGATCAAATTTAGTCATTAACCACTCCAAAAAAGTAGCATAAGTTACCACTGTGAATTTGCAACAAAAAATCAATTTTTTGAGTTTTGTTTTGGAAATTTCATTGGTCTAGAATATCTTATTATTGCAAATTTGTTTCAAATTATCAATTTCACCAAAGAAAACTCCATAGGGAACAATTGGAAGCATGGGTATTCTTTTATTTTGTTATTAATTTTAATTTTAGTTTGAGAATTTGTTTGGTAGTTATGCATTTCAAGTTGTGTGTAAATTATATTGGCTTTTAATTTTGATTTTTGCATCATTTTCGTAGGGAACTTGTTGGAGAGGATGAGGCCCAAGAGTATATGAGCAATGAAATGGGACCAGCAAAGAGAAAAATGAATTTTTCTAGCTCTAAGATAGTGGATCTTAACTAATCTTTCAATAGCTCTCCTATTTTGGGAAATTTTAATTTGTAAAATAAATAGAAGCTCTGAAACATAGTAATGGGTTCCAATTCTCTGTAAAAAAAAAATAAGTCTTTTGCACTACTATAAGGACCAAATTTTGTAGAGGATTAGCTGTATTTTGTGTCAAATTTGAAGAGATGTATTACAACCCAGAAAATTTCATGCTATCATGAAATTTTCTGAGGATTTTATGTATTGAGAGAGCTTAGATCATATCTACAACTTTTGTACACTATCATTAAAGTTAAAGGTTGATTGATGGCCTGCATTTTAATTCAATTAGATTCTATTTTTTATTCAGATAAGTATGTGGTGGTTGGTTTTTCAACTATTGTAAATTCAATTTAATTATATGTGTTTATTTAAATGGTTGAAAGACTATCTTTTCTTAATGGATCTAATTGATATTAAGTTGAATAATGAATTAGAATAGATATGTGTCATTACTATTAGCTATTTAGAAAATCGATGACAAGTATATATTTGTTTCAATTACAATTGTATCACGAGAACTATTTCCTTAATATAATTGTACTACCAAATTTGAATCTAATGCTGGTCCAAATTTCATCAATTTTTCTCTTGATTAGGTAGAGATCTATATCTTTCCCAATCGAGATAGATTTAGGATTTATTTTTTGTTTCTTGCATCTTAGAATAGATTTGCGTTTAGATTAATATACTACATTTTTAGAAGTCTCCTTTCACATGAGCAACCTCATTAGTGGTTTGGCTAATCCCTTATGTCAACTTAAGGATTACTTTCTTCCAAACTAGCTGCAAAAGGGTAAATCTGATATCTCCCTTTTTGTTGATGAGTAATTAGACACACCACAAGTCAACAAGAAGGGTAAAGGTAACTGGACCCAATTGAACCAGTTGGAACCACTAGCCCAAATAGAAATGAGTATAATTTGGGGCTCTAGCCAGATGGTCTCCCAAATGCTGATGAGATCATTTTTTGCCATCAACACTAGCAAAGTGCCAACCTAAGGAGGTAGGGCCCCCTCCTTAGGCAGGTATTGTTGATATTAGTAGATAGTTGTAGCTCTACATTTTCTCTTTATTTCTATTTTCACATTGTTGAAATTCCATTAGTTTACATTATTGCAATTCTCTTAAAATATATTATTGTTCTATTATATGTTGAAATTCCATTTGATCTTCTTTATCATGATTTTATCCTTTTTAATTTTCTACAACTTATAAGCTTATATTGCTACAAATTAGTACTAACCTTCAATAGTCCGTTTTTTTGGATTTAATCATATTTTTCAATGGTTTCATTCACAACAATTGAGTTATATTTCATAAGAAAAGGAGTGAATTGATAGCTTATATTTCATTGCATTTCATCATAACTACAATTACAACTATGTTATAGCTTACACGATTATTCTATCACTTTAACAAGTCACCTTCTGGTTCATGTGTAATTTATTTTCTACGAGAGTGAATTCACTTTCCTTTGATTTAGATTAAAACTTTGTCATTTACCTTTCTACAAAGTGTGGATTAGATTTCAAGCTTGGTGTGAAATTAGTTGGTGACTTAATGATGCATTATAGATATTGAATTGTGACAATCATTTAGATTACTACAACTACATTTACATGAACATAATTGTACTAAGAATAGATGGTGCACTACAATTCATAAGTTCTATATGAATTCCAAATTGACAATTAAAATAACGTCCCTTCCATTGTCTAACAAATAATTTTCATATAATTGAAAGGCTCGTCATTTTTGGCACCATTGTTAGGAACTGTCATTAGTACAATCATTGTTGTGTTTTTTCGGTTTTTTTCTTGGGATGAATTAGCTTTCTTTTACAACAATTTATCTATTTTAAAGAACGAATTTTAAATTCCAAGAAGTAGGGATCAATAACGTAGATTCATTAGTACATTGAAAAACCCCCTTAAAACTAACATTGTAGGCACATCTCAAGATGGAAAAGAGCATGGTTAACTAAATTATTTAAAACTTGTAGCTAGTTCCCTTGCTAACCAAAAACTTGAATCTTCTTCCATGGAGTCAGAGATTATACAAGGTCTTGAGCAACCACAAATCTTGTCCCCTAAAGATTTTATGTACTCAAAGAGCTTAGATCATATCTGCAACTTCTGTACACTATCACTAAAGTTAAAGGTTGATTGATGGTCTGAATTTTAATACAATTAGATTCTATTTTTTATCCAGATAAGTATGTGGTGGTTGGTTTTTCAACTATTGTAAATTCAATTTAATTATATGCGCTTATTGAAATGGTTTTAAGATTATCTTTTCTTAATGTGTCTAATTGATATTAAGTTGAATAATGAATTAGAATAGATATGTGTCATTACTATTAACTATTTAGAAAATTGATGACAAGTATATATTTGTTCCAATTACAATTGTATCACAAGAACTATTTCCTTAATATAATTGTACTACTAAATTTGAATCGAATGTTGATCCAATATTCATCAATTTTTTTTCTCTTGATTGGGTAGAGATCTATATCTTTCCCAATCAAGATCGATTTAGGATTTTTTGTTTCCTGCATCTTGGAATAGATTTGCACTTAGATTAATATACTGCATTTTTATAAGTCTCCTTATGCATGAGCAATCTCATTAGTGGTTTGGTTAATCCCTTATGTCAACTTAAGGATTACTTTCTTGAAAACTAGCTACAAAAGGGTAAATCTGATATCTCCCTTTTTGTTGATAAGTAATTAGAAACGCCAGAAGTCAACAAGAAGGGTAAGGGGTAACTAGACCCAATTGAACTAGTTGGAACCACCGTCCCAAATAGAAAAGAGTATAATTTGGGGCTCTGGCCAGATGGTCTCCCAAATGCTAATGAGGTCATTTTTTGCCATCAACACTAGCACAGTGCCAACCTAAGGAGGTAGGGCTCCCTCCTTAGTCAAGTATTGTTGATATTAGTAGATAGTTGTAGCTCTACGTTTTCACTTTATTTCTATTTTGACATTGTTGCAATTCCCTTAAAATATATTCTTGCTCTATTATATGTTGAAATTCCATTTGATATTCTTTATCATGATTTCATCCTTTTTAATCCGCTACAACTCGTAAGTTATTGCTACAATTTGGCACTAACCTCCAATACTCCATTTTTTGGATTTAATCATATTTTTCAATGGTTTCATTCACAACAATTGAATTATCTTTCATAAGAAAAGGAGTGAATTGATAGATTATATTTTATTCCATTTCATCATAACTACAATTGCAACTATGTTATAGCATACAAGATTATTCTATCACTTGAACACGTCACCTTCTGGTTCATGTGTAATTTATTTTCTTCAAGAGTGAATTTACTTTCCTTTGATTTAGATTAAAACTCTGTCATTTACCTTTCTACAAAGTGTGGATTAGATTTCAAGCTTCGTGTGAAATTAGTTGATGACTTAATGATGCATTATAGATATTGAATTGTGAGATTCATTTAGATTACTACAACTACATTTACATGAACATAATTGTACTAAGAATATATGATGCACTACAATTCATATGATCTATATGAATTCCAAATTGACAATTAAAATAACATCCCTTCCATTGTCTAACAAATAATTTGGATATAATTGAAAGGCTCGTCATTTTTAGCACCATTGTCAAGGGTTGTCATTAGTACAATCATTGTTGTGTTTTTTTGGTTTTTTTCTTGGGATGAATTAGCTTTTTTTAACAGCAATTTATCTATTTTAAAGAATGAGTTTTAAATTCCAAGAAGTAGGGATCAACAACGTAGATTCATTAGTACATTGAAAAACCCCCTTAAAACTAACATTATAGGCACATCTCAAGACAGAAAAGAGCATGGTTAACTAAATTATTTAAAACTTGTAGCTAGTTCCCTTGCTAACCAAAAAATTGAATCTTCTTCCATGGAGTCCGATATTATACAAGGTCTTGAGCAACCACAAATCTTGTCCCCTAAATATCTTATGTACTTGGAGAGCTTAGATCATATCTGCAACTTTTGTACGCTATCATTAAAGTTAAAGGTTGATTGATGGCCAACATTTCAATTCAATTAGATTCTATTTTTTATCCAGATAAGTATGTGGTGGTTGGTTTTTCAATTATTGTAAATTCATTTTAATTATATGCATTTATTTAAATGGTTGAAAGACTATCTTTTCTTAATGGATGTAATTGATATTAAGTTGAATAATGAACTAGAATAGATATGTGTCATTGCTATTAACTATTTAGAAAATTGATGACAAGTATATATTTGTTTAAATTACAATTGTATCACGAGAACTATTTTCTTAATATAATTGTACTACTAAATTTGAATCTAATGTTGGTCCAAATTTCATCAATTTTTCTCTTGATTAGGTAGAGATCTATATCTTTCCCAATCGAGATAGATTTAGGATTTATTTTTTGCTTCCTGCATCTTAGAATAGATTTTCATTTAGATTAATATACTGCATTTTTAGGAATCTCCTTTCGCATGAGCAACCTCATTAGTTGTTTGGTTAATCCCTTATGTCAACTTAAGGATTACTTTCTTGCAAACTAGCTGCAAAAGGGTAAATCCGATATCTCTCTTTTTGTTGATAAGAAATTAGAAACACCACAATTCAACAAGAAGGGTAAGGGGTAACTGGACCCAATTGAACTAGTTGGAACTACCGACCCAAATAGAAAAGAGTATAATTTGGGGCTCTAGCCAGATGGTCTCCCAAATGTTGATGAGGTCATTTTTTGCCATCAGCACTAGCACAGTGCCAACCTAAGGAGGTAGGGCCCCCTCCTTAGTCAGGTATTGTTGATATTAGTAGATAGTTGTAGCTCTGCATTTTCTCTTTATTTCTATTTTCACATTGTTGCAATTCCATTAGTTTACATTGTTGCAATTCCCTTAAAATATATTATTGTTCTATTATATGTTGCAATTCCATTTGATCTTCTTTATCATGATTTCATCCTTTTTAATTTGCTACAACTTGTAAGTTTATATTGCTACAATTTGGCACTAACCTTCAATACTCCATTTTTTGGATTTAATCATATTTTTCAATGGTTTCATTCACAATAATTGAGTTATCTTTCATAAGCAAAGGAGTGAATTGATAGCTTATAATTCATTGCATTTCATCATAACTACAATTGCAACTATGTTATAGCATACAAGATTATTCTATCACTTGAACAAGTCACCTTCTGGTTCATGTGTATTTATTTTCTACAAGAGTGAATTTACTTTCCTTTGATTTAGATTAAAACTTTGTCATTTACCTTTCTACAAAGTGTGGATTAGATTTCAAGCTTCGTGTGAAATTAGTTGGTGACTTAATGATGCATGATAGATATTGAATTGTGACAATCATTTAGATTACTACAACTACATTTACATGAACATAATTGTACTAAGAATATATGGTGCACTACAGTTCATAATTTCTATATGAATTCCAAATTGGCAATTAAAATAACATCCCTTCCATTGTCTAAAAAATAATTTGCATATAATTGAAAGGCTCATCATTTTTGGAACCATTGTGAAGAACTGTCGTTAGTACAATCATTGTTGTGTTTTTTTTATTTTTTTATTGGGATGAATTAGCTTTCTTTTACAGCAATTTATCTATTTTAAATAATGATTTTTAAATTCCAAGAAGTATGGATCAACAACGTAGATTCATTAGTACATTGAAAAACTCCCTTAGAACTAACATTGTAGGCACATCTCAAGACGGAAAAGAACATGGTTAACTAAATTATTTAAAACTTGTAGCTAGTTCCCTTGCAAACCAAAAACTTGAATCTTCTTCCATGGAGTCAGAGATTATACAAGGTCTTGAGCAACCACAAATCTTGTCCCCTAAAGATTTTATGTACTCAAAGAGCTTAGAGCATATCTACAACTTCTGTACGCTATCACCAAAGTTAAAGGTTGATTGATGGCCTGAGCAACCACAAATCTTGTCCCCTAAAGTTTTGATCAAAGAACAGTACTACTCTAGAGGATTTATCTTTCCCAAATATTTGAAGGAACTTTCAGGACAACAGGGCAAGAAAATGGCACATGATAATTTCAAGGACGATAGTTTTTCTTTTTGATTCCCAATACTAGAGACAAATGCATAGACTAAAATGAAGAACATCCCTCACATTGTTCCCCTAATTTCTTGGTCTCTCCCAAGAAGATCATGGCACCTTTCTATTTCAATTCAATGTACTCTACCAAAGCTATCATTATGTAACTAAATACCAGAAATTGAAATTATCCCCTATCATGCTCAAGAATGCAACCTTTCATTGGTTCATGAGCCTTGGTTAAGGCAACATCAAGTCATGGAATCAAATGAAGCAGAAGTTTTTGGAAAAGTATCAAGAATATTGGAAGGATAAGGAAAGAAGAGAAGTAGTATTTTGGAAATTGTAAAAGGAGGATGAAATCCTTGATTACTATGTAGAAAAATTCAAATACAACCGCATAGATCAAGACAAGAAAATTTGGCTCCTGAAACAATATGTGTTTTATTGTTGAGAGGAATCCAAGATGAATGCATAGAAGTCCTCAATCTGATGGGTGGAGGAGATGTCTCCCAAGAACCATATGATGTTATTGTGGAACACTTTCGTAGATATTCCCATGGAACAATAAAACCAAGCAAGGGACCACAAGTCGTATTGGTAAGGAATGGTATGACTACCAGGAACGAAATTACCAAAGTTGAAATTGAAACATGTTATAAGACTTTAAAATAGACATATTAAATTCCCTAAGCTCCCATTTGGATACTATGTAGATGGACAAAAATAGGGTAGAGGCAAAGCTAGCCATAGCTATCTTCTACCCAAGATATAAAAGGAAACACCCATTGAAGAAGCACCCCTTGAACGAAGTCAAGATTTGTGGAATTTGTAGTAAATACCATGCTACTAGCAGTGTCCTTCTCTGTCATGATTAAAAGTTATATATCAGAGGAACTGAAAAAACTATGCTTTGCTACACAAAAATGACCATGGAAGTAAAAAACACATAGGTATGATCCAAGACGCATCTAAATGTTTTAATTCTCATTGGACTAATCTTGATTTGCAATATTCCTCTTAATAGTGGTGTCTTCCTTCTTAGCCACGGATGGCTCCTCTTTCCCCTCAACTGCTCTAGCAGCAAGGGTGGAAAAGCCTTGCATATGGAGGCCCCCAATAGGTCCCTATGTAGTCACCCATGCAAATCCTTCCACCTCCTCAATTGCAGGCATCCACACTTGCCCCTCCACAACAACAAATTCCTCTACAACATCTATCTAATCCCAATAATGGTAGGTCAACTCAACTAGCTCAAGATGTTAGGCTCACAACTTACCCTACTCACTCTATCTCTTTCATGGAGTGTGTTGATATTCATCTCATATCCAGGAAGGCACTGATCTGAAAGCATCCTTCTATGTATATTGAAGATTTCAATGAGGAAGCTTGGAATGATGAAATTGAGCAACAATTATCTCTTGGACCTTTGAGAACTAAATAATTATGCCTTGAAATTAGAGACTCGCCTTACCCAAAAATATTAAGCATAAAGAAACCTACAAATCTTATGGAATTTGATTTCTTAGGTGAATTCAAAAATGTGTGTGTTAAAATATCAAATTTTCAAGCTATCAAAGATGTACCTATTTATTCAAAAGTAGTTAGGTAATTTTGTTTCAGGAGGCCTGACCAAAGTCGAAGAGAACCTCGGACTATCCATGTCATGGGTAAACTATCATATGTGATGATGGGACGAGTCCTCGCTACAAAATACTTTGATCCTAGTAGACCAATGGTTAACGTGCAATTCAAAACATTGCTATCCCAAACATGCTAAACAACCTAGATGTTCTTATGAATGTTAAGATGCAAGAAACCATGGAAGCCTTAGGACACTTTGGCCTAAGACAAACCCCTACCATACTCCAAATGGCTAATAGGTCAACAATGAAACCAGTGGGAATTTTGGAGGATGTAGTGATATTTGTATACTCATGGGAGTGTCTTGCTAATTTTATGGTCCCTCAACAAAAATATTCCTTGGATGGATACCTGCTCGTCCTTGGACGACCATGGATAGCCATTGCAGATGCATCCAATGACTACAGATGAGGCACCTCCACCAAATAACTAACCTTATATCCTCCTACCAAACCTAGTATAGACCTTGAAACACCCTTTTGGGATGACGGAGAATGAAGTGATGAAGAAGTAGTCAATCATGCTTTCTCTATTGATTAGTATATTTCTATCAAAGAAAAAAATAAGGACGAAGAAATCAGTGATTCTGTTGCTTCCTCTTCCTCTTCCTCAAACGCACATGTTTTTGAACACTTTCTACATCCAAAAACTCAGGCTTCTCTTACTTTAGTAGATTCTTCATATTTAGAATATGAGTCCTTAGTCAAATAAAAACAAGAATATACCCTGAAGACCATCAAAAGTATCCCTAAAAAAACTTTGAACATCAATAAGGGATTGACAGGACAACAAAGAGAAAAATTGGTCAAGGTACTACAAAGGTACAGTTATGCCTTCACTTGGGACTACTCTAATATTAATGGGATTCATCTTGATTTATGTACACATCATATATATATATATATAAAGGGAGGATACATACCATCCACTAATCCCAACGCTGGATGATCTAGAATTAAGGAACATAGTCAAGGAGGAACTGCATAAATTATTGGCAACTGATTTTATTTATTTGATTTCTAATAGTTAGTGGATCTCCCCTTTAGTTGTTATACCAAAGAAGAATGGAAAATGGACAATTTGTGTGGAATATAGAGAGTTCAACAAGGTAACACACAAACTATTTCCCATTTATGTTTATCGACCAAGTCTTAGATACCCTAGTAGGGAAGAAATATTTTTCTTTTCTTGATGGCTTTAGTGGTTATAACTAGATACAAATTGAAAGCGAGGACTAGACAATATTTCACTTGTCCATGGGGAATATTTTTCTACTGTGTTCTAACATTCAAGGTTTGTAATCCTGAAACCACCATTCAAAGAGAGATAATAAGTATATTTTATGATTTGATTCATGATTGTCTAGAAATATATATGGATGATTTTACGATGTATAGTGATGAATTTGATGAAATACTAGATAACATGGAAAATACATTAATAATGTGTAAGGAAACTAATGTTTTCCCTTAGTAATATAAAATGTGCAATAATCTTGACCAATGGCATCATTTTCGGGTAGTGTACCTCTGCTAAAGGTATGTAGATGGATCCAGAAAAAATAGAGGTAATATTGAACTTGCCAACTCCACGCTCACAAAAGGAGGTATGTAGCTTCCTGGGACATGTTGGTTATTATAGACATTTTCATTGACGAATTTTTACAAATTATCCATCCATTATTTGCTTTACTTAACAAGGAGACTGCCAACATGCATTTGAGGAACTAAAGTCTAAAATGTCTCAAGCTCCTATTCTGAGAGGGCCCAATTGGTCCCTCCCTTTTCATATCTCTACAGATGCATTAGATATTTCCATCGGAGTTGTTCTAGGGAAACTAGAAGGAAACGATATGTATGCAATATACTTCATTGTAAAAACCTCGTGTTGATGAAATTGAACTATACTATGAAAAATAATTCCTTGTCATGATTCATGCAATAAATAAATTTCAACATTATATCATAGGGGATCCAGTAGTTTTACATACTAATCATGTTGTGATAAAGTATTTAATGAATGAACCAGTTACTAATAGTAGAGTCACTAGATGGTTGTTGTTATTGCAGGAATTCGGCCTTACTATCTTGAACAAAACAGGGAAGGACTATGTGGTGGTTGATTTTCTTTCTCAACTAAAATCTAATGATAATAAGAAACCTATAGGAGATACCTTTCCTAATGAACATATATTTTCATTGTCTACTAACTCTTCAAGGTTTACAAATATTGCAACATTAGAGAAATTTTGAGGTCTAAAATGGGCCTCCTAAGTAATATTATAATATAATAGTGGAAATAATAAAATAAACTAGATCACCTCATCAAGTTTTGGAGGGAAAAAAGAAAAAACTATTTTTTCAAGTCATATTTTCAACTTATCTCCCTATGATTTTACTCAAATTTCGATCGGGAGCACTCATTGGATGTGAAATTTAATTTTTTTCATCCAAGGGGCACCTATGTTGCATACTTTTGATGGACTCTACTACACGAAAAAGTGAAGTACATGAAAAACATGATTGCAATCTCATTCCTTCAAGTATTTCACATTTTTCGTGTAGTAGGGTCCATCGAAATATACAACATGGGTACTCCATGGGTGAAAAAGTAAATTTTGCATCCAACGAGTGCTCCTACTCAAAACTTGAGTAAAATTGTAGGGAGATAAGTTGAAAATACGAGTTGAAAAAGTTTTTTTATTTTATTTTATTTTATTTTTTATCTTTTTACCTTTTCACTCCAAAAATGGTGAATCATCCCCCATGGTTGAGATCATCATATTGAATCCGATTGGTTCTTATAAAGTTCATTTTTGTTGTACATTTTTGTTTTGAGACCCATTTTTTACCCCAAATTTTCTCTAATGTACTTGGATGTAGGAAATCTTCCCTAACACTTAACTCTAAAGGAGCATCAAAAAATTATCAAACAGAGTTGGAAATTCTTGTGGATCGATGGTTGTCTTTTCTACCGTGGCCTAGATCTAATCATCAAAATATGTGTATGGGAGGATGAGTTTCATGAGATACTAAAATCTTGCCTTGATGGCCCTTCTTCGTAGACAAAAGAAAGGGGTACAAGGTGCTCCATCAGGGGTATTATTGGCACACCATCTTCAAATATGTCAAGCAATATGTGAAGATATGTGATAGCTTCCAGTGCATGGGAAGATATGTACAAACATACGAGATGTCGTTACAACCGCAGTTGGCGTTAGAGTCCTTCAAAAAATGGGCCATTAATTTTTTGGGACCAATCAAACCTTCTTATCATTGGAACTCCTACATTCTTATTTGCATGGTCTATGTCAAAATGTGGATGGAAGCTAAGGAATTCCCAATAACAACCAAACAAGCAGTGGTGGAATTTCTCCATGAAGAAATATTCACAAGGTTTCCAATACCTCGAGAGATAGTGACTAATGAAGGAACTCAATTTACTTCAAGGCTCAATGAAGGATTAATGGACACATAAAATAAAGCATAGGGTAACAACACAATATCATCCCCAAGCTAATGAACAGGTGGAAGGGACTAACGAGATCCTTGAGGCAATCATCACCAAAACTATTAAGTTGCACCTTAAGGATTGGGTCGATCGACTCCATGAAGCTCTATGGGCCTACAAAACAACATGGAGGACAGCTATCAAATGTACCCAATATGAATTAGCGTATGA
Source organism: Pinus tabuliformis (assembly GCA_031772625.1). Classification (NCBI taxonomy): domain Eukaryota; kingdom Viridiplantae; phylum Streptophyta; class Pinopsida; order Pinales; family Pinaceae; genus Pinus; species Pinus tabuliformis. Next base: position 1,705,150,304 of record CM062819.1, read on the forward strand.
GAACATAATGTTTTTTTAATAGAAACAAAGATCCAAACACTACGGACAATAATACAACTTGGAATGGATTTAACAGAAGCTCGGAAGTAAGGAAATTTTTAGGAGCTAATATTCGCAAGTGAGCTTATTTTATATGCTTGTTCCAAAAAAAAGATTCACTAATTTCCATTATTTTCTAAAAATGATTCGACCCAGTTTATGGTTAAAATTCATTTTTCCTTAAAAATCACCAAAATTGTATATAGAAACTATACAAAATTATTATAAATTTAATATTTTTACAAAAATATTGCCAAAAAAATTATAGATAACATATTATGGATCAGTGACATTCATCAAGGTTTCTAAATTTTAAGATAAATTTCCATTTTATAAATTTTCTCTGCTTAGAAGCAAAGGCTCCTCTAGATTAATGATTTGGATGAACTTTGACAAGTTTCCCTACTTCAAACCATAGTGATGCAACACCAAAGGGTCAGGTGGCATGACAAGTTCATAAAGAAAAGGAAGTTTAGAGCTAGATATTGGGCCATCATATTCAACTCCAAGTTTAAATACTTCAAAGGGAATTTTTGAACCCGATGTCTTGGACCATACAAGATCAACATAGTATATGACAATAGAGCCATCAAGTTATGCAGCATTGATAAAGTTATGACTCCTCTTATGGCCAATGGACACAAGCTTCGACAATATTATAGGTATCTAACTAAGCAAGCTTTTTTGAGGAGGATCATCAACGAATGGCCTAATAGCAATCTAGAAATTATTCATAAGGAATCCTTGTTGGATAATTCATTCTCATTTTCTTCTAAAAAAATTAAAAACAAAACCAAAAAATATGAAAATAAAAAACAAAAGGGAACTTGATGGTTTCATCAAGGTTATATCTAGATCCTTCCACTCATGTTTTTCTAGGTTTTTTAACCGATAATAAAGTATTTTTTTCAATATGTTTAGGGAGGAATTGTTTTTGATGCTGCAAGTCCTGTTGCTACCGTTCTTGTTACAGCAACTCCTGGTGTCACAAATTTTGTTGCTACAACTCCTATTTATCATATTGTTGCAACTCAAGCTCATCCCATTGTTTCCAAAAAAGCGATGATGCTAACTCACAAACTCCACAGCTGTCAGAATAAAGATTTTGTTGTGAATAATAATTTGTCTTGATTCGCCCGATGCTTTTGTTGCAAATTTTTTTTTCCACCATGATGTTGCAACTCTGTTTGAGGAGATGTTGAACTTCATTTGATGTCAATGCTACAACTTTTTCCTACGCCGATGTTGAGATTTCTTGCTTATGCTGCAACTCTCGAAGCAATAGGGATATGAGTTGTCCTATGGGGCTAACATGTCAACGCAACAAAAAAGTACAAGCATCATAGCCACTCAAGGTAAGATAGAAGTTATGTTCCAATAACTCACATAATGAATGGTAAGAATGACATTTCTTCATTGATTTGACCCCCACTTAATCCACTCACGTCATATGTCGTTGCCAACACCCAATAACATAACTATCAGAAAAGAATGCACCTTCCCTTCCATAGTTGGAAATTCTTGATAGTTAAACCAGTTCATTCCCCTTGCAACTATAGTTATTGGAGATTTGAGAGAGGAAATAAGAACATAGGAGATTCATTGATCCATAGAGAACCCACAAATCCTTTCCTATAGCAAGCCTATGACGATGTATGGAATCTCTTCCAATAAGGAGGTTGGATTGGTCACATAAAGAGACTACATGGATACAATAATGAATTTTCCCTTGAATCCACCATGAATTTCAAGGAAAATAGGTCGATTATGGTTGAAACATTAGTGGAAGTAACAGAGGAGAGAGTGGCTAAAGTTGTAAGGCTTCCTCAAACTGGAGAATGATGGTATTATCATAGAATGAAAAACCCTGAAGTTGTGGAAAATTTCCTTGATCCAGGTGAGGCCTTGGTCAAGAAAGGGATGGGGTTTAAAAGGAAGTCATTTCCAGCTCCACGCGCAGAAACAACCCTATTCGTACAAATATATATTACTTGTGAGGGTCGTTACGAGGTCATTTACCTAAAACACCTTAGGCTACTCAACCATTTGTGGCATGGCAGACTAATAAACATGTCATTCTTTCTCCTAAGAAATTTGCAGACTATGGTGTCATAGGTATAGAAATCTAGACTACTCAAGGAGGCCCTAACTAAAAATCGTCTAATAAAGCTTCATTTGTAACATGCATTTCATAAATACGACAAAAATTGGGAAGATATAGTATGATCACTAGTAAGTATTACAATTGTTGCAACTCCTAACAAAGTTACCGACTTGATGAGAACTGTGACCTCAAAACGAGAACTCTAGCCAAAAAAACCCCCAAAAAACATGAAAAAACAACCTGAAAAAATGAAAAGTGTTGATGTTGGAACAACATTTGTTTTTTGTCTTTTTTTTTGTTAAATTTTCAACATTTTTTAAAAATGGCAGTAAAAACCAAATTCTTTAGCGCAAAAAAATAAAAAAATAAAAAAAATAAAGAACACCATAAAAATGAAAAGTGTTGATGTTGAAACATTTTTTTGGTAAATTTTCAACATTTTTTAATAGTGGCATTAAATATCAAATATCAAGACTCCGAAAAACCTTAAAATTCTAATAATTTTTTAGGCATGGTGTTAAAGATAAAATATCACGTCTTTGAAAAACCTTAAAAATTCCAATAATTTTCAATCACAGCGTTAAAGATAAAATATCATGACTCCATAAAACCTTAAAATTCCAACAATTTTCAAGCATGGTATTAAAGATAAAATATTACATCTCTTAAAATCCTAGAAATTGCAGCAATTTCCATTCATGGAATTCAATATAAAATATCATGACTCTTAAAAACCCTAAAATTGTAATTGTTTTCACTCATGGCATTAAAGATAAAATATCATGACTCAAGAAAATCTTAAAATTTTGACAAATTTTCAACCATGGGATTAAAACCAAATATCGTGACTACACAACCTTAAGTTTTCAACATATTTCAACGACGGCATTATGGAAAAAAGTTATGACTAAACAAAACTTTAAAAATAAACACGTGAATGAAAGATCAATATACCAAGAGTAATTTCTTTTTTGAATGCTAAAAGTATAGCTATTTTAAAATATTCGCCTACGACAACTTGATATATTGCAACAAAAAATTAAAAATTAACCATCAAATTGACACGCAGTCGAGGCGAACTCAACTCATTCAATGAAAACTTAAAAATAAACTATGGAATTGACACACTGTGAGGGTGCACTTGATCCATTATAACGAAAACTTTAAATAAACTATCAAATTGACACATAGTGGAGTCGGATTACTAGTCAAGGATCGACATGAGCCTGGTAAAAGATGATAATAATAATAATAATAAATACCAAAAAATAATAAGTAAATAAAATTATATATTAGAAAAAACAACAATAAAAAAACTTACTCATAAAATAGAAAAAATTAAACAATATATATATATATATATATAAACAAAAAAATATCTCTAAAAATTTAACCAAAAAAAGTAATTTCGATAATTAAAAAAAAAAAAAACGAACAAAATAAATACAATTAAAAAACATATAAGTGATTAGAGGATTCCACAATTATTCATATTGTTGGAGATTTTCGGAAGAGAACTTTGTAATGGTTTTTTATCTATCCAACATTTCGGATGGTTACTCCATCCATCATCAGGGACCAAAGGGCTTTGTGAGCAAAGGTCCCTAATGATAGATAGAGTAACCATCTCAAACGTTGGATAGATCAAAAACCATTATACAGTTCTCTTCTGGAATATCCAACAATTAAAATCATAGTAAATACTAAGTGAAAAAACAAATTAAAAATATATATATTAAAAAAACATTAAAAATGAATTTTTAAAAAATAAAAATAAAAATAGTAAAAAAAGATTAATAATAATAATAATAATCAAAACAGTGTAACCCTGGGCCGGACCTCCACCCCATGGCCCTTGGGTGGTGGGACAGGGGTCCGGCCCACCCGCCCGCGGATCCTAAGCAGTCGACGGTTGGCTCATCGATTTAGGGAATTGACGAGCCCCCAAACACCTCCCATTGTCGCCCTTGCCCGCGAGGTAGGAGTCCAACCTTGAGTTTTTATTTTATTTTTTTAATGTTTTTCTTATTTTAATTTTTATTTAATGTTTTTTAAATATTTTTAATGTTTAAAAAAATGTATTTTAAAACCTTTTTTATTTATTTAGAAGATTTTTTTTAACTTTTATTTTTTTTAATTTTACTATTTTGTTTTTTTATTAATTATAGTTATATTTATTTATTTTAAATTTTTAGTAACATTTTCGTTTTTTCTAGATTTTTTATTTTTATTTTTGAAACTATCTATTTTATTTTTTTATTTTTTATTAAAAAAAAAATTGTTGTTTAATTTCGTTTTTCTTTTAAATAAATTTTGGCTTATAACATTTTATTTTTTATTTTTTATTTTTCTTTTTATTTGTTAAATATTTTTTCTCACTTTTTGCTTCTTTTTCTTCTTTTTTTCGATTACTTGTTTTCCATTATTATTTTTTTACAACTTATTTTTATTTTATAATTTTTATATTTTTTGTTAAACGTTTAATTTTATTTATTTATGTTGCATTTTTTATTATTTTTACTTAAAATTTTATGTGAATAAATATTGTTGGTAAAAAAAAAACTTTAAATATTATTATCTTTGGATTAAAATTTTCATAAAAATTGCTATTTTTTAAATTTCTTTATTGAATGTTTTTCATAAAAATATTTTATTTAACATGTGATTTTTGACAAAAAGGTCTCAAAATATTTATTTTTTTAATTATGTCTATATGCAAAATGTGTATTTTTTGTCAAATGTTTAAAATTATTATTTTTCAATGTCAAATTTATTTTATTTATTGAAATATTAATTAACAATATATAAATATATATATAATCCTAACTTCAAAATATTAATTTTATTATTTTTTAAAACTTTGCAAAAAAAATTAAAAATTTCATTATAAAAAAATTTTGCAAATCGGATGATTTTTTGCAACCTCGAGAAAAATGAGAACTCGGTCCAATTTTCGTTTGGTTGGTAATAGTGGTTCCTATAGTTGAATAGGTTTCAGTTCCAAGTGTTGCAGTCAAAGGGTATGTCACCATGGCCCCACTTGCTATGGAATATCCACCTAAGGAAGACTCACATGAGGGTTCATCTACAACTCCACCAAAGGGGGAGAGCAGCCATGATAGCGATGTCGAAATCACAAGGAGTAAACCCCCAACCAAGATGTTGAGGGGAATGAGGAAAAGGCATGCCTTTATTCACATCCCCAAGACGAAGAGGAAAAGGTATACTTCCTCTATTGTGTTGAATTTCCACGACCCTGGTGTCTGGGATAGAATCTTTAAATCTTTAACGCTACCAAACCAAGAATATAAACAAAGCTACTTAGCACAGCGGAATATAAAAGCAATAAATCAATCATGTGCACAATATGAAAAATGACAAAAACATATGTAACCCAACTTCATTATATTATCAACATATAATACAACAGTTTAGGGCTCTCGTACAAGGGATAATGGCCCTCAATTATCCAGAAGTCACAAGAATACAAGATACAATGACAACCTCACTACTCTAGTGCACAATCACAACATCTATGTTATATCTCGTCCTATCGATCCTTCACTTCTAATATGCTCTCTAGCTACCCCTTAGTCTATCAAAGGACAACGCAAAGAGACTCCAGGAGGGTTGCCACCTACCACTGTTGCAAGCCAATTCTGCTACAATGAACACGGCCTCATCAATCTTCTCCTCTAGGCTAGCCAACACCTGAGCTCAGTTTTGCCAATTTAGTAGCTTCTTTTGTCCATCAAAGAGCTACATATTAAGCTCAATCCTTCACCCAATGCATAGTTTTCAATGTCCTTCTTGTCATGTTGATCTAGGGCTACTTTGGACACAAACACATTTCCCTCCAACAATCCAATGATGCCCAATACAACTGTCACAAATCCACTATGAAATATGCTCCTAGGAAAGGCTTCCAACCACCAAGTCAAGCTTTCCAATTGGCTCCCACAGGCTGCAAAATAATATCATCCAAACTGATCTAATCTAGACCCAACACAAGGAGAAAACTCAGTCAAAAATACCTTTTGACTGCCGCCCTAAACTGAAGTGACATGTTGTTGATGAGGTTTCCTAGTTAGGGCTTCTCACAGCCACCTATGAGCCCACTATTCCACCTCCTATCAGCCTCATACAACTGCAACATACATCCCTCTTCTTGCTATTGACTCACACTGGTTTGTAGGGCTAAAACCAGCCCATGCCCGTACCCAAGAGCCCATTGTTTAGGGCTCAGTATGCCTGCACAAACACTTGTACAATACGTAGCCCCAAATAGTGAAGGACCATGCCACAAATACCTCCACAAATAGCTCAGAATTATCCATGTCCAATGCAGCCTTCCTACTGGTTAACTCGCACTCCAAAACAGTCTTGGGAGAGGCCCTAACATGCCTTCTTATTTCGTTGAAGTAACCCTAACCTGCGGCCCAAAATAGAGATGTATCTTCTCCCTTGAACGAGCTTACCCTCTCCTTCTTCATTGCCTTTGTGTTGCATTATTGGATGTGTAGAAATGAACCTTCCTCACCTTCTATTTATATACATAAGAAGGGCTCCATGAATTCACTAATAGACATGACTTTTGGACATAACTACTTCAAGCCTACATGACTTGACTATCCAAAAACCCATTATTAAACTTCAAAAATTCATACCTCATCTTCTCCAACTCGAATTTTGATGATTCTCGTTGCGTTGGATTCTCCTCAACACCCTCTATCATTTCGATCCATCACATGAAGAAAATGCCTCATGGTTTTGGCTCAAACCCTTTGGGTACAAAGCCCCAACCTTGGGTTCCAAGCCCACAAATGATTTTTGTGGCACTGCAACCTCTAAACCCCGAACCCTAGGGCTTAGAGTACCTCCCAAGCTACTCAAAAATCAACACTCCCACTTTAGTGATGGGGGTACTTCTAAGAATAGGAAGTATCTCATCATCATCATCGCTACTTGCAACACTTGCCTAAATGTTAGCACTCACAACTGCAGCAATCACTGTAGTATGAACTACGCCTCTTTTGGAAGTGTCATTATCACTCGAAGCATCCTGCTTCTTCTTGTTTTCCTGAAATGTCTTCCACTCTCTCCATGATTCCTTCTTGGCAGCAGTGGGAGCACCCTTGCTCCCTACTGACCATGTGCTCTTCTTGGGATGCAAAGTCTCCCTCTGAACCTACAAAATCCCGCTAGAACTCGACTCCCTTTGAGCCTCTAGAATCTGGACCCTCTTTTCTGGAACTTGTACCTACCCCTCTGAAGCCTGCACTTACACCTGCTTCTCTGGAACCTACACCTGGTCCACCAACTTTTTCTTCCCATGATCTATAGGCTTTCCTGTCATCCTATATAGACCATGCTCTCTAACTCCAAGAACAATACCTGCGGAACTATAGCCTCTAGGCCTGAGTCTTACCTTACCATCCTGGAATAAGACCTCAAACCCCTTCTTCTAGATCACTGAGACCGATATAACGCTATATCTGAGTCTCGGTACAAACAATACATCCTGGACCCACATCACTCGTCCTGACTCCATCCTGAATGGTACAACTCACAATCCTCAGATCTCCTTCTTACTCTTGTCGCCCAACACCATGTGCAACTTAGAGTCCCACTCAACTAGAGTCTTGAATACTTCATGTGACCCTATCATATGTTTCGATGCACCATTTTCCATGTACCATCCATCCTCATCGATGGTACCCTGCGAGAAATGAGAGATCATAGCAAATTCCTCCTGCTCCAACTTCTTGGTGAGAGCATCTATCTCAGCGACAGTGGCAACACTAGCAACCTGCTTCCCTTTCTTCTTCTCATAATCTCCCATCTTCTTCTTCATTGGAAATCTCGATGAAAAATGACCGATCTCGCCACAGTTAAAACACTTGACTTTACTCAAATCCTTTTGCTTACCCTTCATTCATGCTACAAGTGCCACATCATCATCTAAAGCCTTCTTCTTCGGATGAAGATCCTCGTCTTGCAACTCTTCCTGAATGAAATCGTACCACAATCTATTCTAGTATGGAAACTTCTCTCTAGAAATGACCCCTTGATGAAGGGCTTCCATTCCTCGGTGAATCCTTTCAAAGAAATCCTTACCATATCAGAATTTGAAACAGTCACATTGATGGCAGCAAGCTCATCTTTGACCTGAGATAACCTCATTAGATACAAAGTCACTCCTTCATCTTGTATCATATTGGTGGACTTCAACTTATCCTCTAATACCAATACCCAGTTCTCGTTATTGTTCTGGAACAAATTCTGAAGATCCATCCACATCTCATGTGCAGTGTTCTTCCTGGACAAATAAGGTGTTAGGGGATCCTTCACACCATCAAGGATGATCAATCTCACCCCCCGTATCTAATTCCTCCTACACTTCTAGCTCCTTAGGTTCGGTTAGCTTCTTGATCTCTTTCTCAGCGAACTCCTAGATCCTGTTGACCTGCAATACCAACTTGATCCTTTCCTTCTAAGGACTATAGTTGGACAACTCTTCCAACTTGTCCTCATACCGAAGACCAACCTGCAACTTCGACATCATAGTGGGCCCTTCACTTACAATGTGACCAACTCCCTCTTAAGTTGTACTTCATTGTGCACTCTTTGATTCACTATCTCCCAAAGTAGCTCATACATGCTCTAATACCACGTTGAATTTCCACGGCCCTAGTGTTTGGGATAGAATCTTAAAATATATGACGCTACCAAACCAAGAATCTCAACAAATCTACTTAGCACAGCGGAATATAAACAACAATAAATCAATAATGTGCACAATATGAACAATGACAACAATATATGTAACCCAACTTCATTATATTATCAACATATAATACAACATTCTATGGATCCCGTACATGGGATAATGGCCCTCAATTATCCACAAGTACAATAATACAAGATACAATGACAATCTCACTACTCTAGTGCACAATCACAACCTCTATGTCATATCTCATCTTGTCGGTCCTTCGCTTTTGATCTGCTCTCTAGCTTCCCCTTAGTCCATCAAAGGACAACACATAGAGACTCCAAGAAGGTTGCCACCTATCACTGTTGCAAGTCACTTTTTCTACAATGAACACAAGCTCATCAATTTGCTCCTCTAGGTTGGCTAACACCTAAGCTCCAATCTAGTAGCTTCTTTTGCCCATCAAAGAGCTACACATTAGGCTAAATCCTTCACCCAATGCACAGTTGTCAATTTCCTTCTTGTCACGCTGATCTAGGGCTACTTTGGACACCAACACGTTGCCCTCCAACAACCCAATGATGCCCAATACAACTGTCACAACTCCACTGTGAAATTTTCTCCTAGGAAAGACTTCCAACCACCAAGTCAAGCCTTCCAATTGACTCCCATGGGCTAAAAAATAATCTCATCCAAACTTATCTAATCTAGAGCCAACATAAGGCAAAAACTCAATCAAACATACCTTTTGATTGTTGCTCTAAACTGAAGTGACCTATTGTTGATGAGGTTGCCTGCTTAGGGCTTCTCACAGCCACCTGTGAGCCCACTATTCCACCTCCTATCAGCATCCTACAGTTGCGGCATACATCCCTCTTCTTATTGTTGAATCACATTGCTTTGTAGGGTTAAAACCAACCCTTGTTCATACCCAACATCCCACTGTTTGGGGCTCGGCCTTCTTGCACAAACACCTGTACAATACGCAGCCCTAAACAGTGAAGAACCATGCCACAAATACCTCCACAAACAACTCAGAATTATCCCTCTCCAATTCAGCCTTCCTGTTGGTTAACTCGTACTCCAAAATAGCCTTGGGAGAGGCCCTAACGTCCCTCCTTCCTTAATTGAAGTAGCCCTAACTTGCGGCCCAAAACAGAGATGCCTCTTCTCCTCTCCTTCGTCGTTGCCTTTATGTTTCACTCTTGGATGTGTATAAATGGACCTTCCTCACCTTCTATATATATATATATATATATAAAGGGCTCCATGAATTCACCAACAGACATGACTTGTGGACATAACTACTTCAATCCTACATGACTTGGTTGTCCAAAAACCCATTATTAACTTCAAAAATTCATAACCCATCTTCTACAACTCGAATTTTGACGATTCTCGTTGCATTGGATTCTCCTCAACACCCTCTATCATTTCCATTGATCACATGTAGAAAATGCCTCATGGTTTTGGCCCAAAACCTTTGGGTACAAAACCCCAACCTTGGGTTCCAAGCCCACAAATGACTTTTGTGGCGCTCCAACCTCCAAACCCTGAACCCTAGGGCTTGGAGTACCTCCCAAGCTACTCAAAAATCAATATATTGAAACTATATAAACCCACGAAGAAACCCTTACTACCCCACAAGAACCAACAGGGGTAAAACAAGAAATCTCCCCTACTACCCCATAAGAATTAGCAGGGGTGGAACAAGAAGAAATATCCCCAAATACTCCATAAGAACTAGCAAGTTAAATTGAACTAGAACTCTTTGTTGCTCCACAAGAACCAGCAAAAGTAATGGAGGATGACCTAGGCTTTGTTAAATCTACACATGATGAAGAGATGAGGATAGAGATCCTTGCTACCTGACAAAAACCAACGTGAGAGGTCCTTGGAGAGGGACTTGCTTCCATCTTGGATACATATGCAAGGGAATAACAAGAAGAGGAAACTTCCACTCCTAAAGAACATGTTAGATCAACTAGTGCCACCCTGAAGTTGAGGAATATTGTCCCATCCCCTCATATATATCTTTGTTAAGGAGAAACAAAATGTTAGAAAAGGAAAATAGAAAAATGGAACCATTGTCAAAATGATTGAAGGATGAGTTTAAAGAAGGGAAATTATTTGAAAAACTTTATTTCCTTACTCAAATAGAAAAAATCCCTAATTTCTGAAGAAATAGGGGTAACCCTTAAAAACGAAATTCAAGAGACGGCAATCCAAAAAGTTGACATTGCCCTACCTTAGTTGATATAGCCACCCAAACCATACAAAAAATAATCAAGGACAAGGACATATAAGTAGATATTCCTAATGAATGGGTGAGAGCTAGAGAAGACAAATGGGTCACTTGTTGGCGTCATACGAGGAGGGAATGATACCCATTAAGGAACATAAAAAAAATTGTCAAAGGGTTGAGAGATAAATCGACTGAGTTTGTTGAAACTCATAAGAGTAAGTGGCAAGAAGAAAGAGTTGAATAGGAATAGTTGACAAAATTGGAAAAGAAAGTGAACATATTAGAAATTGAGAAGATATAGTCAGGGCTACTGGTGGATTCGACCTTTAGCTGGAGACCCCCTTATCCTAACTATTGGCATGGACCTGCAAGAAAAATTCATCATGTTGCAAAAAAAAAGCCATCACAGCCAGTAAACCCTTTGAAATAAGGTCCCATAAAACTTTTTGGATGCATATTATGCTTGCACAAATTAGGAGAAATATATATTATGTGAACTATATCGGCATGATGTTTTGTTGTTTCATGACCCATTTTATAACCCATCTCATTTCGTAGGGGACACTCAGTTGAGAGCATTTCTATCATACCTTCACAATCAAGTTGATTGGGGATCTTCCCACAAGATTGCAGAAAATAACTTCAGTAGTAATTTATGGTTTGAGGGAGAGTACCATAAGCCTCTCTACAGCATAAACACACATAAAAAATGGATGCTCTCTCCATCACATGCAGAATTCATGAATAAAAATAGACAAGAAACCATTGCATATTGCAGGACCCATATTAGGCTTTTAGAAATAGTATACATAGAAGGATGCACCGATAGGTGGAAACAAGCCAATAGAGATATCCAAAGTTGAGACACTTTCAACCCTAGAAATTTGGAAGTACCATGGAAAGGGTACATAAATACATCCAATGTATCGAGAAATGTGGAAACAAATGGATAGGATTAAACTTCCATTATCCAATTATTTGGTTACCCACCATGGAATACAAGAAAATTTACAAATTGAATAGAAAGGAGGAGTTGATTTGTTGGAAGGAAATCCAAACATGAGGAGGATATTTGCATGCAAATGAGACAAGCCAATCATACTACAGCGTCAACAACATCCATGGGAGACTCGTTCTCTCAAACTCAAATTAATTATTGGTTGCATGGGACATGCGTTGGAGAAGATGTAACTAGTTTTGGTCTTCATATATGTAATTTTGATATTTGTACTTATTCAAGAAAAGAGAAATTAACTTTTGTATTATTTTTCAATGAGTTTCTTGCTCATTGAAAATAGGTTAAGCACATTTTGAAGTGCTTCTATAGAGTCAAAGTCAAAATGTGATTATGAAAATACCCTTTGAGTGCATGTTACATCATGTAAGTCATCATACAAGGTCAAGGAAATACTCCAAGCATGATCAAATCCTCTCCTAGCTCCAATGAAGTCTACAAGCAGCAAAAATGATGAATAAATGTGAAATATAATGCAACTGTCAAGTCGGCCTAGAAGACAGTCAAGTCGGCCTAATGGACAGTCATGTTGGCTTGAGAGAGGAGGTACATACCTCTATAAATAGAGGTTGTCCACTCCTCATTTGGACACATACACTCAAGCTCTGAAATCCGCAAGAACGGAAGTGACAAAATGGAAGAAGGACAGCCAAGTAAAAGTGGATAAGAAGTCAGTTAGGGCAGCGAAGGAACAAGGAAGAACAGCGAATTTAAGGGGATGCTTTCTAGGGCTTACATAGCCACGCATGCGAAGAAACTAAGGACAGTCTGCAGCCAGATCAACAGAGGTACATTCTTTGTGGTTTGGGCTAGCTATTCGATGAACAAAGGTCTCCCACTCCAGCATTGAAGGCAACCTCACAAGCGAAGTATAAGGCACTGGCTTTTGGGTCATACACAGTCACACGTGCGATAATCTGAAGTTGTGCCTAGGGCTAGGGCATTATAAAACTATAGTCACACATCCACCCTTGGTTGAGGCTGAAAATAGGCCTACAAGGCCTACTACACTAGTGTAGAAGAAAGACTTTCAAGCGAGGAAGAAGGAAACTCCAACAAAGAAGAAAAGGAAGCTACTACAGTCACATGTGCGAGGTGCAGGAAGGGCTTGACAGAAATTTAGGGCAGCAGCACAAGAGGCCTATTTCGGATGAGTAGTTGGGTCTACAAGGTCTCCTAAGGATAGCAAAGAAGGATCTCCTTATAACGAAGAAGAGGAGCCCTAATATTCTAAGGTATCCTAACCTAGAAGACAAAGTGCTGGAAGAAGTACCGGAAGATGTGTTAGAAGTGAAAGTGCAGAAAGAGGAAGGATTTGACTCATTCTTGGAGGATATCTTAGTCAAGGGTCTAGGTTTTGGCAATTGTTCAAATAAGAAGCTTCAATAAGAGAAAACTTACAAAGGGTTTCCCTCTCAAGAGTGGAGAGGGTTTGTCCCTGGCAGAGAGCCAAATTTGTGTTCTTATTATTTTTTTTTGGTAGAAGTTTGATGAAGCACACACATATGCACTAATAAGAGCAAGAAGAAGTATAAGCTAATTAAGAAAAAGTAAAAAGACTTCACAAATTTTTATCAAGTCTCGGAGAATCACCACAACGCTACTTTGCCCTAGCTTCTCTAACATGGTTTCAAAACGTAGGTAACACATCAAGGAAAGGGAAACTCAAGAACACTCAAGCAACTACAAAGTTGAAGCATCAAGCCTAGAAGTCTCAACCACGGACAAGAAGGGTCTACAATCCATCATTCATCAAGGAGGGCTACAAAGCTAGAAGGAGAGCCTTATATAAAAGAAGAAGCAAATCTACATCAAACTACAAGTCCTCAAGCACACCTCATCACCAAGTAAGTCCACTTGGATAAGACAACTTGAAGGAAACCAAGATCCGGGGAAGACAAGCCATCAAGCTTTCAAGGAGGAAGAAAATCCATCAAATCTCAAAATCTATCAAGTAAGTATATGTCCCCCTCTAAATATACATCAATGTCTTTTTGCAAGGAAAGCAATAAATTAGTAGGCACCAATAAATTTCTTGCATGGAAGAAGAGGATTGATCTACTTCTCAAGGAGAATGAGCTGCTAGAATATGTCAAGGGGAACATCATTGTCCCAAGGAACAGACTCAAGCCTTAGCCAAGTACAATAAGGATGAGACAAGAGCTCAAAGGATTCTGATAGAATCAATAAAGGACTCTCTCATTCCCTATGTCTCCAAGTTTTAGATGTCAAAATAAATCTATGATAAGCTAGTAGAGCTATTCGCGATATCCACCATCGAAGAAGTATTATCTTTGATGAATGAATTATACAAGATGAAGATAACAAAGGAAGGAATAGCTCCCTACTTCATGAAAATCTCTGAGATGAGAGATCAACTTCAAGAGCTTGGGGAAGTCATGTCTGACAGAGAGATGATAACTGTTGTACTCAATGCTCTACTTGAGGAGTGGGGAAACTTCACATCAACATTTATGACAAGAAGGAAGCAACCACTCTCAGTTATATGTGGTCTCTATGCAGAACAAAGGAGACTAGACTTAAGGTGAAAGAAGATGTGGGATCAAAGAATCAAGAATTTGCTACCATGGCCAAAAGAAAGGGTAAATTTGGCAAGTTTGGTCCACGAAGAAAAAATAACAAAGACATGTCCAAGATCCAATGTTTTGGATGCCAAGAATATGGGCACTACAAAAGGAATTGTCCCAAGCTTAAGAAGGACAACAACAACAAGAGAAAGAGAGAAGAAGCTCATATAACACAAGAGTTGGAAGAGGAAGGAAAGAAGCAAAAGAAGGAAGATCCTCCAGATCTCTACTATGACTAGGTCACTCTCTTTTCTTCTAGACTTCTTTCAAATTTTTGAGTAGAATAGGAGCATGTAGGAATAATCTAAATTGCATGGCTAGAATCACCCTCTAGGATCTAGCAGCATGATGTACATGGAGTTCTAGACACTCATGTATATGTAGCATTTATGAGAAGAACAAAAATGCATAAGTAGGAATATCTTCTAGAATATGGGAGCATGGAAAATGTAGCTCGAAGGTATTCATGTAGAAGGAGAATACCTAGAATAGGACCTCATATATGATGGAAGAAAACTTGATCATGATAAGAAACTTAGAAGACCTAAATCATCAAAGGTAGGAAACATTTGCAAGGTAAGGATCTTTAAGACGCTATGATGGAATCTTCAAGAGAAGTTTTGTGAACCAAGGCAGATGTCTCATTGGGAATCCCACTCATGGGATTCAAGGAAAGGGATGATATGCAGGCTAAGATGAAGTAAGAATGGCTACACCAAAGAATGATCAAGGAGGATCAAGATGAGGTATGTATGCATCAATGTTAGGGTCCCACCCTAACCCCCTTATTTATGTAGTTGGATCGAGTCATAGTTATAGTTAAGTAAGGAGTCAATAAAGCCCATATTAATAATTGTAAGTGGTTAACCCGGAATTAATGACGGGACCACAGTTAGTTGCAAATGGGCCATGGTATTAGATAGATGGTATTAATAAGAACCATGGTATTGATCCATGGTATTGCATGTATGAGTCATATATAAAGGATAGAGACTCCCTGCAAGGAGCATCGTGTCTTATTTTGTAATCGAGCTTTGCTCTATTGGAGGTTGCCCCCTCGAAGAGGCAAGTGAACATTTCTTTCTGAATAATAAAATACTTGTTGTTGTTTCTCACTATTCTATGTTTTGGGTATATTTCTTCGCATATTCTGTATTCTGGTATCATCTTGCAGGTTAAGAGCATAACAAGTGGTATCAGAGTTCTTTCCGGGGCCAGTGGGATCTCCAATTCTTAGCAAAAAAAAAAAATTGGCTAGAGACGTGTTCCGGCGTCTTTAAACCATGGGATCTGTCGTTGAGCATATAAACCTGCAAATTT
Source organism: Pinus tabuliformis (assembly GCA_031772625.1). Taxonomy (NCBI): domain Eukaryota; kingdom Viridiplantae; phylum Streptophyta; class Pinopsida; order Pinales; family Pinaceae; genus Pinus; species Pinus tabuliformis. The sequence continues at coordinate 1,705,166,330 of CM062819.1, forward strand.
GGGGAGGCATGCACGCAGAAAATACAAGAGGTGGTCACGCTTGTTGGACTCCCTTGTAACCCCTATGGGTACCCCTTCGAGTAGTAGTGCATTAGACAGAACCGCGTACGAACTGTCTTCCAAGTACCCTCTAGGTATATCGGAAGCCCCCTAGCTCCTTTGAAACCTCACCATAGATAAACCGTCGGCCATCTTGCTGCTACAGTACACCAAGAACAGCACTCAGAGAGATTACTCGCCCGTATGATAGGGTAGTCGGGTTGTACGGCTAAGGGTATGGTTGATCCTCCTTAGTTAGAGCCCTGAAACATTGGGCCGAGTACTACTGTCAAACCCTTATGTATATTGCGATTTGTAGCCCCTGACACTCCTCGATACCATAGCTCCCTTTTCTATCTTGGGATCACGCATAATCTCTGCCATATCAGATCTCGCAAGGGGGTTTGCAGCAGCAACAGACATCAGTCCCGCACTTCCGAGATAGCAAACCAGCCATTCCGATCTTTTAGATCCATCAGATCCGCAGCAGCAATCTATTCCACCGATCAGAGCTACCCGATTAGCAAAAAAAATTCTGGCGGTCCCAAATTTCAAGTACATCGGATTTGTGCATGGTAGAAAATAGAGCTCAAGCTATGGCCAATGAGAAGATCGACAAACTTGAACAATCCTTGCAAGCCATCCAAGCTCAGCTTGACACACTATCTGATGCACTCTCTAAGGGCAAGGAGGAAGTCCGCGAGAAGGCGTATATTGGCAATGGACATAGTGAGGGTGAGTCTAGCCACTCTCTTCACCTCTGGGGCACCCGCCAACAATCCCGTCCGCGACCTCCCAAGCTGGATATGCATAAATTTTATGGTTCTCACCCGGCCGCATGGGTAGCACAAATGGAGCAGTATTTCAATCTGAATAACATCTTAGATAATGAGACTCATCTTATGGTGGGGAGCATGTACTTGGACAATGAAATATGGCAATGGTGGGAATGGCATCAACGTTGCAATGGAAGTTTTATGACTTGGGCCACCTTCAAAAAAGCTCTTACAGAGCTTTTTGACCAGGAATCTTATTTTTTGGGTCGTCTCACTAAGCTCCGATAGAATGGCACAGTGGATGAATATGTTACAGCCTTTGAAGCCTTAGCTTTCCACACTAGGGATCTCCCAAATGCGTTCTACACGAAATGTTTTATCAGCGGTCTTAAAGAGGCCATACAAGCCCACGTCTGACTACACCACCCTCCCACATGGTCGGAGGCTTGCAAGGTAGCTTGTAACGTGGAACGTGCGTTAGCAACCCAGTCCATTCACCCAAATTTCACCGCCAAGGTTTGCCCCCCACAGGTTCACAACACGACTCAAACACTTAAGGTTCAAAAGGTGTCACCTGCAGAAATGGCCAAAAGAAGAAAGCAGGGATTATGTTACTACTGTGATGAAAAATACTCCCCAGGTCATAAATGCAAGGAGCCTAAATTTTTTCAAATTGATGCCACTGATTACAGCTCATCGGAGGAAGCCCCACCACTTGAGGAACTAGAGGAGGTAGAAGAGGACAACCAGAAGGACAATGTCCCTGACGAACCAATTATTTCGCTGCATGATTTGGCAGGGATTTCTTCACCTCAAACTCTCAAAATCAGAGGTTTTATTAAACATTGCCCAGTAGTAGTCTTGATTGATAGTGGAAGTACACATAATTTCATCCATCAAAAAGTCGCAGAAGCAGTGCATTGTTTTGTACGAGCAGTTTCTAACTTCCAAGTCCAAATTGCGGATGGGGGAACAATGAAATGTGAAGGCCGCTGTGAAAATTTCAAACTTTAAATGGGGGATTATCAGTTGAAAACCCACATGTTTGCCATACACATGGGAGGGTGTGACATTGTCCTCGGTGTTGAATGGCTTCGCACTCTTGGGCCAATCACAATGGATTTCCAGGAGTTATATATGAGCTTTAAGCATAACAACTCCACACATACCCTCCGTGGACTCCGGGCGGGAGCTCCCTCTATCATCAACTCACATAGGATGGAAAAATTGCTAAAAAAGGACCATCATGGAGTTATAGCTCAATTTAATGCCATCTAGGCCGTCGAACCCAATTCTCTACCAATTCATCATGAGATGCAACAGATTTTAAATAACCATCTGCTAGTCTTTGACCAGCCTCATGAGCTTCCACCCTCGTGAGGGGAACATGATCATAGCATCACCTTGGTTCCAGGGGCCCAACCACCAAATGTGCGCCCATACAGTCACCCAAAATAATGAAATAGAAAAAATAATCAAGGAACTTTTGGAAGCAGGTGTCATTCGTCCCAGCATTAGTCCTTATTCATCATCGGTGGTCATGGTGCTCAAGAAAGATGGGGAATGGTGGATGTGTCCAGACTTCAGGGCCCTCAATAAGTTGATAGTCAAAGATAAATTTCTCATCTCGGTTGTTGATGATTTGTTGGATGAACTCAATGGGGCTTAATTCTTCACTAAGTTGGATCTTCGCTCAGGCTACCACCAAATTCGCATGAAGGAAGTCGACATTCCAAAGACTGCTTTCAGAACTCATGAAGGCCATTATGAGTTCCTGGTCGTGCCATTCGGTCTTTGTAATGCCCCGTCTACTTTTCAGAGCCTTATGAACCACCTTCTCAAACCATATCTCAGGAAATTTGTCCTTGTCTTCTTCGATGACATCCTCATCTATAGTTGCACTTGGGCTGCACATCTTCAGCATGTAGATCTGCTCTTGCAACTGCTCCGTAAGCATAAATTATTTGTTAAGATGACCAAATGCTCTTTTGGCATGGAATAAGTTGAGTATTTGGGCCACATTGTGGGGCGTGAAGGTGTCAAGGTGGACCCCAAAAAGATCCAGGCAATGCAGGATTGGCCTCAACCTACGACCTTGAAGAGCCTGAGAGGATTTTTGGGTCTCACAGGCTATTATTGCAAATTTGTCCACAATTATGGTCGCATTGCGAAGCCCCTCACTCAACTCCTCAAGAAAAATTCATTCTTCTAGAATGATGATGCACACCAGGCATTTACAGCTCTCAAAAATGCCATGTGTTCCACTCCAGTCTTAGCACTACCTGATTTCACCAAATCTTTTGTCATTGAATGTGATGATTCGGGTACGGGTATTGGGGCGGTCTTAATGCAGGGAGGTCGACCCTTAGCCTTCACAAGCCAACAACTAAGTGGGAGGAATCTAGGACAATCTACCTATGAGAAGGAAATGATGGCCATCTTACATGCAATAGATACCTGGCGACCTTACTTACTGGGGCGACGTTTCCAAATCCACACAGACCATCACAGTCTTAAATATTTTTTGGAGCAATGCCTATCCTCCACACAACAAAATAAATGGCTCACAAAAATGTTGGGATATGATTATGATATCATTTACAAGAAAGGGCGCGAAAATAGTGTAGCAGATGCATTATCTCGCCAATTTGAGGAGGAAAGTACCCTGCTCGCAATTTCCCTTCCCATTCCAGAATGGATTGAAGAGGCTCGCAGGGAATGGTTTTCACATCCTTGGCTCTCCCAACTCATTACTCAATTGCAGGCGGATCCAAATTCCACCAAGGGCTACTCGTGGCAGGATGAGATTCTTCGCTACAAGGACAGAGTCGTAATATCACCAACATCCACCCTCAAAAGCCGCATTTTGGCAGAATTGCACTCATCCCCCATTGCAGGACATTCAGGCTTTCAGAAGACATATGCTCGCACTAGAAGATCATTTTTTTGGACAGGCATGAAAAAGGACATCCTTACTTTTGTAGCGGAATGCGATGTCTGTCAATGCCACAAAGGGGAGACAGTCAAAGCACCAGGCACATTACAACTGTTGCCCATCCCGGCGTCTATATGGACGGAGGTTTCTATGGATTTCATTACAGGTCTTCCAAAGTCAGGAAACAAGTCAATCATCATGGTGGTTGTGGACCGACTTTCTAAGTATGCTCATTTCTACGCCCTACCCCACCCGTTTACACTGACTTTGGTCGCTCAATCTTTCATGGATCAAATCTTCAAATTGCATGGCATGCCCACTTCTATTGTGTCTGATCGTGACCCGATCTTCACCAGTAATTTTTGGCAGGAACTCTTCAGGCTAAAAGGCACCCAACTAAAACTCAGTACTTCCTATCATCCACAAACGGATGGTCAAACTGAAGCCGTCAACAAATGTATGGAAACCTACCTTAGGTGTTTCACTTCAGAAAAGAAACATCTATGGGTACAGTGGTTGCCTCTAGCTGAATGGTGGTATAACACCAACTATCATGCCACCACCAAAGTGACTCCCTATGAAGCAGTTTATGGTCAACTCCCTCCTTCCCCTACTTCTTATATTAAGGGGTGCTCAAAGGCACAAGCAGTGGATAAACTCCTAAGAAAACCGCACAACCATGCTTGCCCATCTTAGAGAGAATCTTCATCAAGCTCAAAACCGCATGAAGCAACAAGTAGATCAGCATCGCTCAGAGCACCAATTTCAAGAAGGGGATCAGGTATTTTTGAGGCTGCAACCATATAAGCAAACTTCACTCAAAGACAAGGGTTGTCATAAACTATCTCCAAAATTCTATGGACCATATCAAGTACTTCAACGCATTGGAGAAGTGGCCTACAAGCTAGCTTTGCCACCCACTGCAAAAATCCATCCAGTTTTCCATGTCTCATGCCTCAAGAAAGTGATTGGGAACAATTGCAGAATTCAAACCAGTCTACCTGAATTGGATGAAGAAGGGTCAATCTCGCTCCAACCTGAACAGGTCCTAGACACACTAGAACGGCACCTTCGTGGCCGCATGATCAGGGAAGTCCTCGTCAAGTGGAAAGACACCTCTCCGGAAGATGCAACCTGGGAACCAGCCACTATTCTTCAGCAGTTTCTGCAGCTTCAGCCTTGAGGACAAGGCTATTCTTAAGGGGGAGGGCATGTTAGGGTCCCACCCTAACCCCCTTATTTATGTAGTTGGATCGAGTCATAGTTATAGTTAAGTAAGGAGTCAATAAAGCCCATATTAATAATTGTAAGTGGTTAACCCGCAATTAATGACGGGACCACAATTAGTTGCAAATGGGCCATGGTATTAGATAGATGGTATTAATAAGAACCATGGTATTGATCCATGGTATTGCATGTATGAGTCATATATAAAGGATAGAAACTCCCTGCGAGGAGCATCGTGTCTTATTTTGTAATCGAGCTCTACTCTATTGGAGGTTGCCCCCTCGAAGAGGCAAGTGAACATTTCTTTCTGAATAATAAAATACTTGTTGTTGTTTCTCACTATTCTATGTTCTGGGTATATTTCTTCGCATATTCTGTATTATGGTATCGTCTTGCAGGTTAAGAGCATAACAATCAAAGTTTAAGTCATTACATCATTTGTATATTATTGAGTCATGGGTATAGTTCTATAACATGATCAAGCATAAAAGGATCTCTTTCACCAAGAACATGCTCGAAGGCATGTACCACGATGCAATGAAGGTCAACAAAAGAACATGCTCACATAAGGAGCATAATATTGCTGACTAAGAAGCAAGAAGAAATGCTGACAATTCCATAAAGCAAGCGATGAAGGAATTATTCCACAAGAAGCAAATGAAAAAAGAGATCAAGCATGTGAAGAACATCATGATTACCGGGAATCACTATCTGACAAAATGCCTTGAAAGATATCTTCTCAAAGAAGGCAGGATAACTCTGATGAAGGAAGAAAGGACCCTTGACACCTATGAAGGCCTTGGAGATATAAAAGGTGCAGATAATTGATTCTACTCTATGAAAATGTCGTAATGATGAAGCCATCCAACAAAAGGAAAAACAATGTTGAAGCAATATCAGGATGAAGTCATGATGGGCTACCAGGTCAAAGCATATAACCTAGCAAGTATGATGGAGCATCCATGAGGAGAGCATTCCAAAGCATGGACAAGATGACAAAGGAGTAGCCAAGATGACTAGAAGAACCTGATAGTCACTTTCCATGAAGCAATGACATGACTAACCAAGAAGGAAAGTGATGGATGGATGGTGCCCTACCGAGAAGAAGTTTGATCGAAGACTTCATGACATCAAGAAAGGAAGGAGATCATGCAGTTGAAGGACCCACGAAGAAGAAGTTGTTGATGAAGGAAAGAGTCCCCAGTTAAGAGGGAGCTCTGACAAGTCCCTAATTAAGAGGGAGTTTTGAATCACCCTTGATTACAAAGATTGACTATTGTGTTTTCCATGTCATGGGCCACGCAGGATTAACAGCCATAAGTTAGATGAAGGCCATGAATTGAAATGGAGACACAAGATAGACACAACGTTCTTGTCTTCACTTGGGAAGAAAGAATGGGAGGATTAGGTAATCATCTAGCATCTGATACTCTTTGAGGATATGTAGGGCATCCAAGACAAGAGTAGGCAAGAGGACCGATATTCTTTGAGGGTTGGGAACCCAAGATAAGAATAGTCCTAGAAGGTCATACTTGAGAACACCCTGGTGGGTATGTACCTTGAGAGACAATGATGAAGGTGTCTATAAATCATTGATCTCGTCAGCATTGTGGCTCATGGTCTCGTAAAGAGATGGAGTTGTTAGTCAAGGCCTTGCACTATGACAATGTTGATGAATATGATGCTATAACAGATGGATTGCTAATCCGGTTTCTCTTATGTGAATTCTTCAAGATTGAAAATTTCCAAACACCTTGTAATGTTGTATGAATACCTCCCTAGTTAAGAGGGAGTGTTGGAAAAGATGTAACTAAGTTCGATCTTCATAGATGTAATTTGATATTTGTACTTATTCAAGAAAAGAGAAATTATTTTTTGTATTATTTGTCCATGAGTTTCTTGCTCATTGAAAATAGGTTAAGTACATTCTGAAGTGCTTCTAGAGAGTCAAAGTAAAAATGTAATTATGAAAAGACCCTTTGAGGGCATGATACATCATGTAAGTCATCATACAAGGTCAAGGAAATAACTTCAATCATGGTCAAATCCTCTCCTAGCTCCAACGAAGTCTACAAGCAGCAAAAATGATGAATAAATGTGAAATATAATGCAACTGTCAAGTCGACCTAGAAGACAGTCAAGTCGGCCTAATGGACAGTCATGTCGGCTTGAGAGAGGAGGGACAAACCTCTATAAATAGAGGTTGTCCACTCCTCATTTGGACACATACACTCAAGCTCTGAAATCCGCAAGAAAGGAGGTGACAAAAGGGAAGAAGGACAGCCAAGTAAAGGTGGATAAGAAGTCTGTTAGGGCAGCAAAGGAACAAGGAAGAACAGTCAAGTTAAGGGGCTGCTTTCTAGGGTTTTTGCAGCCACACATGTGAAGAAACTAAGGACAGTCTGCGGCCAGATCAGCAAGGGTACATTCTTTGTGGTTTGGGCTAGCTACTCGATCAACAAAGGTCTCCCACTACAGCATTGAAGGCAGCCTCACAAGCGAAGGATAAGGGACTAGTTTTAGGGTCATACATAGTCACATGTGTGGTAATCTGAAGTTGTGCCTACGGCTAGGGCAGCAGAAAACTACAGTCACACATCCACCCTTGGTTGAGGCTGAAACTAGGCCTACAAGGCCTACTACACTAGCGTATAAGAAAGAATTTCAAGCGAGGAAAAAGGGCACTCCAACAAAGAAGAAAAGGAGGCTACAACAGTCACACGTGTGAGGTGCGGGAAGGGCTTGACAACAATTTAGGGCAGCAGCATAAGAGGCCTATTTCGGATGAGCAGTTGGGTCTACAAGGTCTCTTAGGGGCAGCAAAGAAGGATCTCCTTATAACAAAGAAGAGGAGCCCTAATATTCTAGGGTATCCTAACCTAGAAGACAAAGTGTTGGAGGAAGTACCAGAAGATGTGCCAGAAGTGATAGTGCAGAAAGAGGGAGGATTTGACTCATGCTTGGAGGAGATCTTAGTCAAGGGTCTAGGTTTTGGCAGTTGATCAAATAAGAAGAAGTGATAGTGCAGAAAGAGGGAGGATTTGACTCATGCTTGGAGGAGATCTTAGTCAAGGGTCTAGGTTTTGGCAGTTGATCAAATAAGAAGCTTCAATAAGAGAAAACTTACAAAGGGTTTCCCTCTCAAGAGTGGAGAGGGTTTGTCCTTGGCAGAGAGCCAAATTTGTGTTCTTGTTATTTTGTTGGGGTAGTAGTTTGATGAAGCACACACACATGCACTAATAAGAGCAAGAAGAAGTATAAGCTAACTAATAAAAAGTAAAAAGACTTCACAAATTGTTATAAAGTCTCGGAGAATCACCACAACACTGCTTTGCCCTAGATTCTCTAACAACATGCAACAAATTCAATAAGGGGGGGATGGCAGGTGCTTAATTTAGCATCTTTTTGGCACCCATATGACACTTTTTTTCCTATCATTTTTCCTAATTATACCCTATTTCATCACTTTCTACTTGCAAGCATGTTTTTACCAAGGTATCATTATCACTTCGATATTCCATTTCTATGCCTATTCTTATGCATTATTGGGAAATTGTTATGTTTTTGTAAGGACCATGGTAGATAGGGAATAAGAGCATATGGGAATTATCAGTAGTTGTTGTAACTCTGGATGTATTGTAGTCAAAACTTCAACTCATAGTCAATGTTAAAACTCCCATTTGTGCCATCGTTGCAACTCCTACTCTGGCCCATTGCTACAATTCCCGCTTGTGTCTGTGATTGCAACTGCAAGACTACGACTAATGTTGCAACTCTAGACCAATGATGTTGCAACTTTGTTATAGTTCTCCCAACTTGATAATCAAATGAACATTTATTACCTTTGGATTGGTCATATGTATAACAACCAATTTTCTTATGAAGGAAAGAAATAGGAGCAAGTAAGTAATTGAGAAAGAAGATGACTTGCTTGCCACCTATCATACAGTTGATTAAGTCGGTATTTGCCCAATTTCTTGTCTATTTCGGATGAGAAGTTGGATCTACAAGGTCTTCTAAGGATAGCAAAGAAGGATCTCCTTATAACGAAGAAGAGGAGCCCTAATATTCTAGGGTATCCTAACCTAGAAGACAAAGCGTTGGAAGGCAAAGTGCTGGGAAGAAGTACCGGAAGATGTGCCGGAAGTGACAGTGCAGAAAGAGGAAGGATTTGACTCATGCTTGGAGGAGATCTTAATCAAGGGTCTAGGGTTTGGCAGTGGTTTAAATAAGAAGCTTCAATAAGAGAGAATTTACAAAGGGTTTCCCTCTCAAGAGTGGAGAGGGTTTGTCCCTGGAAAAGAGCCAAATTTGTGTTCTTGTTATTTTGTTTTGGTAGTAGTTTGATGAAGCACACACATATGCACTAATAAGAGCAAGAAGTATAAGCTAACTAAGAAAAAGTAAAAAGACTTCAAAAATTGTTATCAAGTCTCGAAGAATCACCACAACACTACTTTGCCCTAGATTATCTAACAACAAGTAACAAATTCAACTAGGGGGGGATGACAGGTGATTGACTTAGCATCTTTTTGGCACCCATATGACACCTTTTTTTCCTATCATTTTTCCTCATTATACCCTATTTCATCACTTTCTACTCGCAAGCATGTTTTTACCAAGGTATCATTATCACTTCGATATTTCATTTCTATGCCTATTCTTATGCAATATTGGGAAATTGTTATATTTTTGTAATGACCATGGTAGACAGGGAATAAGAGCATACGAGAACTTATCAGTACTTGTTGTAACTCTGGATGTGTTGTAGTCAAAACTTCAACTCATAGTCAATGTTAAAACTCCCATTTGTGCCATCGATGCAACTCCTACTCTAGCCCATTGCTACAATTCCCGCTTGTGTTTGTGGTTGCAACTCCAAGACTACAACTAATGTTGCATGTTACTCTAGACCGATGATGTTGCAACTTTGTTATAGTTCTTCCAACTCCCTAATCAAATGAACATTTGTTACCTTTGGATTGGTCATATGTATAACAACCAATTTTCGTGTGAAGGAAAGTGATAGGAGCAAGTAATTGAGAAAGAAGATGACTTGCTTTCCACCTGTCATATAGTTGATTAAGTCGACATTTGCCCAATTTCTTGCCATCTATGGGAAAACGATGTATTAGGATGGAATAGCCTAATTCTCATGTTTGTCCATGCTTCTTAATTGCATCATTTAGATAAATTTTACTTCGTATAAAAGTGAGAGGGAGGAAGCATCAAATAGGTATTGAGTTATTACCAAGGAGAAATACAATGTTACTGTAACTCCAATCCTGTTATAATTTGAAATTACATTTTTTAGCTATAGAAGTGAGAGGGAGGAAGCATCAAAGAGGTATTGAGCTATTACCAAGGAGAAATACGATGTTACTGTAACTTCAATACTGTTATAATTTGAAGTTACATTTTTTAGCTAAATGGTGTGTTGAGCATTCCCATGTACCTGTCTTCTTAACCCAATGCCAGTCTAAAGAGGTAGGGCCCTCTTGTCAGTCGAGTATTATTGAGATTAGTAAATAGTTGTAGCTCTACATTTTCTCTTTAATTATGTTTTCACATTGTTGCAATTCCCTTAGATTTTATTGTTTTTCTATTACATGTTGCAATTCCATTTGATTTGCTTTATCACAGTTTCTTCCTTTTTACTTTGCTACAACTCGTAAGTTTATATTGTTGCAATATGACACTAACCTTCAATACTTTGTTTTGGGGATTTAATCATATTGTTTAATGGTTTCATTCATGACAGTTGAGTGATATTTTGTTTCTTTCATAAGCAAAGGAGTGAATTGACAGTTTATATTTCATTGCATTTCATCATAACTACAATTGCAACTATGTTACAGCATACAAGATTATTCTATCACTTCAACAAGTCACATTTTGGTTTATGATTGATTTATTTTCTACAATAATGAATTTACAGATTTTAAACTATGACAATAGTTTAGATTACTAAAACTGCATTTACACAAACGAAATTGTACTAAGCATATATGGTGCATAACCGTTCATAAGTATGAATTCTAGATTGACAAATGAATAACCCTTAAGTTTTGTATGAATTCTAGATTGACAAATGAATAATCCTTCCATTGTCTGACAGGTAATTCAAGGATAATTGAAAGGCCCATCGAGTCTATTTCAATTATCCAAAAATCTAGTTATATAAAAGGAAAATGCATAGAGAAATCCGATATGGAGAGATTGGAAATGGAGTGGGATGCCTATTTATATATATGAGACAAAGGATCTCTATTAGTTGATTAGGCATTCATGTGGCATTAGCGCTTGATTAAATAAACTATAGGAGCTTTGAGATCACACAATGTAATCATTGAGGTTGTAGGCATCACCTAGTTGGTATAATTAATTCAACTCATACTTTGCATTATACAAATAAAAGTTTGACAATTTTTTCGGAAATATCAAATTGCGGGAACATTTTGGGAATGGTTTCAAGATGAATTGTACTTCCTTTCTAGAGCCCCATTGTCATGGAAGGGGCCCCTTCTATTGGACACTTGGATGGTTAAGTCATGCTATAAACAAGTTAGCATACACTACAAATGTATGCAATTGGTTTTTTATATAAACATTGATGTAAAATTATATCCAATGAGAAACCTCACCCAATTAATTTAGAGTAGCTAAAGAGGTTTAAACCAGCCTTGGGTTTTCTCCTAAGGGTTAGTTTAATGAATTATGATGTTAAGTCCTTGCCTGTGAGGGCATGCACTCATCTCCTATCCTTTTTAATGTATGTAGAAAAACTTTCTTGATACCCCTTTAGTCCACATGTTGTGATCACTTTGAATCTCGATATACTTAGTTGTTCTTTGAAGCAACCTATGAAGCATTTTCACCCATCAACGGTAGCCCAAGTGGTTAGGACTAATAGTGTTAATGTCATCTACCTCGGTTCAGACTCTAGCTAAACCACCCAATATGATTTGTGGGCCATTATATTGGCCAAAGGATTATAGTTGTAATAGTACATTGCAATCTATGGGGACGGAAATGATAGTGTTCTCTAGTTATTGATTCACCCTTGTGTGTGTAGAATTTTCACAAAAAAAATAAACCATCAATGATAGATAAATCATGTGCAAAGTTAACATGATATTGTCTAAATCTCTATGAATCATGGAGACATTCTGTGATTGATGTAGTTACTCTTTTGGTCAGTAATTTCTCTTGTCTAATTTCAGATGAAGATGAGGCTTCTTTTAATTCTAAAGAGATTTGGATCTGTTGATGGAGACAACAATACAAATTTTTTTCCACAAATTTGCAAGCTATAGGAAAATCCTAAACACAACTTGGAAAATGAAGAATATGGGGTCATCCCTTGTGGAGAAGACATAGGCAAGCAGGGCATTCTTCATAAATTTATTTAAGGAGCCTAAAAGATGCCCCATTGAAGAGATTCTCAAAGCATTGAATCTCTTCCTCACCAAGTTTACAAACAATGAATGATATTTTAACTAAAGAGGTATATGTGGAAGAGATTAATGCTACCATTTTTTCAATGCAAAAGGGAAAAATCCTTGCGCCTAATGGCCTTACTATTGAATACTATTGAATTCTAGTTGGGATTCTTCGACCTCATTAAAAAGGTCTTTTGAAAGTCAAGGAATTTCAACAATCCAATAAAATTATATGTGCTCTTAATATGACTCATTTGACCCTCATTCTGAAGAAGCAAGGAGCTTGTTCTTCTAAGGACTTCAGGTTAATATCTTGTTGCAATTTCATTGATAAGCCAGTCTCTAAACTAATTGCAAATAAGCTCAAACTCTTGCTAAGCAATTTCATCTCGAAAGGAATTGGATTTTCTCTTCAATAGGAAAATCCATGACATTGTTGTGTTGGCTCAAGGAGCCATGCATTTCATAAAGAGTAAAAAAAATCCCTTATGTTGTCCCCAAATTGAACCTTTCCAAGGCCTATGATAAGGTCTTGTCCTCATTCAAATGGGAAATGCACCTCTCAATGGTAAACTAGATTATGGATTGTATTTCCACTGCATCTTTGGTAATTGTTGTCAATGGCTCTCCTTTAAAATTCTTTCAGCCTTTCAAAGGATTGGAACATGGTTTTCCCCTATCCCCCTTCTTGTTCCTCTTGGTTGTTTAAGGGTTAAATCTTATGAGTGATGCCAAATCAAAAGGGGAATTGAAGGGTGTTAAAGTTTCCCCTTAAATTATTTAGCATCTTTTGTTTACTGATGATGTTCTTCTGTTCGATGCAAACTCACCTCAAGAATTTGTTGCTTTAAAGGAAATTTTGAAACTATATTGTTCAACTTCAATTATGGAAATCTAGTTGGTTAAATCTTGCCTACTTTATAATTTTACTTGGGAAGATTTGCAAAATTGGTTGGATTCAACACTCTTTTCCATGTAAGCATATGGATGAAGGGATGAAATATTTAGGTTTTATTTTGAATCTTAATACTTACTCCTTTTAGGATTGGCTTTTATTATATTAAAACTTTGAAGCCCATATTTCCCCTTAGGTAAATCGATGGTTGAGAAGAGTTGGGTGTTTGGTCCCTTTTAAAAGCAGTGTTGGAAAGCATCATGGCCTATTGGACTTCAATAGCTAAGGTGCCAAAAGGAATCCTTGCAAAAATCCAAAAAGCCAACATACATTTTCTTTGGATTGCGTGTACAAAATTAGATAGCATTCCTTTGGCCAAATGCTCCAAATTGCTCAACCCAAGTGCTTGGGTGACTAGGAAATAAAAAATATTTATCTTTTCAATCAAGCACTCACAACTAAAAATATTTGGAGGCTAAATAAAAAATATTTATCTTTTCAAGCAAGTACTCACAACTAAAAATATTTGGAGGCTTACTTATGTTATGTTATATAGATTTGGGTTCATGTGATGACCACAAAATATATGGGTGATATCTATATTGAAGCATGGCTTCACCTTAGAATTTTGTTAGGAATAGTTTTATTGTATGGAAATCATTTGCGGATTCTTTACATCTGAGTGGTTCCTAAATTGTTTAGTGTATTGGGAATGGAAAAAAGGTTCAATTGGGTAAAGACCCGTGGCTTGGCGTGGACAAGAAATTTAAATTGTCCAAGGAAATCTTCACTAAATTGCCCGATATGGGTTTCTACATGCTCATGTTCATAATTAGATCAACAGAGATGGTTGGTTATCTATAGCATATTTGGGTCTACAAAGCCATATGGTTGATGAATGGTTTTTATATGTTGGCAACTTGCTTTTGCTTCTATTAGGTAGGATGAAGTTAGTGTAGACACTCTCTACTAGTCTAAAAATCCCTCATTTGGAAACTTTATGACAAAGATTGGTTATAAGGCATAGTCTAAGGTAAGTTTTGAAGGGGGAAATATTTAGTGGTGGGATCAAGTTTGCTCTCCTTAAGAAAAAGATTGTATTATATTTGGCTCTAAGCAATAAATTGTTCACCTTAGACAATGGATTAAACAGAGGTTGCGCTGGCCCAAAAAGGTGTGCTTTATGCAGAGGTGTTGTGGAATTGATTTTACACCTATTTGTCTCCTACCCTTTTATTGTTCAAGTTTGAATTTCCATAGTTCAAAAATGTGTTCCCAAAGCAATCTAAAATGCTCCTAATCTAGAAGCTTGTGTTAAAAGCTAGCTCGTTGATGCTTCTATGGTGGCTCTCTCCCCTTTTTGTTCATGTACTTTATTTGGTGGGGCTCATAACCTCTGAGTTTTCCAAAATAAAATCAATTCTCGTGGAAGTTATCTCTGATATGATTGCAACGCTAACTAGAGAACGCAAGTGTGAACCTAAGAAAGCTAAATTGTGTAATCCTAGTATGCCATCTTGGACAACATGATCCCATGGGGGTTTTTTATGGGGCCAATCAAAGCCATCCTCCTTGTGAGTCAAAGTTGTTCTTCATATAAAATATGAAGGCAAAATTGATGCCTTATGGACTATTCTACATCATGCTAAACAATGCCATTTCACAAAATTGCAAAATTCTTGCAAAAATCCCAAAGTTGTTATTGAGTGGACCATAGAAAATTTCGAAGTTTAGAATATCCATCTTCAATCTTTGTTGAGTGAGATCCAAGATTATGTTTGGGGCTTTGAATGGACCTCTTTTTCTCATTTATGTAGGGAATCAGAGAAATACAAGGAAGCTTTGTCTCTTCAAAATGGAACAATTATCTCTCATGAATTCCTTGATGGTCATTTGATTCAAGACAAGTCTTATATATATATATATATATATATATATATATATTGGTATCATGTTGTTGGAATCTTGATGCAAGGTGGTATAAGGGTATAGAACCAAGACTGCAAATAATTTGTGGTTTTTTTTGTAATTGTCCTTGTATAAACCACTATAATGTGTCGCAATAGATTGGGGGAATAATTCAAGTTTTTGTAGTGTTGTGCGGCACTTTCTATTCCCTTGAGAGAACTAAAATATGCATGTTTCTCTTTTTTAAATATAAATATTTTTTGCCTTTTAGTGTCTGTGTGTGAAGAGAGAGAGAGAGAGAGAGAGTGTCTATCATAGTGAAAACGCGTAAAACAATCTCTTACTGCAAAGGCATCAACTTCGATGTATATATGGGGCCCTATTTGTAATCATCATCATATACTACCATATCATTTCTCATGCATTAATTTAATATATTATTTATTCCAAATATTTTGGATATTCATTATCTAAACCAAATTGGTTTGTCACATTTTGGTATCAGAGCAAATCGAACCCTAACCTTTGGCCACGCTCACCATTCTAATCCAACTTTCTTATGTTGTGTTTTTCAAGTTATATATAGTGAAATATGTGTATTATGGCTTTTTTCATATCAATAATATAATTCAATATCCATACCGAGTCAAACATGTACAGAATTCAATGACATAAAATCCATGAGTCTACAAATTAACCATCACACTCGATCATTAGAAGATATTACTGAATGTGAGATTATGAGAGGAAAATGATCTTATGATGATTAAGAATGGAGTAGACTTCTTAACAACAAAATGGCAGACATATTATGGGAATTAGCAACTAATGAGTACATTAGGTAGGCCAATTAACACCTAAGATATGAAATTAAACTCACATTTGAGGGAAGATCTTGTTTGAAAATTTCTTCTAGGGATTCCATCTCTTCAAGCATACGCGTAAGATCATTTAGAGTGGAAGGGAATATGTTTCAAAATATTTCAAGTGTTGAAGAATATAACTAGTTTCGATCTTCATAATTGTCATTTGACTCTTATCATGATATAGTTCTTGTGTATCTATTAAAAGAAGAGAACAAAATAAAAATTATTTGTAAAGCATGGGTTTCATGCTCAAGTTATCTGTCACTAGGTCAAGCATCCATTGAATGCTCCTAGGGTTTGTCATGAGTCAAGAATCCTTGTTATATTGTAAAAGACTCTTTTGAGCACTTGTATTAAGAAAAAGAAAATTATTTTTGAATTTAGAAATGTCTAGAAGGCTCCCAAGACCAAGTCGGCCAGCCAAAGAGAAGTCGACCTAGAGAAGGTTGTTCGAGCCTCTTGGAAGGCTATATAAAGAAGGCACCTCGACCTATTTGCTACACACGCAAGTTTACATCTCTTGGATTCGATCTGAAGTTGGTAGAAGGATGAGGCGGCCTTGAAAAGCAAGGAGAAGAATAGAGAAGCAAAGAAGAAGCCTCATAGATTTCGGAAGTCTGAAGTCTGCCCTTTTCTGGTCACGTGCGAGTTTACCTCAGGCCCGAAGTTGTAGGAGGTATTGCAGGCTGCTTTGGCAAAGCTCAAAAGACTAGAAGAAGCCCTCATCATGAAGATCTTGTTTCACTATTCTTGGAGATGGGCTGGTTGACTTGGTACTTGGTAAGAGGCCTGGTCTAGTTTCTTGGTCTTGGAAGTCTCCCTTGAAGTTGATTCTATAAGAAGAGAAGTTACTTTTGGGTTTTCCCTTTGGAGGGGTTTTGCCCTAGCTTGGAGCCTAATCTTGTGTTCATCTTTGTATAATTGTGATCTTCGTTGTTTTGGCATTTATTTGATGATGAGAATGCAAGCATAATAATAAAAAGAACATAATGTCACAAATAACTGTCAAAGAAAAGGAAAAATGAAATTAACATGCTGCCCTGATCGATTTTCCACATCATGTACCGTCACCGAGAGCATGCCAGCTACGCACAAATGACCATAACACATACAGAACTCTACAACCAGATGTGTGGAAAAGATACATGGATGATACCAATCTGATGTACAAAATTCAAAACAGAAATAAAAGAGAATACAACTGTATCTTTTTAAGATAATCTTGTCACCAAAGAGGATGATGCACATAGACAAGTACTTACATGCAGATTCTCATCATTTTCCTGCATAAACGTTTACTGCTATCAATATGCTGGTGACTCATGACATAAGGATATCCAATAAAGATCATCTTGAGAAAGATAGAGAACCTGGCTAAGGAGTTTAGAAGAAATGGCTATAATAATAGGCAGTTGAGAAACATCGTCGGAAAGCTAGAGGACAAGACCGCATCAGAGAAAATGTGCATAGAGATGGGGAAAGAGAAGTGACCCGTGATATAAAAGGGACCACTGATAAAACCACACAAATAATGAGGAAAGCTGATATAAGGGTTATTTTCTCCCATCCAAACACCCTCAGAAATATGCTGGATGCAACAAAAGACCCGACAAATACCAAAAATCATAAAGGGGTTTATGCCATTCCTCGCTCCTTGATCCTGATATTAAGCGATATGCTGTGTTTGTAATAGATAGGATAAGATAATTTTGTTATCATCCAACAAATGACCAAATCAGTAGACCAATGGGACTCACAACTGCATCAACTATCAGTGCATGGTGGGAAGGAAAATGGATCTTCTGTTGCTACTCTATCAAAAGCAGAAAGAGAGAAGTACAAAGGTATAGAGAAGGTACGTACCCTTGTCATATCTACTCGAAGACTTTCGAGAGTTAAGTATCATTAAATAAGGATCATGACATCCATAATGTGGTATGTTATTTAATAGGACCCATATTACCTTAATTAAGCAATAGATTAGGTACTTAACGAGTTGTCGTGATCAATGAAGCTCTTAAGCCTATCAACAATGAAGGATTACTCAGTGCAAAGCATCAGCTGCATTTCATGTGCTTGGCATTCTTTTGGACAGCACCCTCTCTCAAACAAGGAATTAGCATTCTTAATACAATCCACCTCCTCGTGTTGTTATTGTGCACATCAACTGTTCTTCTAGTCTCAATATTGCACTGAACTTGTGGGCAAGTTGGTGCACCGGAGTACTCCACAAGTGGCATCAGAGCACCTTCCTGAGCCTTAGTTGCAGAATTATTTTGTTATTTAAATTTTAAACACTGGTGGAGCAGTGATTCATGAGATGAGTTTTATGTGTTTTATTAGTTCCTTGATCTACTATCACAAGACACATAACCTTTCCTTTGATCATTCCATCTTCTGTTTTTTCATCTAATTCCACCTGTATTATGTAATTACTGTTTTTCTGTCTGTTTCAGTTGTCCGCAGTTAATTAATTGTGACTACATTGTTCCTAACCTCTCTATCAAATTCCTCTGTTTTTCTGTGTACACCATAAAGCAAAACAAAAGGGGAAAAAATGTTCTATATTGTCCTGTGCTTTTAAATTGCTGCCATTAATCTGGTTTCTCTGTTCTGGGTTATAACACTGTCAATTACCTTCCCCAAGTAAGGATGTGGGTGAGATATTCATAGATTTTTATTGTTGCTCTCAACATTTCAAGTTTTTATATGCAGCATTTTAGGGCAGTGAAAGGCTGCTGCAGAGACACATGTAAAATGGCAAAGTAAGATTCCAATAGATTTTTGAGCATGCTTTTCTCAAACTATTTGCTGCATTTGAAACAAGTTCAGACACTTCTGCAAGATCTTTCCATTCCTCAGCAGTGTGGTAGGCTTCTTTGCAAGCTGTGTAATTGATCCCAGGATCCTCTATCAGGCAGCAGCAGCCAAAACCAGCAGTTTTTTAGACTAATGTGTTCAAGGCCCTGGACAGATAGTTCCAGCAGATCAACGGCAGTCAACTGTAATAGCAGGGTAATGTAGGCATGAAACACCATTTTCATTCAAGCCAACACCATATCTCAAGCAGCAACTGTCTGACTTTTTCTTGGAGTACTTGTTTGGATGCTTACTGACCTCTATAGCAATGGCAATCTTGCTATACGTTAATCTACCAAGCCTACAGCCACCATGTCCCCCACTATATCAATTTTTGATATAAATCAAGTGCATTACAAAAGTAAGCCCTTGGAGTTAATCATTGGTTATCCATTATTTCTTGTGCAAAGGAACTGTCAAAAGAAAGGTTATTGTCTTGGGCAAGCGCTTCTTAAGATCTTAGTTTGCTAGTTGGTTTCTTACAAGGGTTCTTTAAAGTCATTATTAGAATTCTTCGTAAAAGTGTCCTTGTAAAGAAGAGAGAGTGACTTCCTTGTATTGAAGGCCATTAAGGCTGTGATGTAATCAGGCCATATTGAGGCCACATTCACTCTCAAAGGTGTCAATTTAGAACAGTGAGTATTGGGCATACTTCTGTAAAAAATCACCTTAATACAACATTGTCACTACAACAAGCACTCTAAACATGAAGATGTCAAAAAGTAGCACTAGAGCTACCACTTGATGGCACAAACAACAAATGGAACACTCGATACAGCCTCCAGTGGCACAAATCAAGTAATTAATGGCACAGCACTTCCCTTAAAAGGAAATTATGACGAATATTTTTAAAACCACATCCATTATATGAGTAGATACATACCTAAGATTGATATCAGAAAATCCTATGGCTTAGGTGCTAAAATTTGGTTCAGTCAATTAGTACTTCACACTGCACAATACAGCAGCAGATAAAATGATCTCATTGGATCTTTACACATGGAAGTCAGTCCCTTCTGATGGTATCAAATTTCAATGGATCACAAGAAAACCTAGGTCTTCCCTATATTCTTGGAGACTTGTTCAACCAATATGACAGTACTTGGATAAGCATAATGATTATTTCAACCAGCTCCCCAAGCTCAAACAAACAGGAACAGGGATGTACTGCGCCAGTCACTACCAAAATTTGGTAACACAGATTGATAATTCTTTAGAGCAGAGGTTATATGGATTGTATATTGGGAGACTTGAGGAGGTTACTCATCATGACTCACGAGGTAATCTTTGCTCAGACTCAATACCATCCAGGGGACAGTAACATGGCAAGACATGTCAAGACATAGGATAGTCCATAACCAGCCAGTAGGAATTGTGCAAAATCAGCCTAAAATCTCTATGCATGTATGAAATATCTCCCCCAAGGAAATGAATGAGAAACAAGCACGAGGCTTGTGCTACAAGTGTGATAATAAGTGGCCTAAGGATCATAAATGCCCAGAAAAGAGGTCCTTTGTAATGGAGGATACACATGTCAAAAAGGACAAACAGACGAGATGCTAGTAGCAGAATTTCTAGAGGCACAACAAAAAGATTCTCAAGAAGAGATAGCAACTATATCATGAGTCCTTACATACCTTGGCCAGAATATCTATCGCATAGACACCACATATCAAAGGGCAAATTTTTAAAAAGCAGGTGGTGATTGTTTTGATAGACTCCAGAAGCACACCTAATTTTATCCATAAAAGGCTAGCAAAGAAACTTATCTATTACCCCTCTGCTGTCAGAATTTCCAAGTCATAATTACTAGTAGTGGTAACATCTTTTGAAGTGGGAAGTACCACAATGTTAAACTGGTCCTGGGAGATAATGAACTTGCAACGAACATGTATGCATGCCCATGGGGATAGTTGGTGTGGCCTTAGGATCACAATGGCTCAAAACACAAGGCACTTTTGCTCTGAACCTAGATAAACTCTTCATTAAGTTCAAATCCTACGTATGCAACGCCCTGATGGGTGATGGGTGTTACTCTAATTTTTATTTTTATTTCTTTTATTTTTTAAATACTAGCAGTTCTACTTGAAGACTCCAGAACAGCAATGAAGCATTCACATCATGTATCTAGCAAATACACGATATGAGAATCCAGCCATAAGTCCATAAAGGCACACAGCTAAGCTAACCAAGCAACATAAAACCAAAAATCACAACTAATACCCAAAATGCAAAAATACCTGTATCATTAAGATCCTTGTAGGTTAGGTGTTGAGCTGCCAGTTCTCCAAATCCCTCGAACCAGTCTTCAAACAACAAAATGGGGAAATCACACCTAAGGTTTGATTTTCCACCCCAATGCAACCACCTTCACTATCTTTGCCCACCAATCAGGCTCAAACTCAACAAGGCAAGGAAATCTTGGCTCACAGCAACTCTCAATAATCCAACCCAAGGTACTCAAGAAGAATTCATACAGGCTTGCAATAATTCAGCCTAGGTGTGCAGAGATCTTACTACCACCTACAGCAGCTAGTGATCACAAGTTACAACCACCACCGTGGGGGCACGCCACTCTACCCACCCCCACCTTCCCCTTCAAGCAAGGATCTTATTACCACCTTCAACTAGTGATCGCAAACAAAACAGCAATGGTGTACTGCAATTACAGCCCAAAAAATAAGACATTACAAGGAGCCATGCACTATGAGCTTTAGTACCTGTTCATATTGCAGGTACACTCCCAGCCCCTTAATCCACACAGACTACCCAACTCCCCAATATCATAATGCAAGTGCATTAACAATACTAAGTTCCCCAAAACCAATTCTACATGAGCCAACCCTTAAGAATAGGAAAGGAGTTGATCAAATAGTGCCAAAACAAGTAACATCCTCCCCGGATTTGCCTCTTGATTTTTCCCCCTACTCATGCCAAGGCGAATTTGGGCTTGAGGGTGAATTTACAAGTGTCCAAAACAAAGTGAAGTGAAATACAACTCTTTCTATTGTACCCATTGTACCCATTTACGACATTAGAGATTATTTCACAACCTTTCCCCTACCCAAGGCTATTCCTAACTATATGATAGGGTAGGATAGCATAGTCATCCTCGTTGAGCCCATGAGCCACAGCGCATTCCCCCTTTCATTGTTTCACCCGCATCAGATGAGTCTGGCCAGCATATCCATATGCAGTGGATCATCATAATAAGTCTCATAAGTCATAAACCATATCATAATGTCCAACTAAGTTTCATCCCTGATGAGCTAATTAACTAAATAATAACAAAGGTGACCCACATAAAGCATCATAAACCACGAAGTATTAAAACATCATAAACCACATAATATTAAAACATAAAAAGTATCATATGCCACATATTATTAAAGCATCGTGAATATCATAAACCACATAGTATGAAAACATCATAAGCATCATAAAAAAACACAATATTAAGACATCATGAACATCATAAACCACACATGTCGAAGCACCATGAACATCATAAACTACATAGTACTAAATGATCATCAATATCATAAATCACACAGTATTAAAACATCATTAGCACAAACCACATAGTATTAAAGCATCATAAACCACATCGTATTAAAACATCATGAACATCATAAACATCATAAATCTTATAAGGAAAGATCAAACCATATAATTCTCTAGCTCCAACTATTAGAGTCTGATGAATCTAAAACAAAAACAAATAAAATAAAATCTAGCAAAAGGATGTCACAAAGTTGAGTACAATGTCAAACTAGTCCTGAGAGATTATGAACTGGTGACGAACATGTATGCCATAACCATAAGGGTTATTGATATGGTCTTAGGAGCACAATGACTTAAAACACAAGTTATTTTTGCTCTGAAGTTTGAACCCAGATAAATTTCTTCATTAAGTTCAAATCATAATAGCTAGATTTGAATACAAATACAAATTCGAATACGATATCATACAGAAAAAAATGCATAATGAAAAAATCCTATAAAACTCCAACACAAAAGTATACATCTCATAGATATAACCATATGCATTTTGTAACAAATTTTAGAAGAACCACAGCCTCAAGAATGTGCAACATTTCAGAAAATGCATTACTTGAAAATTTGGCAATGTAGTTTATAATTATATTATAGGCTTTTTCAAAGTTATAACAAAAAAAAGGTTTTTGGTCTGTTTTTTGGCTTATGGGTTTGAGGATATCAATGACGTGACGTATATTATCAAATATGGTCAAAAGTATGTTGATCATACTATATCCATACTCAACAGAAAACTTGTTGAACTTCACATTATTGCCAAATTTTCATATATCAAAGGCCAATACAGCCGAATCTTGCTACTGTAGTTCAAATCAACAAATAGACATTACTAGCTCAATGGGTTCATACCATAGTTACTAGATTTGTCAATACTGCTGATTACTATATGAAATTTCAACCTTGATACGAATATGATACAAACTAGGGAAAAAAATGATCGTCTTAAAAAAATAAATTCCCCCTCCAAGAAAAGGACCCCAAGTCAAAATCACACCTGTCAGAGTTGAACCGTAATTTAAACTGGTCCTGGGAGATTATGAACTAGCAACAGAGATGCATGCCATACACATGGGGGTTGTTGATGCGGTCTTAGGAGCACAATGGCTCAAAACACAAGGTACTTTTGCTCTAAACCAAGATAAACTCTTCATTAGGTTCAAATAATAGTAGCTGTCATCGAATATGATTTGGAAAGGAAAAAATGCAATACAACTCCAATAGCGAAGTATACATCTCATACATATGAGAATATGCATTTTTTTCCAAATTTTTTAAGGATTGCATCCTCAAGAACATGCAATAATTCAGGAAACTAATTCAATCCTTGAAAATTTGGTGACTTAGTTTATACATATAAGCTTTTTTAAAGTTTTTTTTAATATTTTTGGGGTTTTCCAGTTAATTTTAATAATTCAATCCTTGAAAATTTGGTGACTTAGTTTATACATATAAGCTTTTTTAAAGTTTCTTTTAATATTTTTGGGGTTTTCCAGTTAATTTTAAATTTATAGGTCTATAAATATTAATGACATGAGGCATAATATCAAAGATAGTCGAAAGGACATTGATTGTATTGCATCTGTACTCTACGAAAAATTCGTTTGAACTTCACATTTCTGTTGAATTTCTGTTGAATTTCCCAACAGTGAAGGCCAATACGATCGAACCTTGCTACTATGGTTCAAAATTTCAAATCTGTAAATAGATATTACCAACTCAATGGGTTCATACCATAGTTACCAAATCTGACCATATCAAAAAATCCTATATGTAAATTTGGCTTCAATATGAATACAATAGAACCTTGAAAAAAAGAGCTTGTCTTAAAAATACAAATACCCACTCCGAAAAAGCCTAAAGTCAGAATCGTGCATGTTAGAATTGAAAAATCACCCTTGTTAGTAGTGGAATTACAAATAGATGCTTGAATTCATGTATCTTGTAATTGGAATCTGTTGAGAAATCTAGGGGCAGCAAGAATCAGAAACCCATGTATTCTGGTGGATGGTAACCTTTCTATATGAACTTCAACAAACAAATTATTTATGTTTTGCAAGTACAAGATGAAAGTGATGATAAATGAAGACGATTGAAGATGGCACTAGTTTAGAGGACCGTTGAAGATGAAGAATTCACAAGTACTTGTTAAAGGGGAGTATGATGGAATAACTCTGGAATAACTCCTACTTGTATTTAACACTTAAATTATGTAATCAAAAATGTAATAAAGTAGACCAAGCATAAAAGTTTATGTATGATTGTGAGGTTGAGAAAAGTGAGTGAAAAAATAGGAATGGATATTTAATGAGGGAATCATGTAAATCAAAAATGTAATAAAGTAGACCAAGCATAAAAGCCTATGTATGATTGTGAGATTGAGAAGAGTGAGTGAAAATAGGAATGGAGATTTAATAAGAGAATCATGTAGATATTATCGAGGAAGTTGAGGAATTGGTTTGAACCAAAAATTCTAATTTTTTCATAGTTTTAAGCAAAGTCTTTCGGTAGAAATCACATAAGAGAAATTTTTGGCCAACGCATTTCGAACCAACAAGTGTGGTTATTATGGTGACCCATCATTGTATATTGTGACCATTTGTACAATACAAAACACACACGGGAATTTGGGTTTATAATACAATTCCCACTTTGGGGGTTTCTTGTGTAAATTTCATGTGTCCCTAAATTGCCCTTGCTTCAGTGATAGCTGTTAAAGCCAACAATTAGGGATTTGGTATATTTTTATTTTATGATCATCTTTCGATGTAAGAATGAGAAGACAAGCAAGACTAGGTGCCTTGTCCTTTGAGCAAATGATGTCAAAGCATTGCTTTGTTAACAAGCCCATAATGCAAAAAAGAAATCGGCAAGCTATGTTATACATGAACATCACTAACTATATCAACCACGTTGATACAACAAACTAGATAATAAGGTCATTAAGATACCATATCATCGAAAAAACCAACCAGGATATGATGCAACCTATACAACAAAGAGATAAGCGACAACCATCGAAAAAATGAACTGCAGCCTTAATCTCCTTTAACATCATTGATTACATCAAGGGATAGAAAGGGCTTAATGCCCGTCCAACATACACTTCTCTAACATCAAAACAGTCCACCAAAACATCTATGAACAGAGCTGAAAATAGAGATATACCAGCAAATTTTGAAGTGGCAGCTCAGGCATCAATAAGATTTATAGTACACCCCCAGAAAAAGATAATGTACTTTACCAGAGATTCTCCCATTAACCTGCCATTTACAACATCCTTGGCCTTCAAAAAGATATTTCCTCCACTTGAACTTCTAATTTGCAAACGAGAGATCATCCTTTTATAGGCTTTTCTTCTCAACTAATTTTACAATAAAATGTTATTTAGAGAAGTCTAAAGAGCCTTAAATCCTTCTTCAGAAATTTTAATTAAAGATTATAAGAACGGTCTAGAAATGTGACTTGTCCTCTTTAGCACAAACAAACTCTTGCCGATACTTTCCTATGGATAAAAGGGTTGTTCTAGGATCTTCTAAGGCGAGCACTCCCTTCACAGATAACCACTCCTTAGATACCCTCACAGAATAATAATAGATGCCAAGTCAAAGAGGGTATTCTTCAAGGTAAGGAAATACTCCTCCTTGGGATGATAAAAGAATGGCATGCATCTTCAATATAGAGCTAGAGCATTGCTTCAAAAACTCCTTCAAATTGGGTGCTTCAAAGTTCAAACACGCCTCGGGTTTGCAGCAAATTTGAAATCGCCATAACTCTCTCAATATTTGCGTTAGAAAAGGAATACCAAGGACAAGTGTTCCTAAGACTTGGTGTCTAGCCTAAGAAAGAGTGTCCTAATGTGACCCCCCTTACTTTACTTTATCGGAAATAAAGTTAAAGTGAGTTTATAAAGTCATAAAGTGACTTATAAACATAAATAAAGACATAAAGTACCCTTCGAGTAATTAATGAAAAGGGGACTAAGAGGAAAAAGTGTCTCATGGGTCAATGAGAGATTAAATCTCCACCCTTGTTCTAATTGGCTAAGATCTAATCTTAGCCATTAGTCTTAGGGTGAAATTTCTCCTTAATGAGAAACAAAAGGGGAAAAGAAAAGGGGAGAAAGCACCATTTTGCCCATTTCTTCAGGAGAGATGGAGAAGAGAAGCAAAGAAGGCTAAGAGGAAAAAGGAGCAGCAAAAGAAGAGCACGTACAGCAATAAAGACAGCAGGTACATCAGCAAGATTTCCAAGGCAGAGCCTGGCACAGATTTCAAGAGGCTCAATGCACTTATTGCTGGAACCTGTATAGAGAAATCAAGGGTTTGACAGGCATTAAATGCTGTCAGACAAAGGCATGAATTCTGAGGAAACCTGAGCTCATTTTCTTCAGGCTGACTGAGTTCAGATTTTGAGGCAGCCTGAGTAGAATTTTCTGGGTCTGTCAATGCTGTTTATGAGGCAACCTGAGTGAATTTTTCAGGGGTCTAACTGCACAGATTTAGAGAAAATGCAGCACATTCTCTGAGGAAATTCTGGGCACGAATTTCAAGGGATCTAAGTGAATTTAATGTTGTTATTTTCATGCTGTAATTTCTCTGATAAAGAAATAAAGTAATCCTCTCTCTCACTGGTTTTCGCTTTGGGGTTTTTCCAGGGCCATTGGACCAAAGAATCACCGTGTTAAAATTTGTATGGCTGTTAGTATTTATCTCAGCAAAAATTAAACATGTATAGTTGATTCATGTGTTTCCAGTTTTTAAATATATTCATGTTTATAACAGCAGCATATAACATGTTGGCTTGGGCATTAAACTGATGTGATTTCACATAAAACTGGAAACTGGGTTGGGACTACAATTTTCTACAATTTGGTTAGATTTTCTATTATGACTAAAATTATGAAATGGTGCACAAGCACTCTGCACCTACTAGCACTGACCTGGTGCAAATCTAGGCACTCTGTCAAAATATATCTGCTCAAGATGGTGGTCACTGCTAACAAACTCGTTACAAAGTGGATCTCCTGAACATATCTGCCCCAACAATGAGGATATCACAGAGCAACATGTCAGAATGGGAGCTCCTCTCCAAAAAACATGCAAGGGAAAATGTAAACACATGCCAAATGTAACTTACTCCCTTGTTGTGTCATTCAAGAAACTCATCTTCCAATGATGTACATAACAATAAAGGACCAAGTCAATGGAGCACTTCTCAAGATGTGGTTCCAACATTCTTTTGGGAGAACAAAAACGATGCCAAGTGTCTTCCTGTAATGATGGTGCTCTCCTAAAAGCTTCAATGGTGTGAAATGCCTCTCAATACATAACTTATGTCTCGATATATATGAAATGCCTTAAAATACAATTCAAAGTAGGAAAATGGCAAAATGCATCATCATGTGTGGAAGGCACCCCAATAGTTGAATTGTTGCCACGTATACAACACCACCTCCAAATATGTGAATAACCATGGAACATGCCTCAAAAGATGTGAGCACCATAACATATGAAAGAAAAAGGAAAACATGCAGATCTCCATCTCTCCTATGTCTGGTGAACAATACTATGTATTCACGATTTGCACCAAGCTTTTGAAAGCTCACATAGTATGGTGGAGAAGAATGACTCGAGAATGAAAAAGCGAAACTTGCATTTTTAAGTAGTTACAGGTAACTTGCCAGCCTCTGTGCAAATCTCTCCCATCTTCTCCAATTTCCCAAATGGATGACACTTAAATCCTCCTCTTCCCAGTCTTTTGAATTGACCTCAAGAGACTTAATGGATTTGATCCTGAGACCTAAGTGAACCTTCGCATAAGAGCATCTAACAATCAAACTAACACTTGGGACTTATTATATCATATAAGCATATAATGTTAAATTTTGGATATTTTAAAATTTTAAAAATTGCATGTTTTCATATTTGTGAGAAATATGCTTAGTATCTAAATTGTGTCAAATTTCTTTAAGAGGCATTTTTTCCACACCAAACTATCTCCAAATTCAAATTTATAACTAAGGTTCATAACCCCACTATCGCATGTTATTAGTTGTCATCAAATGGAAAAAACAAAAATAATTACAAGATGTTATGCCCTTCATGCAAAAGAAGAAAATGGTTTTATAGCAATCAAATTACAAAGTATTCTGAAAAATCATTCCAAAGTGTTTAATGAACCAAAAGGGCTTCCACCATAACAAGAAATGAATAGCCCTAATGACATTTTACCATTCACAAATTATTGGATGCAAAAGTAATACAAGAGAATTAGAGCCTTTTCCCAGCACCAAAAATGTGGATCAAAAAAAAGGGGCAAATCTTTTAAATTGTGCATCAATTTTAGCAAACTCAACCAAATCAACATAAAAAAGCAAGTCTTCCACTAAATTTCTTGATGAGTTAGTAAAAGAGATCCATGGAGCAAATTTTTCCTCCAACCAAAAGATATTCCTAAAACAGCATTCAACACTCGTGAAAGACACGATGATTTCTTGGTTATGTCTTTTGGATTGACTATTGTGCCAACAACCTTCCAAGAACTATGAACAAGATATTTTGACCTTATGGAAAATTTGTCAATGTTAATATTTTCTGGTTTTAGCATTGATCTAGGAGATGCTTTCACACTCCCACTTTGTCCTTGCAGTAGATGTAATGTCTTAGTCCCATTGAACTACTTTTGTAGTCATTCATTTGACATAAATAAAATTATCTTATCTTATCCATTTTATCTTGGTTTTCTTTGACAACATCCTCATCTACAACAAAAATATAAATAATCATATTTAGCATGTTCACAGAACAAAGGTCAACTATTTGGGGTACACAATAGTTCTAGGGAAAAGGTAAAGAATGCAACCCAAGAATATTCAAGCCATTATAGATTGGCCAACAACCAAGTATATTAAGGAGCTCTGAGGATTATGGGGGTTCACAAGGTATTACATTGTGAAGGGGTGTGCTAATAAAGCCTAATTTATTAGAAAAGAAGGCTTTCCAATGGAATGAAGTAGCCTGCCTAGCTTTTGAACAATTGAAACTAGCACTAACAACCACTCCCATCTCAACAACATCATATTTCACAAGCCATTGAAATAGAGGGAAATGCATTAGGACAAGGCCCAAAGTACTACTCATACAAGAAGGCAAGCCTATCACTTTAAACAGCTGAAATTTAAGTGTGGAAAAACAAACCAAGTCAACCCTAAGAAGGAGATGTTGGCCACTCTACATGTGTAGAAATGGCATCGTCACATATTGGGGAACCAAGATCAGATTAAGACAGACGATTAGAGCCCCAAATACTTCCTAAAGCAAAGAACAGCCTCTAAGGAACAACAAAAATGGGTAATTAAGATTCAAGGGTTTGATGTTGAGATTATTTAAAAAAAGGGGGGAAGGGCAGTATAGATGCCAATGCTTTGTCACAAAAAAAGCATCTTCATGTGCAATATCAATGGTAGTACTAGTTTTTATGGAAAAGGTTAGGTCCAAACGGCAATAGGATCCATTGGTACAACAAATTCAAAGCAACCAAAGGGAACCAGTACATTTCTCATGGCAGGGCAATACCTACCACCTAATTTCAAACATAAAATAGGTAGTCTTCAAGAGGCACATTTGATTGCCACAATAGGGCATGTTGGATTTCTAAAAACTTACCAAAGAGTGAAACAATACATTGGGAGGGGTTAAAGAAAAACATTTGAAGATTCATAGCTAAGTGTGAGGAACACTAAAAGAAAAAAACATGAGACAGACAAGATAATGGGTCTTATACAATCATTGTCGAGAACTAATCAGGGAGGGGAAGAAATATTCAAATATCCATGGATTTTATAGGAGGGTTGCCAAGATCAAGATGTCATTTTGGTTGTAGTGGAATGATTAACGAAATATGCTCACCTCTACAACATTCATAAAGGTTCCAAGGCCCTCCAAGTATTTTCCTTAAAAAAGGTAGATAAACTACAAGGAATGATGAAATTCCAAATCATCGCCAATGACCATGAGCCAAAATCACAAGTAACATCTAGAAGGAACTCCATGCAAAAGATGAAACAATAAGAAAACAAGGACAGTACGGTAATTCCAATTATAAGACCGGGTACACCTACAATAAATGACCTACTTTTGTGGTCATTTGTTGGCCATTAATATAATTATCTTATCTTATCTAAGGAAGAAAGGAAAGTGCAATTTGGCAACTAGGTTCTATGGATTTTCCAACACACTCAAACAAAATGGGGAGATGGCATATGCACTTGGGCCACCCAACACTCATAGGATTCCACATTTCCTCCCTTAAGAAGTACATTGGTCATAATAGTCCCATGTGTACAAAATTTCTTGAGATGGATGAGAAGGGACAAGCATAGTTGGAACCATATGGCATCCTAGGACCTAGACAACCATAAAATGATCCTCAATCCAAGGAGGTGAAACAATGCCTCACCCTAGAAGGATTACCCTATAGAAGATACCATGTGGAACATTAAACAATTCTAACTGCAACATCCAAGTTTTCCCAAGCTATAAAGGCTTCTTTGAAGCAAGAATCATGTTATGTACCTCCCTAGCTAAGTTGCACGAAATGCTGAAACGTTTTGGAGTTTCTGAAATGGGTACGCTTAGAAACATCACCTCCCAAAAATGGAAACGTCAGCCGAAACGTCATATATGTATATATAAAAAAAATATGTATAAATAAATAAGTGAATAACACATTATCTTTGCAAGAAAAAATGAAATAAGACCCATAGATGACAATTTGGAAGGAAAAACAAGTCTATAATAACTCTCATAGATGATTACATGATGGCCAAATTTCGGCCAAGTTTCAGAGTTTCGGTTACGGGTATGGCTCAAAACGTCGGGTTCCCAGAAGTTTCATGCAACATAGCTCCCTAGTATCAATAAATAAAGACAATAATGTCCATTATGCAGTGTGTGATTAATTGTAATTATTTTAACTTATTTAACAAAGTCCATATTGCATTAATAAAGTAACAAGATAGATAATTAATGAGTTGACAAGGTCAATAAGGCTAATAAGCCTATAAATAAGGAAGTACCAGTTGTATTTCATGTGCTTGGAGCCATTTTGGATAGTACCCTCTCTCAAACAAGTGTTTCCCATTCTTAACACAACCCATCCTGTTTTTCTTGTGTTTTTATCAAGCAAGTTGGTTGTTCTTCTCTTCTTGACATTCTGTTGATCTTTTGTGAGTGAAACGGTGCACCAGGGTACTCCACATGGAGATCCTGGGTGCTGCCACAAATCTAGGTGGAATCTCTGGCAGGTAATAAGGATGACCACTCTCCACTTCTTGTGGGGAGAGAGATGTACTAGGGTATTCGAAGATTTGTCCAAACAAAGCTTCAATAAGTTCTATAGAAATACAGTGCTCAGCTCATCTGATACCCTTGTGAAAAAACAGTGATAAGCCAGGTGTACAACTAGATCTCATGCACTTCCCCAACTTGCACAGATAGGTGGGGGTAGGCTATTTCAATGCAAATGTGTTCTTGCATCAGGCTCTTCATTAGAAAATGTAGGAGAAAAACAATTAGTATATTTTATTCCAAACAAAGCTCTACTGTAATTCTATCACCCTGAATTAAATGTGCTTTTGACTACTGAACTAAACCAGTTTTGGATTATGTCAGTCCAAAATTAAATTCAATCACAGATCTGCCCTCCAGGAAGTGGGATACAACTAAATAAGGAAAAAACCAAAAGCAGTTAACCCCCATCTCAAAATGATCTACTTTAATTCTGCCCTTATGGATAAGATTTTATTGTAGTTATTGGATGAACCACACCCATTTTAACAGATATCCAAATTGCAATCAGCTCTGATCTCAAAGCCACCCTCTCTGAAACAGGAGATGACTCAGATGAGCTTTGATGAATTAGGGAACAGACCAAACTAGTTCATCATATTCCCAAACCAATTCCTATTTCACATCTGCCTTTCTAAAGAGAATTTGTGCTTGTAACTACAGGAATGACCAACATTTAGTTCACTGATATCCAAAATTACTGTCAGCTCAAGCCTCGCTGGCCTGAACAAAATGTTTTGCATGTAACTAAAGGAGAAACGAACCAAAATTACTAAGGGAGAAACAAACCAAAATTAATTTATCTTCACCCCTAATTAGCTCTAATATCACTTCCCACTTCTACACAATATGCTGTTCTAGCAAGTACCAAGAATCAATCCAGATTTAATTTATCTTGTTCTGAAATCCATATAACTGATGAATAAGGCAATACACTTGTGACTAAAGAAGAAATCAACAAAAATCGTCAGCTCTTATTCACCTCTGCTCTGACACTTATCCTCCCTGAATAGCAGGCTGCAGTTATCTATCCTTCATGAATAGAAACTTGCACCCACAACAAATAATAAACAGTTGAGGCCAAATGCAATCACTAGGTTTGACAAAAAAATACCCTACCTGTTGTGACATCTTAGCCAAACAAAAGTTCTTGTGAATCTCATCTATGAGAACAGACTGCTTATGGTGACTAACATAATTGGGCGACTTGTGACACTTCTGGGGTTTAAAGGAAGCATTTAAGAGAGAGAGAGTAGGCTGCACAGCTGTAAAATCAATTGCTAGCAGAGGTCTAACATTAACAAGAACACATGTCTTGACATCCAACTATCGATATTTAATCATTAGTGAGACACCCTACATTAAAACCTTTGTATGATTGAAATTAGCTTCTAACATACAATAAATTACACGACATTAACATGGTTTATGACATGCCACTCAACATTTAAAAGAAATGCAATAGAAAAGACAGTATAACATCCTAAACAAATTACAACTGAGAAAGATCCAATATATTTAAAATCCACCAAAACCATCAGATCCTGACTCGATTATATTTCCCATACTAGAACTACCATGTCAAAGATATGTCTTATCAACAGTTTGCCCACTTCTTTTCATTAATGTTAGTAATTGGGTCATAATCTAGAGGGTGTTCATGTATCCCTTTATCTAGGATCCCCATCTGTATTAAAATCTGATCTGTCAACAAGTAACATTACAATCCACTAACAAATTTACCTCTGAAGAGTTGGATAAAATGTGCAAAAATTATATGCCATCAATAACAATTAACAGATCCCCCATTATTACAGCTAAAGGCTTGGGAGTAATTAAACCTTGGTCAAAGTTAATCATAATATCTATAAACAAGCGTTGCAGTTAGATCAGACTTTGATCCTTGTGTGATAGCATTAGATCCCACATTAGGGCATTCCTAGCCTTGAAAAGGATAAAAAATTTCCAGCTCAAGATAAAAAAAACTAAACAATGATAAAGTGTTAGTCTTCAATCAACATTAATAAAACACTGCTAGACCAAATCAACTCAGGCTTATAGAGAAAGGACATATTCCTGTTATATATGAACCAGACTGACTAGTAAACCTGTCAGCATTTCATAATTGTATTCGAATCCAAAACTGCAATGTTGTTAACAAACATATTCCCTTATGATATAGCAAAAGCAAAGAATAAATTAGATTACCACCACCGCATTCATCTTACAAAGTTTGGAAAATGTCTAAAGAAAGGCTTCTCTATTTGCAAAGATATCTATGAATGCATGATTAAATGCATTATAGGCTCTTTGAAGCAGTGAATGAGGGATGCAAGAGGTTGAACTCATCTTTGACTTCAAGAGGTGATGCAGTTTCATTCCTTGTCCGTTTGACTTTTGCCGTATTCAGACTCTTGTGCTTGAAACCATAAATCTGAAGTATTTGGTTGTCTGCAAAATTGAAGGCCCTTTCCATACTCTTCAGACAGCGCTCAACAGGATAATCTCCGTAGCTACCACAAGGCTTGCATCCCACAAAATGAGTGACAAAAGGCCACCTTTCATCTCCAAGTCCAGGATGGTAGGTACGGATCATGTCCTCGTACTTGTCCACCACAACAACCCAAAAACCATGAAGAAAATATGAGCTTTCCAGAAACACTTTGTCACCCCAGAGCTTTTTTTGAGAGATCAATAAATATATCAGGGCAGATTGATCATCTGCCTCAAATGCCGGTCTACCCTCCAAATGAGCAGTCAAAACCCTCCCCGCTTCTTCTCTGATCTTACCCTTTGGACCCATTGGTGCCCATGCATCCAATATATCTAAAGACCATTGACAGTTCCGAATAAGGAAGCTGCCAGTATTCAATCCGATCCAAGACTGTTTGCCATAAACCAAATTCTCCCAGCCATGGAGAACAAAATTATAGCTCTTGTATTTATCCATCGGCAGCTCAAAAACCATATCAGTGAACATAGCATCACTGTCCATCCACCATATCCATTCCACTTCTGGATGTGACAACATAAGCCTTCGGAGCAGAGGCAACTTGGCCCAATAACCAGCCATCTCCTTATCCAAATGAGCCATGTTATAGACAATCTCAATGCCATGAAGCCTGCAGTAATCAATCTTGTTCTTGATTCCCTTTAGCAAATAATGATCTCCAACTGAGCTATCACATGGGTTGGGTTGGGACCCAGTGACAAGCAAAATCCTAGGTTTTCCATTCACATAACTGGGAAATTGAGGATTGTCCTTGATCCAAGTTATTCTTTGCTGATCCCAGTCACTGATCCGGGGTCCCAAAGTATAAGTTACATTAGGATAGGTTGCATTACTATCAATCTGCATCCCCAGCTCATTCTCTTCATCAGGATCTTCCTTCCTCCTGATCTCTTCTAGCGCCCTGGCATTTTCCTCTGCCACCTTTTGGCTTGCTCCACCATCCCCCGTACCCTGGCCACCCAAATTGCCAACTCCTATGGTGCCCCTCAAAACGAGTATCGTTACGAAACCACACAAAATTGTAATTTTCAAATTGTTAAACGTTTTCTGAATCGACCTCGCTTTGGGCAGAGCTAAAGATCTACCATTTGCAGGCCCCCTCACAGAAGGTAGACCCCTCTTGACGCTCTCCCTCATTGAAACCCCAAAAAAACACAATCCCAGATCCCTTTATCTGCTATTCTATATATCTATGTTTTAAACAAAATTACAGAAACCCAAACAGGCCTCTTACCTGAATGATCCTGCTGATGACCTCCAAAATTTATATAAAACACGAACTGCTAGTGCCTAGGCCAAGCCAACTGACAGAGTGGATCCAGATTTGTTTATTCAATGAAACTTCTCTAAATAAAACTCTCACAGCTAAAAGCAGTGGGACCCACCTCTCATCTCCCACAGCCAGGGCTGCCAGACACCAGATCTGGTCCTCCGGTGCCAAAATTATCGAGTACCCAACAGTGAAAATCAGGTTAAGCTGCCTCTGAGATCACTATCTCAGTATGCCCACCATCAATCGTACTCCTCTACATCAAGCACCATGTTGTCCATTCCCAATCTTGGACGTCACCAGAGTATGAAGTTCCAAATAGGCTGGATGGTGAGGGATTTATTCATAGATGAGCGCACATGAATAACAAGTAATTGCCCTTATTATTGTTGTTTATCTGGATCCTCTACTACTCGGGTCGAGGGTACAATGGCGCCCCTCTGTCTCCTGTTTCACGGGTCTACCGGAATTTAACTACTTTTGCCATTCAACGGTCCTTCCTTCTACCAACGCCGCTGATTTTGGGAACATGCCCGACGTGGGAAATAGTTGAAGCCAACTAACGAATGATTCCGCTGTATGGTGTTTATATTATTCTAGATTACTGACTGGCGGTGCAATTAGGGATGAGGCCTAGGCGATTCTTAGGTTCGGCTACCTATGTTGGGTTTAGGTTTGTTATGAGACGGTTTACTTTGGAAGGTCACGAGTTAAAGATTAAAATTAACGTAAAATTCAATATCAAAGATCAAAGTATGTTTGAGTTAATGAGAAATGTTTAATAATTACAATTTCAAGATCAAAGTAAAAAAGTTTTAGAGTCATGAGTTTAAGATCAAAGCATGTTAATTTAGCGAAAAATGTTTAATGGTGTGAAGTTTTTTTAATATAAGATAAAAATGATAAAGTTCTTTTGCTTTGTGTGTATGGGGGAGTAGAATTGATGGCTACTTTATTATTTATTTATATATAAAATAAATAAAAGTCAAAAATGTATATTTATAAAAATATAGGTAAGAAATGAAAGTATATATTTGTATATTTGTATTTCTTGGTTTTATAAAAGTATAGATAAGTATAATTGTATTAGTCTCATTTTATGATATTAATCACATTGATGGAGGTTTCTTGTTAGTTTCTTGGATATTTTTTGTTAGGGAGTCTCACTTCTTTTTGGTTGGATGATTGTGCTTGTTGTTTGGTGGTCTTCTCACATGTACTTACCTTGTTGGTCATTATTACACTTTTGGATGTTTGTGGAGCATATTGTCTCATCATGATATGGTCAAATATGATTATCTTAGATATGGATGATGGTTTTAGTCCCCCAAGGAGTTAGATGGTGGTGGTGGTAAGGTGTAAATGTTTCATAACATTATTGTTGATATTTCTTAGTAACTTTATGGGTGGACGTATGATATTGGTGGCATTATAATAGTTTGTTCTACACGGCTCTCATGTGGAACATACTTGATGATTGGATGGGTTAGCACTTCTTTATATCCACTTCTCTTATGATGTTGTTATGGTGAGATTATTCATGTTGCTTTTGTGGGATTTTCTTATGCAATTTAACTTTATGGTGTAATAGTTGTTAGACATCAACTGCCTTCATTGAGGAGCTATTTCATAAGTTTGAGTTAGAAGGGGTGTACTACATGTGTTTTGTTAATGATCTAACATTTTCCTAAGGTTGGAGGATAATTTTTTATGTAATAATCCTTGGTGGTGGTGCACCTTAAGTTGGGTTTTATGTTTTATTGTTAGTATGACAGTGTTTTTTTGGTAGAATGTCTTTTATTTACATGGTGCAACACTTGATTAGAGTGCACCCCTCACTACCATACATGTTTGTGGTGATTTAATAACTTGGTGACCGATTGGAAGGGATTATGGATGTATTTGAGCATTAAACTTTGTTCACACATGTTGAGGCTAATTTAAATGTTTAGTTATTAAATTAATCTAATTTATTTGAATTAAGATAAATAGTTTGGGCATCCTACTTCATCATCTTCTTTTTCATACTTGAAGGAGTTAGTTGGGGTAGGTTGAAACTTTTTGGTGGTGTGCCCCTCTTCTTGGACAAAATTTCCAAGCCATGCAATATTTTATTTTTTTCATGGAAAGGTTAGCACACTTCTTTATAACACACTTCCTTGGGTTCATTAATCTAATTTAAATGTTTAGTTATTAAATTAATCTAATTTATTTGAATTAAGATAAATAGTTCGGGCATCCTACTTCATCATCTTCTTTTTCATACTTGAAGGAGTTAGTTGGGGTAGGTTGAAACTTTTTGGTGGTGTGCCCCTCTTCTTGGACAAAACTTCCAAGCCATGCAATATTTTATTTTTTTCAATGATCCAGGTGGATGTTGATGGCCACCCACCTATCCCATTTGGACCCCCACAACTGTCTCTTTCAGTTTTTCTGTTTCCTTAATTATAGCACAGTTTACTATTTTTAGCAGTTTTTTGGGTCTTAAACTTCCGGAGCCGTTTTGAGGCCCTGAACGACGTTTTTTGGGAAATCCACCGCTAGCGATTTTTCTGTCTAAAAATTGTCTTTTCCGTCATAGTCCTCGGAGAGATATTTCCAACGGGCTATCATGCGCGTCAAACGGAGATAGTACGACCAATTCGCGACCCCGGGAAGTTGATGTACCAACTTACTCAAAAAACGGGGCCCACAATTTGGCGTTTCATCTTATAGGGTTAGGTTTTGGAATGTGAAGGGTTTTCCATTGTTTCTCAACAATAAATAGGCCCTCGAGCCTCATTGTAACACAGTTTTTGGAGAACAGTTCAGAGGCATGTAGCCGACACATCTCTTCTCAGAGATAAGCTACCATAGCCCTAGCTGGGTTATTTCCATTTCTATTTGTAAGCATATTTCAGTATTTTACAGTAATGAAATGAAGTATTATTTCCGCTGCATATTTGTCTTTATGGTTATCTCTGTATTTTATTGCGTTCTTGTTTAAATCCGGATCAGCATCCTACTTCATCATCTTCTTTTTCATACTTGAAGGAGTTAGTTGGGGTAGGTTGAAACTTTTTGGTGGTGTGCCCCTCTTCTTGGACAAAATTTCCAAGCCATGCAATATTTTATTTTTTTCATGGAAAGGTTAGCACACTTCTTTATAACACACTTCCTTGGGTTCATTGGACATCTTTATGACACGACATATGGAGGAGTATTTTATTTATGAATTCTAACCAACTTAGCACACTCCCTCAGATTCATTTCGCATGGAGAATAGCATATTATTCTTTTGATCTTCATTGGAGAGCACCCTCACCCTATTGAATTGACACATATATTATTTCTTTTGAGGTGTTTATGGAGGGAATTTATTAGGAGGTGTGTGGCATACTTGCGGAAGTACCTTACATGTGACTTTTGCATGCATGTTACTTGATCTTCTTTCTATTCTTAGGAATTATCTTTGGACGACACACATGTTGAAGGTTTCTTCCTTTTTTTTTGAGATTGTCTTGGAGAGCATATTCAAGGTTTGACCACAAACCTTTTCATGGAGTGCTCCATCTAGTTACCAATTTGCACATCCATCAATGAGTACTTGCACGTTTACACAATGCTTTTATGGATACTTGTTATTCTTAGAGGTGGTTATAAAGCATTCTCCTATGAGGATTATTATATCATTTTACTACTCATGCATCTTGCAAGGCACATTTTGTGATCCCTCATAGGTGGGCCCTTGAGCATATCCTCCTAGGTCGAACAATATTTTATTATATTTTGCATGTAACCATTCTTTGAGGTTGAATTATATGCGAACCCATTTAGCATTCTACTTGGTACAATACATATTTTATATGGATGGTGCATCCTCTCTTATAGGTTATTGTTCATATTATTGCCTATTTTTAGATTAGGATAATCTTTCTTGAAGAGGCTAGCATTAACATGTCTTGATATTGTTTAACTAATCAAATATTTTACTTTATGTTAACTTGCCATGGAGTTAGTTAGAAAGATAATAACTTTTATTGTTTGAAAAGCTTAACTCTGTACAAAGAGGAGTTCCTCTCCATCTCTTTAGTGATTGGTAATTGAAAATTTAAGCGTCAAAGAAGGGATAAAGTATCAAGCTAGGAATTGAAACTTGATGAAGCTTATTTGTGCTACCACTTTTAAATATTAATGACATATTGAGGTATTGATCCACTCTAATTATGGTTTATTTATGCTTTCTAATTTGTTGTTCATGTTCTTGTAGATTTTTCTTGATGTCATAATTTTATAAAGGTTTGGTAATGAATTTATTCATCTAGGGGTAAAGCAATTAAAGGAGGCTCTCCCTTGTGCTTTGTTTGTTGTCTTATTTACACACGTGTTATCCTTTATTCTATCAACTAAGTTGCAAATTTGGAAGCACATTGGAATCACAAAGTAACGCTTTTACAATTTGATTAATGAGTGGCAATATTAGCCCTCCAAGTCTAGTTTTTTACCATACATTTACAGTGAATACTCAAAGTTCAAATGTATCAAATTAGGCCCTTTCTACCTAAAGTCCACACCCAAGTCATGCATGCATCAAATAAGTTATTTCAGTCAAGAAATTGAATGTGGCAAACTTGCATTTTTCAACCATATGGCTCGTCTCAAAGTAATTAATTGTAGCACACTAGTTTTTTCATGCATTCGATTTTTCATGACTTTGCTAACCCTTAGATTGATAGGCACTAGTCTTACCTCATCATTCCATTTCCTTGTTCCTTTCATTTTTTTCGTACCCACTTTTCCATTTCCATTACCACATACCATTACTACA
Source organism: Pinus tabuliformis (assembly GCA_031772625.1). Classification (NCBI taxonomy): domain Eukaryota; kingdom Viridiplantae; phylum Streptophyta; class Pinopsida; order Pinales; family Pinaceae; genus Pinus; species Pinus tabuliformis. The sequence goes on from CM062819.1 coordinate 1,705,206,771, forward strand.
ACCACTTTGTTTTATCAAAGTTTACTCTTCATTTTACCTCAGACCTCCACTCCTTAGCCTTGATAATCCCATCTTTTTAGGGAAGGTTGCTCTAAGTTGAAGAAGAGAAAACCCAAAATAGAGGGGAAGAGCTAACGAGGTGACAATCGTTAACCTTCCTCCTGAGTTGCATAAACTAGCCCCTTAATGCTTGGGACTTTACATCATATGAAGGTGTTAGATTTTATTGTAATAGAGTAAAAATTAAAAGAAATATGTGCACTCCCCGTAAGGGGTGTCAAGGAGGGGACAAGTTTGGGGGGGGGAGGGGTGGACCACCCCACCAATTATAAATGTGGGGGACATGGCGCAACCCTCCCCCCATGACAATTAATCAGACATCATATCCTGTACCTAGCACATGTCTTGACATTACTCCATGTGATTAACAAAGGATAATCACAACTAGGTTCTAATGATAAAGGATTTGAGATTCATTACAAAGTGTGTATATGTAAGTGGAAACGTCCAGATCATGCTCTTGGTAATTTTATCGGTCTGGTGGACCATAAGAATTTGTCATTCTGCAAGGTGGAGGATGCTTGGTCCGTGCACCAACGAAATCTAGAACAAGCTAGAGTCTAAACTTCGATTCAGGTTTAAATACGAAAGAAAATTGATGCCACATGGCCTTAGACTCCCGTGTGCAAATTTCATTGCAGGGACCCAACAAGTTCTAGTTTAAATTCTTAACTTAGAGGCATAACTCAACACTAGTATGCTATTTCTATTTAAATCCATGCTCCACTCTAACTTTTCAGTTTGTTTTTTGCTCCCATCACTTTGGGTCAAGAGCTTGTTGGCTCCTTCTTTGCGTCCTCCTGCATTTCACTCCTCGCCACCTTATTCTCACCTCTCGCTTTCCTCCAATGCTCAGCAAGCACTTGGTTATGGAAGCAATTCTTGTGTATTCTTTACATGTTACATTCTTGAGCCAACTCCAATATGGTGTAACCTCTTCCACATACCTTGTTTGGTTATGCATCCACTCCCCACCTTTATGGGTGGTGTTTCAAGACTTACCATTCTCTTGCATCCCTCTTGTTTTTTCCCCTTTTTGCTTGATCTTTGGTCCTTGTATTCGTCCACTAGCCGCCATGCCTAGACAACATGCTAGGTCCAGAAGAGGAGTGCCTTACTATCATGAGATGGGTTCTCAAGCTCAACTGCGTGTGGAGACCTCAACAAGGCGTTTTAGAGCCCATACTTGACCTCAAATTCAAGAGGAAATTTCCAATATGGAAAGGGGGATTGCAGTGGAGCATGAATGCTTATCAGACATGGAAATTGCAAGTGAATTTACTTATTGGATCCTGAATGTCTAGCACACAAGGGGAGCTTCAATTAGTACATGTAAACCATAGATATTTACTGGCACTTGAAGATGCTTCTTAGGAGAGTTCTTCTGGATAGAAATGAAGCTCGAAAAGAAATCATGTTGGTGTTAGATGAACTATAACTCACGGCTAAATGATGAGATCATAGACTGCAGTAATTGAAGCCCACTTAGGCCTTCCTCCAAAACCAATCTGCTCAGTAGGTAGCAACAAAGAACCCATTGTTGTCGAGGAATCAGATTCTCCCAAAATGAGTTGATGAATTTTTCTTACTCTCTTGTTCTTTACTTTTCTTTCTGGTTTTCTAGTTTTAAGGGTATGATAGCTCTCCCAAGACACAAGCCTCATAAGATAAGTGTTGTAATTTTGAACTCTAAAAATAAGATCAAATTTTAAATGCTCAAAAAGCTTTGGTTTTACCACTAAACTGATTTATTTAGTAACAAACTTACTTGTATATCTTAATTTGGCTCTAATGAGATGAAATACTTACATATATATATATATATATATATATATATATATATATATATATATATATATATATATATATATATATATATATATATATATATATATATATATATATATTATTAAAAAAAACCACTTATAACCAATATATTTTTTATTAAAAATAATAAATATCAAATTTAAAATACGATTTTCTCATAAAACAAAATTACATAAAATTCTTAATTTTCTTTCCCTTTTATTAAAAAATAATTTCTAATTTTCCTTACTGGAACACACTTACAAATCTTTATTTTTTAAAAGTTAAATTCGCTTTTATTAAAATAATAAATATAAGATTTAATATATAAAAGATAAAATATTTTCAATAAAACAAACCTACAATAATTTTTAAGTCAAACTCATGATGATGATGATAATGGTTAACGTCCACTGAGACCAAACTTTGGTCTATCGGACCTAAAGAAACGAATTATTTAGTTTGATTTATGATTTTATTCATATGCTCAAAAAGCTTGGAGAGAAGCCTTCCGAGCTCACTATAATTTTGACATCGTAAAAGGCTAGGAAGGTCAGTATTGCAACAGAGATTTTGAAACTGAGATCTAATGTGGTTGTACGTGGGGCACTCTAAGAGGAAGTGATTTTCATCCTCGATGTTCGTATTCTCACAGAGATGGCAGAACCTTTCCATCCATGGTGTTTTAGGAACTGCCCAATGACCCGTTTCACTATGGAGCTCATGAGAGTTCATTCTAATCTTGGCTATATTAATTTTCTTCTTTGAGATAGTTAAAACAGAGAGATACTTTTGATCTTCTAGAGTGGGGTTGATGACCTCATTATAATATCTTAATTTTCTTTTAGCTGTTAAATCTTTCTCACACCACTTTTTTTCTTTGAACTTAGAAGTAACAATATTTTTAATGTTATTAATGTTTTGCAATGCAACATTCTCGTCGATCTCCCAATGGTTTAACCAGGCCCTGGTGTCTTTATACCAACCTCACTTGAGCCTTAGGTGGTTTTGGCTGGAATTTAAAACTAGTTTAGGAAGTCTATGGTCTCCTATGTTATTGAGTTTGTGCTTGTACAACAAAAGCCTAGTCATAGCTAGGCTCTCGATAGGGGAAAGACCCACTTCTATAAGGAGAATAGGACAGGGTGTATCGCTTTTAATTTTGAGGTTATACATTATAAAACGCTTCTGGATTTGCTCAATCTTTCTCCAGGATTCTCTAGAGATGCTACAACCCCAAACCTCACATCCATATAAGATAACCGGAGTGACTAAAGTTTCAAAGAGGAACTTCTTTCTATCCAACATTACGATGTTTGTCATTTTACATTTATTTTCAAGACCAAAATAAGCTTTCCACCCCCCATTAATCCTTTTCTCAATGCTATAGTTCCAGTTGAGCTTGTGATGAATATGAATTCCTAGGTACTTGTAGGAAGACACTTCCTCCAAGTTACTATTGTCATACATAAAATTAGCGTAAGTGTCCTTCTTGGATTTAATAATCATAACTTTTGTTTTGTCAGTATTAACAATCATACCCGTGGTAGAGCAGAAATCCTTAAGAAGTCTAAGTTGCTTATCAAGATCAGATGGGCACCTTGCAAGAAGAACGATATCGTCAGCGTAGAGAAGAAGGATGATGACTATCCCAGCTAAGATCGTGCCAGCACATCCTGCTTCCTCTAAACAACCTTTTATCTTGTCGATGTAAATGCCAAATAGGGTAGGGGAGAGGGGGAAACCTTGTTTAACTCTGATATTACACTTAATATCTTTCGACCACCCCTCATTACTCTTTAACTTGGAAATTACATTCTCATATAACCTTATAGCGACAACTCTCAACTCGAAAGGAACCTTTAGCTCTTCTAATCTATTCCATAGGTTGTTTCTAGGAACCGTATTGAAAGCCTTTCTAAAGTCCACAAAGCAACAAAAGGGATTGGATTTATCATTGTGACATTCCTCCACAATGATCCTAAGCATAATGAGGTGGTCCGTTGTTGAGTGCTGCCTTCTAAAACCCGCTTGGCCTTTAGCCCGCTTACCTTCACTTTCAAGCCATATGCTCAACTTCTTTTCCAAAATAATACCATATAACTTGGCTAGGAGAGGGCTGATCATAATTGTTTGATAATTAGAGGGGTTATTTGTATCCCCACTTTTAAAAATAGGGATAATGAGGCTTTGAGTCCATGGTTTAGGGAACCCTTGCTTGACCGCTTGATTGAAAAGCTTGTGGATGTGGGGGATGAGGACAAGACCTCCAATTTTTAGGATTTCCACCTGGTAACCTTCAATGTCCTTAGCTTTCCCATTAGCCAAATGATTAATCCCAAAATTAATGTCTTCTAATAAGAAAACTTCTTTTGTAGTGAGTAGAGTTTCAAAGTTATCCATGACATTTGGAGATTCATAAAGCTTTTTAAGATAGGAATTCCAGTCGTGTAAAGCAATTTTATTATTATCTTTAGTTTTCCTAGTTAGAATCTGCCTCCATAATTTCTTAGGAGCTACCTTAGAGAGGTGTAACATATTCTCTTGTCTTTTACGAATATACTGCCTTTTTTTTCCTTTTAGTTAGGGCTTTGTATATTTTTATCTTGTCAATTTTAAGAGATTCATCAACAGCTTCCTTAATTGCTCTCCTCGCACTTTGACAATCTTTGTCATACCATGGGTTGGTTTTGCTACTTCTTTTATTACTTGAAACTTCAATTGAGAACTTGTTAATAGAATATGAGAGTGTTGTAGTAAAATTCTAATAGAGTTCTTCTATATTGTCCATGCTAGATAAAGGAATCAAATTAGTGTTTAATTCATTTAGAAAGAGATCTTTTTTATTTCTATCAAAGATTAAGTTCTTTTGGTTATAAGTATTATCTTCTATGGGATCTCAATGCATGACAAAGTTTAGAGTTATAAGTAAAGGCCTATGATCAGAGTTAGGCTCGTGGTCATTTAAGATGTCAAAAATTATTATTTCTTTGTATAAAGGGAGATCAGAGATAACATAGTCTACCACACTACTACCAAGCCCATGGATGCAAGTCGTCTGGCTAGAATTGGGCCACTTCTTTAGACCGTTGAAAATTATGAGATCTTGAGCACTACAGAGCTTGACTAGCTTTGATCCAAACAAATTATTCCCGTGGTCTTCAGAGCTCCTTTTGTACCAGCTAGCCAGAGGAAGATCTTCATCTAACCAAAGAGGATTAGGGTTGGAATGATTGCTTAGAAGGATAGCTTGGTTGCTTGAAGTTCGAGCATTAAAGTCACCCATTAAAAGGATATTACCTTCATTCCTTAGGCTAGAAATATCATTCTCTAAACCATTGTAAGGACTATTTTTATCTAGATTCTTTTTCTTATAGAAATTAGAATTGATGGGGGGGAAATAACAAATTGTTATGTATGTCTTTTTATCATAAATGTCAGTAATCTCTATCCAACTATATTGGTTGTAAGGGTCATTTTTATAAATACTAACATGGGGAGATATGTTCTTCTTAATGTAACAAGTGATACCCCCAATGCTTCTACGGGAGGATCACTTATTCCAGTTAGACCATAGTGTAAAGCCATCTATATTAGGGACCTTAGATTCTTCATGCTCCCAAGTTTCAACAAGTAAAATAATATCAACATCAATAGAGATCCAACTTAGCTTGGGGCCTTTGTTCCATGGAAAGACCCAACAATTCCAAGAAAGAATCCAGAGCATGTTGAATTGCTATTTATTATTATCTTTTTGGTTTCTATCTCGAATAACGACTTTCTATTTCTGATTATTGCCCATTTTCCTTCCTTCCTAGCTTCCTTTACCTTTTGAACCTCCTTTCTTAATTCTGCTTGATCTTCTGGAATGAGATCTTCATTTATAAATATTCTCGTTCCTTTTAGACTTGAGGTTTTACTAAGTATGTCATACTTATGGTCAATAGAGCTCACCTTTATTATGATCAGCCTTCCTTTATTCTCGGTTAGTTTCCCCAACCTTGTTGCTTTTGTGAGACACGTTGTTTCAATGTGTAATCTGTTATGTAATTTTGTTTGGGCTATGGCTAAAGTATCCTTGTCTACCTCCTGTTTCATACCGAAGATTATAAGGTTCAAGGCCCTTTTGTTATGCTCATGGTCTAATTCTATCAATTTTTTCATTTCATCTTTAATTGGTTTGATATCTAATTTACCTGCCATACTATTTAGGGTGAGGCGGCTATTAACTTTTTGTTCTAGTTCTTTAATCATGTCCTTCATTTTAAGACTCTCTAAAGTGTCATCATCTCCTTGCTGGGATGTTTGGTTTATATCTTGGTTTTGTTTTTCTATAACCTGCAACCTAGTCTACATTGCCTCCAATTTATTCTCCAATAGTTCTATTTTATATTCTATTTGTTTTTGGTTCTTGTCTTCAATATATGTGAATTTATTTTCCAGCATGGCTACTAACTCTTTTTGTAGCTTGACTTCTCTTTCTTCTCTACGTTTCTCTAAAGACTCTATATACTCATAGAGGCTCTGTAGAGTAACTGTGCTAGGTCTACCTTTGGTAATCTTTGGTAGCTGTGGTGAATTATTCATACTTGAAAATATATGAGCAGATATGTATTAGAAAGAGATAAGGAATGTGTGCACCTGATATCAACAAGTCGGATCGCAGACCCACGTGCCTCGAATTGGGTCAAACCGCAGCCCGCAGAACGGATTGGATCTCTGATCTCTAGTTGACAGAAATTGATACCGAATATCTTCACTGAATTTGTGAGTAGAATCCCCAAAATTGTTAACGTCTATCTGTTTCAATTTTTCTTCCCTCTATATTTGTTAAAACTCCATTTTTCTTTCAATATGTTGTCCTCTCTGAATATTGTAAAGATTATACGCCCATATTATCCCTGTGTGACCATTTGACTCAAGACCAACCGGGCAAACTCCAAACCATGGGAACAAATCCGACTTCTCACCGAAATATTCTAAATAATTTGTTGTCGATGTAGATGGGAAGTTCACGCATATGTATGATTACAACTTTGATCTAATACTCCATTTATGATGAAGTCTGAGTTTTAGTCCAACACTTAGGGTTTCGAGTTGCCTTAGGGTTTTCTTATTTGCCCAGCCCAGAGCACTAATGGAGAAAAGCAGTTGCTGCTGCTTCTTCAAATGGTGCAGAATCTCCCCCCGTTTCGCGTGAGTGTGCTCTTATTCTCCCATTACCTAATGTCATTCCCTTTCCTATAGGGCCACCGAAGAAACCCTAGCGCTTCCTCAGATGCTTTCCCTTCCTCTTCTCCAGCAATGGCTTTCAAAACCGTATCTTCTGAGAATGATGATAAGGTTGGAGAAAGGTGGCTTCTCTAAATCGTCAAATGATGTTCCAGGACTCGATCTGCTCCTGGGATTGCCTTCATGTTCTTGTAGAGCTTCAACGATGTTAGATCTATATTTTTTAATGTCATTAAGCTGCAAAACTGGAAGTGGAGAGATAAAAAATTAAGCTGCAGAACCAGAACCAGAAGCGGAGAGGACTATCTCTTCGATAGCGACTACATGATCAGATTCAGTAATACCCAGTTCAAGTCCAACGACACGAAGAATCTCGAGCCGCTTTAATACATAAAATTTAAAATACTTTTAATAAAGAAAACCTGCAATAATTTTTGGGTTTTCATACTTAAAAACCACTTCCAAAAAATCATTTTTTTACTACTCATCGGAAATGTAAACTTTGATAATATAAAACCTTTTAAATGAAACAAATTTGCAATATGCCTTTTTTTTCATCAATTATGTAAATAATATGTTTATATCAATACATTAAAATGGTCATTATTTTATTATTTTCAAATGTTTTTTCTAAGTTGTGAGAGATGGTTTAACATTTTTGAACTGAGATTTCTGTGATCCATAATAATTATTATAACATTTTTCGGAAGAAATCACATAAGAGAGATTCTCGTCGACACGTTTCGAGCCAGCGGTGTGGTTCATCTTCAAGACAAGATGAGGAATTTGATCTAGGCATTTAGATAAATAGATGTAGGGAGCTGCTAACTAGCCATTAGGGATAACAACTAGTTTGACTGAGGATAGGAAATAGAAAAGGTTAATGACCAAAAAGGAAGGGAAAGAAATAAAACAGTTATTTTTTTGGATAAATTAATGATTAAAAAGTTATAATTTAGAAAAAATAATAACCCTTTGTAACTAAATTAATTAGTATATATTAAAAAAAAAATTAAGAGTCATAAATTGGATACTATCAATAAATGATATTATAAAAGGAATTAATATTTTAATCTTATTCATATAATTATTAATTAATATTCGATAGTCAATCTTATAAAACTATATAATATAATTATATTGAATAGGGTAAAAAATAGAAAGGGATTTTACCACAAGGTTAAGGGAAACTAATTAAGGAGAATAAATTACTATATAAAAAGGAGGTTAAAAAAATAAAATTATTTTAATATATAAAAATAATAAACACCTTATATAACTTCATTCCATTAGCACCCAACTTTTTAACTATGGTTTTTTAGTCTTACCTGTTCCATTTTGTTTTGGCATTTCTGGGGTTCTTTAGGTATAGCCTTCCTGTTTTACTCGCCGAAGAGCTTAACCATTTCCCTTCGTTTTTTCCAGCTCATTCCGCGGTTTCTTCGGGCTCCTCCTTATCCGCAGGCGTTTACGACCCGGGGAATTTAACCTTGTTTCCCCTAGATGGTTTTTGGTCCCCCACCGACTTTCCCTCTGGTAGCTGTCAACTTGTTTCTAGGCGGTTATGGAGGCAAACGTTTTCTCCGCGGCTACTTCGGAACAGATGCTGATTTGGTCTCAGACCGGAACCTCTGTGGACGATTTCCTTACCTATGAGCAAGAACTAGCTACTGAAGTGGAAGCCCTACCCCCTCTCTCTCAGCAGCTCAATCCCTCCATTTCGGTTGCTCCTGAAGCTGTGGCGATTCGTGATTTCGTGGGTCCTTATCCGCCTAGGGCTCCCTTCTCTCAGGTTTGGGGCGGCAGCGAGACTATTTCCCAGGCTCTTGAGCCAGGCACAGGACCTCTTCCAGTGGGGCATGCGCTGAACAAACCCTCGGTCGGGACCCTAATTACATCTAACAGTAGAGCATCGTTTCCTTCAGCGCCTCCTGACCAGGGAACCCCCCCTCAGGGAAATTTCACGGATATTGGCATCATTTCAGGGTTCTTCGATGACTTACAAGATAAAGGTCCTTTGCCGGAGAAAGAACAGGCAACATTTGTGGCCGGCCCGGAGGATAGAGCGGCGGCAGCACTGAACAAGAGTTCTTCAGGGCCTTCTAAGAGGAAGAAACGCCTACCCTTGTGCAGCAACGAGCTCTTCTTGAAACTTGCCGAAGACACACCTTTCAGTGAGGCAATGGACTCGGCTGAAAAGGTTCTGGTTGGACGGGTTAGGGGTAGACACTATAGTGTTGAACGGTTGCAGAAGTGGACGATGGAGGTCTGGGGACATCACCTGTCGGAACCCCCCCGCGTCCAAACTTTTGTGAGGGGTTGGTTTGCTCTCCGTTTCAAGACCATTGCCCAAACTAATTGGGTCCTCACAACTATTTGGCACATTGACCAGGCACCAGTCCTCCTTCGCAGATGGACTCTGATGTTCGACCCTGAGACTGAAAAGGCAGGGACTGGTCCGGTTTGGGTTCAGCTACCGGGTCTTCCTGTACATTTCTGGTCGGAGCAGATTTTCAGACAGATTGGGGACGCCATGGGCACGTTCATTACATATGACGAATCATACATCTCCACAGGGAAAATGGCTTATGCCAGAATCTTAGTTCACTTGGACCTCTCTGGTGGACTCCCGGAATACATCAACATTCAATGGAGGGACTCGTCTCGGAGACAAATGCTGGATTATGAAGGGGTTCCCTTCAGGTGCAGACGCTGCCACAAGGTGGGGCACCTTTTCAAAGATTGCCCACTGAACAAGTGGAATAACAGGCACTCAGAGAGGTCTTTGCCCCAGTTTTCACCGGTTCAGGACGCTCTCTCACAGGGAGCCCCCGCCAGAGATGATTTGCCTCGTGCCACCAATGATTTCCACCGCTTATCCACTCCTCTCTTTAGGGGCACTGGCACTTTTTCGAGTCAGGATCTGCGTTCGGCGGAGCTGGCTAAAAACACTCCGAGGAAGCGTGGTCATCCGCCGCTTCGCCCACCTCCACCGGCTCCTGGTTCAGCAGTGACGGCCTCGGGTGACTCCTTTTCTTCGGGTATGCTTTCCTCTCCCTTACCCGCCTCAAATTGCTTTTCTGATATTCATAATATAATATCCGAACAGTCTTTGAGTCTGGGTTCTGATGTAAATCTGGAGACCCCTGTTCCTTGCAATTGCGCCATCTCCCCTCCCCTCACCGCTTTAGCCCCCACGCCCCCTGTCCTGCTTGATTCCTCCCCCCCGTTGACCTCGACCTCTTTGGTGGAGTCATCTGCCCCTCGATACCTCACCCGGTCTCGCTCGAGGCTTTCGTCTATGGACCAGGTTGGACTGGACATCCTCCACCCTCCCCCGGCTACCAAATCCTCCCGAGGCCGTCCTTCTGATCTTAAAATTGCACAAGCTCAAGCGGATGTTGACATTTCTTTGGGAAAGCAATCCACTATCACTGGGGTTCTTAGAGCAAGAACAACCCTGCCTGAACCCCCTCCATGAAGATTCTATCCTTCAATTGTCGAGGGCTTGCTAGGCCCGAGAAAAAACTAGCACTCCATCGGCTCCTCTCTGCCGACTCTTTGGATATCATTTTCCTCCAGGAGACCTTGGGACTCGCCAGTGATATTGCGAGAACCCTGGAACCTTTTCTTCCGGGTTGGAGTTTTACAGGTTTGGATGCACTTAGCCGTTCTGGAGGTCTGTTGTTAGGCACAAATAATCGATCTATTAAAGTGACCAGCTGCTGGGGTGGGAGAGGTTTTATTGGGGTCGATGTTCACTCTACAGAGTTGGGGATCTCTCTCAGAATTGCCAATATTTACGGTCCCTGCCTAAATCGCCCTGCTTTCTGGGAACACCTTCTGGATTCGGAGAAATTCTCTGCAGACAACCTGATTGTAGGTGGGGATCTAAATTTTTCCATTGGTTTCGCTGAATCTTGGGGTCAGCAGGCACAATCGGACTCTCTCTCAGACTACTTCTTGTCTATCCTGGAACTTCACCATCTGATAGACATCCCTGTTGCGAAATTACAGGCCACTTGGAGAAATAATCGGGTGGGTGATAGTGGCCTTGCTAGGAGGTTGGATCGTTTCCTGGTGAAGGAACAGGTCATGGATTTGGGCCACATTATTAGACAATGGGTGGGTACCGGAGGGCTCTCGGATCACCTACCAATTTACATGGAGATAGGACGTGGAAGCGACAAGCCGAAGGGTCCTTTTAAGTTCAGTACTACCTGGCTAAGGGATGCTTCTTATATCAGCATGGTCACAGATTTTTGGAAATCAAACCCTCTAGGGGTTGGAAGCTCAGTTACAACTGGTTTTATCAATAACTTAATAGAGCTGAGGAAATTGTCTAAAAATTGGGCCCATCATAAAAGACTACAGGATGATCATTCATTGGAACAAATTGAGAAAGACCTGGAGTTTTTTGAAAAAGCTCAGGGGGGTCTTTACAGATCGGAGGAGCACAAGAATCATATCACATCCCTCTTCTCGGCTCATGGTAAACTCCTAAAAGATAAAGAAGACAAATGGAGATTAAGGAGCAGGGCCATCTGGATTCAAGAAGGCGATGCTAATTCTAAATTCTTTCATAAATTTGCTAACGGGAGGAAAGCTGTCAATACAATCTGGCAAATGCAAGATGATCAGGGAAGGACAGCACATACATTCCCCCAGCTCGCTGCTCTCGCTACCTCCCATTTTAAACATGCCTACAGGGACCCAGGGGAGACTAACTTAGCTGAGATTATCAGGGTTGCACAGCTCTTCCCTCGTTACGTGGATCAGGAAGAAGAGGAGGTTCTGATTCAGGAGGTTACTCTGGGGGAACTGGAGGATACCATGAAGGGTTTCAGCAAGGACAAAAGCCCTGGACCTGATGGATGGACCATTGAATTTTACCTGGATTTTTTTGATTTGATTGGACAGGATTTGCTCAGAGTGGTGGAGGAGTCTAGGGTTTCGGGTCGGATGGAAGCTGCCATCTCATCCACTTTCATTGCTCTGATCCCGAAGGCAGACAACCCGTCCACTTTTGCTGATTTTCGCCCTATTTCGCTTTGTAACTGTCTGTATAAGATTATTGCTAAAATTATTGCTAACAGATTAAAGCCCATTTTATCTAAACATATCTTGCCTGAACAATTTGCTTTCCTGAAGGATAGACAAATACATGAAGCGATTGGAATGGCTCAGGAGGTTTTACACTCTCTTCACAGCAGGAAGGGCAAAGGTATGATAATGAAGGTGGATTTATCTAAAGCTTTTGACCGGGTGAACTGGTTATATCTGAGAATGTTGCTTACTCACCTTGGTTTCCCTTTCATTTTCATTAAATGGATTATGGGATGTATTATTAACATTCCTTTCAGTGTTTTGGTCAACGGGAGTGCATCCCCTTTCTTCTTGTCGACTCGTGGCCTTAGACAGGGGTGTCCTCTCTCCCCTCTACTTTTCCTCTTAATCATGGAAGGCCTTGGTCGGTTAATTACGGAAGAGCATCGGAGAGGCAGATTTTCTGGCATTAAGATCACCGATGATTGCACGCTCACCCACTTACTTTTCGTGGATGATGTGCTGATTTTTCTCAATGGCAGTGTGGGGGACATAACTTCGCTCAGAGATATATTTTCCTTATTTCAACAGACCACTGGTATGATCATCAATGAAGGAAAATCTTCTTTGATGGTTGCGACCTGCACTCAGCATGAAATACATTACGCGCTCCACAGATTTAATTTTACTTTGTTGGCTCTGGAGGAGGGTCTGAAATACTTGGGATATAAGCTAAATCCGATTGGTTATAAGATTGCAGATTGGACTTGGCTCATTGCTAAGTTGGAAAAGCGGCTAAATAGTTGGTACTTAAGATTCTTATCCCATGTTGGCTGCCTGACTCTCATCAAGAGTGTTCTCGAAGCAACTCCGGTTTATTGGATGTCACTAGCCTGGATTCCTAGAGGTATTCTGGCAAGAATTCAAAATCTTTGCTGCATATTCTTATGGAGGGGCAATCAGCCGGGAAGAATTTTTGCTTGGGTCAAATGGGATGCTCTCACCCTTCCAAAAAAATGGGGCAGCTGGGGGATCAAAAAGCTTGATGATTTCTCCTCAGCCTTGGCTACTAAACTTGGTTGGCAGTTGGTTGTTTCGGACAGCCTTTGGACTAGAGTAACCTACTCGAAATATATCGCCCCTGCTCATGTTCTGGAATGGATTAGAAGACTGGCTAGGCTCTACTCTGGCATTTCAATCATCTGGAAGGCTGTCTTGAAGGCCTTGGATCCCATTCGTGCGGGCATCACCTGGAGAATAAAATCTGGGAACAAGGTTCGCATTGGCATTGACCCGTGGATTGGCTGCGGCAATATGCACAGACTACCGGCCGAACTCTTATTGTACCTAAGGGAGCAGCATATCACCCACCTTGAACACATAGCTGATGATTTTAACACCTCGTTTCTTCAACAGGCTTGGAAATCTGATCTTCATCTCAACATTCCCCCTCCCTGGCAGCAGCACTGGAGAGACTATATACAAGCCCTGCTAGAGGCTCATATCAGGCTGACGGAGGGTGATGATGAGATCATCTGGGTGCTGGAAAAATTAGGGCGATACACTCCAAAGGAGGGTTACACTGTTCTGGCGGAGCCGCGTAAGCCCCCCATGCTACAAAAGTGGTGGAAACACCTCTGGAAACTCAAGGCGCCTCCTCGATCAAGACTTTTAATGTGGTGCATCCTTCGTAATAGAGTTCCTACGGGGGACAACCTGATGAAGCGTTCCTTCTTGGGCCCACACTGGTGTCATTTCTGCAACAGGGACGGTGAATCTGCTTCCCACATCTTCCTAAATTGCCCGAACATACGCCACTTCTGGAACCTTGTCTCATCTGTCATTCCTTCCCCTTATACCTAGCTTCCGGGCACCCTGGATGTGGCTTGGAACGATTGGTATTCTTCTGTTTCTCCCACCAAATTGAGGAATCTCCCCTTATTATTCTGTTGGGCTGTCTGGATTGCCTGTAATCAGCTCATTTTTCATAATTCCCCTCCCCGGTGGCCTAGCTTGGCTGCCTTGATCAAAGCTGACTTCGACCTCATCCTGGATGACCCCCCTATTTCTCGTCCCCGCATCATCTCTCCTGAACTATTTGATCCTACCCGACCCTAGGCTTTCTTTGATGAGGCCACACATGAAGTTGGGTGTGGGGGAGGGGCTATCCTACACCTTTCTGAGAGGCACTCCTTCAAGCTATCCATGGATGTGTGGGGAGAACAAATAATTTTGCTGAACTCTCAGCAGCCTATTTCATCATCCGATTTGCATCAGAGAAGAACTGCCATGCTCTTCAATTGTTTGGTGACTCAATGATTGTCTGCGACTGGCTGAATAAGCATTCCTGTTGCTGGTCTTTTTCATTAAGACACATACTTGATGAAGCTTTAAGACTGATCTCCAATTTTGACTCCTTCTCATGCAATCACATCTACAGGGAGCGGAACTCAGAGGCTGACCGCCTTTCCAAAGAAGGCGCGAACAGGGGGCAAGGCATCTGGCTGATTACGGAGCTGATCGATGGAGCTAGTTACCAGTACTATCATAGACCATTTATGGACATAATGGTCTAATTTTTGGACAGTTTCTTTATCAGATTTTGTACATATTTTACTTTACTGTTTATGTACTGTTCAGAGGCCAATATGATTGGCACTATTACTTTTTTGGTATTATCCCCCTGCGTGGACCAGATAATACATATTTTGACTGTTTATGATACTTTCTATGAACTCCTCCTGGACTATGTTGGGTCTACTACCCAGATGTTTTTCGGTAGTAGTTTTTGATATTTTCATCTTTGCTTCTGATCGATGAAAATATTGGAATATGCATATGCATCTACAAAATGTAATTTCTTCCATAAATGAAATTACGAATTTTTCCATGGGAAAAAAAAACCCTCGTTAATGAATATAATATTATATTAAATAACCTTATTAATGAATAAAAAATTACAAAAATATTAAAGATTATTCATAATAAAATATTAATAATAATAATAATCTATAAGAAAAATTTTTAGGAAGAAAGCGCAGGAATCCAGTTTTTGATGATACTCTAGCCATCATATCTATTTAAATTAGCAGGTCTCTTTTCGATTTCTAAGGCCTCCTTGAATTTACGATGATGAAAATGGTCAATCCTCGCAATAATCTTAGCTTCTTCGATGCAGATGTGATGATTTGTTTTTTCTGTATGCTCTACCAAAGCATAGGAGCGAGCTCTTCGGTGCCTAATGTCGGCAACATGTTCAGAAATCCTTTGGTTAATGGATAGACCAGTCTCACCAATATAAGGAGTTCCACAAGAATAGGGAATAATGTAAACACCCTTTCCATCCCTGGGATTAATCAGGTCTTTAACAGAACGAAGAGAACTTCAGATAGTGTTAAGGGGTCTAAAGGAAGAATGAATCTTATGCTTCCTCAAGATCCTCGCGATTCTATCTGTGGTCCCTTGAATAAAAGGCAGACGAACACCAGAAGACCAATCCTTGGGGTCAATTTTATTCTTAGGGCCTTTTTCAGCATTTTGAAAAGCCTTAAGACCTTGAGACCTACTATAACCATTCTTATTAAAAACTTTTAGGAGGTGGGATTTCTCATCTTCAAGGTGATTTTCATCGGAAACTCGCATCGCCCGAGTGGCTAAGGTGTTGAGAACGCCTAGATTTTGAGCAGAAAAATGATGGGAACTAGCATGGAGATATTGCTCTGTGTGAGTTTTCTTCCAAAAAACCTGATGGGAAAAAGAACCATCATCCTTCTTAGAGATAAGAACATCAAGAAAAGGCAGGCTATTATCAACTTTGAATTCCATGGTGAACTTTATATGGTCAGATTGACTATTAAGATGATGGAAAAATAGCTCCAACTTCTCTTTACCATGAGACCAAATGACACAAGTGTCATCCACAAACCTTTTCCAAAGTTTGGGTTGGTAAAGGGCTGAAGACAGGGCTTTGGATTCAAAATGCTCCATGAAGAGATTGGCCACAACGAGGGATAGGGGAGAACCCATAGCCACTCCGCAGGTTTGCTCGAAGAATTCACCCTCGAAACTAAAGAAAGTAGAGGTGAGACAAATCTTAACTAAAAAAGCAGTATCAGGATCAGTGATGCGATAGATAACATCAATGGCCTCATTAATGGGAATATTAGTGAATAAGGAGACCACATCAAAACTCACTAGTTGATCCTCAGGGTCAAATCTAAAATCCTTTAACTCGTTAACGAACGAAGATGAATCTTTAACAAAAGATTCTGTCCATCCAACGAGGGGTTTGAGCTTATTAACAAGAAATTTCGCTAAAAGATAGGTGGGCCCACCAATAGTATTGACAATGGGGCGAAGAGGGACCCCTTCTTTATGGATCTTGGGGAGACCATAGATCCTGGGGGTAAGAGGGTTGCCTTCGATAAGCTTCTTGCTAAGGGAGCTAACAGAACTACTCGATTTTATGGCTAGAGCAACAACCTTAGAAATCTTTTTTAGGGGGTTCTTCGCAAGCTTTCTGTAGCTTCCACTATTACAAAGGTGATCTAACATCTTCTTCCGGTAATCCTCCTTGTTAAGAATGACAGCTGCACCCCCTTTGTCAACTTTTAGAACAACGATGTCCCTGTTATTGTTCAAAGATTTGAGAGCTTCAAACTCCGGCTTGCTCAGGTTGCTCCTAGGGGGTTTAGCCTTTCTAAGGATTACCGCACAATCCTGCCTAATAATATCTTTAGTGGAATCGGGTAAATCTCGAATCCCGAATTCAATGTCACAAATAATATCATTCACAGGAATTTTTCTAGGAGCCAAAGCAAAGTTAAGACCTTTTTCTAAAAGATTAAAAACATGGGAATCAAAAGAGAAACTGGAAAGATTAACAACCTTATTGCCAGAATAAGAAGTCTTTTTAATGCCAATACTATTATCTAAAGAAGAAAGATAAATATTATTAGGTTCCAAGTTAATATAACGGTGTTTATTATGGTTATTAATAAGTTCAAATTCATTATTATTATTAATATTATTATTATTATTATTATTATTAAATACATTGTTATTATTATTACTATAGTTATTACTATTATTAATTACATTGTTATTATTAATATTTTTATAACTATTATTATTATTAGATTTATTATTAAGGCAGAAGTTAAAGGTATTAACCAATGAGGAAGGTTGAAGGGGCGTTGGACCATTCAAAACCCCATTATCTGGGATCTCCAAGCCATTCAACAACCGATCACTCGACGGAGGTGAAGGAATATTGGGATCGGCCGAGGAAGGAATAGGAGAGGCCGAGGGAGAAGGACGCAGGTTGGAGGAGGGAAGGGTGATAATGGAGGGCGGATTGGCCATAATCGGAGGACGTTGGAAAGAAGGGAGAAGCGGAGTAGTGCAAGGAGGATCTGCGGAGAGAGGAAGATGCTAGATGGGAATGACGTAGGGGAAAGGAACAATGGAATTCCCGCTTAGAGAAGAGGACCCCTCATTATTCATTGTGGAAGTTAGTGGAATAGAAGCTGATCAACAACTAGGCAAGGAGGGACGATGAAGAGGTGGACGAGATTCCAACGCATAGGTGAGAAGAGGAGGATTGAGAAATCACCGACGGAGTGGAGGATGGACCACAACCAAAGCTTGATAAGCCGCGGGAGAAGTTATTTGTAACAAACGAAGGGGCCAAACCCCCTCTGTCCCTCATTGTGGCCAATCTCTTCATGGAGCATTTTGAATCCAAAGCCCTATCTTCGGCCCTTTACCAACCCAAACTTTGGAAAAGGTTTGTGGATGACACTTGTGTCGTTTGGTCTCATGGTAAAGAGAAGTTGGAGTTGTTTTTCCATCATCTTAATAGTCAATCTGACCATATAAAGTTCACCATGGAATTCAAAGTTGATAATAGCCTGCCTTTTCTTGATGTTCTTATCTCTAAGAAGGATGATGGTTCTTTTTCCCATCAGGTTTTTCGGAAGAAAACTCACACAGAGCAATATCTCCATGCTAGTTCCCATCATTTTTCTGCTCAAAAGCTAGGCATTCTCAACACCTTAGCCACTTGGGTGATGTGAGTTTCCGATGAAAATCACCTTGAAGATGAGAAATCCCACCTCCTAAAAGTTTTTAATAAGAATGGTTATAGTAGGTCTCAAGGTCTTAAGGCTTTTCAAAATGCTGAAAAAGGCCCTAAGAATAAAATTGACCCCAAGGATTGGTCTTCTGGTGTTCGTCTGCCTTTTATTCAAGGGACCACAGATAGAATCGCTAGGATCTTGAGGAAGCATAAGATTCATTCTTCCTTTAGACCCCTTAACACTATTTGAAGTTCTCTTCGTTCTGTTAAAGACCCGATTAATCCCAAGGATGGAAAGGGTGTTTACATTATTCCATGTTCTTGTGGAACTCCTTATATTGGTGAGACCGGTCGATCCATTAACCAAAGGATTTCTGAACATGTTGCCGACCTTAGGCACCGAAGAGCTCGCTCCTCTGCTTTGGCAGAGCATGCAGAAAAAACAAATCATCACATCTGCATCGAAGAAGCTAAGGTTATTGCGAGGATTGACCATTTTCATCATCGTAAATTCAAGGAGGCCTTAGAAATTGAAAAGAGACCTGTTAATTTAAATAGAGATGATGGCTGGAGTATCAACAGAAACTGGATTCCTGCACTTTCTTCCTAAAAAAAATTCTTATAGATTACTTTTTTTTTAATAATCTTTAATATTTTTGTAATTTTTTATTCATTAATGAGGTTATTTAATATAATATTATATTCATTAATGAGGTTATATAAGGTGTTTATCATTTTTATATATTAAAATAAATTTATTTTTTAACTTTTTTTGTTAGTAATTTATTTTCCTTAATTAGTTTCCCTTAACCTGGCAGTAAAATCCCTTTCTATTTTTTCCCTGTTCAATATGATTATATTATATAGTTTTATAAGGTTGATTATCAAATATTAATTAATAATTATATGAATAAGATTAAAATATTAATTCCTTTTAGAATATCATTTATTGATAGTATCTAATTTATGACTCTTAAAATTATTTTTTAATATATATTAATTAATTTAGTTATAAAGGGTTATTATTTTTTCTATATTATAACTTTTTACATCATTAATTTGTATTAAAAAAATAATAATAACTGTTTTATTTCTTTCTCTTCCTTTTTGGTCATTAACTTTTTCTATTTCCTACCCTTATTCAAACTAGCTGTTATCCCTAACAGCTAGTTAGCAACTCTCTACATCTATTTATCTAAATGCCTAGATCAGATTCCTCATCTTGTCCTCAAGATGAGCCATATTGGTTAGTTCGAAATGCATCGATGAGAATCTCTCTTATGTGATTTCTTCTGAAAGATGTTATGATAATAGTTTAACATTTTAAAACAATCCTAAATATGCATTAATAAAAGTTTGAACTTATTATAATTCACGGTAAGATTATATTAACGATGTGGGTTTACCTAATTTTGAGAAATAGTAGTTTAATTGTTTTTAAAATTTCTTTAATAATTGTAATTTAAGTGTTCAGGGCTTATTTTTAATAATTTAGAGCGTATATACATATGTTGTTGTTGGTTTTTTTTTAATAAAAATCTTTTTAAATTAATAAAATTAAGAAATATATATTATTGTATAATTAAGTTATAATAAAAATATTTAAATCTTTTGAATATATTTTCAAGATGAATGAAGTGTTGACCCGAAATCTGGAGTATTTTAATGAAATTACATAGTATCTTAGAAACATGCATCATTTATTTTTATATTAAAAACAATAATTGACATAGTTTAACTAATATTAGAAATCACTTTTTGCTTGGAATTTTACAATACAATTTTTAGTAAGATTGTGATTTCTTATTGTTTAAAATGCACTTTTGAATGCATAAATGGATACAACACCCTAAAAAACCCCTTAGGTACTTGATATTTGTAGATTAAACAACTTAAACTTATGATTTTTAAAAATTTATACCAAATTTTGAACAAAATTCAACAACAACAAAAATAAAATAAAAAATCATTTCACATATTAATTAGACTACCTCATAATAATTTATTAATTTATTAACAAATTTAATAAAGATTGCATGACCAAATTTCAATGAAAAATATTTAAGAAGATTGAAAATTTTATAAATTAAAAACAATAATTTATTAATTCAATATACATATTAATTGGTCCACAAAGCATAAAATAGACGGTGATGGGGTGTAATGTTAAGTCACTCTGTGATGTGAAGGACACCGGTTCGAAACTCCCTAGGCAAAAATTCAGTCATGTGAAGGGCTGTTGTGGCCTAAGCTCGGTGCGATTCCCGAGTGATTTTGATGACTTAGATACCCCTAAGTCTTAGTTTCTTAAGCCACATGTCAAGCCTGACGTAATCTCTGTTGAACTCAAACCACTTGACAAATAAACAAACAAACATATATATATATATATATATATATATATATATCCAAGTTGAGAATTGAGAATTTAAGACTTAAAATATGATACCATCTTAATTTTGTAATTTTTTTTTTGTAAAATTTTGATAATTAAAAACATTATAATGGATATGATAATTTAAAAAACTATAATTAATATTAATATTAATTGATATTATTTGTTTGATGTGGAGTTGAGAGAGTAGTGTGAGGCGAGTAACCCTAGTTGTCTTTGGCTTGTTTAGTGACTTCCATCTACAACTTACCATGGCATTTCCCGTCAACGTTGTTACCTAGAGCGCTAATGCTTTTCAGTGTGGACGTATGTTGCTATCTACTCGAAGGGTTAAGGGGGGTGTGAGCTGAGCGGCCCCTTGTTGTTTGGCTCATGGTTTCAGGCCCCTTTTCCTCTGATGTCGAGTCTTGTTCGTGTGTGTTGCTAATTTCCTATGCAGGCATGGGTGCCTCCGTCCTTTGCTTATCGTTGCAGTCCATGCAACATCGTTTCAGCGGGGTCTTTTGATGACGTCGATGTTTATGCGTAGGGTTTTTGGTTTTTTTTTTTATAAGCGAAGACTTAACAACCCCATTATAACAAAGTTCATCATACCATTTATGGGGATTAAACTTGGGTGGAAAGGATAAGAATTGTTCCTCCTAACCATTCTAGATAAACTCAATTGAAACCATGAAATATTGTTATTATTTGTTATTTCTTTTCAAATGTCAACATATGCCATGTCAATGTTACAATGTGATAATTCTATTCAAACTATAGAAAATGCCTTTCAACTTAATAAAAAATCCCATAATCACATCTCACAACCCTCCAACTTTATTTTATTATGTCTTTTTAACACCTTGCTTTTTAAAATAATATAATTTTTTTCCAGAAAAAACCTTGTAGAAAAAGAGAAGACTCAACAACCTTGTAGTTAACATTGGTTTTTTTAATAAAAGAAGACTCAACAACCACATTATAACAAAGTTCATCATACCACTTATGGAGATTAAACCTCGGTGGAAAGGATAAGAATTTTTCCTCCCAACCATTATAGATAAACTCAATTGAAACAATGAATTATTGTTATTGTTTGTTATTTCTTTTAAAAAGTCAACATACGCCATGCCAATGTTACAATGTCATAATTCTATTCAAACTATAGAAAATGATTCTCAACTTAATAAAAAATCCCATAATCACATCTCACAACCCTCCAACTTTATTTTATTATCTCTTTTTAACACCCCACTTTTTAAAATAATATATTTTTTTCCAGAAAAAACCTTGTAGAAAAACATTAGTGTCATTCCCCGTGATCCTTGAATGGTAAACCTAGTAAACCATCAATCCTAATGAAGCCTAGCCTCCAAAGGGTCAAGAAAGTCAAACTTATGATTACCTTGATTTTGGGGAGAGATCTCACATCTTGCTTTTGACTTCTTGAGTTTACTCTCAAAAATAAATTTAATATAAATTATCACAATTAATCGATTTTTTCCCTCTTAAAATTCCTCTACCTTTATTTATGTTTTTATTTTCAATTACCACCCCTTTAAAGATATTAATGATAATAGCCCATTAGATTGCATATGCATTCCTTAAAGAAAAATAAAAGCCATATATGCATAGTGATAAACTCATTAAGCATTTTCTTAGAGTTTTTTTTTAGTAAGCTTGTACAAAATTTTCTATTAATGACAAAAAGGATTACAGTGAGTCCATGTAGTTAACGATGGACTAAAATAACTAACCTGGGAGATCATGCCTCCAACTAGGTATGACACACTAAGCACCTTTTCTACTTGATTACATATGTGAACATATCCCTTCTGATATCAAACACCATAGGTGTTCAAGGGTTTTTCTTTTTCCTCCTCTCCTACGGACATCTACACATCCTACAAATTTATCAGTTACTACTGAGGATAATGCCATATCCTCATTTTTCAAAGAAATTTCCATTGTTGTTGCCTCCTCAGAGTGCAGGATATCCTTATCACTATCTGAATGATCATACTCATGAGGTCATTTCTACCTAGTGGTTGTTGCCATGATTAACGCTGATGAATTTTCAATCTCCAAAGCTGGAGAATTATTTTCCATTGTTTGCCAAGGCATATCAACCATGGGATGTGTTAGCCTCCTGCTGCAGCAGGTTAATCATCTTTCATGATCGACATTTTTACATGCCAAATATGTCGTGCTAAGCATGCTGCAATGCTCCATATTTTCTACAGATGGCCAAAAAGTATCCACAAGAGTAGGCTGGTCTAAGGGCCACTTGTGTTCCAATTTTGATAAAGCAATCCATTTTTGGGTTGAGGCAATTTTTTCAGTTGGAGGTACTCAGGCTGGAGTTCACTAACATTTTTTTTCTCATCACCCTTATTATGTAACTCCCTATTAGTTTTTCCCTCCCCCTATTAAAATCATGTATATAATTTCCCCTATGTAAATACCCCTCCCTAGCATTATAGCCATACTTTCTACTAAGTCCGGGAAATCTCAGTCCATCTGGGACTGTTTTTAGCCCATCCGAGTCATTGAGGAACTAGTTTGACATCTGGTCAGCTAGCAACCTCTCCCTTAACCCTAAAAACCCCCAAAAAACCCACATTCCGCCCCTAACCCAAAGTTCCTGCGCATAAACATTAACCCGCGCCTTTATTTAACCCCGCAAACCCGTTTTCCTAAGTCTATAACCCGCCGCGCATATTAAATTCGGAATATTCCTGTGAATATTCCCGCCCGTTAACCCCATATCCCGTCGCATCCGCCGCCAGCCGTCCGATCCACAGCCCCGTAGATCTACGGCTGGCGGGCATCCTTATCCCCGACGCACCCGGCCTTTAACGTCCGAGAGTTCGGCGGTTTTTCCGCCGTACTGCCGCCACGCATCAGGCGCCGGGTTGTGGCGGAGCCCCTCCCTCCGAAACCGCCATCCCCCATAAGCGGTGCGCCACATACCGCTTACCGCCCGGTGACGTCACCAGCCCACGTCACCCCTGCATAGTCAATAGCCCACGTCACCCCCCTTGTACAGTCACCCGATCAGTCACCCGCCTACGTGGCCTCCTGCCACGTGTCCCGCTACCGCACCTGCCACGTCATCGTCCGTACTAGATGACGTCATCCCGCCACGTCGTCATGCTGACGTCACCCGCCGTACAATGCTGATGTCATCAGCCCTTTTTTTGACGCAGAGGCGCAAAAGTCGCACTTCGGGGCCCCGGAATCGAATTCTGAGGCAGTTTTTGATGAGCGATTTGCGCCGCAGGATTTTTTGGGCCAAAATGAAGAATCTTCAGGGAATCTTTAAGGAATCTTCGCTCCATGCAACCCCAGGAAGCCCGAAAAGGTGCAGAAATGATCAGTTTTCTTCACAGAGCATACCAAAATGATCAGAAGACAATTCCAAATGATACAGAGGCCGAATAGCGGCCATTTACTGGTGATTAGACACGCAGCACAGCAGATCAGCAGCCCAGATTTTGTCAGAGAGTATCAGTGGAAGAAAGGACGCCAGAAAGAATCAGTCAGGATTTTTTTAGGGGCTCGAGGCACTTGAACATTGATGAAGCCCCCAGAAAATCAAATCGATAAGCATCAGCCCATCCTTGCTTTCAAATCACCGTCAAGACATTTAAGGCACCCAGACAGCAAGAAAGCATAAACCCATACCCATTTATTGCAGAAAGCACTGCAGCAAGCCACCGAGGACAACATCATTCATTCAGTTTTGACACATCGGCCCTGAGCACGGCCGGAGACATTCTTTGCATTTATTTCTAGATAGGATTAGGTCAAGTAGTCATTTTTATGACCTAATTAGGTCAAGATGTAATAAAGGAACTCTGCAGAGAGTTTTGCCCTATATATACCACCCTCTGTATAGTTTTAAGGGTTGGTCAATTGATAATTTTAGCTAGAGACTCGTTGTGTATACCTGAATTTTTCTGTAATCAAAGATTGCTTAAAGCTTGGAGAGCGAATTGTCTGTTGTTGATGAATGTGTTGAAGATTTGAAGATGGAATCCTGCATTGCGGCCTGAATCAATAAGTGCCTCTTATCTTTGTTTATGTGTTTGCCATTATCTAAATAGCAGGAAAAAAGAATAGCCTAGAATTAGTTTAAATACTCTCTATGCTCAATTCCTGTTGTTTCTTGATGTTTTCTTCTGAATGAATTGGTTATGAACATTGAATTCCTTCTGGCTCATGTTTACCCCAGTTCACCTGTGCTGGCCAATTATCTAGGGATTCTTAACTGCTCCTAGGTAGCGCCTTGTTGTTTCCTCTGCTAATCTATTGGAGAGATTCTTAACTGCCTCTCTTTCTTTAGCATTCTTGCCATCCCTTGAAACCTGAAAGTTGCTTCTGCTTCAGTTATCTTGCTCCATTTTCCCCTCACTGTTATTAAGGAAAGACAGCAGCAGTTCCCCCTCCTCAACTCCACGCCCAATGGTTTAAAACATTCAGACTATACTCAGCCTCTCTACCTGAAAGTGTCAGTTTTCCCACCAAAACTCAATAAAAACCCTTGTGCATCATAACTAGCCTAAAATCACCCCCTTCAACAAAGCTAAATCATAAAGAGAGAGCCCTCTCTGACTGCAGGCAGGCTAGGGCATGCAGTCCAAAGTTGGTTTGTGGTTACCTCGGCCGTATCGCTTTAGGAGTCAAAAGGGACAACCTGAGTGATAACAGGATGCATAGGATCTTGCGAAGTCGAAGAATCAAGAAATGTCTTTTCCTGTTGAGGGTTGTCCATCTTATGACTTGTCACGTTCTTAACATTTGACGCTGCCTTCTAATCACGCCATCCATGGTTGTATTTTCACGGCTACGAGGATCCTGACCCCCTTTAGATTTAGGGCATGAACTCTGAAGATGCCCCGAATACTCACAAGATTTGCATCTAAAAGTTGTGTTTTCATAGTCTAGAGGTTGATGGTGTTCCTTACCATTCCATTTTAGGATGATTTTATCTAAGAGACCTGCACTTAAATCCAATTCAACACAGATGCAGACAAATGAGATGAATCCATTGGAGGGGTAAGTTTGGGAGTCTTACCCAAATCGAAGTGGTCAAAGTCTTCATGGTGAGGGGGTTAAAATCTAGAAACCATGGTTGAATTGAGAGTTTCGTACAACCCCAAAACCAGGGACCCTGGGAAAAACCTCTTTATCAGTCTTTAAGATCCTTGAAGATGACCACAAAATAACCTTTGGAATAAAATAAAAGATCTAAGTTTTGTATCCAGTTTTGAAAACCCTAGTTCCCAAGGGTAGTAGTCGAGGGCTGGAATCCACTAAAGCAACAGATGGCCACATGTTGAACATAAAAATGAATCTTTAACTAGGTGAAAAGCACATTCATCTTAAGCGTAGGGGCTTCCAATGAATGTTCAACCACAAAGCCCTAACTAGCAAGAGCCTATGAGGGTTGGGAGTTGGAGCCTGAATTGAGAGCTTTTTTAAATGAGAGGGTTTTTGAGGTAGAGGATGCCCCATTTCCTTTGGCACCTCCTCACAGTCTGGCAATGAGGAAGATAGAGGCATCCTTCTTGATGTCATAATCCCTTAGATCATTTTCCAAATTTAATTGCCTCCCCTCATAAAGGAGTCTCATACTCCCCTCTGGAATACCTGTCAACTTATAAATTATGTCTACAAGTGAAAATACAACCTCCCATTCATAGGCCATGAGACACAAAGATTTCCCAGATAACGTTTTAACAAATATTGGGAATTTATGGACTTCAAAATCACCATTACCATCCAACAACTGAATGACATGATGATCTGGAGCTGAAGGATCATTCTTTGGCGCCAAGCCTGACAATAAATTTATGTGAAACAGTTCTCCAAGTGGCCCTCACCAGTGATGAGGACCCTGGTCAAAACCTTCATCAGACACATTGCAGGATAAATTCTCAAGTTATGTAGATTGCAGTGGCACCTTGAGTCCAGTAGCACTCCAAATCCGAATGAACGCTGCACATTCAGAATGAAGCCTCTGCTCAGGTACAATTTTACTGCAAATCTTACTGCTGCTAACAGTTAGTGAGCCCTTAGTAGTCACATTTCTTAGCCCTTCTAAAGAATCCAAGTCTGCGTGAACTCCATTCTCCAAGGGTCTGAATAAACTCAAAACCCTCACCGTCACCATTCATATGTCAGTTACTCAAGACTTGCATAATATCCTCCACAAAGAGAAACCAATCCTTTCTTAGAGTCATCCCATTCTTTTACGAGGGCCTACATTACTCAAAATGTATATACCTTTTATAGGAAGGCATTTTAGGTCTATACATCACTCCTTGAAGCACTCTTTTTCTCTAACTTTGATCTTCAACATCCAAGTGTTTATTTTGTGCCTAAAGGGAACCATTTCTCCAAGGCAACCCTCATTTCACTTCGACTCCCCAAACATCATCTCCCTTTATTCATCTAATCCAAAATTTGTTCATGTTTGTCCCTCACATTTTATGACTTTGAGTGTTAATGGGATATTTTAAGTGTCCAACTTTTCTCCTAACACATTAGTAGTGACGCATTTTTCATGTTTAGATATAAGTTCACAATAAAATATTGATAATTTTTGAAAACATGCCTTAATTCCTCTCCATTTTGAGTTTGTTAACTATCATTCCAAGCCTCTCTAGAGTAATTGACATCACTCTCGCACATCATTTCTATAATATGTATCTCCTCTCACTAAATTCTCCAAATTTCAAAAAAGTTTTGAACTCCTCTTAGGTCATGATGGGCTTTTCTATTTCTTCTCTTCTCTTAGCCATGTATGATTGAATCAGATCCTCTCCCTTCTCTTAAGAGTAAGAGTGAACTCTCCCACGCTGTATTAAATATCTATTTAAAAAGAATTTGATACTAAATTACATCCTTTCCCTCTCCTTCTTAATATTAGCAAATCTCCCAAACATAATTAAGAAAACTCTATAACAAAGGTTGGATTTCAAATTTATAACTCTCTTAATCCAAGCGAAGGTTTCACCGTTCACGTATTTTCCAAAGTAAAATGATTTGACGAACTATAAAATGCAACTTTTTTTAATTAAAAAATTGATGTAAATTATATTAATAATGAAAGAAGACCAATAAATAATTTTTAAAAAGAGAAGTAAATTTGAAAGATGATTTTTTAAAATAGATATTAGTTCTAAACAAATAGAATCATTTACATAAGATCTTAATTTTTAAAATTGGTTTTTACCATTAAAGATTCTAAAATAATTTTGATAAAGATTAATATTTTCAAATTCTAAAATAAAAGATTAAGGTTTCCAAATCTTAAACTTTGTTTCGAAACAAGTTTATGAAGGATAAAGGAGTGTTTTACAACAAATAAGACTTTGGAAAACCAAAATAGTCTTTTAAGAATCGAGAAACATATGGAGATTTCTATCTCAATTCTTTATTTTCATTATTGTAAAAACCAACCTAGATCTATCTCAACTCTGGATCTACCAAGCACTGAGAGGGATCAGATCTCTTTTCACTCTAAAAGAGGTTTTCATCTCAAGAGACTTGATCCCTCTCGCAAATTGGTAGATCCGGAGTCAACAAATGCCCAAAAGATTTATACATTTGTTCATTTGATCAACTAACATGTTGTCGTGATGTATAATAAGTCTTAATACATCAAAGGGACTATGTGGTGTTTCAAAATGCTTTACATGTTTGGAGGAGTACATCCTGCAAAATATTCCTAACAAAAAGCAAAACTTACAACATGCATACATTAGTTCAAATTACTACTTTCCTCTTCTAATGATTGGTTAAGGTCTGGGATTAATCCTTCAACTTTCTAGCTAGCAATAATGGTTTCCTGGTGACTGAGTTGCATAACATTAATTTGCTCCTAAAGAGTGGCAATATGTTGCCTCAAGGCATAAGGTTCATCCATTTGGCAAGCTAAAATTCCTTTCAAAAGTTGTATTTCCTCTAGGAGATTAAATGTTGTTGACGTTTTCTCGTGTTTCTTCATATTAATGACCATCATGTCCAATTGTATAGCATACAGTTGTTCAAGTAATTGTGTTCCTTACCCTTGACTTTTACAATTTTGGCACTTGGTTTTGCTGATGGAGTTATAGTTGTTGTCTTTACCTGACCACATGTTTCTCCTTGCTAGTTTGAGAGGGCATTGTTTGACTATTGAAACTTGCAGGGTTTTCTCTTTAGCTTGTTGTTGAATTGTTCCCTCCCCTTTACTAGCGATTAGTGGCCACCTTTGTGACAGTTGGGACTACCGAGCCATAAAACACCTAGAGAACCTATCCCGACTTTTGCCCACCAACTTAATGGCCTTCCCTTCTATATGTTGACCTCCACAATCCCTTTTCGAAATCCAATTCAAAGCACATAGATATTTTTCATGGTTGTCTACCTCCCTTATGCACTTATTTCCATCCACACTTCCACTTCCAGACCAAGGGCTCCAATTCTGTATGCAATATGTTGAGTAAATATTAAAGAAATTAATTGCGATGGACAAATTACCTAATAAACTAACGATAAGACATGGCGCTTGCCATATTCTTTGGTAGAGAACTTTGCGTATCCAATTGCAATGGGATTCCTTAATGGAAAGATAAACCAAGGTGTAGGGTTGTGACTTTGTTAACATACTACATTTCTTCCTTGTCCCAAATGCACCTTGCCAAGGTTGACCATGCTTCTTCATTAGCGCTAGCATATAAGATGTGATTAACAACATGTGTGCAAGGCTTAAGGTGAGGTTACTTTGTGTCTTGTGTAATATGTGATTCCATTGAGGTTGATATAAAAGGCTTTGTGCATGTATCCAACAAGCATGGGGTGCCACGATCGCCGGTAGGCCCCCTCCTCCCTTTTGAACCATTCTCTTGACACAAACATTCTTCTACACTTTATTTTTATATCTTTGGGTGTTTTCATAGGAATATTTGTCTATGATTATAAGGTCTCTGATCTCCTTCATTGGCATTGTAGAATTCATTAGAATCACCGAAGAGTCCACCATCTTAGCTCTCCATTTGAGATCTAATTGTCCAACTTGGATTTGACAGGCTTTATTGGCACATTGATTAGTTTAATTGTTTTGGCTTCTAAGGACGTGGAAGTATTGTTTCCTCGGGATATCTTCTAGAATCCTGCTTACTCTTTTCATTAAATTTTCTAGATATTTATCCTTAGGTAGGGTTCTTTTATATAAGTGTTGGATGATTATAAGAGAATCCCCTTAGATTATGATATTTGTGACCTATGAGCTTTTGGCTAAAGTGACTCTTTGCAATAATCCATACGGTTATGTTTGGTTATTTGTCTTGTAGCCTAACCCTTAGGCATACTTCTTAATGAGTTTTCCTTCAGATTATATAAAACCCCTCCCCCTATAGCCACCCTTGGTAATAATTTATACAAATTAATAAAATAAGAACTTAATTTTATTTTTTATTTTAATTTTATCGAGTTAAAATGTTTACAGGACATTACATTACATTACATTACAACATGTCTACCAGACTAGACCGCCTCTCAATGCAATAAATATAATAATCAACAAAATTCCATTTTCTCATTTTATCAACATTTTCCTTTTACTCACAATAAAATTTAAAGGAATCATTTTAGGAATTTCCTCATTGTATGTAATATATATATATGACTAACCAAGAGTCGAGACATCCCATATTGACCACAGATGAAGTGAAAACTGTCTTAAGCTACTTACTCCTTCAACCTAATCAATACATGCTAAGCATATCATTTTAGGAAATCAAACATAAGTGATGAGGGAATTAACAACACACCTCAACCATTTAGACTACCCTTAATTAACAACATTTTAGTTAACAACATTTTAATATATTTTCATGAGAAAAAAAATGAAATATAATTCCGAAAAGTCATGCGTATACCTTTAAAGACGAAACCAACAACTAAAGCAAAGAACAGTGACTATTGACTTTGGTTCTCCAATATAAAAAAGATAGACCCTCGAGTTATGTTGACTATGGAGTATGGTATTAGCAATGAGAAAATAAGAGCTCATAATTACAAGAAAATATTAGATATAAATTATAAATAAAATGATAGTTTGTCGAGGTTAATGAAAGAGAGTATTGTCATTCCTTCTCACAAAATTAAGGTCTTCTTAATAATATATTTGTGTATATATGTATTTGTAAAAAAAGGGCAAGGGCATAGTCTAAATACTAGAAGGCTTTAATAAAATATATGATTCTTAATTGTAACTTTTTTTTTCGGGGAAGTAACCTTTATAGTGGGATAAAACATGCAATACGTTTATTTGGGTTAAACATATTTAATGAAAATAAAAAGTCTTAAAATTTTAATAAAATATTGTTCTAATGTGTTAATTTATTTATATATATTAATAAAATAATATATAATTAATAATAAGAAAAGATAAAGAAAAATAAGTTTAAGGATTTTTTTTTGTTTTTTAAAGTTTTTTTTTGCATTGTAATAACAAGTATTTACATCATATAGGATAATTATTGTTTTTGGCTTGCCATTTTGGAAACCAAACTAAAAACAGTAAAATAAAGAATAAAAAACTAATAAAGACCCGAAGCAATCGTTGCCCCACTAAGAAGGAAACCAATAACAAGAGACAAAAAGAGTAGCCTTATTGAACTGAAATGTTTAAGACAATGGGAAAAATAAACTAAACAAAAAGTCAAAGAGAAACATGACTATGGCCCTAAGGGGGATCTAGAATAGCAAGAACTAAGATGAAACTGTAAGGAATCATGATAATGAAGTATTCAGGTTGATAGGTTGTTTCTCAACCTTGTATAGCAGAGGAATTAGAGAGTTAGGTAGATAACCCATCTCAAGCTTGGTTAGCTAGCTTTCCACACCAAACATAAGGTCTTTGAGCTCATCTAACCTGTGTAAGACATTGACCTGGGATTGTATCTTACCAACCAAAAAATTTCCTAGCAACAACTTGACATGCCAATATAAATCAACGACATGCAAATAATGACTTTGGTGGCCTTGTGAATTACTTGTATCAGGAGCACAAGGTGCAATGGTAGCCATGATGTCTAAATCAAGAGTGACCTGCCTTTTATGACAAATTTCTTCCTCCACAAAATGAATTTCCTCTTGAGTGTACGACGATGTATTGGAATGGAAGCTATGGGCTAAATACTCTACTTGTAGGCGTACTTGGGACCCCCCTGAAGTGCCATGACTATTATTGCAATGCCAACAATGAGCTCTCTAATGTGTCATGGATACTGGAGCAACAAGACGTTGCATGGACTAGGACTGAGATGAGAGGGGAGCCACATGAGGCGATTGTCAAAGAGAGATGTCATAACAATTTTCTAATTAGGTTTCACTAGCATTGAACTCAAGACCATACCTTCTCCATTAAAAAAAGTCGACATTGAAGGGGGGAAACTTAGCAGTAAGGGTGGGAGGAAACCCACCCAAGCAGCCAAGCAAGGGTCTAGGTGCATGGTGGGAAAAGATAGGAGCACAAGGAAATGACAGAGGAGGAAGCAAAGCTCAAGCCACCAACAAGGGACGAAGGACATGCTCAAGAGTTCACTAATGTAACAAACAAGTATACAACAAGCTTGCCAAGGGGCCTCGACCTCCCTCCTTAAGAGGTGAGGTCTCATAAATGTGCCTTGAGTGGACGACATGTGCAGGGGATGGCAACAGGAGGGCGTGTGAAGCCCTGACCCCATTTATATCACCACATGACACCCCCATTGGGGTTTCATGGATCATTTTATAAAAAATATTGCTTTAATGTATTCCTTTTTCTTCATTTTAATAAATAAGAGCAAAATAAAGAGATAAGGTGAAAATAATATGAATGATCATTAAAGTAGGCCAGTGGGACTATTGGGCACAATGACGTTAACACAAAATGGGGGCATTAAAATGACTCTTATAAAAAGAAAGATACATTAAGTAAAGTACAAGATAATAAAAAATATTGCTTTAATGTATTCATTTTTTTTCATTTTGATAAATAAGAGCAAAATAAGGAGACAAGGTGAAAATAATATGAACAACCATTAAAGTAGGTCAATGGGACTATTAGGCACAATGATGTTAGCACAAAGTGGGGGCATTAAAATGAATCTTATAAAAAGACAGATACATAAAGTAAAGTATAAGATACTATAAATTCTTGGAAGCTAACTCCAAAGATTGAGAGTTAATCCTAGAGAGGGAGATGCACAAAGAGAATGGATCCAAGAGACGTGATACAAATGATGGAACACTAACATGGTTCACTAGAACCATATTCCTAACACCTCAGGTTGAATGGAGTAATCTTAAAATATAAGTTTTTTTTTTTTTTTTTTCTGAAGGAAGAATTGAAAGAACAATTAGACTATATACTGTGTTGTTGCTTGGTAGGATGACATTGTCTAACTTCTAGTATCATATCATAAACTTGAAAATTCCCTTACAAAACCTCTTGTTTGGTAAGTCTCTATAAACTTAAAAAACCCTTTATACAAATCAAGTTTTACATATAATAATGATATAAAGAGAAAATATAGTTTTATAATTAAAATATCAACCAATATAGGTAACACCCTCCTCCCACATCTACCCAAGCAACTAGCCAATAAGGGTAAATATGCAACGAAAGGCCACTATGATATGATTCGACCTCCTAAGTTACTTTAAGGAAGTGGAATTGATAGAAACACACCATAAAGACATTCAACATCGACATTAGAACCCTCAGGAACCAATCCAACCATGCTGCCAACTAGCCCTGAGGTCCCACTGAGATTTTGGACCACTGGACCTTTGGACGCTCTCACAGGCTTGCAAGCCAACATCTAGGGACTATTTTGCATAGTGTGGTGCCAACATCCCCGGGATTTGAGCCGCTTTTTTAGGGCAAGAGCCCAAGTCACTGCCCAAATTGAAGGACATCTTTAAAATAGTAAAATAACAAGGAAATGACTGTACAAATGCAATCACTTGAATAAGATCTTGACTGGACTCCTACTAGCCATGATAGGCATTTTGTCAAACATATCACGAATATGTAATCTACAGGTGTAAATAACAAATCTGAGCATAGGGGTCTCATACTTAGCTGGGAATCGCTAAGAAGCATTGATGCCTCAACACATCAACTGCCATTTCACCCATTAGGTCACGGATACATTGTTCATTCATATGCAAGTAAAACCATGATGAGATCCATACTTAGCTACTATCATAAGACACATATATATAACCAACATAATAACATCATAAATACCAATGAAATCACAACCATATAAACACATATAACTAGTAAAATACTCATAGAATTAGAAGGAGAAATAACCTCATATTGATGATGCAAAATCCAAACTCGGGATGGGACTTCCACGTACCACCCGACTGTAGAATGAATGAGCCAAATCTCTCTTCATGCA
Organism: Pinus tabuliformis; assembly: GCA_031772625.1. Classification (NCBI taxonomy): domain Eukaryota; kingdom Viridiplantae; phylum Streptophyta; class Pinopsida; order Pinales; family Pinaceae; genus Pinus; species Pinus tabuliformis. Next base: position 1,705,240,825 of record CM062819.1, read on the forward strand.
TTCACCCTCATGCCATATTCCAAGCATGAATGTGGGATATCATAAAACACATCAATCCAAAACCATCTAGGGCTTCTAGAGGCCAACCATCTCAACCCATCAAACAATGATTCCACCTCACGGTCGGACATCACAAAATCATCATCATATTGGTCTTTATCCAAGCCTTCTAGGGCTCGAGAGAATTTGTTCCAACCAAGGCTCCAGGACTAGTAACTCAACCCATAATTGTCACCAAGCTCTAGAGCGTTTGTCCAACCAAGGCTCCAAGATTAGTAACTCAACCCACCAAGGGCTCCAGAGCATTTGTCTAACCAAGGCTACAAAACTAATAACTCAATCCAAGTTGTTACAGGGCTCCATAGCATTTGTCCAACAAAGGCTCCAGGAACTAGTAACTCAGCCCAAGCTAAGGAAACATGAGAACCAACCAAACAAAACAAGGAAATAAACCCACAATCTCCATGGTTATCTGGGAAATGGAAAGGTTAAGCAATCCACTGTCAATCCAGGCAATCCTCCATGCTAGTGATAGATCATGATCAATATGTCATGCATGCCAAAACTAGTGAGGAAAACATACATGCAACTCGGTATCCGCAAGCAAATCCCACTGTAGTTGTTGATATTGATGTCCTCTTGTGCTTTCCTACTTTTACTTTGCCTTCTTGCTCCCAAAATCCAAGTATGCCACACTCTCCAAGAGTGCTCCATGAAAAATCTAAGTATCCAAGAGTATGAGAAAGAGAGAGAATAATGAGAGAGCTACAACACTGAACTGATAAAAGGTTATCAATTGATCCTCATAAGCCTTTTTATGAATGAGGCCTCTATTTTCTTCATTTTCCATTATGTTCCTTCAATTTCCTCCTCACATGCAAGTTGTGGCCTTTCACCTCCCTTTTCTCATAATTTCCATTATTTTAAAAAATAAATGTGCCAAAAATGCCATTTTGCCTTTCCAAAGCCTTAGTCATTTCCTTTTCCAATTTCCTTAGCCATTAAACAACCACAAGTGATCCCCATCACTATGCTTTTGCCCAACATTCAGCTTGGAATAAGTGTCCCATCAATCGTGGTTATTATTTTTGCCTTTATTAAATTTTATTACATGGAATTTTCACTAAGGCTGTTACGAACCCTCCCCCTTGGAGGAACACCATCCTCGGTGTTCAAAAACACCTATAACCACAAAGTTGTTGTAAGAAAAAGATATTTCTGATGGAACTTTATAACTTAGCTCGTTGCAGTATTTATAATGATCAACCCGCTGAGTAGCAAACCAACATGAAAACATAACAAACTTAACATCATAATGACATGACACCCACACCGCTTATTTGATCCAAGTGGATATTGATGGCCACCCGCCAATTCCACTTGGACCCCCACCATTTCTTCTTTTAGTTTTTTAGTTTCCTTAATTGTAGCACAGTTTACTATTTTTAGCAGTTTTTCAGGTCCTAAACTTCCGGAGCCGTTTTGAGGCCCTAAACGACGTTTTTTTGGAAATCTACCGCATCGATTTTCTATCTAAAATGGTCTTTTCCGTTGTAGTCCTTGGAGAGATATTTCCAATGGGTTATCATCCGCGTCAAACGGAGATAATATGACCAAGTCGCAAACCCAGGAAGTTGGTTGTCCAACTGACCCCAACGGGGCCCATAAACTCTTGGTGTTACATCTCCTCAGGTTAGGGTTTTGGTTGTTTAGGGTTTGCTCTTATTGTTCAATAATAAAAAGGCCCTTGAGCCTCATTATAAGGCAATTCAAAGGCATGTAGCCGCCACATCTCTTCTCAGAGATAAGCTACCATCACCCTAGCTGGTTTATTTCCATTTAATAATTGTAAGCATATTTCAGTATTTTACATTAATGAAATGAAGTATTATTTCCACTACATCTCTGTGTTATGGTTATCTCTGTAATTTGTTGCGTTCCTGTTTAAATCTGGATCAGTGGTATCAGAGCGGTCTGCTTTTCTTGTCTTTTTTTCTTTGCATGTCCCCAACGAGGTCGGGATATAAGGAGTTAGGGTTTGAACTGTTCGAACCTTTGCAAGACCAGCGTCGCAAATCTCGACAACCTCCCATGGCGGATGAAAAGAAAGACGAGGGGGTAGGAGATCCTATCAAAATCTTGCTCGAAGAAGCCCTCGAGTGACAAAGGAACACGATGATGGACAACTTTGCCCAGATCCTTCAGCGGCTACCCAAGGGCGACGCATCGGCTTCCAACAACTACTCTGGAAATGCCACACAGTTTAAGGTACAAGTTAATTTTGAAATCCCCATATTCGAGGGTCAGATAGACGTAGATGTCGTCGATAAATGGTTAAATATGCTAGAGGGTTATTTTTTTGTTCATGGTTTTTCCAGTCGGGAAAATATTATTTTCGCTCTTCTCAAAGTAGCCCCCCACATCAAGGACTGGTGGGAAACCTACTACGAGCAGAAGAATGAAAATACAGGCTCACTATTTTCAGCCACACCCACTTGGAATTCATTCTGGGATGTCATCAAGGAGCAGTACTACCCTGTCGGAAGCTATGAGGATCAATACATAAAGTGGACCACACTGTGGCAGGGAAGGGACCAAGACATGCCAGAGTTTACCAATATTTTCCATACCCTTCGCACAAAGTTGGGTATCAAGAATTCGAAGCATCATTTGGTACTCAAATACCGCAGCTGCCTGCATAGGTACATCCAGGAAGAAATAGAATTCCTGAACATCTCCTCGCTTGGCACGACATATCGATATGCCGTCAAGGTCGAGCAAAAGTTTAAACAGAAGAAGCGAGACTTTGGATCTGTGAATCCGAAGCAAGGGAAAGGTGCCCCAAACCGTAGAACAAAGGACAAAGCCAAGGCGGGGCGCCCCAAGACAACCCGCCAAAGCTACAAGCAAAGAACAACGTCGCAAAGCCAAAACAGGACATGGGAAAGTGGTGTGAGTTCCATAAGAGCTCCACCCACAACACAAGTGAGTGTCGGGCCAAGCAACCACTTGTGGTCAAGCTAAATGTTTCAGAATCAGATGCATGTTCTGACTCTGAGTCAGAACCCGACAAGGTGAATGACAAAGGGAAGCATATTATTGATGCGGAGCCTAACGCCACTGTTAGGAACCTGAAGATCCAGAGGAGGAGGAGCATCTCTTCCACTCCCAGATGTGGGTAAAGGGCTCCCAGCTATAGTTCATTATCGACAGCGGGAGCCAAAAGAACCTCATTTCGGCAAAGGTCGTGAAGCGGCTCGGCTTACTGACCACAACACATCCACAACCGTACACCATCGGGTGGCTTCACCAAGGACAGGATCTTCGCGTGAGCCAGCAGTGTGGCCTTCCATACAACATCAAGCCCTTCACGGATGAGGTATTATGTGACATTGCTCCCCTTGAATTTTGTGATGTATTATTAGGACAACCATACTTTACTTTTGGAAATAAGTTGTACAGGATACCAGAGGTAGTGCCGCATATCGCCATCTCTTTGGTTACTGTAAAACAATGTAGTAAGCTCATTTCCAAAACCGGAAAATTTGTTTTCCTGATGATACGCCCTCAAGGAAAGAAGAAGACAATGGCCACGACCTCCAGACAGGGGCCCTCCACATGACAACTACAGATGGACAAGGTCGTGGAGGAGTACGAGGACATCTTCACCTCTCCCGCAGGGGTTCCTCTGCACTGTCAGTTCAAGCACTCCATCGATCTAACCCCAGGTGCACCGCTGCCCAATGGACCAATCTATCGATGCTCCGTTCTGGAGAACGATGAAATCAAGAGGCAGATTCAGGAGCTGTTGCAGAAAGATCACATCCGTCCGAGTTCATCACCCTGTGGGAGCCTGATCATGTTGGTACAGAAGAAGGATGGGACTTGGAGACTCTTTATTGACTATCGGGTGCTAAACAAGATCATTGTTCGTAATAGGTACCCGATCCCACGGATTGATGACCTCTTAGACCAACTGAAGGGGGAAAAATATTTCGGCAAGATCGATTTGAAGTCAGGATATCACTAGGTACATCGAACCCTCCAATGTGTGGAAGACTACCTTCAAAGCCAAGGAGGGCCTTTTTGAATGGTTAGTTATGCCTTTCGGATTGACGAATGCTCCTGCAACCTTCATGAGGCTAATGGATGACATCTTGTGGCCATTCAACAACTCATTTGTAGTGGTATACTTGGATGACATCTTGATCTTCATCCAGAGTTGGGAAGAGCACCTCCACCACATCTGACAAGTTCTCCAAACACTGCGACAACACAAGTTATGTGCCAATTTGGAGAAATGCACTTTTGGCATGACCCATGTTCAGTATCTGGGATACATTATTGATGAACAGGGGGTGCATGTGGATCCAGCCAAGATCCAAGTCATTCGGGATTGGCCATCTCCAACTACTCTGACAGAGCTTTGCAGCTTTCTAGGTCTTTCCAACTTCTACCGCAGGTTTGTGTTGGGATTTTCTCATATCACTTGGCCCTTGAGTCAAGTCACCAAGGGAGGAGTGAAAGCAAAATTATTTTGGTCTGAATCTCAACAGAAGGCATTCAAAGAGTTGAAAGATTGCCTCTGCTCGGCACCAGTGCTCACATTACCAGACTTGCAACAACCATTTGAGGTTGAGACAGATGCCTCTGACTATGCTATTGGGGCAGTCCTTACTCAACACGGGCATCCAGTGGCATATCACAGTGAGACAATTTCAGACACAGTCCGGAAGTATCCCACTTATGACAAAGAGATGTATTCCATTGTGCAGGCCTACCGACAATGGAAGCATTACATTTTGGGGAAGGAAACAGTCATCCACACAGACCACCGACCCCTGCAATTCATACAGACCCAAGGGAAATTGTAGAATGATCGTCATCAGAAGTGGTCCACATACCTGCAACAGTTCCATTTGAATATCAAGTATAAGAAGGGCAACATGAATAATGTTGTAGATTTCCTCAGTTGACCACCGATCATGGCGTTAACCACCGTGCTCAACTCTTGTGGGCACGAGACTTCTGATTGGCCACTTCTCTACAAAAGTGACCCAGAATTCGGCCATACATACCAGACACTCTTGGAGGGTCAGCATGTTCCAAATTTTCACCTCCAGGATGCCCTATTATTCCACCTGGGTCACCTTTGTGTTCCTTCAAGCGAGCGTGCCAAGATGATTTGGGAAGCACACTACAGTCGGGTCGCTGGGCATTTCGGGGTCGAGAAAACGGTGGTAGTGCTGCAGAAGTATTTCTATTGGCCGAATCTTCGACAGGATGTCGGGAAGTACATCAAATCATGCACTGCCTACGCCATTGCCAAACCAACCATCAAGAAGCAAGGCCTTTATACCCCGATGCCTACCCCTAGTCGACCATGGGAATCCATCTCCATGGATTACATGTCAAGCCTTCCTTCCACTAAGCATGGAAACGACTGTGTTTTTGTGGTCGTTGACAAGTTCTCGAAGATGGCCATTATGGTGGTCTGTAAGAAGAATATCATAGCAGAAGCCACTGCTAAACTCTTCGTTGAACGAGTGTGGGTACACTTTGGGATCCCATAGTCTATCATCTCAAATTGGGACAACAGGTTCCTCAGTACATTTTGGTCTAGTCTTTGGTCGATGCTGGACACCAAACTCACTAAGTCCACAACCTTCCATCCTCAAACTGATGGCCAGACAGAGGTTGTCAACAGGATGATCGTACACATTTTGTGCATGTACAACTCAAAGCATCCAAGCACATGGGATGAGAGCCTCCCCTATGTTCAACACAGCTACAACTGGTCTCTCCAGAACTTGATTGGCCACAACCCTTTTCAAGTGGGCTTGGGATTCCAGCCACTATGTCCCATTGATGTGGCCATGCCATTTGTAGCTACTCACGCAGATTCGGCTCATGTCCAGTCCGAAACAGATAAGGAAAACAACTTCATTGAGCACATCCAAAATATTCGCCAACAGGTCCATGACATTCTAGAGAAATCAAATGCCAAGCACAAGCAACAACATGATCAACATCGGGTGCCACACAAGTTTCAGGTGGGCGACAAAGTTTGGTTGCATTTGCAAAAGGAACACCTTACCGGATACTATTGGAAACTCAGACCACTCCGATATGGTCCTTACACCATTACCAAGGCTGTGGGAGACAATGCATTTGAGCTCAACATTCCCCCATTCTTTGGCCTGCACCCAGTGTTCAATGTGGACCGCCTTTGGCCATACTTTCCACCATTACTAGACACATCGGACATTGCAGAACAACTCACACCCACAGAGTTAAATCCAGATTGCATGGAACAAGATACAACTGATCGAACCATGGACACATAGATCAAACACACTCGCCAGCAGAATATCCAACTATATTGAGTTGTCAAAGCAGGCCAACTCCTTCACCAAGGCAAGTGGCTCACCAGGGACCAAGTTCAATAGAAGTTTCCTCATCTCATGGAGGAACTCAATGCAATGGGGACCATTGCTTCCTAAGGGTGGAGGAATGATCCAAGTGGATATTGGTGGCCACCTGCCAATTCCACTTGGACACCCACCATTGCTTCTTTAAGTTTTTCAGTTTCCTTAATTGTAGCACATTTTACTATTTTTAGCAGTTTTTTTGGTCCTAAACTTCCGAAGCCGTTTTGAGGCCCTAAACGACGTTTTTTTGGAAATCTACTGCCAATGAATTTTTACCTAATATCGTATTTTTCGTCGTAGTCCTCTGAGAGATCTTTCCAACGGGTTATCATGCGCGTCAAACGGAGATAATATGACCAAGTCGCAAACCCAGGAAGTTGGTTGTCCAACTGACCCTAACGGGGCCCATAAACTATTGGTGTTACATCTCCTCGGGTTAGGGTTTTGGTTGTTTAGGGTTTGCTCTTATTGTTCAATAATAAAAAGGCCCTTGAGCCTCATTGTAAGGTAGTTTAGAGGCATGTAGTTGCCACATCTCTTCTTAGAGATAAGCTACCATCGCCCTAGCTAGTTTATTTCCATTTCTGTTTGTAAGCATATTTCAGTATTTTACATTAATGAAATGAAGTATTATTTCCACTGCATCTCTGTGTTTATGGTTATATCTGTAATTTGTTGCGTTCCTGTTTAAATCCGGATCATTATTGGAGCTTTAAAACATATCCCATAGTGGTATTTACATCCATATACATATGTACATATACCAAACATCACTAAAATATGTACCAAAACACCATACCAAAACTGCTTTGCCTGCACTGACAAACAAGTAAAGATACATAGCCCGCATCTAATCCGCCATCTCCCATGTAGCTTCATTGGGCCAAAAGTGCTTCCATTGCACCTTAACTTGCTCGATTGCTCAATTTCAGAGTATGAGCACCTTTTTTTGCAATATACATTGAGGCTCTAGCTGGAATTCTCCATCTGGTTCCACCTGCAATACATACCAGTCAATCACATGATCAACATCTTTAACATACTTCTTAAGCAATGACACATGGAAAACATCATGGAATTTCACTGTTAGAGGCAGTGCAAGTCAATAGGCTACTGACCCAATCCTCTCAATGATACTAAAGGGTCCACAAAACCATGGTGCCATCTTGGCACATGATCCAATCCGTAAGGAGCTCTTCTTTGGTTTGATGCGCAAGTACACTTGTTCCCCAACCTGGAACTCCTTGAACAACCTGTTCTGATCTGCATAGCTCTTCTGCCTATCTTGTGTTTCCTTTAGATTCTTCTTGATCACCTGCATTTCCTGTTCCATGTCTACCAACATGTCTGGTCCAATCAACACCATGTTAACTGGATCACTCCAACTGACAGGAGTATTGCAACTCCGCCCATACAATGCCTCAAATAGACTCATCCTCAAAGATTCTTGATACCCATTGTTGTAAGCGAACTCTACCAGTGGAAGGTACTCTTCCCACTTTCACTATTGATGCATCACATACATCCTCAACATGTCCTCCAATATCCTATTGACCCTCTCTGTATGTCCATCTTTCTGCAGATGATAAGTTGTACTGGAGGCCAACTATGTTCCTGAACCTGCAAATAACTCCTTCCAAAACTTGGAAGTGATCTTTGCATCCCTGTCTGACATAATCTTCTTCGGAAAACCATGCAATCTGACAACATCTCTGATGAATACCTGTGCTACATCGCTAGCTGAGAATGTAGACTTCACTGGAATGAAATGTGCAACCTTTGTCAACTTATCCACAATAACCATGATGGAATCATGATGTCTCACTATACTCGGCAAACCTGTGATAAAGTCCATGGAAATGACTTCCCATTTCCACTCTAGAATCGCAATCGACTGTAGGAATCCACCTGGATTCTTACACTCTACCTTCACATGCTGACAATCAAAACACCTAGCCACAAACTCTGCTACATCCCTCTTCAGGATCGGCCAATAATAAAATCTCTTCATTGCTATTAGTGCTTTCTTATAGCCTGGGTGACCCAAAAATGGTTTCGCATGAAACTCCCTCAAGATCACCTTCTTGAGCTCACTATTGTCTGGAACATATATCCTGTCTCTAAACCTAACCAATCCATTTGTGTCAAGGCAATAGTCTACATATTGTGCACTTGCACCTATACCTGTACCACTACCTGTAACTCTACATGTACCTGTACTATCACTTGTACCTTTACATGTACTACCATATGTACCTGTACTCTGCTGCAACCTATACATAATATCCATATATCTGAGATGGATATTATGTATACATACTATCCAGTCATACCCAACCATCGAGCTTGCCTACCATTCAGATTCGGTTGGTCAAATAGATACCGCAAATCACTGTGATCAGTCATTAATGTAAACTTCCTACCCAGAAGATAGCATCTCCACATCTTCAATGCATGTATAATCGCTGCCAACTCAAGATCATATGTGGGATAGTTTTTATCATTCTCATTTAGTTTTCATGACTCATAACATACCACCTGTCCATCCTGCATAAGGAATCCACCATGTCCTTTCGTGTAAGCATTTGTGCATACTACAAACTCTTTATTTGGATCTACAATCTTTAACACTAGTGCATAGTGTCAGAAACTGCTTAAGCTGCTCAAAACTAGCCTCACACTCCTCTTTCCATTCGAACTTCTTACTTTTCCTCTACAATGATGTAATAGGATAAGCAATCTGTGAGAAGTTCTTGATGAACCTCTTGTAATAACCTGCCAACCCCATGAAAGATCTCACCTCATCTACATTCCTGGGAGCTACCCACTTCATGATGGCCCTTATATTTTCTGGATCTACTACAATACCCTCCTTGGAGAAAACATGCCCCAAGTAGTGTACCTCAGTCTGAAAGAAACTACACTTGCGGAGCTTAGCATACAATTGATGCTCTCTCAACAACCTCAACACTGTCGCTAAAATCTCGACATGTTCTTCCTCATTTTTAGTATATAGCAATATGTCATCAATGAACACAATAACAAACTTATCCAAATACGCGCACAAAACACTATTCATTAAGCACATAAATGTAGTTGGAGCATTAACCAAACCAAATGGAACTACAACAAACTCATAATGCCCATACCTGGTCCAGAAGGTTGTCTTGTAAATGTCCTCCTCTTTGATGTGTACCTGATGATATCCAAATCTCAGATCAATCTTCGAGAACACTGCTACTCCCTTCAACTGATCGAACAAGTCATCAATCCTCAACATTGGATACCTATTCTTGATGTTCACTTTGTTCAACTACCTGTAGTCAATGCATAGTCTAAGAGTACCATCTTTCTTCTTCACAAACAATACTAGTGCGCTCCATGGTGATACATTGGCCTAATGTATCCCTTACCCAACATTTCCTTCAACTGTAGCTTCAACTCTACCAACTCAAGTGTACTCATCTTGTAAGGTGCTTTTGATGTCAGAGTTGCCCCTCACACCAACTCAATAGAAAAGTCTACCTCCCTGTGAGGTGGCAACTATGAAATATCCTCAGGAAATACATCCTTGAACTACTGTAAAACTGGGTACCTTCTCAAAACATCTGCATCCTCAACATCCTTACCCTTTTCACTAGAAATGTGCACTGCAAATAACATACACCCTTTCCTGCGACTGTGCTTTGCTTGCATAATTGTTACCATCCTAACTTATGTGTCTTTCTTCTTACCCTGTAAGACTCTTAGTTCTCCATTTTTGTCCAAGCACTCAATGGCATTTTCATAACAATCCACCTTGGTTGTATGAAGATACAACCAATCCATGCCCAACAACATACTATATGATGCCAATGGTAATACATTCAAATGTGCTGCGGTAAGCATACCATTCAAATCAAATGCACAAGCTATTACCTAATGATGAACTCGCTTCTTTGTACCAGTAGCCAACTGCACTAACCAAGATTCTACATGCAATTCCTTACTCAAACCACACTTATCCACCAAGTCAGGACTAACATAGCTATAATTAGATCCCGCGTCAATCAAAATAGAAATAACTTAATCACAAAGCTTACTGTCCATCTCAATGATAGATGCCTGATGGTCTGCACGTCTGTTATCCATTGCTGCATAAATACGAGGAACACTCTGACCAATATCCCCAACAATCTGTGCATCTTGTGTACTATATATCTAAGGCCTACCACCCTATATATTGTGGGAAATCTCTCCTGCGATGATCCCCTCCACAAGTCCAACACTGCACGAGCTCCTTATTCTACTCCTCAGATCGATGTCCATGTCCTCTATCTAATGCATTGAACTTCTTAGATGGTGCAACACACTCTTTATTATATGTACCTTGAGGTCTTGATCGTTTCTTATCCCATTTTCCTTTATTCCTTGCATTACCTTTCCAATTTGGCTCAGTCTCAGATCTGCGCTTCGATTGCTCATAGTAATGCTTTAGCTTTTAGATGGTGTCCTCCTATGATTTAGGCTCATCGAATTCAATCCTGTCATTAAATGCAATCGAAAATCCACTAATGAACCTATGTACCTTGGCCTTCTCCTCCATGAGATAAGGCACATACCTCAGTAGCTCCAAGAACCTGCTAGTGTACTCCTCATCTGTCATGGATCCCATCTTTAGCTCATAGAATTATTTTGCCCTGTCATCAAAGTATCTCTCCGACATATACTTCTTCTTGAATAGTCGCTCAAACTCACTCGAAGTCAATTCCTCTTCATGAATACATCTGGCATTCTTCACATCATCCCACCAAATGTCTACTTTACCTTTGAGACTGAATGTAACTACTATGGCTTTCATGTTCTCTGAATATTCATGTAACCTGAAGAACTTCCTCATGCCAAGCAACCATGCCTCTGCGTCCTGTGGTTTCTTCATCTCTCCATCAAAAGTAGGTGGCTTTGGTTCCTTAAACTCATCCGACAAGTATCCCTTATCACTCCTCCTGTAAGGATGATAATGATGACAATCATAGTGCCTATCTAAATTAGAACTAGAATAATACTTGTGTCTATCCCTCCTCCTATCTAGAGTGTCCAACAGTCTTCCATCTCTGACTGTGTCATCGCTATTTCACCTGTGACCACCATGTAACCTACTACCATATTCCCCATTATTTTTGTCCTCCTGCTCATGGTTGATCCGAAGTGGTCCCTGTAGTTGCAAATCTGAAAAACTCCGAAGTATCACTGCATTTACCTCTGCTTGTTTCTCCTGTGCTTGCATGATTCTATCATTATCTACCTTACAACTACTTATTTATTCATTTAAGCTTCTCAGTGTATATGCCAAATTAGAAGAGTTCCCAACACCATACTACTCTTTTGATTCATAGGGAGAGTCTTTGTAGTCTACCATATTGCTAGCCATTTGATATTTCTTCCTGCAAGGTATATCATGTCAGCTAAACCAATCACAACAAACCAACATACCTTAGTGTAGCTCAGGGAGGACGACACCTTGTCCTCAAGATCAACAAATCAACGTGATACATGTATAACATAATCATGACAACATATAGAAACATAACACATAAGCATATAACCATGCAATTGTCATTCTAGCTAGGGTCCAATTATCAATGCATGAACTTAACAAAAACGCATACCACGATCTCATGCATGACAAAAACCATTACATCAATGTACATTTTACCACATGCAAACATTAACATACATAAACAATGTGTAACCAACCACACACATGCATAAACACATATGATCAAGCATAACCCAACAATACTTGAAACCAAACCTACAAGAATGATACATGTAACCAAGTATACAAGAATGTAACCAAACATACACGAATGTAACCAAGCATACAAAAATGATACATGTAAGAGACATATAACGACATGTAACCAATCATTCACTCACGATAATGCACTCCACAATAAACAACATCAACTTCCACATGACGACATCAGTACAACCATGTTAAACATCATGCAAATGCAACAAGCACCTGGAATGAATGTGTAAGAGACACACATGCAACCGACTTGCATGCATGACCAACACACATCCCATCCAGTCCGAGGGGTGAACCATGCTCTGATACCACTCTGTAACAACCTCCTCCCACATCTACCCAAGCAACTGGCCAACTAGGGAAAATATGCGACGATAGGCCACTATGATATGATTCGACCTCCTAAGTTATGTTAAGGAAGTGGAACTGATGGAAACACACCATACATACATTCAACATCATCATTAGGACCCTCAGGAACCAGTCCAACCTTGCTACCACTGGGTCCCACTGAGATTTTGGACCACTTGACCTCTGGACACTCTCATGCTATGGGCATGCCATTGTCCAGGGACCTTTGGACGCTCTCACAAGCCTGCAAGAAAGTGTCCAGGGATTATTTTGCACAGTGTTGTGCCAACGCCCCAGGGATTTGAGCCACTTTTTTAAGGCCCAGAGCCCAAGTCACTACCCATAATTGAAGGACGTGTTCAGAATAATAAAATAACAAGGAAATGACAATACAAATGCAATCACTTGAATAAGACCTTGAATGGACCCTTACTAGCCATGACAAGAATTTATTAAAACATATCATGAAAATGTAATCTACAGGTGTAAATAACAGATCTGAGCATATGGGTCTCATACTTAGCTGGGAATCGATAAGAAGCATTGATTCCTCAACACATCAACTGCCATTTCACCCATTAGGTCATAGATACATTGTTTATTCATATACAAGTAACCCTAACCCACATTGTAGTGTCCCTAACCCACCAGTTGGGCCACACTACCACTTTACAACACCCTGTTAATTTTTCTTAGGCCTATATTGCTCTCTGCTTTGATAATTGCATTTCTTCATTAACACATTTAAGTTCATTGCATAACATCATAAAATTATAACATTATCATTATTCAACGAGATATGAACCTATATAGAAAGAAAAATAACATCATCATCAATGTAGCGGAACATAAATGAACAATAGAAGAAAAGCATTCACACATAGAGACACGAGGATTAGTTGGAGACTGGGGAAAAACCCACTATGGGGAAAACCATTTCAAATTATTCTTCTTATTATATCATCATCAAATGATTAAGCAAAATAGAGTACAATGATCCATATATTCATCTATGCAACTATACAACAAAAACTACTACAACATCCATGAAATAAACCCAACAAATATTATACTCAAAATACTGATTGTGAAGTCTGTACTGAACTATCACTGACTGGAGTCAACTGCCGAACCTTGCGGTCACTGAGCGAAATTTTCAGACAACTAAGATTTCATCTTTTAGTTCCCAGTCGCATGGAGGAGGATTCATTTGAGTGAATTTAGCAGCCCAGTTGCACTCTTAAACCTGACAAGTGAGTGACTAGGGATGGATTTGATTTTTGGCGAGCGAGCTACTGTGTTTGTGAAAACCCTAACTCATGGTCACATGCACAATGAGTTATCTGTGCGAATGGATGGGTCCATTCACATGCATGAGCCTCTGTGGGAGTGACTATGGTTGAGATCCTTCTGTGTTGTGCCTGTGACTATGGCCCAAAACCTTAGATCTGAAATGCAAGCTTCAGACCCTGCAATTTCACCTCATAGCGAACTTATTCTTTTGCAGACGAGCCTCAGACCTGTGCGAACCAAAAACCAAGATAGAAGAGTGTCTAATGATTGTGTCCAAATGAGGTAGAGGTCACTCGTATTTATATCCTTGCAAGAGGTTCCACTTTACTTTAGGGTCGACCTTATCAAATATGCACATGTGGGATTTTATTCATAAATACACTTTCCCTTATCCGATTTGAGTGATATTTAGGTTGATTTTGGTCCTCCCGAAAAGAGGAATTCAATTCAATCATTATCTCCATTAAATGACCTATCCAAATTGGAATTTTACATTACTTTCATATTTTTAACACTCCCTCTCAACTAGGTACAATTCCACCTGCCAATATTTGACCATCGATTAACATGTCATCCTGCCATCATATTCTATCCAGTCTCAAGTATCTCATCATATTGTATCATCACTTATCATATCAAATCGTTTATTTCTCATTCCTTCTTATCTCTTGATTGTTCCTGCTCATGTGCTAAACATTCTAGAATCTAAAATAAGAAGAGTTTTGACATCGGAGGGGAGCTCAATCTACCACCCTTTGTGCATTGGGATACTACTCAGAATCTCTGCCAGTAGGATACTAATTAGGGATATTGGTGGGGAGCTTAATCTGTGATCTGTATCATCACCAGAAAGCATACCATTATGGATCACATCTCAACCTGGAACCACATCAGAGAGCACATATCAACCCAAAATATCATGGGGGAGCTACTACTATGACCCCATATCGAGCAATAGAATATCAAAACACACAAGGGAACACATCTCGACCCTGGAATCACATCGAGGAGCTCATTCTCAACCCATCAAATGTTAACCCAATCCTAATTCCTTCCGATATTCCCATCGATGACTCTAAGCAGTCATGTGGTAAAACACATGCACATAATCGACTTGGGTTGTACACCCCATGTAAACTCTCAACTCATTAGCCAAATGGGGAGAGGTATTCCCAACAAGCCGAGCTTGTGGGTATATTCCAACTGGGGTATACTCTACAAAGACCAAGATATTGGAGAACCATCTCCAACCCTATGAAGATAGGGGAGCAACATATTCAACTGTGTGGGTAATAGATAGGGGTGATACCCTATTGTCCAGAGTTCCCTCAACCCCAAGAGCCCTCTATCTCAATTCCTCTCCCTAGGAGCTTAGATAGGGGGGAAGAGCTAGCTTAATGTCATCGATCAACAAGGATATCTATAGATCATCAAAGTATCATAATATTCGTATTTGGAAATAATCATCTCTCAATAGCAGTTGTCTCCTATTCATACAAGGCATCAAATCAAATATCATGTTAGAACATAAATAATCATATAAATAAAAAAACGATACCATAGTCATCCTCCCTCTCAAGGAGGTGCCAACCATAGGCCTAAGCTTGTCTTTGCATTGTCTAAATATATGAAAGTATCTCGGTCCCAACTATATATGGGATTCTATGCTAATCAGAACCCACTCTTTGTCATCACAATGTATCCATGTCATATCTAGATCATGCTTAGAGAAATCTCTAAGGAGCTTCTTCATCCTGCCTCACAGCTAGCCATGTTAGCAACATTGTACTCAACCCTTGTCGTGCTACGAACCTCTCATCTAAGATATCATGGCAGATCTCATACTAAAGTAGCATCTAAATGTGCTCATCAATAATAATCCTAAACATCATCAATGCATTCATGCAACCACATATTTTAGGATGAATATATCAGATCAATATTGTTCATCTCATGCAAGTATCTCGAAGGTTGCTCGGTGGAAATTCAATGTGTATATACACATCTCAATTGACTCAGGTTCTATGCATATCATATATATATATATATATATATATATATATATATATATATATATATATATATATATATATATATATATATATATATATATATATATATATATATATATCGACGAATGTTCAAAACAAAACATTAATGCTTCAATCAACTGTCAGTTGCCAAGTTGAGTTCAACAAGATTTGTTCACAACATCTTGAAATTCAATCGGAGTGTCCAAGGATTTCCATTTCACTTTCCAATACTTCTTCAATAGCTTCACAATATAGATTATCTTTTCTTAACTTCAAAAATCGATTCATCATTCCTTGATTCATCTTTTCAAGCTTCAGAAGTCATCTCCCTCTTACTTAGATCATCAAAGGCTCACTACCTATCAATAGTAGATCACCAATATATAAAACCAAAACCAAAATCAAAGTCATACCTTGGAACACTTCTAAAGTAGAGATTTGGATCAACACATCATCTTGACTTCATCAGATAACTGCTCAAATATGGACATATCAGGATCAAGGAGCTTGCTTCATATAATTATATTTGCAAACAAAACACTTTTCCAAACAAATATGCTTAGCCTCACCTAAATCAATATTGTACATTCAAATCAACTAAGTCAGCGTATCGAAGTTTAGATGTCAGGTCGAAACAAAAATCAAAGAATCAATATTACAATATCAATTCTTTAGACCAGGTGATAGGTAGAGCCTTCATCAAGTCACAACATCATCTATTTTCATGCCAACAAGTTGTCATTTATTGCGTAATATCAATCCAAACTTCATCAAGTCATTCTCATGATCATAATACAAGTCATTTCTGTCACTAGATGCAAATGCATACACCAAGGATAAGTCATGTAGGTTCCATCTTCATACTGAATCACAACTATCAATACTTCAACCATTGTGCTAGGAACAAGGAGGCCAATACAAAACCATTTTCGAATACCCATATAAGTCATTGGAAGTCACTATGCTCATATATCATTGTCATCAAGGCAAATCATTAGTCGTCAAATCAAATCATTAGTCATTAGGTCAAATCCAAATTTGCTATCATAAAGAGATCTATAGTCCAAAACATATCTCAATCATCAAGTCAAAGTTCTAAGTCATTATCAAGCATCATGTCAAAACTCCAAACACTACTCATATATATCAGCCAAATCATGTCAAACTCTTGTAGCACAAACTTTAATCATAATGACAAATCTATATGCATATCCTAGTCATTTGTAAACACAAATTTAGTCTTCATGTTCATATTATAGTAAACATTCAAAATTTCCTTCTCATAAATCTTTCTAATGTCTACTTCATGTTTGTAGGACTCGTATCCTTTAGGAGAACATCCGATTTCATGTGCAAAACTTCATTTTATGTCCAACAGGGATAGTCACACCCATAGGCCTTCCTCTGAGCGGTTGGGAAATTATAGTCACACTCTTCAAGATGTTATACAAGTGAGAATATTTACTTTGACCATGCTAGAGTTTCATATATCAAATATTTTCCATAAACAAGGGTTTCTCCCAAACTCTAACCTCATGAAATCCATCAAACCCTAATACACAATTGCCTAAGGTTATCTTCAAACCCTACAATTATTTTAGGTCTCCTCCATCCTCTTCTTACTTTCATCAATTATGTCATCATAGGGGTGATCTCCATGACTTTTCTTCAATGTAGCTCTGATACCATGTTAATTTTTCTTAGGGATATATTGTTCTTCACTTTGATAATTGCATTTCTTCATTAAAACATTAAGTTCACCCCATAACATCATAACATTATCATTATTCAAAAAAATATGCAACTATATATAAAGAACAATAATATCATCATCAATGCAACATAACATAAGGGAACAATAGAAGAAAAACATTCACACATAGAGACACCAGGATTAGTCAGAGACTAGGACAAAACTCACTATGGGGAAAACCTTTTCTTCTTCTTATTAGATTGTCATCAAATGATTCAGAAAAAGAGAGTACAATGATCCATATCTTCATATATGCAACTATACAAAAAAATCTAGTACAAAACCCATGAAATAAACCCAACAAAGCTTATACTCAAAATATTGATTTTGAAGTCTATACTGAACTGTCACTGACTGCAGTCAACTACTGAAATTTGCGGTCACTGAGTGACATATTCAGGAAAACTGAGATTTCATATTTTAGTTCCTAGTCGCATGGAGGAGGAGTCATCTGAGTTACTTTAGCAGCCTAGTTGCACCCTTAAGCCTGGCGAGTGAGTGACTAGGGCTGGATCTGATATGTGGTGGCGAGACACAATGTCTATGAAAACCCTAACTTCGAGTCGCATGCACATCGAGTTTTCCATGTGAGTGGAAGGCTCCAATCACACGCATGACCTCCATGTGAGTGACTGTGGTTGAGATCCTTTTGTGTTGTGCCTGTGACTATGGTCCAAAACCATAGATCTGAAATGCGAGCTTCAAACCTTGCAATTTCACCTCAGAGTGAAACTATTCCTCCATGGACGAGCCTCAGACCTATGCGAGCCAAAAGCCAAGATAAAAGAGTGTCTCATGATGGTCTCCAAATGAGGTATAGGTCACTTGTATTTATAGCCTTCCAAGGGGGTCCACTTTACTTTAGGGTCGACCTTATCAAATATGCACATGTGGGCATTTATTCATAAATACACTTTCTCTTATCTGATTTGGGGGATCTTTAGGTTGATTTTGGTCCTCTCAAAAAGATGAATTCAATGCAATCACTATCTCCATTAGGTGAGATGTCCAAAGTGGAATTTTACCGCAATTTCACATTTTTAAAACTAGTCACCCAACCAAGTTCAAAAATATACCATTAAAGTGCCCTCAATACCATAATTATGCTTTATCATGTAGGATTAATGCATTTTTCCATGAATGAAACATACACATGACCATAACAACAAAATAAATATCTATAACACATATAATTTAACAACATATATGCATATATAATTAACATGGCAGAAGCATATAGATAACAATATAACACTTATCTTTTATGAATGTCACCAACCAACTGCATCAAACGTTCCACCCATCCATAAACCACACTTCTCTAATACTCTCAACAATGGGTCACCCCTGAGCTAGGGCTACGACTTCAATAGGGAAAAAGACATCCTAAAGCCAACTATGATTCATAGTCAAAATAACGTAACTCTAATCCAAGGTTCCAAACTCTAGCAAAACTTGAACCCATAATCTTGTCCCCCATCAACTTGCACAACCTAAAGTAGTGCACCCCCTTCTTTGCTTCTACAGTCCCTCAAGGTGTTGCACTACCCTTTCAAGGATCCAACACAAATCGACTAGGAAGTCACAAAGCCCTATAACTCTAGGAGTTCTAGCTACCCATAATAGTCTCTAGGCACCATCCAAGCCTCACACTAGGAAAACTATCCCCACACTTCTCCCTCTAGGGCTTCAACCTAACCGAAGGCAACCTAAGGAGAAGTGGACACCTAGATCCACATAGGATCCATAGAGTAAACCTAATAACAAAGGGCCACAATGGCTCTCAAAGTCACATCCTCCACTCTCTTAGAACAAGTACCATAGTCTAAATGATTGAAATGAGGAATCCCATCGAAAATACACTATAATCTCACACTATAGAGGCATGTTACTGACATGAAAAATGAAACTCAAAGGACTCACCTCTCCAACACTTGGAGATTCATTCCCCCCACCTTGGAAACTTAAGATAAAAATATGCCTAAGATGCCTTTAAGCATATTTTGATATTCGGCTTAGTCCCTTCGCTTAATCTCCCTTCACTTAACTCTTAATCCCCTTTCCCACTTGTGGAGTCGCAACCCCCCATCTCTCTTGTTTGACTTGGTTTGTAGCAACAATATATTATTATTAATATTAAAGTGTGAGTACATTTGACATTGCTAGGCTCACTCACCTTTTTGCACATAGGCATTCTATCTTAAAAACATTATATACATAGGCATGCATGCCCCAAAATATTTCCTAGCTCACTAGTGTAAAAACAATATGTACAATACACATAAAGGGTTAACCTAGGGGTGTTATAAAGTATATGTGTCCTCTCCCTAAATTCCCCATTAAGTTTCAAAGGAGTTGTTGAACCTCCCTCTTAGGTCATGGAGGACTCTTTAGCCTTATTCTCTTAGCCATGCTTCACTGAATTGCATCACCTCTCCCCTCTCAATATCAAGAGTGAACTCTCCCAGACACAATTAAAGCTATTTTTAATAAGGATTTGATACTAAATTTGATCATCTCCCTTCCCTTAGGGCCAAGATTGACCTCTACCCTACTTAATCAAGAGATCTCTTTAACAAGGGCTTGGTTTCAAATTTAGAGCTTTCTTGATCTAATTAAAGGTTTCACTAGTCAAAGTAAGCATTCTTAAAGTACAATGGTTTCAAATTTCTATCATATAAGTATATTTCCCCTCTCCCTCAATTCACCTTTATGTGTCAAAGGAGTTGTTGAACTCACTCTTAGGCCATGGAGTACTTTCAACCTTCTTCTCCTAACCATGCCTCCTTGAACTAGATCCTCTTCCTCCTCTGAAGATCAAGAGTGAACTCTCCCATACCTAGTCAGAGATTTTTTTAAGCAGGTTTTGATACTAAATTGGATCCTCTCCCTCCCCTTAAGATCAAGAGTGACCTCTACCCTACTACGTCAAGAAATCTATTTAACAAGGCTTTAATATCAAGTTTAGAGCTCTCAATCCTTTTAAATGTTTCAAAGTCAAAGTAAGCATTTTTCAACTACAACCATTTCAAAAAAATATAAAAATGCAAACTTTGTATTGGAACTTTGATGTACATCACATTTACAAATGAGAAAAGGTCAATAAATAATTATTTAAAGTGAAAACAAATTTTAAAGAAGGATTCTTTAAAATGGATATTAAATTTTAAGAAGTGTAATAATTTACAATGGACATTAAATTTAAAGAGATGCAATCATTTACAAGAAACCTCGGTGCCTAAAATTTAATACTTTTTTGTGACTAGTGGAATAGATGACTTGGGTGGTCTCGTACTCACATGACACAAGGTCGATTTGCCTACTACCATTATAACCATTATGTGCACCATGTTATCTCTAATGTTGACATGGATTAACCAAAAACATTGAACCAAAAATCTCATAATATTTTATATAGCACATTTACATACTTTAGCAAGTGAACTATACCCTCATAAACATCCAAAATTCATCATTGCCATTAAAAAATGGTATAGTCTAACTTACACACAAAATGATCTTTTTCACTAGAAGACGCAATTTCAAGCAAGATTGTGATTTGTTGTTATTTAAAATATATTTTCTAATGCATAAATAAATTCAATATCCTAAAAACCCCTAAAATACTCAAATTTGATAAATTAAACAACTAAAACACAAAATTTTAAAAATCTCTAAATTTTAACTAAAAATAATACCCTAACTATTTTGTCCATTAATAAAACTACGCGTTAAAATTTTTTAAAGGTTAAGATTTTCAAAATCTAAACTTTCTTTTCAAGTAAGCCCTGTGAGACAAAGAAGTCCTTTTAAAACCAATAAACCTTGGGCAAAACAAAACATAAAAGTCATTTAGTGCACATGGAGAACATTCTTTTATATGAATCTTTGTTATGAAGTAAAGTCCAATTTCCCAATTTTGTCACCATTCGATTGAACCCACTACCAATAAACTTTAGAGGAATCATTTTAAGATTCTCCTCACATGGAATGTGACTGTTTTTTAATGAGAGGAGAATTTTTTAATTGAATATAATTACGAAGTAGTGCATGTACTTCAAAAATAGAACCACTATGAGAGCCTGGAATTATGCTGACTATGGAGTATAGTTACAAGGAGACAATAAGAGCCAATAATACATAAACACTTCACTTTGTTTGAAACATTTGACCAAATGAAATTTAAAATTAGGAAAATAATAAGAATAAATACAAAATAATAATAAGATGGGAGTTTTTATTTCTGGGGCAATGAATCAAACCTTTTTAATAATAAGTTTTGTTTGTATGTGTTTATGAGAAATGGGTTGGGTTTAGTTTAAATATATATATAATTTTTATAATAAAATTGATTATTTTGTTTTAAGCTAAAAATAATTTTTATATTAATAAAATTTAACTTTAATTTATATAATTTTAATAAATAAAAATCTAAAGAAAATAAATATAATAAATAATAAGAATAGAAACTATAATAAATTATAATAAGATATAGGAAAATAAGTTTAAAGAATCATGTTTTTTATATCATTTTTAATTTTGTACGATATTTTATAACTAGTTTAGGTTGGGTATAAAGGATTAAATTTCTGAAGATGTAAATATTTTTTCAAGTTTTGCATTTTGATAGACTTGCACTAAAAAAGAGGTTTGCACCTAGAGATTGATAAATCCAAATTTAGAATGGATCTTAGCTACTTTAAATTATCTAAATATTGTAACTTTGTTTTACATTTAAATTATTCTTCATTAGTTTTCCCTTCTTTTTATAGTGAATTATAATTTATAAATTTGAATAGTTTTGGTTCAATTAAATTATGCACCCATATTATGCACTCATATTTCTAATAATGATCTTAAATATTTATTAATTTTTATTTCGAGTAAAATTTACTTCACCCAAACACATTTTAATTATAATATTTATTTATGCAATTGATTGAAGCATTAATTTCCATTTAAATATTATTATCATTAAACATGTGCTTTTACCTTAAACAAAAATGTTTATAATTTACAATATTAAAGCATTTTAACTATCATATCAATTTAGGTGATTTATATTTCAAAAATACTTATTATTTTTTTACTTCAAAAACACAGAACCATTTTAACCTATCATATTAATTTACTTAATTTATATATTTGAAATTTGAAATACTTTTTTTTTTTTTTTTTTTTTTTACTTTGGTAAAATTTGCCTCACACAAACACATTTCAACTATGATGTCAATTTACTTAATTTTTGTAGGAAGCATAATCTTCCTGGGGAAAAATAATCCCAAATTATTTTGGAAGGAGCTCCAACCGAGAAAGATTCAAACTGAAAATAGTATTACAACTTCTAAATGGTTTGACTATGCAAGACAACTCTATGAGCATGATCCCAAGGTTGACCCTCCCTCCTTGGTCAACATTGATACTGAACTCTTCAAGGTGCAAGAGGTAGAGATGGGTATCAAGAAATTGAGTGTCGGAAAAGCAAAAGACTTAGCTGAACTCCAAGGAGAGTATCTAAAGTGGGGCTCAAAGATTCTTGCACCTCACATTACAAAAATTTTCAACAACATCATACAACAAGGGTTCCCCATAGATTGGACAACTAGTCTGGCAAAACTCTTTTCAAGAGTGGTGACGTTAATAATCCCTCCAATTTTAGGACCATAATGATAAACCCTTTGTTTGCAAACTTATTTGGAAGAATGCTAGAAAATAAAATCAGCAAGTTGGCAGGAGAAAGAGATAAACATGCTAAAGGGAAAGCAGGTTTTAGACCTAAATATTCCACAGTTGATCATTGTATAACTTTAATGCACATCATTGAAAAAGTTTGGGAGAAAAAGGAAGAAGTACTTTTGTTGGTTTGTTGATTTCAGAAAAGCGATTGAAACGGTTCCTAGGGATAAGCTTTGGCACAGAATGGAGGAACTTGTGGTTCCTAAACATTTGAGAGTATCTCTGCATAGGCTATGTGAAGAGGTGAAAGTCAAAATTAGAACTTCAACATGCATTTCTGAAAGTTTTAGAAGCGATATCGAGGTCAAGAAAGGTTTCCTATTGTCTCCTACCCTTTTTGGTTTATATATTGACAAGCTTGAGGAGTGGTATCTATTTGGGCAAGTTTGTTATAAGGCTTCTTTTGTATGCAAATGAAATTATTCTGATTGCTAAATCTGCTCTTGGTTGGCAAGAGCACTTACTATCCCTTGAGAATTTTTGTAGAAGGGTGGGGATGCAAGTCAATATTAGCAAAACGAAAGTAGTGGTTTCCTCTAAAAAAAGAAAACACAACCAACATAAGTTCAACTTTGAAGGTAACATTCTGGAAGAAGTTGTGGATACAAATACCTCGGAATTAACTTCAACAAAAATCTACGCTGGGATGGCTATAGAAAGAAAAGTACTTTGGGGGGATGGAAAAAAATTTATGCTTTTCAAAATAGGTGTGGAGAGGCATAATTATGGGACTGGAAAACCACTAAAACTCTTTTTGGGATTCTAGTGATTCCAATCATTCTCTATGGTTGTGAACTGTGGGTCAACAATACATCTAACATGCAGTGGAAACAAATTGAGAAAATTCAGAAGTGTTTGATTACAAACAAATTCAAAATTAAAAGTGTAGTTCCTTATGCTATATTGTTAAGTGAAACATGGGTTGCTCCTATTGAAGCAATTGCTATGGTGCGAGTCATAAGGTATTTAAAAAAAATTGAGAAAATGGAAGAGGCAAATGGTCTAAGGTTGTCTCTAATTATATATTGTGCAAAAGAAAAAATACTTGGATGCATCAAAATAAAAAATGGTTTAGCAAATGGGGTATTTTCTTGAACATGTATCCCATAAATGGTAAAGAGATAAAATCTTTTGTTATGGATAAGTTCCACAAGCATACTTGGGATAAGGAGCTAGGGAAAAATAAAGAGTATTGTAATGAAATGTTTAATCCCACTCATAATCATCAACAAAAAGCTTACATAGAGGCCAATATTTCTTGGAGAGCCAAAATTCTTATTGCTCAGTTAAGCACTAATTCTCATCAACTCTGTTGTGAAACAAGGCACTGGAAAAGGCCAAAATAAGTGTGGAAGGAAATAGTATGTATTTTTTGTTCTTATGTAAAGGTGGAAATAGAAAAGCATTTCATTTTAGAATGCGAGGTCTTCAAAGACAACAGGGAAAGTTATGCAGATATTCTGGCAGCTAGCTCTTGGGATAATCTATTTAGCGAGGGGTTTGTCGAGATGATGGGAGCATTTATTGTGCGACTTCATAGGAAAAGGGCCGAATACATCAACCAGATGAAGAAGCAATATGTCCCATAGTCTATCTTTAGCCTAGTGGACGTTAAAACATTTTTCTTTCTTTCTTTCTTTCATTTTAGCTTTGTTCTGTGCACTTTACAACCCATTATTATGGGAGAGATGTTTTCATGTAATGTTACATTTAAAAATAATAAAATAATACTTACGTTAACAGATTTAAAATAGTAATAACAAAAAAAATTAATATGGGCTATAAATAGAAGACTTCAATTTCACTTTAAGTATACATCAACTTTATATAGAGAGATAAAGTAATTGGAAATAAATAAATATATATGCTAGAAATTGCACCAAATGTTGCAAAGGAAACTTCGTAAGACGATACCATATAACACTAATTAATGCTTGTCTGACAGCTCTTGAAAGATAGGAAAATATTAACAAAAGGCAAGGACCATGCTACAATGAAATCTTTCTACTGCTTCCTTAAGCCTTACAAATCATGAGACCTATGTTTTTTTTGTTTTTGTTTTTTGTTTTTTGTTTTTTTTGTTGTTTGTTGTTTGTTGTTTGTTGTTTTTCATTTTTTGTTGTTTTGTTGTTTTTTGTTGTTTTTTTGTTTTGTTTTGTTTTTGTTTTTGTTTTTTTTTGTTTTTTTGTTTTTGTTTTTGTTTTGTTTTTTTGTTTTTGTTTTTGTTTTTGTTTTTGTTTTTTTGTTTTGTTTTGTTTTTGTTTTTGTTTTTTTTTGAATAAGTCTACTCCTATTATTGATACAAATTTTTTTACAACGAGGCGGCAGCCTCAAGAGGTCTAGCCTGGAAAATGGCTTACTCGCATGACAGATTTGAAAGATAACCCACAGAAACTAGCGGCAGACTGACTAGAACCAAGACTATTACCGGAGCCTTTAAACCGGAACCGCCATGACAAAACACAGACTGATTGGAGTTCCAAAACTACTTAACAGAGGTGATACTATTGACTCGTACTGTTAACATAGATAGAAAACAACTGAACATAGACAGAAAACAACTGAGCATTTCCCTTGAGCAGACACGATAACTGCAAAAGAGAACGATAACCTGATCAAGCATCATGAGCAGTGGAAGGCGATTCTTCCTCAATCCGACAACCGAAACTGGAGAGGTCGTCATCATCAGAGGGAAGGCCCTCTTCTTTTGGCGGATCCCCTTCACCTCGAAGATTTGAATTGCCTCAGCAGGCTTGACTTGGAAAGCAGAACCCTTTGGAACTTCACCCTTCTGGCACGGATTCTGAGAGGTGCTTGGCAAATCTTCCTCCCCCGGCTTCGATGTAGCATGTGGAGTTGCCGAAACCATGCCTGCTGCGCCCTCACTTAGCTGAATCGTGACAGTGGCAATGAAAGAATGATTTCTTAGCGTGCAGGGGATTTGAAAGCGGGCCGAGTGCTCATGAGTATGATGGGGGTTCGATATTGCGACCCGATGTCCCCGGCCACGACCACGACCTCGTCTGGGAGCAGGATGACTCTCAGAAGAAGAGCCAGGGAATGTATCCGCGGAAGAGGATGAGGCATGGCTCAAGGGACGACCACGAACTCCACCCCTACGACAACCCATTCTTTGTCGCAGGATAGTCATGTTTCCCAGAGCATAAAGAGCAGGACAGACAACAATTCTATGCTGAACAGGGGAGACAGGAAGGGGGAGAGTTAACAAGTTTATCGGAGAATTGAGAGAGCTGGAGGGCATACAGCTAAGGAGAACGCTGAAGGGGCTATGGCGATTCAGGAAAACCAACACAGAAGCTACTCCGCGAGCCTGAATGCCATGGAAACCTGAATCATCCACCGAACAGAGCACTGCACCTGCGAGGAGGCCTAACATGCGAGAGAAAGGAACAAAATTGAAATGTGTGAGCACCATCAGATTAGAGCAGGGGAACCTGTGTAGAATGTCGAGCCACATTAACACTGCCTTGAATGAGCTCTCCAGTGTATTGAATACCAATAGCAGGTGAGGCCAGGTGGCGCAGGACGTACTCCACGTGCCTACTCCTCCCACCGCCATCGTCCCATTATCTGTCCCGTTCACTCGCATCCGGGAGGGATAGATCTTGTTGCACCAGAAGAGTGCATTCATGTTTGAGTTGCTCATCATTAGATCTGCTGAGTGGACCAGAGAAGAAAGGGAGCTGCTGATCAGACCATTGGTTAGCCAGTCTATCCGCTACTTTGTTAGCAGATCGCTGAACATGCTGGTAGGTAACGCTGCGGGGAGATCTGAGCCAATCTTCAATTTGCTCTAGTCTGCTTAGGAGCCGCCAACTAGAGGTGATTTTTCCAGCTGATGTGCCTGATTGGATCCGAGAAACCGCCTCAATTAAGATTTGTGAGTCCCCTTCTTTTTCCCGTAGAAAAAAGTCGTAATTTCCATTAATTTTGAAAATTACATTTTGTAGATGCCGAAGCATTGCTAAGACAGGGCTGTGAAGCCTGACAAAAAATGGTTGACACAAGAGTCAAGTACAGAGATAAATAAAACTGCTGTGTAAAAAACCGTGCTTAGAGCACTGAGGTGCCTGGTGGGGGGAAGATCAAGTTTTCCTCCCCTTTTTCTTCTCTACCTTGCGCCACTCGCCTTGAGCTGGTTGCATGGGAACGACTTGTAAAAATTTTTCCTCTCCAGGTCGTGGGTTTTCCTTGTCTGAGTCCGAGGTGTCCGATTTATGCTGCCTTTTGGTTCCACTTTGCTCCGTTGTGTCAGGGTTCTTTCCCGGTTGCGATTCCATTGGCACTTGAGTGGTTTGTTCTTGCTGTTCTGTTTGACTGTTCTCATTTGTGGTGGGCAGTTCCTCTTCTCCTTCTTCCTCTTCTGGGTCTGGTGTGGGAAATGTCCACCCTTTTTTTTTCCCGGATTTCCTTCGTCTTTGGCTGTCTTTTTTGAATTCTGGGCAGGAATTTTGTAGGTGCCCTGTCTGCCTACATATTCTGCAACGGAAAGCTGTGTTTTCATAGTCTATTGTTTGTATCCAGCAACGATCTTTGTGCTTCAGTACTATGCGGTCCGGTAATCCTTTGCTGAGATCAACTTCCACACAGATTCGTGCGAAGGTGTAGATTCCTTCTTCCAATCGCTGGGTATCCAATTTAATGTATCTGCCCAAGGAGTTTCCGATGCATGCTAGTGTCTTTTGGTCCCAAAAATGTGCTGGGAGGTTATGTAATCGTACCCACACTGGCACTCTAGAGACTATATAGGTGTTTGCATCAAAATCTGGGGCCAAGGTGTAATGAAGAGTCCTGAAGATCCCCAAAACCATGGTCCCATCTGTATAACTGCTTCCCTAACATCTTCTGAAGGAAAATTAACTATAAAGAAACCTTTGGAGTAGAGCCTGATTTCACTATTTAGAGACCATTTTGTGAAAATCCATTGAAAGAGATCCATAGGTTTTGGCCAGAAACCATTGAAACGACAGATGAGGGCTTGTTTTTCATAAATGTTACGTACCTCCTCTGCTCCTGCTGTATCTATTACTAGTTCTGGTGTGTAGTTCAGCTGCTCCACAATATATGGGCTGGGTTCTGTTCCGGCCTGCTGAGGGGCTGTAGAGGAAGTCTTTCTTCCTTGCAGAATATGCTTGTAAGATATTCCTTCGCTTTTGTGCTGCTGGTGTTGATCTGGGCTGTGTTTTGCTTGAGATCCACTGCCCCCTTCCGATTGTTTACGTGAGCCACTAGCTGCTGTACCTCCCCGTAGCCGCATATTCGCAATAATATTGGATCCTGGCTTGATGTTGTAGGATCCAATTGCTCTGTGATCTTGTAGTGATCTGCCCTCGGAGAGCAGGTATTGATATCCTTCCGGGAGGCCAATGTGGTTGGCAATTTGTTCCTTCAGATCTGAAACATTATCTGATGCTTGCACCCAGATTAGGGTCGATTTCCCAGAGGGGGGTTTTATACAGATTTGAAATCGTAGATCTGGAGAAGGTGCCGCCCCTGAGGCTATGGGAGCTGTGCTCCTCTGATTTATGTGCTGGTTTGCCTCGTGCTGTAAAACCCCTTCTGAGATCTGAGGGATCAGGTCATTGATAAATGCCTGTGGGGATCCCTTTCTCACTACCGAAGCAGGGTTTTTGAAGACGTAATGAGTTGGGTAGCTGAATGTTTGCGCGTCCCCATTCGGATGGTCTTTCGCTGTCCATAGTTCCAGGACCTTTGAGGTTTTACTTCCCCTTTGTTTGTTGACCGGATCTGGTAGATCCAGTCTTGATCTGAAGATTTTGTCGCTGATCGCTGCAGGCTGGGGCAGATCTCCTTCATGCAGACGATCTCTATGATATTTTGCACTTGTTCCGCTTGTGTGTACCCTCCTGGGTTCATAAATCTGAGAAAGCTCCCCTCTATCATGAGTCAATCCAAAACCTGACGGTTTTTCAACTTCAAAAAGGGTTCTGTGTGCGGAGATTGTTGTTTTCTGCGGATCCCTGAGCTCGTACCGCAGCGCGCCCTTCACCTTCAGATCGGCCTGTGATGCCGTTGTCCTGTGTAAATCCCTCCCTTCACTGGTTCCGCAGAGGTGAACGGAGGCGACAGACGGGGGGTCTGCGACCAGAGCATATTGAAATGAGTTGTATATGGCCATTGTAGAGCAAGTGCCGCAGGTTCGATCCCGGGTTTTTTCTCCGCAGAAGAAGGTAAACGCCCTTCGTGAGTCCCCTTCTATCACCAGAGGGAAGAAATTTTCAGCTATAGCTATGCAGATGCCCTTCCATAAACCTTCCAGCTCAGCAACATTGTTGGTATCTCTTCCTAATGAGCCATGATAAATATGGAGAGCCGAGCCCTCAGCATTTGTGAAGATGCCTCCATATCTAGTCGGCCTCGGATTGCCCTTGGCAACACCATCGAAATTTAACTTTATGGTCTGGGAGATAGGAGGAGACCAGTGATGGGGGGAATCAGAATGAATGGAGGGATTGAGGGTAGCTTGAGAAGAGAAGGTGAGATTCAGATTCCAATTTTCCAGAACTAGGCATTCCTGAGGAGTGGTTGGCAGGTTGGAATTTTGCCAGTGTTTTAGAGCCAGAGTTTCTTGAATATTCTGTTTAAGAAGAAGCAAGAGGGAGTCCAGGGGTGAACGGAGATTTTTAAATATCTTATTGTTCCTCTCCTTCCATAAGATCCAATAGACAAAGCCCGGAATAAGGATCCAAAGGGAGTTGAGGACTGGGCTTTGGAAGGGTTGCTGAGGCCAATTCCTGATAGTATTTGTGATGTTTCCTGTTTGTCTTCCCGATCTTCTATTGCACAGAGAAATTCTCTCCCATAGTTCTCCAGTTAGCGGGCAAGTATCCAAAAGATGCACGATGGTTTCTGGGTGGAGGTTGCAATTGGGACATTTGGAAGGCCCTATGAAACCTCGCTTTTGAAGATTACCCCAAGTGAGGATCCGCTGTTTTATTAATAACCATAGGAACACGGAGAATTTTGGCCAAATACTTGGTTGCCAGATCCTGTCCCAAAGCTGATCTTTTACTATCTTCTCTGGATGATAGAGAATTTGGTATGCCTCCTTGGTGGTGAATCTCCCTTTTTGTGTATATCCCCATCAGATTTTTTCCCTTTGATCCGAGAGCTTAATTTTCCTTAGTTTGAGCTCTTGATCAATCTCTTCAAAGGTTTCCTCTTGCCAGTTGGCTTGCCATGTTTCTGCTGATCTCCATTGTTGATAGCCTTGAAGGGAGTGCTGCTACCAGAATTGATAAACCTAGGTTTGATCACTGTGTTGCATGGTGGCTTGCCATTTGGGTTTGTGGAAGAGAGCAGCAAGTTTGGGGAGCTGCTGCCAGGAGTCTTCCCAAAATCTTGCTGTGGTACCAGAGTGTATTTCCCAAAAACTGTGCGCTTGAATGAAGACACTGTGTTTTCTAGCAGCATTCCAAATTAACGAGCCAGGGTTGGTGATGCTTATGCGAATGAGCTCCTCCAGGGGCCTTCCTGGAGCATACTTGGCGTGCCAGATGCGAGCCCAAGGAGAGTGCGGATTGGAGACCCATTTCCACCAGATTCTGGCGCCCATGGTGTTGTTGCTGTGGAGGGGATCCCTTAGACCAATTCCGCCAGCTGATTTCGGTAAGCAGACCTCAGTCCATTTGACGAGCGCCCATTTTCTATTGAGTCCTGAGGAGCCCCATAAAAAATTTCTCTGAAGATTGCGAATTCTCTTCATAACCCATTTGGGAGCTGCCACTGTGGAGAATAAATACAAAGGCATGGCTTGGAGAACGGATTTGATAAGTATGAGCCTACTGGTGATATTAAGAGAGCGGAAGGTCCAGGAGGAAAGTCTGGATTCTATCTTGTCAAGGAGAGTTCTCCAGGAGGCATGATTGATGGTTGAGACTATCAGGGGAGCACCAAGGTATTTCGAGGGAAGTGAAGCTATAGGGTACCCTAAGATCCTGGCTATATTCTTTTGAGTAAGACTGTGTGTATTGAAGAAGAAGAGCTAGGATTTGGCAACATTGATGGAGGTGCCTGAGGCTTCAGAGAAGAGATTAAGAAGGTCAAGGAGGGCAGAAGCCTCATGAACAGATGGATGGCCAAAGAGCATAGTGTCATCAACAAACTATTGGTGAGAGAGGGGAGAAAGTCCATGGAGAGAAATGCCCTTTAGAGAGTGAGAAGAGATAGCAAAATGAAGGAGACGACTGAGACTTTCGGCCATAAGCACAAAGAGGAACGGAGAGAAAGGGTCACCTTGGCGAATACCTCGGGAGGGTTGGAAAGGCGAGGAGGGGGAGCCATTTAGAAGGATGGAATAACTGGGGGAGGTAATAAGATTCATGAGCCAAGACATCCAGGTGGCGCTGAAGCCAAAAGCTAAAAGCATTTGATTAATGTAGGACCAACTGAGTTTATCGAATGCTTTGGAAAGATCTAGCTTGAGAATCATACCTGGCTTTTTTAGAACCTTGAGCGAATGAATCACTTCATGTGAGAGTATGATGCCATCTAGAATCTGGCACCCTTCAACATACCCTGTCTGCTCTAGAGAGATGAGGAGAGGGAGTAGAGATTTGAGCTTGTTTGCCAAGATTTTTGAGATGAGTTTGTAGATTACATTATAGAGAGCGATGGGCTTGTATTTATCAGGAGTGCTGGAATCTTCCACCTTAGGCACAAGCGCTATGAAGGTGGAATTGAGAGAGGGGAGGATCCAATGCATCGATCTTGCTTCTTCCACAAGTTCCCATACCTTTGTTTTGATGTGCTCCCAGAAGGCATGGAAAAAATTGGCTGTAAAGCCATCAGGTCCTGGCGCTTTGCCGTCTTTTATTTGGGATAACGCATCCTCCACTTCCTACATTGATATCGGCAGGAGCAACGTATTGTTGTGGTCCTCTGTGATGATCTTTGGAAAATGCTGCGTGATAGACTATATTGTCGGTGTTCTGCTACCTGGGGGCTCTTTCAGAATGTCCTGAAAGTGCATTTTGAATTCTTGTTCCATTTCTTCATGTGCTTCTAGATGTTCTCCTTGCTTATTGTTGATGAAGGTGATGTGATTGTGCATTCTCCTTTGAACTGTGGTTCTGTGAAAGAATTTGGTGTTTTCCTCTCCATCCTTAAGCCATATGACCTTGGATTTTTTGGCGCCACAACGTTTCTTCTTGCTTCTGTCGTGTTTCAATCTTGGTTAGGAGTGACTTCTCTTGTTGCGCATAGTCTTCAGTTCCGCCCTCATTGATAATGCACTGTTTCAGAGTATTCATTTGCTCCTCCAACAATTTCTGATGGTCGAAAATATTTCCAAACTGGGCGCGATTCTAGGATTTGATCGCTTGTTTGAGAAATTTTAACTTCTACTGAAACTGGTACATTTTGGCTCCTTCTGGGGGATTGAAAGATTTCCAGGCATCGATTACCACATCTTTAAAGTTAGGATGTGAAAACCAAGATGCTTCGAAGCGAAAGGCTCTATTGCTCCTGACACCCGGATGCGACCATTGTAACAATATGGGCCAGTGATCAGAGCCTGCCTGAGGCAAGATGGAGGCGTGAAAGTCTCCCCCCATGTGAATAGTGTTGTCTGACATGAGAAATCGGTCCAGTCTAGAGGCGATTTGCTTGTGAACCCCTTCTTTTATTGGTCCATGTAAAAATTCCATTGGAAGTCTGAAGGTCCATCAATTGATTCCGGTGAATGAAGTCTTTGAGGCTGTAGCTATCTTCATCCAGCCTCAAACGTCCACCATAATTTTCCTCCAAAGAGGTGATGATATTAAAATCACCCCCACATATCCAGAAGGGAAAGCCTTTATTAGCGTCGAGTTCTGAAATAGTTTCAAGCAGATCCAGTTTTTCTGTAATTCTTGCGGAAAATACACATTGGATAGATGACCATGGATATTGGTTCCAATAAGGTGGAAGGTGGATTGTATGAAGAAATGGGAGGCATGGAAGTCATGAAGGTAGAGTTCTTGAGGATTCCATATGATTGCGAGCCCTCCAGAAGCTCCAGAAGCATCCACTGAGACTGACCTGCACCCTGGCCAGGCTTTATTTAGTATTTTTTCCAGAACTGTACTATTGCATTTTGTTTCTTGAAGGTAAATTATTGAAGGCCTATCTTGCTGGATCATTTTTTTGATCATCTTGTGTTTTGTAGGGATATTGAGCCCTCGCACATTCCATGATATGAGCTTCATAGGGAACAATGGGGGAGGGTTTTGTAAAACTTGGTCAGCTTGGGGAATCTACCAGAATCCACCAGCATTTCTCCAAGGATGATAGTCCTCTGCAAATCTGTTTTACATCCGCGCTTCTTTGTCTCCTTCAAGATTTTTTTCCCATCCCAAGGACTGCCTGCCTGAATGCCTAGATATTTGTTGTGCTGTGCTCTGGTTAACACTTCTTCTAGTCTTTCTATTTCCTGAGTATGTATATTACTGTATTCCTTCTGTCTGCATGCTACTTCCAGCTTAAGTATGTCCAGACCTGCCAGATCCACACTTTCTGGTTCCTCCTCCATATGTATCGGTGTATTCTGTTCTTCCTCCTTTGAATGTTGTTGCATGCTTAGTGCCAGAGCTGCGTCTAACTCCATGCTGGAGGATGGTAGAGCTGTGTCTTTGTCTTTATTTGTATTGGATGTGGAGGCGGGGGTGATGATGGCTTTGGAGGTCTGGAGGGGATCTAAAGACTTGGGCGAATGAGGGGGCGACGAGGGAGATGGATCTGAGGAGGGGATTGAGGGGTTGTCCTCCATGCTATCTGTGGAAGTCAGGATAGCAAAACTATTTTGGGTTGTAGATTTCTTGAGATTTTCAGGATCCACAGGGGGTTTCTTAGCATGCCTTCTTCTACTTGGGACTTTTGTAAAACCCTCAGCATCTTTACTTGCCTCAGTGACAGGAGTTTTGGACTGCAGATTCAGAGGAAAATCCCTAAAGAGATGGCCATGTTCGTGGCACTTCCTACAGCGAAAGGGAATATGCTCGTAGTCTATAGTTTGAACCCATTCATAATCATCATGAAATAAGCTTACCGAGTCAGTCAGAGCTTTGGCTAGATGCATGTGGACACAGATCCTGGTGTATGAGGTGTATCTTCGGCTTTTTGTTTCCTCTGCGACTTTGATGAAGACCCCCAGGCTGTTGCTGATGTTCTTCAGGGTTTCCTCATTCCAGTATTCCAAGGGAAGTGAGTACATTCGGATCCATACTGGAGCCTAGTTAAAGTCTTCCTTGTCTGGATTGTTCCTCTCAACCTAATCACGCAGGTACAAGCCTGCAAAGTTAAAGAAGTATGAGCCACCCTCGAAGATGCGCATTTTATCCTCCAGACAATTGAAAGTAGCGGTGAAGAAGCCTTTAGGTCCAAGGTGCAGGGTAACTTGACCTTTTGGCTTCCACTTGGAGGCAATCCAACCTTGCAAGGCTTTTTCAGTAGGCCAGAAACCTAGAAACTTGCCTATGAGGGCATGGTCCTTCATATATTGAATCTCATTGTTGATGCACTGACTGGGGAGATCTATTTTGATTCTTTTTGCCATTTTGGGGATTCATGTTGCAGAGGATGCTTTGGGTCTTGCCGTAGAGTTGTTCTGGTCAGAACCTTTGTATTTAGCTATCGATGGGCTGGTAACGAAGTTGCCTTAATCATTTGTATCTTGATCAGTTTCCTGCTCTGCCAGCGGCTCAGAACCGGAGCTGGCATTTTTCTTTGCGTTGGTTGACTTGTCAGGATTGGGATTGGAGGGGGGAGAGGGGGTCGTGCCCGCGCCTCCGGAGAGTGGCTTCATGGTGGCATCAGTAGAAGCGCCAACGTCTAGAGATCGAGAGCACCTTGGGGGAGAAGGCCAGGAAGCGTAGAATCCTAGTTGTGCCAATCGGCCCTAAGCGCCATGAACTAACTAATATCGTGTTGTGTTCTTCCCTTTTCTTTAAAATCATTATGAGACCTATGTTCAAGTTAAAGACCTTGTTTGATTATGCCAACATGAATTCCTCATAGATAAAGTAATAGATCATGATTTGCTACCTTCAAAATCAGAGGTTGTTTTGGTACAATTCCTCCATATTTATTCTTCAAATGGGTGATTTTTCTCTAGATTTCCTTGTTGTAAGTTGGGAAAAAAAATAAAAAAAATAATTTTATCAATTACTTAAATAATAACAAATTTTAACCTATTTCATAATAAAAATTTCAATGCAAACTTGTTTTTTATGGCATTACAATTAAAATATACATGATGTGAGAGTATCCTTAAATCTCCAATAAAAAAATTGCTAATTGTTTCAACCATCACTTAACTTTTTCTCATTTCTTGGCCATGCATGAGTTTGTTCATCCATTTGATCATTTTGTTGTATTCCATACACTACGACTGGGTATTACATTTGTTGTAGGTGCTTCATTGGCCCCTTGATATGCAAATGCATGATTCACAACCTTAAGAGTTGTTGCAACTCTTGTGTGATATTTAAATATAAGTAATGAATTATTATCATTCAACCACAGTAACTCACACTCACCTCCAAACCTGAATATCAGTGAACTCACATTTTCATCACATGGTAAATCAAATAGGCAAATGAAAAGCCTTAGATGCATATCTACATATGATTTGAAAGGTAGAGGACACACCTGCTCCGATGCAAGAATTGAAGCCTTGGAATTTATGCTACGACGTAGAGGGGATTTTGAGTTTTTTGTAGCTTGTACAATCGAAACACATGTTAGATCCCTTCCTACAAAATATACATAGAGGTTACATCTTTCTGCAAGAATCTTCAATGCATCCCTTTTCTACTTGGGCATTTCACAAAAAACATGCAAACAAATGCATTTTGTTTTAGATGAAACAAAGAATCTAAACCTTTCCTTAACATTTGAGACACATTATGGCTCCAATAGGCACTGTGCTTGAATGTGAATGCAATGGTTGAAGAGGAGCAAACAATTTGTGTATAAAGGCTTCAAAAATTGGATCAATTTTCATGTTGTTGCCTCCAACATCACATGGCAATTGTGATGTTAATCTACCACAAGAACATATTATTTGTACTAGATATTTGCATCTTGTATCGGGGCATGAAGTATATGGGTGACATGGAGATGTGCAAGTGTGTTTGCAATGTCTCCTTGGAGCTCCACAAATTTTCCAACATGACACTCTAATAGATGATGATGAGATTAAGTCATAGGGAGGTAAATGGTAGGTGTACAAGCATGGATTCCACATTGCCTTATTTTACCGCAAGTCATGTTTCACAAAATAAAATGAGAACCACATGGGAAATCCTTCACAAATGTTTACACAAGTATTTTTACACAATTTTTTCCACAAGGAAGAGCCTTTTCACATATCTCTTAGTAGGTTGGCACAAGATCCATGCAACTCTTCCTCTGGTTATTTTGCAGCTGGGTTTTACCACAGGGACAAGACTTAATCTTCTTAGGTAACATTTCACATTCTCCACACTCTCTAGGATGGCATCTCTGGCTACACTTGCGATTTTGACATGAAAGCATATTCATACACACATTCTCACAATGAAACACACCATTCATCCAATCTAATTAACTTGGGATCTCCACATCTCCACAGATTATCTTCTCCTATTTTTTCCCACAAAATCATGAGGCATCATTTATCAAAATCTTACAAGTATCACAAGGACCTTCATTGTAGATATTTTCACATTAATGACATTGACATTCCAGAGGTGTCTCACACTTCTTTTCACATGATGATTCAGTAGAATTATGATTGTTGGATCTCCTTGTCATCATTATTTACCACATAGGTAGGGATGAGAGAGGGTCATTGTTGTGCAAGTTGGGTGTGGACCTGGATGACATTGAAGAGTACATTTATGTTGGAAAGGAGCCTTTGGTGTCTTGTTCCCTTTTTCAAGTGGCTTCCTACATGGTCTTCCACATGAATTTGGAGTGATATACCTGGTCATTATGAGAAGGATTATAGAAATGAAGTATGAATTTTATCAGGCAAAGTGTAAAGGACCACCATTGGCCATCTAAGACCGACCCGGTAACCTCTCTTTCAAATACTAACAATGTTAATCAAAAGAGTCTTAATCTGATGGTGTTTTTGCTCGATCAAAGGTAGTTTGGAGAATTAATAAAAAGGGCAGACAACAAGTCTTGAAGGGGTGTTTTTAGAGAACTATGTTAATTCAAACAAATGTGAGACCCCTCAATTCATTAGAAAAGACCCTTTATCAAATGAAAAATCATAATTGGATGAATCTTGCTCGAATTTCAAAAGAAATTTTGAAGTCTTTGTTATAAAAGGTCATTCAAACAAATCAAATGCAAGGGGGCTTGGCCATTAATTAGCATGTAGGTAAAAAGTTGACAAGTAATAGTAGTAGCATTCTGCTTCTTTCCATTAAACTAATGGATTCACAAAAAAACTCTAAAGCTACTATTCTCGTAATGACTACACCATCTACAACCTTTATATACAAGATTGAGTTGCTGCCAATGTTGTGCACGAGTGGAATAGGTTCAAACTTGAATACAAAGTGGAAATGGCATGGCAAGGGTGAAATTTTTTTAACAGGTGCAATGTAGATCAATTTTCCTTTGTACAACAGGTCTTTAGGTATAGGTGTACCTCATTTACAACTTTCTGTTAGGATATTATGACACATAGAAAATAGTTAAGTATAACTTGGTCTAGTGTAGAGTTAGGTAAAGTGTGTTTCTTTACTAAGTACTTTTGTAACTTACAATCCGATGGTCACGATATGTTCTAGACATGAAGTGATCTGACATTTCATTCTCTCCTCAGTATTACCGACACTTGATCTGTGGCTTAACACCCGATTGGTCCATGATCTCTATTTAAAGAGCATGGAGGGTCATTTGTATGGTGACTATTCATGAGAGAAGCTTATGTAATTTTTCATTATTTTATTAATAAATTGCCTGAAGTGGCCGTGTTGGCTTAGGCAGTGGGTTGTTTCCTTCTTTGAGGGTTTTAACCACGTTAAGAATACTGGTGTATTGATCTGTGATCTATTTTTGAGTGGTGTCCTCTGGTGTTCTATCTGAGGAACTTACCTTGTAAATTCCTACATGGTATAAGAGCTATTTGAGGGCCGCATCCGTTGGTGATCCAAATCCGAAGCTGGTAGAAGTGCATGCGATTGTGGTTTCCTAGATCTACTATTTTTGACTGCTTTTGGGCTGAGAGGACTGCTTTATTGTGTTAGGAGCATCTGTTCTAGTGAGGAACCCCTTTCGTTTCATGCAAAAATGTTTCCAGTAGCCCTAGCTACGTCATTTTTAAGATCTAGTGGTATACAATCTTTATTTGGAGTTCTAGTTATTCGTCTCTCTGTTTATTTCGGTTTACTTATCTCTTTGTTTTTTTATTACCAGATCTATACCTTTCATTTATGCGTATGTTCTTTTCCCTGCGACTCTATGTGATCTGGGCAAATCAGAAACAAAAATGAAGGATTTTTCTCATGTGTATGCTCTTTTCCACTGCGCCTTAGTGTGATCTCAGAAAATCAGAAACACTGGGGAAAATATTCATTTTTTGGAAAAATCTAACTTCAAGCCATAAGGTTTGGTTTTTTTTGTATGTCCGTGTTGGGTTGTTTGGTTTTTTGTTTTGTAGGC
This sequence comes from Pinus tabuliformis, assembly GCA_031772625.1. Lineage (NCBI taxonomy): Eukaryota > Viridiplantae > Streptophyta > Pinopsida > Pinales > Pinaceae > Pinus > Pinus tabuliformis. The sequence goes on from CM062819.1 coordinate 1,705,279,897, forward strand.
AAAAAGAGTTTTTTCAAGTAAGCACGCACCCCAAAGCTTCAATGACTAAAAAAAAAATACCTTCCTCTTTTCCAAAATTACTAACCTATTAAACTAGCTCACTTGGTCCAAAGTTACTTTATGAGAATAGAGGTCTTGAGTTCAAGTCTTTCATTTTGTTGAGTTACTTTTTCAAAAAGCACATGTAACTTATGTTTTAAAGTTACTTTATGTAAAAGCGTTCTCACCCATTATAAAAAGTGTGTCACTTATAATTCTAAAGTCTCTTTATCTTTTATTTAAGTTATAATTTAGTGGGTAGCTCATAAAGTACCATTGTAAATGTGACTTTCACTTATTTATAAAAGTGGGTCACATAATATTTTATTTTATTTTATTTATTTTTTTTTTTAAGTGAGCTAATTAGATTAAGTTTGGAAAGGGGAGAGATTTTTTGTTTTAAATATAACATTATCATTTACTTCTGCACATTCACACACTTCGTCGGCATCTTCAACAACTTTTCTTCAAAAAGCCATAACTTCTTCATCGGAAGCCATTTTTTTTAATCAGCATAATTTTTCGAGACCTTTCTATTGGAACATTTAGCTTTAGCATCTATAGCTTCAGTTTATGTTAAAATGGAAAGTCCATGCCAAGTTATTCTTGAAAACACCAACTACTTCCAATGGTGGTCCTACATTGTGGATTTACTTAGAAATACAGGTCTTTACAGAATAGCTTCAAACCAAGAAACCAAACCTATAGATGAAGATAAGGCATCCAAATGGGAAAATAGACAAGATCAAGCACGTGGGTTGATAGGGATGTATATTTCTCCAGACCTTAGATTCCATATCGTAGAACTTGATACTCCTAATGAAGTTATGAAACAACTCACTAAAGTTTTTGGAATTAAAAATGAAATTAGAGCCCATCAACTCGAAAATGAGTTGCTTACATTGGACCCCAATAAGTATTCTTCCATTGAAGATTTTTTGTTCAAGTTCAAGACCCTTAGACTTCTATTGGAAGGTGTTAAGTTTAAGAAAGAAGATGGTAGCCTTATCTATTCCATTCTTACTATGTTGGGACCAGCCTACTCTGTGTTTGTTTCCACCTTTCATTCTACTAGAGAAGCCTTTATTTTTCAAGGACAAGACTACAAGTCCCCCTCTTTTGATGCCTTTTGTGATTCTTTAAAAAGAGAAAAAGAAAATCTCTTATATCTTGGTCTTCTTAATCTTGGAAACTCTTCTAAGAAAACCTTAGTCACCCAGCAACAACCAAATTCAAAGAATCCTAAGAAGCAATATCCTAAAAAGAATGGTCCTAAACCAAACAAGGGTCCTAAGCAATTTCAGTCTCAAAATGAAAAATCATTTCAACAAAATGATAAGGCAAATAAAAACAAAGGGAAAAAGACTGATAGACATTGCCACTTTTGTAATCGAGATGGCCACTTAGAATCCAAATGCTTTAAGAAGATGGAAGCCTTGGAAGCAACAATGAAGAAGCATAACATCCATTTGGAGCACTCTTCAATTTCAACTTCATCTTCAGGAATAACACTTTCTACATGTGATCTCGGTCTGGTTATGCACTAAATGTATCTTCTTCTTCTCATTCTCATGAGTGGCTCATTGATTCTGGAGCTTCTTATCACATGGCCAAAAACAAAGCCATGTTTTCTTCTTTAAATGATTGTAACACCAAAAATATGTTGTTGACCTAGGTTGTCATTGATGTCAATATGGAAATATTCTAGATACTAGAGGATGACATGAAGCCAAGGGCAAGACGAGTAATCCATGAAGAGACAGGAGCAAGGCCATCAGGATAGCCAATCCATAAGCAAGAGGAGTTACCAAAGGAGGCATATAAAATCATATTACAGGATATTAGAGCAAGAGAGACATTCATCTATGCAAGGAGGTCTTTGAAAGACACTGCCAAGACAGAGGAGCCACATTGGACTAAGAGGAGCTGTAAGAGGACACACACACACACACACACACACACACACACACATATATATATCATAGATATATGCGGAAACAAACATATCAGAGCAAGAGGAGCAATATATGTATATGTCATATATATATGTTCTAAAGAAGAGGAGCACACAAAGCCATCAGAGGAGCCAAGAGGAGCAAACAGAACCATCGAAGGAACCAAGAGGCAAAAAACAGAGCTATCGGAGCTACAGAAGAAACAAACTACACTATCGGGAGCCATCGGAGGAGCAATGGATGCATTTAACAGCTATCAGGAGCTATCGGAGCAAGAATGTCAAAAAATGCACTATCGGGAGCTATCGACGGCCAAAAACCCATATATGTGTGCTTTAACATTATCAACGACCAAAAACCATATAAATATGCATTTAACGCAAACGGAGGCAGAATACTTGGTTATATATGCAAATACACCATTGGCAGCAAAAACCATGCTTATATGTGTTTAACACTATCGGAGGTGCAAACGGAGGCCAAAGCATATGTATATATTCCAAATACACTATTGGAGGCGGAGCAGTATATTATATCGGTGGGTTCTATCTAAGTGTCACCCCCGAAACCTCCGATTGCAATAATGCATGCGGACCCGATGGTCCTTTATATCGTACGCTATTGTTATATCGCATCCGCGATAATTGCGGTGTATAAAGGGTTGTCAACCCCAAACTCCCAACTGCGATATTTATATGGATATCATATAACTATGATATGTGCAGACCTGCTGCGGCATTGTGTTATGGTTGAATGCTATATCGCATCTGCCCATCGCAACAATACACAAAGGAATTTCACTCTCCCGAGCGCCGATTGCGATGTAAGTCACGGACCCGATGGTCCGATTGCAACATGGTTCAATGCAATATCGCATCCGCAAGTGGATTGACCGTCGGCCATTGGCGGTGTCATGGACTCGACATATAAAGGACCTCCGGAAGTCGTGAATCGCCGATTGCGATTTAAGCAGCAGAACCGATACAAGAATAGATGCGGGTAAAATAAATTTGAAGTCTGCCTTTAGCGTTTTTTTCCTGTTTTTCATATATTTCCTGTGTAACTCAAAAATGTATTGCGCTGGGCTTTTGAGGCAAAAATACATTAAGGAACGGTCCCGATAGTTCAGGAGGCTGAACTACGCCGGTTGCGATTGCGATAGGACGTGGCATGTCCGTTACACCGTAAAGCTCTATGTATGCCTGCTATCATTGTCGAAAGGAGCGTTGTTACAGTTTTAACCAGGAAGATGTGTTCTCTGTGGATTATTTGGCACTCTGTTATGAATTAACGTGTCTTGTGAGCACGATGAGACAGAGGAAGCTATAGCAACAGACAAGCCAGTGGTGAGGACGCTGAAGCAGGCGAGGAGGAAGCCAAAGAGCCAGCGAGAAAGAGGAAACTGATAGACAGAGGCATGAGGAATGAATGAAAGACAGAAAAAGCAGAGAACAACAAGTGGTGAATGCTGTTGAAGGTGGTTAAACGCTGTTGAACTTTTTTGTGCAAATAAGCTGGAGGAGACAGAGGTAGCAAGAGGATCCAGCTAAACGGAAAGAGAGCCAAAGGGCCAACAGGATAACAGACAGTCGAAGGGGAGAAGTAGCCAGTAGAGAACTTAAGATAACAGTAGACTGACTAGAGTTGTGTGAAGACATTATCAGAGAGCATGAAGGCTATTGGAGACTATGTGTGGGCAATGTGTAGAGTTGTAAAGACTCATTCATAAGAAGACTAGTTGTCATTGATACTGTAGCTTGAAGACTACAGTGAAACTGTAAACAGATAGAACTTAGCGGAGAAGAGTTCTGAGAGCAGAAGATTACTATCAAACATTCCTTGAAAATATTGGGTTAGAACCCTTGGGGTTGGTGCCTCAAAAGTGAGAAGGATTGGAGTCCTTGGGGCTAGTGCCTCAGAAGTGAGAAGGATTGGAGTCCTTGGGGCTGGTGCCTCAGAAGTGAGAAGGATTGGAGTCCTTGGGGCTGGTGCCTAAGAAGTGAGAAGGATTGGAGTCCTTGGGGTTGATGCCTCAGAAGTAGGAAGGATAGGTGTCCTTGGGACTGGTGTCTCAGGAAATGGAAGGATTGGAGTCCTTGGGAGTTGGTGCTCCTAAGTCAAAGATTGGTGTCTTGGCAAAATAGAGTTGTTGCTCTAGAGGTTAGAGCCTCACCAAAGTCCGAGTTGGAGCTTGGCAACTAATTGCAACCATCTATATATTGTATCTATTTTACTGCATAGTTTATATTAATAAAAGCACTTATTCTTGTTGTTCATCTTGTGTTCTAAATATATATGTTTACCTGGTAAAACAGTAGTCGGAAAAAGAAATACTGATTCACCCCCCCCAGTATTTCCAACAATTGGTATCAGAGCCAGTACCTTCATTCAAAGCCTAACAGCTTGACGGTTGATCTTTAGAACACAAATGGCGAAGTCAAGGAAGAAAGTCTCCAATCCTCCTAATGATGTGTCTCCCTCTACTACTAAAATAGAAGACAATCAATCTGAGGAGGCTCCAAGGCTCAATGGGAACTCTAATATATGGGAAGCAATAATGAGGAATTTCTTACAGACTCAAGGCATTGAACTCTGGAAATCAGTGATTGATGATAGTAAGATGGATAGAGAATCCAAGGAGTATAATGCAAAAGAAATAAAGGCAATCTTGAATGGGCTCCCTAATTCTGTAAAGAACAATCTAGGAAAAGATTCATCAACAAAGGGCATATAGGAAAAACTTCATGATCTTCACTCAAAAGGAGCATTGACCATGACCATCATTCAAGAAGATGATGGAAATCTAGAAGGAAATCTAGAACCCATCATAGAAGCTGAACATGAGAATGATGACATCAAGGCTAAAACAGACCTAGAAGATGAAGAGAATGAAAAAGATTTTGTGGAAGAACTCCTCACTCAACATATGACTACCATGGAAGAGATTAAAAATTTGAAAAAGGAAAATGAGAAACTTAAGAAGATAGCTCTAGATGGTGACCAAGATCAAACAAGGAAGAAAGTTGACCTCATCAAGCTTCAAGTAAAAGAAAGGGATGAAGAGCTTGCCAAGCTTAAGAAGGAATTCATCAAAGTAAAAGAAAGCATCATGAAGAAGTCATATCCATGACAAATCAACTGAATAAAGCAAAGACACAGGAAGATACCTTGTCAAGTCAATTTGAACAAAGGCACAAGAGCTTGAACAAACTTGAAGAAGAGATTGGTCAGTACATTGTAGAGGTCTCCTCTCTCAAGTCTCAACTACAAGAAGCAAGGCAACAAGCACAAGTAGCTAAAAAGACTATGGAAGCATTGAAAGTCATAGAAGGATAGGTTGATGAAGCAGGAAAGGGAAGAAACACCATGATCTGTCAACTGAAAGCAAAGGATGAAGAAATCTTCAAAATGAAGTCAGATATCATCTCCCTTAAAATAGTAGCAGATGAAGCTACTCGTAGCAAGGAAGAAATTGAGAAACAACCTGCCAAGAAGAATAATGAGTGTGAAATATTGGAAGAAGAGATTGTCTTCCTCATAAAAAAGGTTGAAGGGATGAACAAAATCTTGAAGAGCTCTCAAGCCTTGGATGACATGCTCAACTATCACAGATTTCCATTTGATAAATCAGGTCTCGGATATGTAGGTGAATCCTCAAACAAGAATGAAAATGTTTTAAACAAAAGAGATGTGAAGAAGCCAGAAAGAAATGGTGATGCTCCTAGCTCAGAAAAGGCAAGGAGAAAAATCAAGGCTACAATAGAACAAATCCTGCTCCAAGAAGAAAGGTAGATGATGTCAAAGATGCGAGAGGCAATGGTTATTATCAAAGGATCTCAAGGCAGAAAGGCTTTAGAAGTACATCAAGGAAATATCCATCTCCAAGGTACTAAAGTTCATTTTTGGTTATTGTTATTCTTGTACAAACTTTGGTCACATGGAAAAATACTGTAAAGCATATCATAAAGATAGATGTTATGGTCTCTAATCATCTCATAAAGATAGATATTATAGTCCCAACAATCTCCAAGAAACAATTTTGCAGGAAGAAATCATGAATTCCTATTCATGAACAATGTAGAATGCTTCAAGTGTCATAACATTGGTCATATGGCACATGATTGTAACTTAACTTGGGCTCTTACACAAGCTAGAACCATGCAAAATAAGAAAGTTACACAAGTATGGAGAAGGAAGGAAATACAATTTGAAAATCCCTTGAGCTCTCCAGCCAACAACATTTGTCATTGGCCTGAATTTTGATAATCTAAGCATTTTATGAGAAGACTCTGCCAAAAGAGATGATGCATACAGTTAGGGGGAGCCTATGATTCTTGATCATTATTGCTGAAGCTATTAGTGAAAGGGTCCTTATGAAATCCTTGTTGAACTATATTAACAATCATTCTTTGATAAAGATCATTTCTCAGGGGTACTCCATTGAAGCATATGATCCTGTAACCAGTCTTTGGACTGTTGTTAAAGATGCTTTCCACTTAATCACTAAGTAGTACTTGGAGCAACAGAGAAAGTCATCTATCACTAAAAAAATAGGGAAAACAACTATGGTGTTGTTATCACAAAATTTTATGTCTTAACTCTGGGATTTAATGTGAGAACAAATAAATTCTGGACACTAATAGAGGTAGTCTTCAAACAAACAGATACATCTAGAATGGAGTTTGAAGTAAGAGCAGCTGACAGCATATAACGAACTGAAGCATTGCAAATAGATGCAAATCAGCAGAATGATTTTAAAAGACAGTCACCAATTGTATATCTAAATCTGCTAGCACAAATGACATGCAGAGACTTGTACAAGAACACAAGGAAAAGATGGCTCATAGAAAGGAGAATGTTGTGCAGTCAAATATAACTTAAGATAATACAAATTACTGAGAAAATATAGCAAAAACAAGGCACAACCTCTCACCTTTTCATCCAAATGCAGTGAAGTTGAATATTGGATGGCAGCCACTTAAGGAGAAGCACAGTGACACAAAGGAACTCAGATATGAAGAAAGAAATCAAGATAGACAATCTCGGTGGCAGTTTCTCTTGAATCGGACTATGAAGGTCTCTCAATTCTGCTTATGAAGACAACAATATGGATTGAAGCATCAAAGCTTGGACTTGGACACTTGGTGTATGGCCATTTGCGATCTGAATGAAAACATTAAAGTAGAGCATCTTTAAGCATTGTTGAAGCCATGATAAAGCAATTTTGAGACATGAAGAGGGAATAATGTGCTAATTGATGATAAAGGATCAATCCTTCTATCTTGAGTAAAAATAAGAAGAGCACTATGACAGGGGGAGTCACAGACCCATGAAGATCTACCATTCATGAAGAACATAAGCAACTTGATAGAGGGAGTCCCAAAGCACTCCTTTGCCATTGATGTCAAAGGGGGAGAGAAGAAGAATATTGCCATCAATAACAAAGGGGGAGATTGTTGACCTAGGTTTTCATTGATGTCAATATGGCAATATTCTAGATATTAGAGGATGACATGAAGCCAAGGTGAAGCCGAGCTATCCATGAAGAGACAGGAGCAAGGCCATCAGGATAGATAATCCATAAGCAAGAGGAGTTACCATAGGAGGCATATAAAAGCATATTACAGGATAATGGAGCAAGAGAGGCATTCATATATGCAAGGAGGTCTTTGAAATACACTGCCAAGCCAGAGGAGCCACATTGGACTAAGAGGAGCTGCAGGAGGAGCCATATATATATACATACATATATATATATATATATATATATATATATATATATATATATATATATATATATATATATATATATATGTGGAAACAGACATATCAGAGCAAGGAGGCATATCAGAGAAAGAGGAGCAATATATGTATATGTCATATATATACGCGCCAAAAAAGAGGAGCACACAAAGCCATCAGAGGAGCGAAGAGGAGCAAATAGAGCCATCGGAGGAGCCAAGAGGCAGCAAACAAAGCTATCGGAGCTTCAGAGGAAACAAACTGCACTATCGGGAGCCATCGGAGAGCAATGGATGCATTTAATAGCTATCGGAGCAAGAATGTCAAAAAATGCACAATTGGGAGCTATTGGCAGCCAAAAACCATATAAATATGCATTTAACGCAAATGGAGACAGAATACTTGGTTATATATGCAAATACACCATCGGCAGCAAAAACCATGCTTATATGCGTTTAACACTATTGGAGGCGCAAACATAGGCCAAAGCATATGTATATATTCCAAATACACTATTGGAGGCGGAGCAATATATTATATCGGCGGGTTCTATCTAAGTGTCACCATCGAAACCTACGATTGCAATAATGTATGCAGACTCGATGGTCCTATTATATCGCACCCTATTGTTATATCGCATCCGCGGTAATCGTGATGTATAAAGGGTTGTCAACCCCAAACTCCTGACTGCGATATTTATATGGATATCATATGACTATGATATGTGCAGACCCGCTGCGGCATTGTGTTATGGTTGAATTCTATATCACATCTACCCATCGCAACAATACACAAAGGAATTTCACTCTCCCGAGCGTCGATTGTAATGTAAGTCACAGACCCGACAGTCTGATTGCAACATGGTTCAATGCAATATTGCATCCGCAAGTGGATCGACAGTTGGCCATCGGCGGTGTCATGGGCCCGACATATAAAGGACCTCTGGAAGTCACGAATCGCCAATTGCAATTTAAGCAGCAGACCCGATACAGGAATAGATGCGGGTAAAATAAATTTGAAGTCTGCCTTTAGCGTTTTTCGCCTGTTTTTCATATATTTCCTGTGTAACTCAAAAATGTATTGCGCTGGGCTTTTGAGGAAAAAATACATTAAGGAACGGTCCCGATAGTTCAGGAGGCTGAACTACGCCAGTTGCAATTGCGATAGGACGTGGCATGTCCGTTACACCGTAAAGCTCTGTGTATGCCTGCTATCATTGTCGAAAGGAGCGTTGTTACAGTTTTAACTAGGAAGATGTGTTCTCCGTGGATTATTTGGCACTCTCTTATGAATTAACATGTCCTGTGAGCACGATGAGACAGAGGAAGCTACAACGACAGACAAGCCAATGGTGAGGAAGCTGAAGCAGGCGAGGAGGAAGCCAAAGAGCCAATGAGAAAGAGGAAACTGACAGACAGAGGCATGAAGAATGAATAAAAGACAAAAAAAGAAGAGAACAACAAGTGGTGAATGCTGTTGAAGGAGGTTGAACACTGTTGAAAATTTTTGTGGAAATACGCTGGAGGAGACAGAGGAAGCGAGAGGATCCAACTGAACGGAAAGAGTGCCGAAGGGCCAACAAGACAACAAATAGTTGAAGGGGAGAAGTAGCCAGCGGAGAACATAAGCTTGAACATGAAGTTGTTCTTTATGCAGAGCTTAGTGCAGCTAACAGTAGACTGACTAGAGTTGTGTGAAGACATTATCAGAGAGCATGAAGGCTATTGGAGATTATGTGTGGGCAGTGTGCAGAGTTGTAAAGACTCATTCATAAGAAGACTGGTTGTCATTGATACTATAGCTTGGAGACTACAGTGAAACTGTAAATAGATAAAACTCAATAGAGAAGAGCTCTGAGAGCAAAAGATTACTATCAAACATGCCTTAACAATATTGGGTTGGAACCCTTGTGGTTGGTGCCTCAGAAGTGAGAAGGATTGGAGTCCTTTGGGCTGGTGCCTCAAAAGTGAGAAGGATTGGAGTCCTTGGGGTTGGTTCCTTAGAAGTGAGAAGGATTGAAGTCCTTGGGGCTGATTCCTCATAAGTGAGAAGGATTGGAGTCCTTGGGGCTGGTTCTTGAGAAGTGAGAAGGATTGGAGTCCTTGGGGTTGATGCCTCAGAAGTAGGAAGGATAGGTGTCCTTGGGACTGGTGTCTCAGGAAATGGAAGGATTGAAGTCCTTGGGAGTTGGTGCTCCTAAGTCCAAGATTGGTGTCTTGGAAAAATAGAGTTGGTGCTCTAGAGGTTGGAGCCTCACCAATGTACGAGTTAGAGCTTGGCAACTGATTGCAACCATCTATATATTGCATCTATTTTACGGCAAAGTTTATATTAATAAAATCACTTATTCTTGTTGTTCATCTTGTATTCTAAATATATATGTTTTAACTGGTAAAACAATATTCGGAAAAAGAAATACTGATTCACCCCCCCTCTCAGTATTTCCAACATATGTATGTTGGTGATGATAGATCTCTTAGTGTTGTAGAGACTGGAACCGTTCATCTAGACAATGGTCAATTTAATGATGTATTATGTGTTCCAACCTTATCCTGCAACCTTCTCTCTGTATATCCGATAACTCATTCAGGTGAAGGTAAAATCATTGAATTTACAACTCACGATGTTGTGATTAAGGACCTAAGAGATCCTAGACAGATTTTAGCTATTGGCATTGTTGACGATTCTACAAGGTTGTATAATTTTAACAACTTTGGGTCATCAAATATTCCCTCAGTATTTGTTGCTCATAATGATGAAGTGAGCAAACTTTGGCATGAGCGATTTGGTCACTTAAACTATCGCTCCCTTTAGAAAAAGAAAATATGGTGACATGTCTTCCAATGGTATCTTGCAGAGATGGTGTTTTTTCCGGATGTGTACTCGGAAAAAATCATCGGGATAGTTTTGAAAAAGGTGCCTCTTGGCAGGCCTCAGCCCCTTTACAACTTGTGCATAGTAATTTATGTGGTCCACTTCCAGTTGTTTCATTCTCTGGCTACAAGTATTTCTTAACTTTCGTTGATGATTTCTCCAGACACACTTGGGTATACTTCTTAAAACTCAAGAGTGAAGTATTCAGCATGTTCTTGGCCTTTAAGGCCTTTGTTGAAAAATAATCTGGACATCAAATTCTTAAGCTAAGATTTGATAATTGCGGAGAATATGTTAACAACAAATTCATCAACTTTTGCACTGAGAATGGAATTCAAATGAAACATACTGTTCCACATACTCCACAACAAAATGGTGTAGCTGAAAGGAAGAATCACACCTTAAAGGAAATGGATAATTGTATGCTTTAATCTAAAGGACTTAGTCTTAATTTTTGGGCAGAAGCAATTAACTGTGAAAATTACATAGTAAATCGCACTCCTAATAAGGTTTTAAGGAATATCACTCCAGAAGAAGAATGGAGCTCAATTAAACCAGATGTAAGTCACTTTCATGTTTTTGGAAGTGAAGCATGGGCCCACATTCCAGATGAGAAACATAAAGCTTTAGAACCTAAGAGGGAAAAATGTATTTTTGTTGGATATTTTGAAGATGTCAAAGGATATAGACTTATTCCACTTAAGTCCAAAAATGTTATCATTAGAAGAGATTTAAAGTTTGCCGAAAATATATCGACCTACGAACCTAGTTCGACGGATGTGCCACCTCTCTCTATCCCTTCTACTTCTGAAAATATTTCTTCTTCAGATGATGACAGCGAGGATGACAATCCTCCCCCACCTTCTCAGGATCCTTCTTCAGCTCCTCAACTTCCACAATGGGTCCGTGTTACTCAGGATGCACCAGGTGCTCTTGCCGGTGATCCTACAGATCAACGACATACACGTTCTCAGTTCGATAGAGCCTCTTATTTACTGGCTCAAGCTTCAAAAAATTATGATCCTGACACCTTTACAGAAGCTTCAGGCCATCCAGATTGGGACACAACTATGAATGAAGAATATCATTCATTATTGGCAAATGATACATGGGATCTTGTTCCTCTTCCAAAGGGACAAAAACTTGTTAGATGTAAATGGGTTTATAGAAACATGTATGGACCAGATGGAAAAGTTGATAAGCATAAAGCTCGTCTTGTTGCTAAGGGTTTTTCACAAGTTGAAGGCATTAACTATACTAAAACCTTCTCCCCTGTTGCCAAAATGAACTCTATCTGCCTTGTTCTTTCCCTTACTGCCTCTTTCAAATGGGAAGTCCATCAGATGGATGTTAAATCCGCCTTCTTGCATGGGGACTTGCATGAAGAAATCTATATGGAACAACCTACTGGCTTTATACAAACAGACTCCAGCCTTGTATATCAGCTTAAGAAATCCCTTTATGGTCTCAAGGACGCCCCTCGGGCTTGGTATGCCAAAATGGATAACTTTCTTTTAGATACTGGCTTTTCTAGGTGTCATTCTGACAATACTGTCTACACCAAGAAAGTGGGCAAGTCTCTTATCATTCTTGTTCTTTATGTTGATGATATTATCCTTACTGGTAGTGATCCTAACCTTATAAACCATGTGAAGTCCTTAAAAAGAAGTTTGAAATGACAAACTTAGGACACTTGCATTATTTTCTTGGTCTTCAAGTCTTGCAATCCAAGGAAGGTATTTCCCTTTCCTATTCCAAGTATGCCTGTGATCTTCTATGCCACTTTCACATGGAAGACTGTAAGCCAGCCCCTTCTCCCTTTCAGTCTGGACCCAAACTTTCAGTCACTTGTACTTCCCCTGAAGTTGATGCTACCTTATACAGTGAACTTGTAGGAAAAATTTTGTATCTAACCCATACTTGTCCCGACGTTTCCTTTGCTATTGGCCTTATTGCTTGGTTTTTGAAAAAACCACATGAAAGTCATTGGAAAGAAGCTAAAAGAATACTTCAATATGTTTGAGGTACAGTTCAGTTTGGGATTAATTACAGTACAGAAGCATCTCCTCTATTGGTTGGTTTCACTGATTCCGATTGGGCTGGTGACCTTGATGATCGGAAGTCTACTACAGGTTATATCTTCACTCTTGGTTCTGGATTTATTACATGGGCTTGCAAGAAACAAAGTGCCATTTCTCTTTCTTCAGCAGAAGCAGAGTATTGTGGCACCATAGAAGCTAGTAAGGAAGCCCTGTGGCTTCGTCAGATACTGTCAGAGTTTGGCTTTCAGCAACAACATCCAACTACACTCTGGTTTGATAATCAAAGTGCCATTGAACTATGCAAAGATCTAGTCCAACATCAGCGCAACAAACACATTGAAATACACATGCACTTCATCAGATAGCTCATTCATGACCATGTTCTTGAAGTGCAATATTGTTCAACAGATGATCAAGTTGCAGACATCTTTACAAAGGCTCTCACAGAGGCAAAGTTTACTAAACTTCGATTTATGGTTGGAGTTCAGGAAGTTGTCACTAAGGGGGGATAGGCTCTAATGCCTCCTTCCTTCTCCTATTGTGTCATATTTGTACATCCTTCAATCCTATCCCAAGTTGTTCTTAAGGAGGGATGTTCGATATTTCGACACAAAGGAAATAGTAAAGTATAACTTGGTCTAGTGTAGAGTTATGTAAAGTGTGTTTCTTTACTATGTACTTTTGTAACTTAAAATATGATGGTCACGATATGTTCTAGACATAAAGTGATCTGACGATTCATTCTCTCCTCGATATTACTGACACTTGATCCGTGGCTTAACACCCGATTGGCCCATGATCTCTATTTAAAGAGCATGGAGGGTCATTTGTAGGGTGACCATTCATGAGAGAAGCTTATGTAAAATTTCATTCTTTTATTAATAAATTGCATGAAGTGGCCGCGTTGGCTCAAGCCGTGGAATGTTTCCCTCTTTGAGGGTTTTAACCACGTCAAGAATACTAGTTTATTGATATGTGATCCGTTTGTGAGTGGTGTCCTCTGGTGTTCTATCTGAGGAACTTACCCTGTAAATTCCTACACTTTCCAGATGTAATGTAGAAGGTTATCACCCACATTTTCTACAAACCACACTTGAAATTAAAACAATAAAAACAAATAGCATTAAGTTACCTGAACATAATGTTTGATACATGAAAAATAAAATAAAAACAAAACATAACTCTCCATGTGCATTTTTGTACCTTCCCTGCTTCAAGTAAATAATTTTCATTTTTTTGCTTCACATTGTTCAAACCACATTTTTTGGAGAAGTTATGAGCTTGTACCATGTTGCATGGGGATACATGGAACCTCTGTTTTTCAACACTCTAAAAGTTATAAATTTTAACCCTAAACACTTTTAGGACCACAATTGGCCATCAAAGAGTGATGAGGTAGCCTCTCTTTCAAATCCCAACAATGTTAATCGAAAGAGTCTTAATCTGATAAGAAATGGAGAGATTCAAACTCTCCTCTCCTTAAAGAGAATTTTGTAGAAATTTTGAATAATATAACAATTATTCACAGAGATTATCCTGATTATACACTATTTGCGGAATTCATGCGTAATACATAACCTCCTCTATGTTGATCATCAATTTGCGGAATTAAAAACAATAGCATGCGCACATTGAAACATCAATCACACATATCAACATAGTATGGAATGGGGAAAGCATACAACTGAAAATCCCCAACTATCTGTATATTATAATGATAGAGAACATGTAACAATACATAGTACAATACTCCTCACAAGTACTCAGTACTATCTCCACATGCTACACACAAACTAGCTCAGATCCGAACAAGTCACAGGTTCAAATCTCCTCCGCTGTTTTCCTGCCTCTACTATGCAATCCAAGTTGAGAATAGATCTGATCCAAGCTCATTTTCCCTTGGCCTGTACTACGCAATCCTCATTGGAAATCTCCATCAATGATTGTGAAAATCTCATGCACAGCTATAGTCACAACTGATAGTAGTCTCACCCTTTCACCCACCTCTAACACTTGTCTCCACTGAACTGTCCATGCACTGAGTTAACTGATGTATTATTTAGTTGATTTATGAGTTAATAATTAGTGAATTAACTAATAATTAATTCACATCACTCATTACTAGTGTATTTGGCAGCTAGACTAAATACAACTAGTTCAACTAAGTCAAACTGAACACAACTCCATCAACTCCTCAATCAACTCTACCAAACTCAATGACTTGAGTTCTAACTGAAGTCCATCATGCAATAGCTCAACTAACCCATAGGAAAAGCATATTTCCTTCTGGCAGTTTCATGTGCCACATCCGTAGCTCGAACTGAAGTGCTGCAAGAGGATAAGATAATGTTTATAGTCCAAATATTATTAAGAGCTAATAATATTCGACTGTTATATTTTTAGACTAGTAGTCTAAAAATAGACTCTGCCCATATGTCTAAAAATAGAGGTCCATCTATTTTTACCAACATGACCAATCATCCATAAATAGCATCCTGCAACTCATAGACCATGATCCATATGTCTAAAAATAGACGTAGTCTAAAAATAGACGTAGTCTAAAAATAGACTTTGCGCCAAAAATAGCCTGCAGGCCCACTTAGTGAAGGCGACTTATTTTCACTAAGCTCCATCATCTTGTTGCATTTTAAACACTCCCTCTAAAAAATATATGGATTATCTGCAACCCCTATCCTACCTCCGTGGTATTCAAATTTTCTCCTGGTGAGCGCCTTCGTCAAGATATCAGCATCCTGATCCTCCCTGGGAATGTAAGAAAATAACATGATTCTCCGGTGCACACAATCTCTGATATGATGGTACCTGCTCTTTCTGTCCGTTGGGCTCCCTGCCCAATCTGCATCCGTGAAGCTACATACCTTCACCTCATCCTCCTGTCTGTACCACAATCCATATCCCGATGTGCCTCTGAGATAACGCAATACATGCTTGCCTGCCTTCCAGAACAGCTTGGTTGGCTTTACCATAGCTTGTGAAAGCTGGTTAACAACATAGCATATATCGGGTCGTGTATTGACCAGATACATAAGCGACCCCACGAACTGTCGATAAATAGTGGCATCCACTACCTCCGCTGAAGTAGCATCCTCCTTCCTCCAACCTCCAGGAAGAGGAGTATCAATAGGCTTGTAGCCATGCATGTTGAACTTCTCCAGTATCTCCCGGGCATACTTACCCTGAGAAACAAATAGTCCATCACTGCGCTGCCAAATTTCCAATCCCAGGAAATAATGAAGGAGGCCCAAGTCCTTCATCTCAAACTCTCTAGCAAGATCCTCCTTGCATGAAAGTATCAACAACTCATCTCTTGTCAAAATTAAATCATCTACATAAAGTACAATGATCAACAACTTACCCTCCACCACAATCTGGTATAGATTAGGATCCACTTCACTCTTGGAGAATCCAAGTCGGGTGAAATAACTGTCTATCCATGTGTACCAAGCACGAGGTGCTTGTTTCAACCCATACAACGCTCTCTTGAGCCTGCACACATGCGACTTGTTGCTGAAGATTTCGAAACCTTCGGGCTGCTCTATGTACACCTCCTCCTCAATGAATCCATTGAGGAACACAGTCTTCACATCCATCTGATGGATGTGCCACCCCATCTGCGCTGAGAGAGCAAGAATCGTCCGTATGGAAGAATACCTTGCGACAGGTGCAAAGGTCTCCTCATAATTGATCCCCTCTATCTGTGAGAAGCCTCGGGCAATAAATCTTGCCTTGTACTTCTCCACACTCCCGTCAGCTGCCTGCTTCACTTTGTAGATCCATCTCGAACCCACCACTGATTCCCCATCCGGTCTTGGGACAATCTCCCATGCACTGTTTCTGACAATCGAATCATACTCTTCCACCATGGCATCTACCCATGCGGGATCCTCCACAGCTTCCTCAAAAGAGGATGGCTCAGTCACGACACATTTGCTCATAAGAGCCATGTATCCAGTGTACCGATCAGGTGACTGTCTCTGTCTGCGCTGTTCTGTAGGTGGTCCTACAACCTTCTCTACATCTTGAGCCAGTCGCTCAGCTTCTGTAGTGCGCTTTCGCCCTCTAATGGTTGGCGATGCATGAGTGGTCTCTTCCACTCCATGAAATTCATCTTGTGGCTGATCCACATCCCGAATCTCATTCTTAGGAACTAATAGCTCCTCATTTGCATGCAAGTGTGGCTCTCTCTCAAGCGAACACTTCATGGCTTTCTCCTCCTGAAATTTGATATCCCGTCGCACAACAGTCTTGCGACTGTTTGGAAAATATGCATGATAGTTCTGGGGCGTATTAGTGTACCTCACAAATATCCCAACCTCTGCGGTCGGCTCCAACTTCTTCCTGGCATCCTTCTTCACATGCATGTAAACAGGAGAACCAAAAATCCTCAAATGGGAAATATCAGGCCTCTTACCAGAATAAGCCTCCTCGGGTGTACTCATGCCAAGTATCTTGTGAGGACAACGGTTCTGCACATATACTGCAGTATTGCATGCCTCCGCCCACAAGTGAAGGGGTAGGCCCTGATCATGCAACATCGCCCGTGCAACACCCAAATCGTTTTGTTCTTCCGCTCAGCAACCCCGTTCTGTTGTGGGTTATGGGGAGCTATGAGCTCTCTCCCTTCTGCGCTACAGAAGTCCTTGAACTCTCCAGCGATGAATTCACCACCATTGTCGCTCCTAAGAGCCTTCACCTTCTTCCCCAATTCCTTCTCGACCAGTGCTTTGAACTCACAGAACTTTGAGTATGTCTCGCTCTTCTTCTGCATGAAGAAGATCCAACACTTCCGAGATAAATCATCAAAAAAGATCACATATTACTTGTGCTTTGCTGTCAAAGCTACTGAGAAAGGTCCACACACGTCTATGTGAATTCCCTCAAGGATTGTCGTGGTGCAAATATCCTTCTCGTGAAAGGTCGCTTTCACAAATTTTCCCAAAGTACACCCCTTGCACTAATCTGACTGTGCAAGAGTGCCTTTAGGAAGCCCAATGGAAATCTGCTGCAGTATCTTCAAGGCCCCATGGTGAAGGTGGCCCAATCTTCGGTGCCACAGCTCGCCATAATCTCGGCTCACCAATCCTTTTGCCTTGCATGCCATTGCTGCGCAACCATCTACATGCAATTGATAAAGGTTCTTGACTCGAACCCCTATCTTCCAGGTTTCTCCAGTTGTCTTACTGTGCAGGAAAGCCTTTCCCTCACTGAAGACAACATCATATCCCTTGTCTTCTAACATCACCATAGAGATAAGATTCTTCTTCAATCCTGGAACATGCATCACTTCCTTCAATACAAAGGGTTTACCAGACTCCCTCTCAAAGGAAATGGTATCGATACTGGTCGCACTGTATCTACCATCACCGCCCATCTCGATGTGCACTTCAAGATGTTTCTCATCCAGATCAGAAAACAAATCTCGATCTCCTGTCATGTGAAAAGACGCACCACTATCCAAAAACCATACCGATCCCATCACACTTGATACCAAGCATGCGATCAGTGAAAAATCCAGCTCAAACTGTGAGGATAAGGCCTCTCCCACTGCAGATCCGGTAGCTTGCTTATTTTTCTTCTTCTACGGACAATTTGTGGCATAATGTCCGTGCTGGTGACAGTGAAAGCACTTCACCTTGGACATGTCCTGCTTCATGCCTTTCGAACCGGAATGAGAAGCTTTCTTGTTCTTCCCCTTCTTTGCTTTGGCAGCCAAAGCGCAATTTTCTTCATCAGATGCCTTTGATGAAGATCCGTCCCTGGTATTCTGCCTGATCTCCTCTTGCACAAGATCAGACCAAAGTCTCTCCCATCCTGGCAGTTTCTCCCGACCATTGACAGAGTCTTGATAGGAATGCCAACACTTTGGAAGACCAAGGAGAGCCAAGCTCACCAAGTCCTCATCATCGACAGTCACCCCCACACTTCCTAGCTCATCCCGGCATTGGGTAAACTTCATGAGATACTTGGGCATACTGTCTCCTTTCTCACACTTAATGTTTCTGAGTTTATCCTTGAGTGCCAACTTCCTCTAATCACTCTTGCTTTGGAATAAATCTGTCAACGCTTTCCACATCAAATATGGAGAAGCCTTTCCATGCAGGCTGGATACAATGTGATCCTTCACGTCCTCCAACAGAATCCTTCGACACTTTGCTGTCTTCTTTTGCCAAGCCTCAACGTGAACAACATCAGTAGGCTTTGGGACCTCAACCTCTATGAACTCCTTCAACCCATTGCAATCTAACACCGCTTCCATCCTGTCTTTCCATGCAATATAATTCGAGCTACCTTCAAGGGAATACTCCAATCGCAATCCGTTGAAAGACATTTCAACTTTGTCACCAAGAAAACACTGCTGCAAATTCGAATTCCACCAGCTCAAAACTCAACCGCTTCTGATCTAAAATTCGTGAGAACAAAGTATTTCTTGTACATAGATTGATTGTATGGGAATTTACCAGATATCTCACCTTCCAAAAGAAGGATGAATCCAGAGGCTACCTATCCCGATTACAGACTCTGCCTGAAGAAATAAAATGTAATCACCTTCTGAATAATAGATCTGATGATCAACTCTGCTCTGATACCATGTAGAACTTTTTCTACAAATTATCTAGCTCCAATACCATGTAGAAATTTTGAATAATATAACACTTATTCACAGAGATTATCTTGATTATACACTATTTGCGGAATGCATGCATAATACATAACCTCCTCTACGTTGATCATCAATTTGCAGAATTAAAAACAATCGCATGCGCACATTGAAACATCAATCACACATATCAACACAGTATGTAATGGGAAAGCATACAGCTGAAAAACCCCCAACTATCTGTATATTATAATGATAGAGAACATGTAACAGTACATAGTACAATACTCCTCACAAGTACTCATGACTATCTCCACATGCTACACACAAACTAGCTCAGATCCGAACAAGTCACAGGTTCAAATATCCTTCGCTGTTTGCCTGCCTCTACTATGCAATCCAAGTTGAGAATAGATCTGATCCAAGCTCGTTTTCCCTTGGCCTGTACTACACAATCCTCATTGGCAATCTCAATCAATGATTGTGCAAATCTCATGCGCAACTATAGTCACAACTGATAGTAGTCTCACCCTTTCACCCACCTCTAACACTTGTCTCCACTGAACTGTCCATGCACTGAGTTAACTGATGTATTCTTTAGTTGATTTATGAGTTAATAATTAGTGAAGTAATTAATAATTAATTCACATCACTCATTACTAGTGTATTTGGCAGTTAGACTAAATACAACTAGTTCAACTAAGTCAAACTGAAAACAACTCCATCAACTCCTCAATCAACTCCTCCAAACTCAATCACTTGAGTTCTAATTGAAGTCCATCATGAAATAGCTCAACTAACCCATAGGAAAGCGTATTTCCTTCTGGCAGTTGCATGTGCCACATCCGTAGCTCGAACTGAAGTGCTGCAAGAGGATAAGATAATGTTTATAGTCCAAATATTATTAAGAGCTAATAATATTCAACTGTTCTATTTTTAGACCTCAGTCTAAAAATAGACTCCACCCATATGTCTAAAAATAGAGGTCTATCTATTTTTACCAACATGACCAATCATCCATAAATAGCATCCTGCAACTCATAGACCATGATCCATATGTCTAAAAATAGACATAGTCTAAAAATAGACTTTGCGCCAAAAATAGCCTGCAGGCCCACTTAGTGAAGGCGACTTCTTTTCACTAAGCTCCATCATCTTATTGCATTTTCAACAATTTTTTTTTCTAAATCGTCTGTCAAACTTTGATAATACTTCTAATCTCCAAGAAAATGATATATACACAGGTTGGCAGCTAGCCCAACAGGCTTATATTGGCATTACCCAATTATCCTTTGTTGCTTAGAAACCCTTGTAAAATGCAAGAATTCAAACATTTAAAAAGAAAATATAAAAAAAGTACCTGAATTCATAATCAAGATATATGTGGTTCATATTAAGAATGAGATGAATCAGTGTCCTCTGATTAAGGCAGAAAAATTGGTTCGCTAGTTGTTAGAAATTCGAGCTTGTAAATCAAGTTATGTAACCATAATGAAATTTAACTCGGAAAAATTATCATAAAATACGTTGTTGTACTACATAAAGGCCCCATTGGAGAGAATGCACGCTCGTTAGGAGATTGTGGCTAAAGACAAGTGTTATAAAAGTAAAATTACTCCAAAAGAGTAGTCTAACATCCCTAATATTAATAAGATCTATGTCTATAAACTATCATATTACTTGCTAAAGCTACCTTGATTTGATAAGTATGTAACCTAGGATAATGGATTATCGCATTGGACATCATAATGAACATAAATAGGTTCATGATAACATGAAATTGTAAAATCCAAGTTACGAGAGATCTTCATGTCTACTCTAACAAGATTTCCTATAAAACAATTAGGCAAGTACAATGCTCATACACTAGAACACAAAGATGGAAAATAAAATTCCATGAGATATATATTAAATTTTAAGAGAATGCTTTTATGCTTGAAATGTTCCAAGGAGTCATAATCAGTTAGCTATTTTTGTTATGATTATAATTTATTATGTATAAAGGCAGTTTACATGCATTAAAAAATTGAACTAACTTGCAATTTCATCCATTAATCTGTGTGTCAATCACAAGTTCTCCAAATGCGTAAATCGTTATTTGATAATCAAATATTGCTAAAATCTCCCAATAATTTTTCATGTCCTTTTTTATAAAAGGTCATTCAAACAAATAAAATGCAAAGGCACTTGACCATTAATTAGCATGTCGATACAAAGTTGACAAGTAACAATATTAACATTCTACTTCTTTCCATTAAACCAAATGATTCACAAAAAACTCTAAAGCTGTTAGCCTTACTACACCATCTACAACCTTTATATACATGATTGAGTTGCTCTTAGTGTTGTACATGGTTGGACTAGGTTCAGACTTGAATACAGAGTGGACATGGCATGGAAAGGGTGAAATTTTTTTAATAGGTGCAATGTAGATCAATTTTCCTTTGTACAACAGGTCTTCAGGTACAAGTGTACCTCATTTACAACTTTCCAGATGCAATGTAGAAGGTTATCACCCCCATTTTCTGCAAACCACACTTGAAATTCACGCAATAAAAACAAATAGCATTAAGTTACTCAAACAAAATGTCTGATACATGAAAAAAAAAGATAAAAAAAAGATATCTCTACATGTGCATTTTTGTACCTTCCCCGCTTCAAGCAAATAATTTTCAATTTTTTGCTTCACATTGTTCAATCCACACTTTTTGGAAAAGTTATGAGCTTGTACCATGCTGCATGGGGGCAACAAATTAAAAGGAACAAAGAAAAAAAATGAATATACATGGAACCTTTGTTTTGCAACACTCTAAAAGTTAGAAATTTGAACCCTAAACACTTTTAGGACCACAGTTGGCCATCCAAGACTGATGAGGTAGCCTCTCTTTCAAATCCCAATAGTGTTAATCAAAAAATTTGATAGGAAATGGAGAGAATCAAACTCTCAACTCCTTAAAGAGAAATGGTTTACTAAACTGTTTGTCAACCTTTGACACCACTTCCAATCTCCAAGAAAAGGATATATACATGAGTTGCTAGCTAGCCCAATAGATTTACATTGACATCACCCAATTATTCTTTGATGCTTAACAACCCTTGTAAAATAAAAGAATTCATACATTTAAAAAGAAAATATAAATGAAGTACCTGAAGTCATAATCAGGATATGTGTGGTTCATAGTAAGAATGAGATGAATCAATTTCCTTTGGCTGAGGAAAAAAATTGTTACTTCAGTTGTTAGAACTTCGAGCTTGTAAACCAAGTTCTTTAACCAACATGAAATTAACTTAGAAAAATTATCATAAAATACCTTGTTGTACTACATAAAGGCCCCATTGGAGACTAGGAACACTTGTTAGGAGATTATGCAAGGTACTTTAGAACCTAACAAACCAAAATTTACATTTCTTGGTAAAAACGTTGTGGCCAAAGACTTTTCAGAGTGTTATAAAAGTCAAATTACTCCAAAAGAGTAGTCTAACATCCCTAATATTAATAAGATCTATGTCTATAACCTATCATATCGCTTGCTAAAGCTACCCTTGCTTTGATAAGTTTGTAAGCTAGGATAATTGATAACACTAGATATCATAATGAACACAAATAGGTTCATGATAACATGAACTTATAAAATTCAGTAAAACACTAGTGCATAATAACAAATTGAATCCAAATCATAACAAGAATAACAAACAACTTACTTGTTGCTCCAAGCTATGAGAGAGCTTCCTACTGAACACACTTTCCTATAAAATAATTACGCAAGTACAATGCTCATACACCATGACGATGGAAAATAAAATTCCATGAAATATATATTAAATTTTAAGAGAATGCTTTTATGCTTGAAATGTTCCAAGGAGTCACAATTTGTTAGATGTTTTGGTTATGATTATTATGTATAAAGGCAGTTTACATGCATTAAAAAAATGAGTTAACTTGCAATTTCATCCATTAATCTTAGTCAATCAAAAGTTCACCATAGTTATAACCAGGGGTTAGCTCAACCAGTTGTTTTTGTCATCAATGTTAGCTAAACCAGTTGTTATTGTCACTGGCATTTGACCAATTCACTACTGGGCAGAGAATGCCCCTGGCTTTCTACTAGGGGCACACCATCTTACTCAAGGTTCATTAGGGATGCCATCCACCAATGCAATAAGAGGTTTTCCTTGGAGCCAAATAATTTTATTAAACATACCTCAAAACAAAAACAAAAAAATAATAGAGTTGTGATTGAATTTTTGTAAATGTTCAATACCTATAAAATGATTATAATGGATTATAATTGATCGTATTCTATAAAATGCTTCATTTGGGGCAAACACAATATAATGTTTTTTTGGAACATTAGTGTGTAAAATCTTGTATTTATATGGGGATACGTTAAGTTTGATTCAAGTTTACATATTCTTAAATTTTAGAATAGAAATACATACAAAAAACACAAAATTTATATATCAATATCGACATTTACTCAATACAAAAAGTGAAGTTTTGAAGTAGATGTCCAGAAACCATACTTAGGATGTCATAATCATGAGACCAAACCCTTAATTCAATTCATTCATGACATAGCATAAAAAGTAGGAAAGAATAAAGCTACAATACTTCTGATTTTTCAATGCATTTTAGATCACGAAAACCTAAGAATCCTTATTCATTTGTTCCAAAAATACCCCTAAACAAACCTAGGGTCTCTGAAATGCATTCGTGGAATCCAAAATGTTTCTAGACACAGGAAGATCAATTACCAAAACAAACCTAGGGTCTCTTAGTGGAATTATATCCTTTAAAAATATATAAAAAATAAAATTATAAAGACTTTTAAATATAATTTAAAAATATAAATTTAAAGCCAAGAAATAATATTCTTTACTATTTCCTATATATTCATTTTTAGGTTTCTCAAATTTCCCCTATACTTAGTTGGATTTTACCAACACAACTACTTATATTTGTAGTCAATATATTTAAAGGATTTCCATTGTGTTTGTTTTTTTTCACAATATGATTATTATTAAATATTTTTTAGACACTTAATGATGATGATGGTGGTTAACGTCCATTAAGACCAAATTGGTCTATTGGACCTACAATTTTATTAGTTTTTAATTATCTGGCTCCTCGTCTTTCTTGGCGAGATTGGTGCTGTAGCTTTCTTTTTTTTCTCTACGGTCTTCCAACTTCCTTTGTCTTGCATCTCCTTCATCTCTTTTGATTCTTGGGACACTGGTGTCTTAGCTTCATGATCTATAGTGTTCATCCTTTTGAAGATAGTCAGAGAAGAAGTTTGGTCTAGGAGATCTGCTTTGCTGTTAAATGAAGATTTATTTTGTGCGGTATTCGAATCCTCATAGCTGTTGATTTGTTGGGCAGGGCTTTCTCCCTGCTTGTCTTGAGAGTTGTTTCTTTCTTGCCCGATTTCTTGTGATTCAGAGTTTTCTCTAGAGTATTCTTCTTTGATGACAGTGTAGTGTTCTTTTTGTGCTCCTTCCCACCATGTAGATTTGTGGTGGTTTTTTCTAGCAGAATTTTTCTGGGAGGCTTTTGGGCAATTTTTGGCTAGATGGCCCGTCTCAAAGCAAGATCGACATCTGAAGAGGACACTTTCATAATTAAGTTTCTGGTTCCACACATAGTCTTTACTTGTTAGGTTTATTTAAGCTAGGAATCCGGCGTTGAAGTCCATTTCCACACAAATGCGTGCATAGGTGGTTCTGGCATATTCCTCTGTTTCTGGGCACCTACAGTAAAATTTCCCAATTGCATTTCCAATGGCTTTTAGCGAGGAGAGATTCCAAAGATGCAAGGGTAGGCTTGGCAATCTCACCCAAACTGGTGCTGAGGTTATGACTGCTGTAGAGGGATTGAATGATGGGTTCCATGGCTTCATGAATAGGCCTGATTTTTCCCAAAACCAAGGGCCGGAATCTAGAATACATTGTCTGCTTTCAGGATTTTCAAAATCTACTATAAAGAAACCCCTAGCACAGGGGTAGATATTAATTTCATCAGAAATGACAGGCTTCCATACCTCTGAGATCCAATTGTGGAGAGCTGTCAGCCGCAGCCAAAAACCATTGAACTGGTAGATTAGGGCACTTTCAGAAAACTTCAAAGCCTCATCGAGTGAGGCTTGGACCACCTGGACAGTTGGAGCTGGGGCTTCACTGATGATATGGGCAGGAGCTTGCCCTCCAGAAGCGGATGAGCCAACAGCTATTTTCGCGAAGCTGAGAGCCATATTTTACTTCCGCAAAATAAGGCAGAAGGTAAGATTAGATCTAGATCTAGCCGCAAAAGATTAGATCTAAAACTTAGCCACCTAGGTCTAGATCTATCCGCAGAAGATTAGATCTAGAACACAAAATGTGCAAACAAACTTATTCACTCAAAATTTCAGATGCCTGTGACTAACCAGATCTCACCTAAACAACGAGTTCGGATCAGAATTATTAAGAACCAGATGCCTACTTAATGGATCGGGGATGCCCACAAGCCGTTCACAACTCTGAAAATCCCCACTGTAATTCTCAGGAGCAGGCCGCCAAAGGGACAACGTGCTGTCTCTGAATCATTCTTCGCCGATCCGACGATCTTTGTGCTCCGTGAAATACCCAAGCAGGTCGATGGATCACGCAATCAAGCAAAGTACGCACGCCGATCACTCACACAAATGGCAGAGAGGATTCACATTAGCGGAAATACCCTGCATAACCAGTCACTCATCACTCGCAGATCTCAGCCTGAGGTGCAGAGCCGCAGAGCGTGAAGTCAAAGCCGTAGAGCGTGTGCCGCTGAATAGCGTGAAACCACAAATCTCAGCCCGAGGTGCAGAGCCGCAGAGCCGCAGAGCGTGAAGCTGAATAGCGTGAAGCCGCAGAGCTTTTAATGATGATAAATTTAAGTTATTGTGTTTTCTTTATATTTGTATGGAATTGACAAATGACATGTAAAAATAATATTATTGATATTACATGATGTGTAATTCAATTAACTGTAACACACAGACACACACATACACACACATATATATTACTATTAGTTATAAATAACATAATTCTATATCAATTTTATATAAAGAAAACATAAAATAATTTAAATATTTCTTTTTTCATATATATATATATATATATATTTCTCTCTAATTTAAGGTATGATAGAGATTTTTATTTCTTTCAATGTTTAATACAGAATTGTCATCAATCCACGTATATTTGTAGTCAATATCTTTAAAAATATTGCCAATGTGTTTGTTTAGTTTCGATCTTCTGATAATGAACCACGCTTGTTGGTTCAAAACACTTAATATAAATATATTAATGATGATAAGTTTAAGTGATCGTGTTTCTTTATATAAATTGTATAGAATTGACAAATGACATGTAAAAATAATATTATTGATATTACATGATGTGTAATTCAATTGAATATATATATATATATATATATATATATATATATAGATATATCCATTACAAATAACATAATTCTATCAATTTTATATGGAGAAAAAATAAAATAAAATAATATATATATATATATATATATATATATATATATATATATATATATAATTTAAGGTATGATGGATATTTTTAATTCTTTCAATGTTTAATACATAATTGCCATCAATCTACTTATATTTGTAGTCAATATCTTTAAAAACATTTCCAATGTGTTTTTTTATTCACAATATGATTATTATTAAATATTTTTTAAACACATAATATAAACATATTAATGATGATAAGTTTAAGTGATTGTGCTCTTCTATATTTTGTATACAATTGACAAACTACATGTAAAAATAATATTATTAATATTACATGATGTGTAATTCAATTGACATGTAACATATGAAAAAATAATAATTTACTATTAGTTATAAATAACATAATTCTATATCAATTTTATATAGAGACAAAATAAAATAATTTAAATATTTTTTTTCAAATATTATATATAGATATTTCTTTCTTTCTCCTTAATTTAAGGTATGATAGAGATTTTTAATTCTTTCAACATTTAACACATAATTGCCAAGTATTATTTAAAAAATTATTAATAACAAAATTATTCAATGCATAATGTGTACATATGTGTGACTATATATATATATGTTACAAGTCATTTAAAAATATATATTATATATATAACAATTTTTTAGTGCTATATAAAACCAACAAAGACTTATCTAAATTTTAAATAAAAAATTTAATTTTCTAAACAATTAATAAATCTAGAATTATAATAAACCATATATATATATGACTTTCAAATACTAAATGGTATCTAGGTTGTAAATGCCATCAAAATTATAAAAAAAAACCATCAAAATCTAATATACAATACCAATATATTCCTAAAAACAAATACAAAGCAAGAGCGAAGGGGATGAATTTAATTGAGATGTGACACAGACATATATATTATTTGTTTCCCACCCATCAAAATCTAAAATACAATCTTAATATACTCCTAAATTCAAAGGGATGAATTTAATTGAGATGTGACAGGTTTATATTTGTTTGATTTGTTTTTGACAAATTCTTCGTTTCCTTTTCAGACAGAGTATAGTGCACCCTGTTCATGCCTGCCACTTCAAAGATTTCCTTAATTTCAATGCGCTGCGAGAAGAAAACTAGTAATTAGATGTTGCATATGAATAGTTGTGGAAAAAAATTAGAACGAGTTTAAAGCGTAAAATGTAGGTAAATAATATGATAATGCGCCACGTCTCTTGAAGTTTGAATTTGCAGAGCGATATTGGTGCAACAATTTTGTTGGAACATATAGTTTTACATCTCAAGAGAATGAGAAAAAGTTTATGTATTTGGATATCCTAAATTTCCATGAGGAGGATTAACCTTCTCCAATTCGCTTTCTCAACTTTGCCCAGCTTCCAAAAAGATAATTTTATAGTTATGTGCATGAGGTACGTAGAAGGAGCACGGCCATTGTGGAGACTTGTCAGATCTAGACTCCCGCAGATCTAACTTGAAAATATGGTTTGAAGTTGGAAAGAAAGATGAGCGCAAAACTTTTGTTGAAATATGTTTTGACAACAGAATGGAGGCCAACTATTTTCTTGAATTCTGTTATCACTCAGGTTGTTCCCTGCCTCCAGAAGGGAATACGGCTGAGGTAACCACTAACCAGTCTTTTAGTTGCAGGTTCTAGCCTACCTGCAACCAGAGAGGGCTCTCTCTTTGTAATTTAGCTTTGTTTTGAAGTATTTTAGGCTAGTTATGATGCACAGGGTGTTGTTTTAAGTTTGTTGGATGGTGATTTCAGGCAGAGCTGGGATGCAAGTCTAAAACAATCTGTTCCATTGGGCAGATGGAGTTAATGATGAAGAACTGCTGAGAGTGTTTTCTTTGGTAAGGGTAATGCTACAGAGCAGGATAATCACTCTTGGAACAACTTTTAAATCTGGGAATTGGTGGAATGAAAGTCAGGGAATGAAAGGCAATCAAGAATCTTTCATTATGCTGGCAGAGGGAAAGTGCATGAATATTATCAAGGAGCAATAAAGAATTCCTAGGTAATATTCAAAGTGAAAGAATTAGTGCAAACAAGAGCAGCTAAGAATTCCTATTTATGACTAATTCTGAAGAAAACATAATTAATACCAGAGATTGAACACAGAGTGTATTTAAACAAATTCTGGGCTATTCTTTTTCTCTGTTACCAAGATTATGGAACATATATGAAATTTGCAAACACAGAAAACATAAAACACAGTTTAGAATAACTTATTGATCCATAGAATGACACAGGAATTCTGTAGCAGGTCCCAGAACATCAAATCCGCATTCAGACGGTCCAGCCACAGTGAACTTCAACAACCTTTGTATTAAACAGTTTCAAAATTACAGCGCAGTCCAGAGAGAAAATCACCAACAATAATACATATCAATTGGGAGTATATATAAGAGAGTTTTTTACAAAAATATCCCGTAGGAAAATATCTAGTAATAAATTTATCTATCTACTCTGGCAAACAACAATAACTGATGTGGAAGTCCGCACAACATGTGGAAGTAATTAGGCTGTACTGGCCGCCTTAGGTGCTTTGCTTTTGTTGACTTTTAGGCTCCTTTTTCGGCTGATAGCTGTAGCTTTGGTTGGCGTTCCTGATGTGCTGTCTTTTGCCACATGTGTTTGATTTTGTTTTAATGAGTTTCCATTACATCTAACCTTCTTTTTCTGTTATTTTGACACTTTGGCAAGTGGCCCGTGTATGTGGAGTTGCTGACCTGTCGCTGACTCAAAAAGGAACAGAAATCAAATCACCTAGGTAAAATTTCCAGCATTGCCTGCCACCAATCCTCTGTAGGCAGCTGATGTCTTTGTATTTTAATCAGTGTTTCATCAGCTTCAATATATCTATAGAAGTTCGGCTGGACTTCAAAAAGGTGATTTATCTCATGTTCGATGTAGAACAGGTTTTCCAGTTTGTCATAAAGACTCTGTCTAGAGGGAGGCCCTGTTTCTTCTGAGGTGCTTGAGGATGCTGTAATTTGATTGGAAACATAATTATTTATCCTGTTAGTATACTGTTCACGGGTTAGCAGTATGCCATTACTGGTCAATAAGCTAGGTAACCCTCTGCTCTGCAATGGTGCAAACTTTAGCTTGAAGTCATTTATTTCTGCCTGCATTTCTTGGCATTTTCTCTCTAGAGTCTGTATAAAATTTCTCAGGGTCAGCACCTTTTTCACTGTCAGAATAGTATCTGTCCTGCTACTGATATCTAGAGCTGCTAGCTGCTCTTTGGTATGAGTGTTTAGGAACTGAATCATTTTATTGGCCTACTCAGACATATTTCCCAATGATGCTCTGGCCCTTTGAGTCTCAAATTGAGCTAAGCCTATCAATTCTATTTGTTCATGTATAGTCTGAATTGATTGCCATTGGTCAGTGACAGACTGGCCAATTTTGGCCCACAAAATTTTCTTGATTTCAGCTAGAGTTTTATTTCTTGCTCCATCTGAATTATTCTTTGATTCATCTTCATTAGCAGATCCATCATATCTTCACCTTCCTTTTCTTGTACAAGTTCTGTTGTTTGAGGGTGCATAGTTGCAGGCAGCCTCAATTGTTTTCTGAGTGCAGCAATATCTTCTTCTTTTTCCTTTATGAGGGCCTGGATGCCTTTGGCATCCTTCTTAGTATCATGCCCTAGTTCCACAATGATTTCCTCCAATGTCTTTATTTTGTTATCTTTGGCCGAGGAAGACATTCTCTCCAAATCCAATTGAGTGTTTGTATTTTTCAATGATTCTTTCAGTTGATGGGCCAACATTGCCTTGTCTGCTAGAGTAGCATATACCATTTCACCTGTCTGCTTGTGTAGCTCAATTTGGTTCATCGGGTGTATGTCCTTGGCGAGGACCTCTAAGTTTGTCTTTATGTAATCAACAGCTGTCTGTGGCTGTGGTATCTTAGGCTTGAAATGACTTAAAATCATCTTTTCCTCCTTAAAGTCATAAGTTGCCATTGATCTTTGCTGTTTGGAGGGTGTTGTCTTGAGGAATTGATCATACAGCTGTACTCTTAACAACTCATTTTGGGCCTTGATTTCCATGAAAGTTCCTTTAATACCAGGCGGTTGCTTGCTTTGCTGCCTTGAGGAGGACACCTCCATAGCATGCTTCCTCTCTTGCTCTTGCTGGAATGAGCTAGTAGGTGTTTGCTGGCTAGTTTCTCTCTCCCTCCTCGGACTCTCTATGACTTCTTCACTAATTTCCTCATCAACTTGAGGATCAACTCTTTGTCTTTTGGCTTCTGGTTGCTGTGTTGCCTCACTTGCAGGTGTGGTCTCTTCCCTGTCCCGTTTCTTGCTTCTTTCCTCATTGAGAGGAGTTTGCAATGCTGGAATCTGTGGTGCCTCAGTCTGCTGTGGAGGGGCTTTCTCTTGACTCTGCTCCTCTGAGGTAGTTGGCTATTCTGTCATTGTTTCTTGCTCTGCATCCATTAGCTCCTTGCCTTTTGCTGTTCCTGTTGCTGGTGCAATCCTTTCTTGGGCAGCTTGTGGAGCTGCAGCAGTTGATGTGCCCTCTCCGACTTGTTGTGGCAGTTTGAATGTTACCTGCTCAAAAGAATCCAAGTCAAGGGTCTTTTCCAAATCTTTGACATTTTGCTCCATTATTTCTTCCTGAGTGAACTCTTCAACTAGTGTGCCTTGCACCCACTCATCTTGGTTAGCAAATTTTTCAATCTGTGGGATTTTGCAATGTTCATAGGCTGACAACCTATATTTTATTTTTCTGGTATTGATGAAACCATCTGGGTCATAAGGTACCCACCAAAAACTTCTTTTTAACTTGAGTTTCTCCCCCAATATTTGATCAGCATCTTGCCACCCTTCTTTTTTGTTCATGACAAAGGGGCCTAGTTGGTCTTTGAATTTCAAGCGATCCTTTTTTTTGGCACTATGAAAATGAGTTAAATCTGAATTGATGAGTTGCCTGTAATATTCCAAGGCAAACAGTCTCATTGGCACATATCTTGACAGTCTGTAGGGACAAAGCTCACAACCATATATCCTAATTACAGTGTGATTCTGGTAAAAGTACCAGTCACCTATTTTGTAGTTCTTTGAAAGCTGCAATATTTTTTGCATGTCATACGATAGCCTAGCAGGAGGAGTTCTCATCAGGAGACAAGAGACTGGATAGACAAACAGGTCAATGAACTCACAGTAAGAGTAGGGGGAGTTGTGGACTTCATGAAAGATTGAGGTCCAAAAAATCACAGACCTCTTTTCTCCTTTGGAGTCCAATATTTTGATGGGGCATTGGAAACAGTCTGGCTGGTAATAGAGGAACAAATGATAGATATAGGATGAATATTTGAAGACTCCCTCCCTATCCAGTTTCAACAGTTGGTCATGTATCTTATTGGCAATAAATTTGGCATAGTTGTATTTGACAGCAGGGGGCTGTCCCGGGGTAAATGCAGACAGCAAGACCAATATAGTATGATTAACATGTTCACTTGTCTTGAAGCCCAGTACATAAGATATCATATCTACTAGTAAATTGCCCACTTCATTGAAGCATATATCAAGAAAAGGATGTGGCCCTAT
Source organism: Pinus tabuliformis (assembly GCA_031772625.1). NCBI lineage: Eukaryota > Viridiplantae > Streptophyta > Pinopsida > Pinales > Pinaceae > Pinus > Pinus tabuliformis. The sequence continues at coordinate 1,705,312,268 of CM062819.1, forward strand.
AGGCTGGTGGTCTGCTCTCATGAATACTTTGGCAATTCGGGCTATCTCTGAGTTGGAGAGTTTGGGACCTTCATCAAGCAGGAATTTCATAGAGAGAGGGACCAGAAGCTGAGTTTGCTTGAAATTTAGCATTTGATTGATGGAGTCAGGATTTATATGGAAGAGGATGCTCCCAGATGGAGACTTGACTGCCCTTTGACTTGGCTCATAGTTTTCACAGCAGAGGCGAATTATTTCAGGGAAGACATTGACAGAAGGGAGGAAGTAGATGGGCAAGTTTGATTCCCAAATGCCATAAATGTCACTGTTGTTCAAATAACTATTCCTCAGCTGACAGAAGGTCTGTAGGTGGTTTCTTTCATCAACTAAGTCTTGAATTAAGTGGTCCCTGTCAGCCAAAGGTAATGCTTCCAATTCCTTGTGGGGTGTATTGAGAGGAGTGATGTTCAGTGCTGCTGGACTGGCCATTTTTAACTTCTCTGCTTTTGTAGTTTGGAATTCAGGTGTGTTCGATAGCAGAAACATGATACTGTCCCTGAAGCTCTTGTCAGGGAATTTGCAGTTGGATCTTATCTAGAATTGATCTCACTGTGTAAAATTTATGGTCAAAAACAAATGTTGCAGAGTGTAGCAGGGTCTTTAAATGAATTTACTGGATTGCAAGCTTTGTGAGCAGAATGCAGAGGAAATGGGCTTGAATTTTGATCGAAGGAGCGAAATTTCGCAGAGGATTTTGACAAATGAACTCAATGCATGGGCAGCTTGGAGAATGTGCCGGCGGAAATTGGCTCAAAATGTGTTTTAATGGCCAGTTTGCAGGGGGGGCAAAGTTCGCCAATTTGTTTTTGAACAATGTCTCACATAGTAAATTAACAGGTGGTGATGCACAGGTAGGAGTGCAATTTTCTGTGAATTCTAGTTCCTCAGTCGATTTTAATGGCGAAATTTTGAAAAAACAGGGTTTATGGGTCAACAATGGGTAAATACCTGTTTTTGATGGTGCAGAGGGCAATTAGCAGGTACAATGCTGAGCTGAGGGGCCGAATTTGCAGGAGGAACTCGCTTGGTTGGCTAATTGGAGTTCTGGAGGCAAATTCGTCGTAAACGGCATGCACGTTCTCCACAGGCGCATAATAGAAAATAAACAAAAACAGTCGTTTTCACGACTTTTTAACGAATTTTGGACATTTTAGCGCTTTTTGGTGCTTTTCGGGATGACGTCATCATGACGTATTTTTGGCGCGTAGCGGGTACGGAGGGTGACGTGGCATCTGACGTGTATGGTGACGTGGCGCATGACACGGTGGCGGGGTGGTGATGTCAGCAGGTGATGTGGAAGTACCGCAGAGGAGTGGAGGGCGACGTGGCCGCGACGTCATTGGTGACGTTGGCCTGACGTCATCGGGCAGGTGGCGGGCGGTAAACGGGTTTCCCTGCACCGCCTTTGGCCCAAGGTGGTTTTGCAGGAGGGGGCTCCGATCACACCGGGAAGTCGACGCATGGCGGGGTACGACAGTAATACCGCCTATCCCCCAGACGCTAACCTTCGGCGGATAAGAGCTTACGATATCGCCACCAACTGTCAGATCTACGGCGTGGGATCAGACGGTCGTCGGGAGTTTAAAGCTACGGGATTTGGAATGAGGGGGGCCCGCGCAATATTTAAATGTTTTAATAATGCACCGGGGTTTAAAACTTTGGGTTATATGGGTTTTTATGCATTTTGTTCAAGCGGGTATGGTTATTAGTTCAACCAAATGTCAAACTAATCCCATTATATACATGCGCGGGGTTATTTACATGGTTTAGGTAGGAGGGTTTAGCGTGGTTATTTATTTAACCTGGCGTTAAATAAACCCCAGGGTTTTATGAACGCGGAAGGGTTAATATAAAGTCCCAAATGAACTTAATATTCCCCGAACTTGTATTGTATGGCTATAATTGCCAATGGGTAGGGATATTTATATTTTTTGGGTTTTTTATATAGTTTTTTGTAGAATAGGGGTGGGAAAAATGATTGAGGGAGCTAAATAATAAAGTTAAATGTTAATATGACTTTATGGAATGAAACTGCATGAATAAATGCTAAGTTTATAGAGTGAAAACTTAGGCATAGGGAAATGAAAGGAGTATGGAATGATGATTTTTACACAAGAAATGTGGCTTCTTTCAACTAAGTAAACTCAGAGTTCAACTTAGCATTCCTCATAAAATGAAGTGAAGATAGGACTATTGGGCAGATCCCAAGGTCCTTGAGGGGATGTCAGTAAATGATTTCTGGGGGAATGAAAGGGGAAGTCAGTCATGCTTCCATTGTTCTGCTGTCAAACAACTGCCATGGTAATTGTGTCACTGATGAGATGAGTCTTTCCTGACAAGACAAAAAGTGATCATAAACTTGTTTCTGCAACCTCAGACTGCCTACCCAGCCTACCCCTAGCATTTTTTCTTCCTTTGGATTGGGTGCATTTGGACTACCAGACCCTGGTTTTCCTCTTTTCTTTTGACTGCCCTCCTATCTAAGTCTACCCTTATCTCTTCCAAGGGCTCAGATTAAGCAGTTGGACCCCTTAATTTCTATACCTATCTACTCATCTGCCAAGCTTGAACTGTTTGGACAGATATTCATTCTCTATTCTACAACAACAATTTTAAATATGGAGTGGTCCAAATTGAACTGTTGGGCCATCCATCAAGTGTGATAAGCAACAATATTTGCACATTGTGAACTTGCTTTACACAAATAAGATAGCAGTGGCATTTTGACTAGCCACTTTCCTGGTCTTTTGGCTTGGGGTTCATTTCTATTATTTTTCTGACCAATTTTACTCTTTTTGCCCTTTGATTTTTCTTTTAGGGCACACCCTCTTTTCATTTTTTAATTTTCTTCATTTGTTTACAAAATATGGAACCTTTGCAGCATGAAAGGATGAACATATTTGGCCCTTCCACAGTCAATCATGAAAAATGAAACCTATTGGTATAGGAACCTAATAGATTCCCAATACCGTTGGGAGAACGGTTGCTTCCAATTAAGAGAGTCTGTGAAGGGGAACAAACATTGTATGGCAAAATCTTGTTACGCATTTTCACTGACTAATATTAGTTTTTAACCCTATGTCAGAGAATATTTCAATCGTCTAACACCAAAATTAACGGCTCAAAATGGCATAGGTGGCATGGAAGGGGAGTTGTTCTCAGAGAGAACACCTTACGAGGTAATATATATATATATATATATTAATGAGAAGACAGATATGTACTTTATTCACTACTTACTATGAAGTTGACAGAAAATAATATTTTTGAGATTGCACTATATGTATTTCATTCTATCTTTAATTTACATGTAATATTTAAAACAAAAATATATTAATAGCAAAAATATTTTACTATCAACGACAAGTAAAATATTGTAATGTCCATATTACGCTCTACTAAAATTTGCATAAAAAAATCTAACCTACATTCGTAAATGCAAAATTAATAGAAGTCAATAATCAAATCGAATTCTATACACTTTGGCAAGAGCTAATAAATTGAGATCTGAAGTGGATAAATTAATTGTCTGTTAAAGCATAAGGGCATGCATAAAATTTGGTGGGTAGTAACAACCAGTGAATCTACACATTTAAGAAAAACATATATAATAGTGAAAAGTAACTCTTGGAGGTATATTTATTTACGACTTATTCCTATCCATTTTTTATATGAAGACTTGCCTAAATTATCGTGGGAAGTTGATATGTAATTGAAAACTTGAAGATTTGAACAAATTACAAGTAAAATATATATGTTTTTTGTGCAATGGATCAATTTACTAAACATATAAACAAGTGATTTTTAACCAAAATTTACAGCCAAACAAACACAAATAACGATATCTGTAACAAATAACGCAAAACATGATAAAGGAGTTCACCCTTCTCCTGGGATACATCTCCTGGTTCAGCTTCCAATGCAGGGCGTCTTTCATTAAATGCTCAAAAGTGTGTTTACATGGCTTTACAATGTTCAAACAACAATTTGATGTCTCTAATGGATCAAGATTTGTCAAAACCCCCATCCGGGTTCTTTCTGCACCTCATTTGGCCAAAATTTGGGAAAGTTATGCATGTTAGAAGTTTTTATCCAATTCCATAGCTAATCGTCCTCCAGTTCAACCAAAACCTGGCTTGAGCACCCCAAACCCGGAACCAACGCTCAAATATGGCTTAAAACCACACTCGACGGGTGAAATTGTAGGACAGTTAAACTGCCCATTAACCCCAGTTCAGAAAAATAGGGTCGTGTGAGGGTCGTATGGGCATGCATGTGACCGAGTTTAGTGCCAAAGATTGTAGGTCAAGGGCTTAGAAGGCGCGCCCCTGTTTCCACTGCGACAAGGTCACATGGGCGCACATGTGGCCCAGGGCTGGCCCCCTTACACCTCCTCGCATCTGGTCCTATCGAGGGTCATGTGACTCGGGGTTGGCTCTTAGGGCTGACCCCTTTCCATTTATCTGCCCGCTGTTCGGGTTATGCTCCGATGCATGGTTTATTGGAGGGCCGTGAACATGGGGCTAGGGCTAAGGCCTGGTCCTTGGTCTCGCCCTTAGTTTTGAGGGCGCGGGGACCACGACTGGGGCTTATCCTCAACCCCAACTTCCGAAACGAATTGTGATGAACTTTAAATATAATTCACAAGCCCATAATGTTAAGTCACATGTATGATGCATTGGTGTAGGGCCCGTGGTGTTTGATTCTAGGTCATGTGTTTGATCCCTCAGAGGCCATTTGAGACCCAAACAAATTTTTACATTAACACCCGGGGGGCTAAGTGGTGGCCACCCATTGGTCCACGTGGCCTCTTTCGATTCGACCACTTCCACAAGCCATAACCTAACCAAATTTCTCCAACCACGAACCAATCATAATGAGACTTGTCAAACTGTCATTGGCCTATCAACATACAATCACCTTGCTTATTCATATTCCCAGTCAGCAAACGGACTGCTACCTAGGTGTACCTACAACTTCAAATTTTAAAATTTTAGTTGTTTGGAAAATCGATCAAAACATGATATAAGGAGCATAGGATATCGGTTTTGAGTGAAACAGGTTGCATTGGATTCAGATCGTCGAGATCTATCCAATCATATAGGTTTCAAGCATTTTTGAGCACTTTGAATTTTGATCACTAAACTGATCCCTTGGATCACTCCTCCCCATTGGAAGCTTTTGGACCTCCAAAAGACTACTTTCAGTCAAAAAATAGATGAGGGTATAGTTCCCTCACCCTTCCAACCTCAATAAATTTAGATTTTCTTGGATTTGTACCTTTGAGATCAACAAGAAGGTACTCCACATTCCCTCGTTTTGAAGTTCTTGTCCTTTTGTCAAGGATGGTATCCTGTTGCAATTCTTCAAGAAACTATGGCGTAAATATTCTATTAAAGGAATATGAACATGCTATCCTTGATCATCAATCAAACGAGGCTCATATAGTCTCAAATTCTCAACATTAACAACTGCCAACATTTTCATATAAGGAGGCAAATCCAAACGGAAGGCATTGTTACCAATATTTTCTAGAATATTAAAAGGTCCATACCTAATTGGTTTCAAATTTTTACCTTCTCCTTTAAGCCTCTCTTTTCTAATGTAAAGCCAAACTTCATCTTCAACTTGGAAACTATGGTCAACACGATGCTTATCATGCCTTGTCTTGGCTCTTTTCCAACTATTCTTGAACCATTTGATGCACCAATTGAACTTGCTCAATGAACCGCTTGGCCTTGTCAATGTCACTATGACCATCAATAGCAACATCCTTCCCGAAGATAAAATTTAAAGGAGATTTTGGTAAGTAACCAAAGCATGCCTCAAATGGAAGTGTTTGAGTAAGCACGATGAACGTAGTGTAAGTGTTCATCCCAAAGCTTAGGATTTTCGCTGCAATAACCACGAAGAAGATGCACTACCATTCTGTTCACCACTTCTATATGACCATCGGTTTGTGGATGGACAGTTGTGCATTTTTTCAACTTGGTGTCCATGAGTTCCCATAAGCTTGACCAAAAGTTCCCAACAAATCGAGAATCTCGATCATAAATAATGGATTTGGGCAACCCAAAATGTACCCATACATGTTGAAAGAAAATTTGTGTAGTCTGTTCATTGTAACTTGCTTCTTACAAGGCATAAAAATACACATCTTTCTGAAACGATCCACCACAACATAAAGATAATCATGATTTTTTTTAGACATAGGTAGTCCTCCTACAAAGTCCATAGAAACACTTTCTCAAGTACGAGAAGGAACTGGAAATGGAGTATATAATCCTAGCTTTCTATTGCTATGCTTACTTGTAGCACATAAAGAACATCCTCTTACATATTGTGATACACTTTCATTCATTCCAGGCCAATAACAATACCTTTGTAATTGTGCCATCATCTTTCGTACACCGAAATGGCCAGGAATAAGAGAAGTATGTGCTTCCCTTATGATGTTGACTCTTTCACCCTGTGGAATGCATAGATTTCCAAGATGATACAAACATTTATCATGCACATGGTAATCCAATTCCTCTACTTGGTTGTTTTGACACAAAGTTGCATATACATATTTAAAGTCATCATCTAAAGCATACTGTTCAACATAGCTCTCATGCATGATAGAATTATGCTTAAGAATAACTGAATCACTAACAATTTATATAGAAAGGATGTCAGAAACCTTGTTATAGATACCTTTCTTATACCTTATCACCAAGTGGAATTGCTGCAAGAAACCCATGCATCTGAAGTGCCTCGCTTGCTGTAGCTTAGTTTGTTATTGCAAGTATTCCAATGGTTGATGATTAGAGTGAATAATAGTTTCCTTTCCCATCAAATAATGTTTCCACTTTTCCACACTTTGCACCAATGTATAAAATTCCTTGTCATAAGTAGGATAGTTAAATACTGCACCATTAAAAGTTTCAGAATGGTAACATATGGGCTTACCATGTTGCATCAAGACCACTCCCATGACATAGTCACTTTCATCCTTTTGTATCTCAAATGGCTATCTTAAATCAGGAAGTGCAAGAACTGGAGCTATACTGATTCTCTCCTTCAATGCATCAAAATAATTTTGATGCTTGCCTCCCCATTGAAAAACCTGTTTTATGCTTGTCAAGGCATGTAATGGAACTACAAAAGTTAGAAATAAACTTTCTCCAATATTGGGATGCTTCCAAAAAGATTCTAACCTCAGATACATTTTTGGGCTTGGGCCAATCTACAATGACATTGACCTTTGAGGGATCTATCTTCAATTCACCCCCTCCAACAATATGTCCCAAAGTAACTAATGAGGTCTTTCCAAACTCACATTTAGACATCTTTAGTTTTTTTTTTTCTTTCTTCAAGACATCTAAGACTTGTTTCACATGCCTGACATGTTCTTCACGAGATTTGCTAAATATCAATATGTCATCTAAGTAGACAATTACAAAATCATCAAGAAAAGGCCTTAAGACATCATTCATAACTCACATGAATATTGCAGGAGCATTACAAAACCCAAATGGCATAACCAACCATTCAAACAAACCTTGCTTTGTTTTGAAAGCTGTCTTCCATGTGTCTCCTTCAACAATCCTAATATGATGATAACCACTTCTCAAGTCCAACTTAGTGAAATACACAACATATTTCAATTGATCAAGAAAATCATCAATTCGAGGAAGAGGGTAACAATTATTTATCGTAATCTTGTTCAAGGCTATGAAATCTACACACATGCACCATGTACCATCTTTCTTTGGTACTAAAAAAATTGGCGACCCGCATCGCAATGTGTTTGGTTTGATTACCCCTTTATAAAACAACTCTTAGATTTGTCTTTTGATTTCTGCATTCTCCATGGCTGGCATCCTGTACATGCCAATGTTTGGAAGAGGACAATCTTGTTGCAATTGGATCTCATGTTAGATACCTCTTTTAGGAGGCAATCCTTTGGGCTCTTGAAACATCTCATCATATGTGTTAACAACCTCATACAAATCAGATTTTAACTTTGCATCACATCCTTGGAAAATTCATTTTCAACATTCTCTTTGGGTTTGATCATTAAGAGTACAAAGTTCTTACTAGCATTGACTAACCTCTTCATTTGTCCAACATTCACAAGTGACAAATTCAACTTCTTGTTATGTGCTCTAACAATGTACTCAACTCCATTTTTAAACAAGTGATATTTGTTCTCATGGTGATGAAAGATGGCTCTCCTATCATATAGATATGGGCTTCCCAAAACAATACCACAAATATCAAGTGGAATGACATCAAGCTCTACCTCATCTATAAAGTTTGCAGTGATGGAAAATCTTAATTTACATCTTTTTGTCACATGCAATTTTGCATTGTCACATATCCAACCTAAAGGATATGGTTTAGGATGAGGAGTTGTTTCCAAATTCAATTTCTTGACAGTGTCTTCAGAAATGAGGTTTGCTTGTGAACCACTATCAAACAATGTATCTATCTTGGTATGTTTTGAAATAAATCTAATGTGGAAAAGCTCTATTCTTTCTTTTCATGTTGAGTTTCATTGAGGCTACTACTTGAAGAACTAGTACTTGCAATAGAGTCCTTACCTTTGAATCCCATGGTTGTGATCTTTGTTTCATCCCTAGAGTCAGATCCTAAATCATGTTGTGTAGTTGCAACAATCTTTTGTTTCCCTTTGTTGTTAAACTTTTTGGGTCTCATTTTAGGATGAAGTTTCCAACAATGGTCTTCATCATGGCCTTCTTTTGAACAATGTTTACATGTGAGTTTTCTTGCTCTTTCTTGACTGAAGCATTCGTCTTTCTTTTTCCTTTGAATTTCCCCTTTCCTTTGTGACCATTCTTGAATGGATTTTTTCTGCTCTCTTGAGGAACATTCTTCCCTCTTGCTTCTAAATGAGTTGCCTGTACACAAACTTCATCTAGTTTTGTAGGGTTAAACATGAGAATTGTATGCCTCAAATAACTATGTAATGCTCCAATGTATTTGATAAAAGTATCTTGAGAAGACAAATCTATGCCAAAATCAACACCCTTTTCCTAAATTCTTGAGTATAAATTTGAACATTTTGCCCCTTAGTTTGTCTAAAGTTTTTCCAATCCATAATAGATTTTTGCATGTATGCTAATGGATAAAATTGCCTTCTTATTGCAACAACAAAATCATTCTAAGAGGATAAAACCTTACCATGTTTATTCATGTCCTCTTGAGTTTTGGCTTCCCACCAAATAAGTGTTGCACCTTCCCATCTAAGAGAAGCAAGTTGAATTTCGGTCTCATCATCTTTGATTCTTTGTATCCTAAAATACACTTCAATCCGACGAACCTAATTATCCAATTTCTTAGCATTTACCTCCCCATTGTACATAGGCAATTCAAAATTTATATCAAGCTTAAGAAAAGGAGTTTTACCATGTCCCTTTGGAGAATTTGGAGGTGTTTGTAAAATGGTAGAATAAGTAGAAGACGAGGATGAAGATGAGGAGGAGGATGGAGGTGAAGGTGGTGGTTTATCACCATTACCTCCATTCCCTTTTGGAGGCTTGTATTCTTTTCCTCGATCTCCTTTTGGAAGCTTTCAGCTCTCTCCATACGATCTTGAATTCCTTTCTTTGAAAGAATCTTAACCATTTCACAAATCTCAAAGAATTCTTTTATGGAAATTTTCTCATCTTCAGACACCCCTTCATGGCTTTCTTCATGTGCCATAACTATTGAAGCTTGAGGTGTATTTTTTCTCCTTGAAACTATTGAAGCTCGAGGTGTATTTGTTCTCTCTATATATACATTTTAATTATGATGTCAATTTACTTAATTTTTGTAGGAAGCATAATCTTCATTGGGAAAAATAATCCCAAATTATTTTGGAAGGAGCTCCAACCGAGAAAGATTCAAACTGAAAATGGTATTACAGCTTCTAAATTGTTTGACTATGGAAGACAACTCTATGAGCATGATCCCAAGGTTTACCCTTCTAAATGGTTTGACTATGCAAGACAATTCTATGAGCATGATCCTAAGGTTGACCCTCCCTCGGTCAACATTGATACTGAAATCTTCATGTTACAAGAGGTATAGATGGGTATCAAGAAGTTGAGGGTTGGAAAAGAAAAAGACTTAGTTGAACTCCAAGGAGAGTATCTAAAGTGGGGCTCAAAGATTCTTGCACCTCACATTACAAAAATTTTCAACAACATCATACAACAAGGGTTCCCCACATATTGGACAACTAGTCTGGCAATACCTCTTTTCAAGAGTGGTGACATCAATAATCCCTCCAATTATGGGACCATAATGATAAACCCTTTGTTTGCAAACTTATTTGGAAGCATGCTAGAAAATAAAATCAGCAAGTGGGCAGGAGAAAGAGATAAACGTGCTAAAGGGAAAGCAGGTTTTAGACCTAAACATTCCACAGTTGATCATTGTATAACTTTAAGGCACATCATTGAAAAAGTTTGGGAGAAAAAGGAAGAAGTCTTTTTGTTGGTTTGTTGATTTCAGAAAAGCGATTGACATAGTTCCTAGGGATAAGCTTTGGCACAGAATGGAGGAACTTGGGGTTCCTAAACATTTGAGAGTATCTGTGTATAGGCTGTATGAAGAGGTGAAAGTCAAAATTAGAACTTCAAAAGGAATTTCTGAAATTTTTAGAAGCGATATCAGGGTCAAGCAAGGTTTCCCATTGTCTCCTACCATTTTTGGTTTATATATTGAAGAGCTTGAGGAGTGGTTAAATTCACAAAGGGGTGATGGTATCTATTTGGGCAAGTTTGTCATAAGGATTCTTGTGTATGCAAATGACCTTATTCTAATTGCTAAATCCGATCTTGGTTGGCAAGAGCACCTACTATCCCTTGAGAATTTTTGTGGAAGGGTGGGGATGCAAGTCAATATTAGGAAATCAAAAGTAGTGGTTTCCTCTAAAAAAAGAAAACACAACCAACATAAGTTCAACTTTGAAGGCAACATTCTGGAAGAAGTTGTGGATACAAATACCTCTGAATTAACTTCAACAAAAATATAAGCTAGGATGGCTATAGAAAGAAAAGGACTTTGGGGGGTTGGAAAACATTTTATGCTTTTCAAAATAGGTGTGGAGAGGAATAATTATGGGACTAGAAAACCATTCAAACTCTTTTTGGGCTTCTAGTGATTCCAATGATTCTCTATTGTTCTGAACTGTGGGTCAGCAATACATCCGACATGCAGTGGAAACAAATTGAGAAAATTCAGAAGCGTTTGATTACATGGGTGGCTCCTTATGCTATATTGTTAAGTGAAACATGGGTGGCTCTTATTGAAGCAGTTGCTATGGTGTGAGTCATAAGGTATTTAAAAAAATTTGAGAAAATGGAAGAGGGCAGATGGTCTAAGATTGTCTTTAATGACATATTGTGCAAAAGAAAAAAGACTTGGATGCATCAAAATAAAAAATGGTTTAGTAAATGGGGTATTTTCTTGAACATGTGTCCCATAAATGGTAAAGAGATAAAATGTTTTGTTATGGATAAGTTTCACAAGCCTACTTGGGATAAGGAGCTAGGGAAAAAGAAAGAGTATTGTATTGAAGTGTTTAATCCCACTTATAGTCATAAAAAAAGCGCACATAGAGGCCAATATTTCTTGGAGGGCCAAAATTCTTATTGCTCAGTTAAGGACTAATTCTCATCAACTCTGTCGTGAAACAAGGCACTGGAAAAGGCCAAAAGAAGTGTGGGAGGAAAGAGTAAGTATTTTTTGTTCTTCCGGAAAGGTGGAAACAGAAAATCATTTCATTTTACAACACGAGGCCTTCAAAGACAACAGGGAAAGTTATGCAGATATTCTGGTAGCTAGCTCTTGGGCTAATCTATTTAGCGAGGGGTTTGTCGAGATGATGGGAGCATTTATTATGAGGCTTCATAGGAAAAGGGTCGAATACATCAACCAGATGAAGAAGCAATATGTCCCATAGGCTATCTTTAGCCTAGTGGATGTTAAAACAATTTCTTTCTTTCTTTCTTTCATTTTAGCTTTGTTCTGCACACTTTACAACCCATTATTATGGGAGAGATGTTGTCATGTAATGTTACATTTTAAAATAATAAAATAATACTTACATTAACAAATTTAAAATGGTAATAACAAAAAAATTAATATGGGCTATAAATAGAAGACTTTAATTTCACTTTAATTATACATCAAATTTATATAGAGAGATAAAGTAATTGAAATAAATAAATATATATACTAGAAATTGCACCAGATGTTGCAAAGGAAAGGTCGTAAGGCGATACCATATAACACTAATTAATGCTTGTTTGACAACTCTTGAAAGACAGGAAAATATCAACAAAAGGCAAGGACCATGCTACAATGAAATCTTTCTACTGCTTCCTTGAGCGTTACAAATTATGAGACCTATGTTCAAGTTAAAGACCTTGTTTGATTACGCCAACATGAATTCCTCGTAGATAAAGTAATAGATCATGATTTTCTACCTTCGAAATTAGAGGTTGTTTTGGTACAGATTGATGTGAAGACAACATTTCTTCATGGGGATCTAGAAGAAGAGATCTACATGAAGCAACCTAAAGGATTTGTGGTGAAGGGTAAGGTAGAACTGGTACACAAGTTAAAGAAGTCTCTGTATGGTTAAAACAGTCACCAAGGATGTGGTATCAGAAATTTGATACATTTTTACGGGGACTTGGCTTCACCAGAAGCAAAGCAGCTCACTGTGTGTATTTTAAATTAATTGGTGATCGTGTTATTTATCTGGTCTTGTAAGTGGATGATATGTTGCTGGTTGGAAATGACAAAGAAGTTATCCAGGATTTGAAGACCCAATTGTCCTCAAAATTCGACATGAAAGATCTTGGTGCTGCAAACTATATTTTGGGCATGGGAATTAAAAGAGATTGGGCAAAGAGGAAGCTTTGGTTAAACCAGAGGAAGTATGTCAAGACAATACTGCAAAGATTTAATATGCAGGATATTAAACCGGTGAAGTTTCCTATTCCTGTAGGTGTGAAGTTATTTGTTGAACAATGTCCCAAGACACAAGAATAGGAAGAGGACATGTCTCGTGTTCCATATGCAAGTGTAGTCAGTAGCTTGATGTATGTAATGGTCTGTACTAGACCAGACATTGCACATGCAGTGGGAGTATTGAGCAGGTTTATGTCAAAACCAGGGAAGGAGCATTGGACAAAAGTGACGCGGGTTTTTAGGTATTCGCGTGGCACTAGTGACTATGGTTTGTGCTACCAAGGAAGACCACGATTGGACAGAGTTTTGGATATTCATGGCTTTGTTGATTCAGACTGGGCTAGAGATATGGATCAGAGAAGATCTACAAGTGGGTATGTGTTTAACCTATTTGGAGGTGCAGTCAATTGGATAAGTAAGAAACAATCTGTAGTGGCACTACCAACTATAGAGGCAGAATACATGGTAGCCACTCATGCAAGCAAGGAAGAAATTTGGTTGCAGAGATTGTGTTCAAGTATGGGGTTAGTACATGGAGCTATAAGGATAGACTATGACAACCAAAGTGCAATTTTCTTGGCAAAGAACCCTACTTACCATTCAAAGACAAAGCACATTGATGTTCAGTATCACTTTGTGAGGGATATGATAGAAGACAAAAAGGTGTTGCTGGTAAAGGTGGACACTTTGAAGAATACTGTAGATGCATTGACAAAATTTGTGAGCTTTGAGAAGTTCTCTTGGTGTAGAGAAACAATGGGCGTTGCAGGGCTGAATAAATGACTAAGCTCTCATGTGGAGAGAAAACAACAAGTGGGATAATGTTGGGTTGTGCTATATTCTTTCCACGACTAGCTCCCCTAGTTCACTGGGGGGTTAGAGAGGGGCGAGTAGCCCCCCTCTACGGGGTCCAGGGCAGCACCCTAGGGAATTTTTTTTGGGTGCGATGGTTTCCACAACTAACGATTCTAGCCTTCCTGTCATCGCCCAAGAAGACATCACCACCATCATATTTATCATACTCACATAACCACTCTCTATGGGGAGTGAAGTGAAAGGATGCACTTGAGTCAATCAACCATGCCTCATCATCTACATGTGTACTTGAAGAAGCCAAGTACACATCCCCACCTTCATCTGAGGTGGCTTTCGCCTCTGCAGAAGGAGCGTCATCAGATCCCTTTTCTTTCTCGGGAGCTTTAGATTTACAATCCCTTTTGTAGTGCCCTTCCTTTCCGCATTTCCAGCACACCACCTTTATAGGTTTTCCAGGAGATTTAGATCTCCCTCTAGATTTATATCTCCCACTCGATGACTTATTTTTGTTTCTGTTCTGGGACCATCCTTGTATAGACAAGGCATCACCATTCTGGCTCTCCATATTTTTCTGTCTCATCTCCTCCATTAGTAAGGATGAGATGATTTCATCAAACTACAAGGTAGTTGCATTGCTACCTATTGCAATAACCAGACTATCCCTCGAATCTGGTAGAGAACACAACAAACTAATGCACTTATCTTCATCTGAAATTTTAATATCAACAGATAATAACTGACTTACCACAGTATTAAATGCGTTCAGATGCTCTGTCACCGAGTCTCCATCTTCCACCCTCAGGTTATAAATCCTTTTCCATAGGAATAGTTTATTCACCAGAGACTTAGATTGGGACAAAGTCCCTAATTTGTCCCAAAAATCCTTCACCGTAGCTTCCCCTGATACATTCAACAATACTGAATCTGAGACACACAATCGTATTGTGCTCTTTTCCTTCCAATCCAACTTCTTCCATTCTTCGTCAGACACTCCCGTTGGTTTAGTACCCAGATCTACCATGATCCACTAATATTTATCCACCAACAGATCCTCCATCTTGAGTTTCCATAACTGAAAACTCTGACCATTAAAATTCTAGATCTCTATCTTTCCACTGCTTGCCATATTCTTTCACCACCTGAAATCGATCCCGCAGATCTCCCACTGAATAGGGTCTACCACAGGCCCGAGCGAAACCCCTCAGCAACAAAGGCGTCCCCTTGAAGCCAAAACAACTTCGATACCAAATGTAGGTTTTAATTCCATACAGAAATTACTTGCATACGAATTCTAAAACACAAAAAATAAACAATGCGAGAGCATAACACATAAAACACATATACACAGAGATTTTCCCTTGGATCCCAAAAGCAGGACTACCAGCTTGATTTTTCATTATGTTCCTATCAATTTTACAATACATATTTATACATGCCAAAGCATCCAATACCATGGACCGAAGACCATCGCAACAAAAACCATGTGCGAAAACCATGCACAAAACCATAGGTAGGTTCGTCCAACCTAATATAGGGTCCAATTTTGTTTCCTTAGGGCGCTGCCCCAGACTGTGTAGAGGGGGGCTACCTGCCCTGCCTGTGACACCCCCTTTGCAATTGGTGCAATGAAGGGTGGGGGATCTGCCCCCCTCTAACCTCCCAGTTAACTAGGGGTGCTAGTCGTGGAAAGAATATAACACAACCCAACACTAGAATCGTTGGTCGTGGAAAAGTAAAGTTGAAGTTGCAAGGTGGAAGGGTTAGAAAACTTCCGGGTGTTTTGCATATTCTTTCATTAGCCAGAAATTTGATTTCTGTAAGCAAGTTGGATGACGCAGGTGTAAAAACAGTGTTTGAGAAAGCTACCTGGAAGATGGTTTGCGGAGCACTGGTATTGATGCGGGAAGCTCGGATTGGAACTCTGTATAAGCTGTAAGGTAGCACTATTATTGATGGGTGCAATAGTTATGTGGTTCCTGAAAGTGGAACAAAAAATCTAGTGGTCTCTGGAGAAAAGACCATGCTATGGCATCAAAGGCTTGGACATATTGGAGAGAAGGGCCTTCGAATACTTCATGGTAAAGGTATGGTAGAAGGTATGACTAATAGGTCTCCGGATTTTGATTTATGTAAAAATTGTGTATATGGGAAGCAAAATCGGGTGAGTTTCCCCTCTGGTGGTAAGAGGGTGAAACATATATTAGAGCTTGTGCATAGTGTTGTGTTTGGACCTGTGAAGGTTCCATCACTGGGTAAGTTTGTGTAGTATGTATCATTTATAAATGACTTTGCAAGGAATAAATGGATATATTTCCTCAAGTATAAATCTGAAGTCTTTGACAAGTTTAAAGAATTTAAGGTTCTGGTGGAAAACTAGACAAAGAAGAAGATGAAGGTGCTGAGGACAGATAACTGTGGAGAGTTTTGCAGCAAGGAATTTGAATAATTCTGTAAGAAGTGTGGTATAGCACGACAAAAGACTACTCCATACACACCTGAGCAAAATAGAGTTGCAGAAAGAATGAACAAGACGTTGATGGAAAGGGAAAGAAGCATGCTCAGTGGTGCCGGGTTAGGATAGGAATTCTGGGCAGAGGTGGTGGAGACAACATGTTACCTGGTCAACAGGTCACCTTCATCAGCATTGGAGGATAAGACTCCACAAGAGGTATGGAATGGTAAGAAACCCTCTCTTTCACATCTGAGAGTATTTGGATGTAATGCATATGTACATGTTCCAAAGGAGAAAAGAACAAAGTTGGATAGTAAATCTAAAAAGTGCATCTTTATTGGGTATAAGGACGGTTTAGAGGGTTATAAGCTTTGGGACCCAGTAACAAGGAAGGTTGTGTAAAATTGAGATGTGATGTTTAGAGAGGTTAAAGATGTTATTAAACATGAAGTCCAACCGAAGGAACCTGAGAAGATAGAGTTTGAGCTAAAGAAGGAAGAGTCAGACTCTACAATAGAAGAGGAATCAAAAGATGAAGAGCCACAAACACCAGGTGTGAGAAGATCAGTTCGAGAAAGAAGGCAGCCAGAAAGGTATAGCCCATATGCTTTCTATTCAAATTTTTCTTTATCTATTACTGATTATGATCCCATAACTGTGAAGGAAGTAGTAGATTCAGAGGATGGAAAACTCTGGAAAGAGACCATGGTTGATGAAATGACATCTTTGCACAAAAATGAGACATGAGATCTGGTGGAGTTGCCAGCTGGAAGGAAATCCATTGGCAACAAATGGGTGTTCAAGAAGAAGACAAATGCAAAAGGAAAGGTGGAGAAATACAAAGTTCGGTTGGTAGAAAAAGGTTATTCCCAGGTGTTGGGAATTGATTTTGGTGATATTTTTTCTCCTATTGCCAAGGTAACCTCTATTAGATTACTGTTATCTGTTGCTGCTGCTTTTGATTTTGAGGTAGAACAGATGGATGTGAAGAGAACATGTCTTCATGGGGACTTAGAAGAGGAGATCTACATGAAGCAACCTGAAGGCTTTGCGGTGAAGGGCCAGAAAGAACTAGTATGCAAGTTAAAGAAGTCTCTATATGGGCTAAAACAATCACCAAGGATGTGGTATCAGAATTTTCATACATTTATATAGGGACTTGGCTTCACCAGAAGCAAAGCAGATCACTGTGTGTATTTTAAATTAATTGGTGACCGTGTTATTTATTTGGTCTTGTATGTGGATGATATGTTGCTGGTTGGAAATGACAAAGAAATTATCCAGGATTTGAAGACCCAATTGTCCTCCAAATTTGACATGAAAGATCTTGGTGCTGCAAACTATATTTTGGGCGTGAAAATTAAAAGAGATCAAGCAAAGAGGAAGCTCTGGTTAAACCAGAGGAAGTATGTTGATACAATACTGCAGAGGTTTAATATGCAGGATAGTGAACCAGTGAAGGTTTCTATTCCTGTAGGTGTGAAGTTATCTGCTGAACAGTGTCCCAAGACACAAGAAGAGGAAGAGGAGATGTCCCAAGTTCCATATGCAAGTGTAGTCGGTAGCCTGATGTATGCAATGGTATGTACAAGACCAGACATTGCACATGCAGTGGGAGTATTGAGCAGGTTTATCTCAAAACCAGGGAAGGAGCACTAGACAACAGTGAAGCGGGTTTTCAAGTATTTGCGTGGCACTGGTGAGTATGGTTGGTGCTACCAAGGAAGACTAGGATTGGACAGAGTGTTGGATATTCATGGCTTTGTTGATGCAGACTGGGCTGGAGATTTGGATCAGAGAAGATCTACAAGTGGGTATGTGTTTAACCTATTTGGAGGTGCAGTCAGCTGGATGGGTAAGAAATCTATAGTGGCACTATCAACTATAGAGGCAAAATACATGGCAACCACTCATGCAAGCAAGGAAGCAATTTGGTTGCAGAGTTTGTGTTCAAGTATGGGATTAGTACAGGGAGCTATAAGGATATATTGTGACAGCCAAAGTGCAATTTTCTTGGCAAAGAACCCTGATTATTATTCAAAGACAAAGCACATTGATGTTCAGTATCACTTTGTGAGGGATATGATAGAAGACAAAAAGGTGTTGCTGGTAAAGTTGGAAACTTTGAAGAATACTGCAGATGCATTGACAAAATCTGTGAGCTCTGAGAAGTTCTCTTGGTGTAGAGAAACATGGGCATTTCAGGGCTTGATAAATGACTAAGCTCTCCTGTGGCCCCCTATGGAAAAAAAACAACAAGTGGGAGAATGTTGGGTTGTGTTATATTCTTTCCATGACTAGCTCCCCTAGTTAACTGGGGGGTTAGAGGGTGGGTGGGTAGCCCCCCTCTACGGGGTCCGGGGTAGCGCCCCAACGAATTTTTTTTCTTCGACCCTATATTAGGTGGGTGAACCTACCTATGGTTTTGTGCATGGTTTTGGCACATGGTTTTGGGATCGATGGTTTTCGGTCCATGGTATTGGATGCTTCAGCATGTATATATATGTATTGTAACATTGAAAGGAACATAATGAAAAATCAAGCTAGTAGTCTCGGTTTTGGGATCCAGGGGGAAATCTGTGTATATGTGTTTTATGTGTTATGCTTTCACATTGTTTATTTTTTGTATTTTAGAATTCGTATGCAGGTAATTTCTATACGGGGTTAAAACCTACATGATACATGAAAAGAAAATATTAAAACAAAAAAGTATCTCTACATGTGCATTTTTGTACCTTCCTTGCTCAAGCAAATAATTTTCAATTTTTGCTTCACATTGTTTAATCCACACTTTTTGGGAAAGTTATGAGCTAGTATCATGCTGCATGGGGGCAAAAAATTAAACTGAACAAATAAAAACAATGAATATACATGGAACCCTTGTTTTGCAACACTCTAAAAGTTACAAATTTGAACCCTAAACACTTTTAGGACCACACTTGGCCATCCAAGACCAATGAGGTAGCCTCTCTTTCAAATCCCAACAATGTTAATCAAAAGAGTCTTAATCTGATAGGAAATGGAGAGACTCAAACTCTCAACTCCTTAAAGAGCAATGGTTTTCTAAACTGTTTGTCAACCTTTGACACCACTTCCAATCTCCAAGAAAAGGATATATACATGGGTTGCCAGCTAGTCCAACATATTTACATTGGCATTACCCAATTATTCTTTCATGCTTAACAACCCTTGTAAAATAAAAGAATTCAGACATTTAAAAAGAAAATATAAACAAAGTACCTGAAGTCATAATTAGGATATGTGTGGTTCATAGTAAGAATGAGATGAATAAATTTCCTTTGATTGAGGAAAAAAATGGTTACGTTAGTTGTTAGAACTTTGAGCTTGTAAACCAAGTTCTTTAACGAGCATGAAATTTAACTTAGAAAAATTATCATAAAATACCTTGTTGTACTACATAAAGGCCCCATTGGAGAGTATGAACACTTGTGAGGAGATTATGCAAGGTACTTTAGGACCTAACAAACCAAATTTACATTTCTTGGTAAAAACATCGTGGCCAAGGACTTTTCGATTTTTAATAAAGTCAAATTACTCCAAAAGAGTAGCCTAACATCCCCAATATTAATAAGATCTATTTCTATAACCTATCATATCGCTTGCTAAAGCTACCCTTGCTTTGATAAGTTTGTAAGATAGGATAAATGATAACACTGGATATCATAATGAACACAAATAGGTTCATGATAACATGAAGTTCTAAAATTCAATCAAACACTAGGTCATAATAATAATTTGATACCAAATCATAACAAGAATAAAAGATAGCTTACTTGTTGCTCCAAGCTACAAGAGAGTTTCGTACCCAACACACTTTCCTATAAAACAATTACGCAAGTACAATGCTCATACACCACGACGATGGAAAATAACATTCCATGATATATATATATATATATATATATATATATATATATATTAAATTTTAAGTGAATGATTTTATGCTTGAAATGTTCCAAGGAGTCACAATTTGTTAGATGTTTTAGTTATGATTATTATGTATAATAGCAATTTACATGCATTAAAAAAATGAGCTAACTTGCAATTTCACCCATTAATCTTAGTCAATCAAAAGTTCACCATAGTTATAACCAGGGGTTAGCTCAACCAGTTGTTGTTGTCATTAATGTTAGCTAAACCAGTTGTTATTCTCATTGGCATTTGGCCAGTTAACTACTGGGAAGAGAATGCCCCTGACTCTTGTTGGCTTGATGGGGCCTGACCCAGGTTTAGAGTTATTTAGCCAAACCAATCCTTGTATTATTGGACCTTTCGGCAATAGCCCACGGAGCGCGGACTAAGGTCTCACTTGAAGCAATATGGGGGGATGTTGGAACCAAGTTTCTGCACCCTTGAGATGTCTGAGGGGTCGATTTAGTCCAACTGTGACTACCTTCGCGCACTTTCTAGACCTGCGAGGCCTTCGCGCCCTGTTATATTTGCCTTCGCGTAACCCTAATCAGGGGCTATGAAGCTTTTGCGCTGCTAGAGCAACGCTCTGCGCTATTTAGTGTGGTTCTTACTTATCTTCTTATAAAATTTAGTTATCTTCACGTAAACAGATACTTTATCTTATTTTCACTTATTCAACATATTCATATAAGTTCGTGCAACAAATAAACAGTAAACTTGCAATTCATACCCAATATACTTCAATGCATAAAACAAGAAATGATACATAGAAATAATGTAAAACTTCTCTTTATTAATGCTTCAATCGGTTACAGACTCAACCTTCCTTGAACACTCAGCTGCAGGGGTCTGCGCACTCAGCTGCAGACTACTAGGCCTCTACGCACTCAGTTGCAGAGCCTTCTCCTACAATACGACCCAAAGACTTGACTTTCCAGTTAGACTCAATGCTTCATTATTATATCTTCTTCTATTCCTTCTATCTCTTCCATATCTTTACACTTAGAGCCTCACTCTATTTATACAATCCCATGGTCTGCGGACCATGGGTAGAACTCTCAAGCCGACACTACATTTACAAAAGTAAGGGCAGACAACCCTATGACTCAATTACAACTTCGCGCTCCGCGCCCACAAATCGCAGAGTCTTTACATCGGACTTAGTCAAAACTTGGGCTTTAAGCCCCAAAACTTGCCTTGGGGGGATCCTACGCCCAACAAGCCCCCAACACAAACATCGTGACTCACCCTCGAGTCACTCTGTCAGTGTGGAGATCTTTGGGCGGAGATCTCCCAACTCTGCTTGGACTGTTGAAAGGTCGGCAGTGCAATGAGCAGCTGCCTGCTGTATCTCTTGTACGTGTTGTTCGGAGACCGCGGTGTCGGAACTACTCCCCTGTATCTATTCCTGCGTCCCCTGCATTTGCGTGAGCTTGCCTTCAATTATTGTTGTGATTACGAAGGCCTCGTCGATCCAAGGCTGAACACGCGCCTTCAAAACCTCTTCTTTATGTCGCACTGTGTCTACTTTCTCCTTAAGCGCTTTGGCCTATTGCATTCACGCGAGCCGCTGTGTGAGGGCCACCATCTGCGCGATCCCTTTGATGTTGTCATACTGTTGTTATAGCTCACGCACCTATGTTTCTAAGCGTTGGATGTTCGGGTCCTCCTGCAGAGTGGCGAGGACCTTAAATGATTCTTCCAACATTTTGGTGTAGTCCCTCACTGCACTGCTGATATCCTCCATTCCTGATGTAATGGTGCTGGCACGTTGTTCCCTTACCTCTGGAGGAGTTGAAGGCTATGCCGTCAACTGCAGCTCTGCTATTTGAAGGTTCAGCTCCAGTTAACCCTTGGCCATTTATTCTCTCACCTCGCGCATTCCTACTGCTAACCTATGGATGCGCGCCTCAGGTAGTGCTTCTGTTGGGATGGCTAGCTCAGTGACCATCTGACAGGCTTCTTCAATTACCTATACCATCTTCCTATTCTGAGACACGACCTCGTTGCGCTGCAAGCTCAATTGCTCGATGTTGATCCTTTGTTCACTCAACACCTGTAGTGCGCGGCTCTCCCTAGCCAGCAGTTCTGCAGTAATCCCATTCTGCAGAACATAGAGTGTCTCCCAAGGGAGAACAACCATGTTGATCCCTATTCCTTTCAACGTACTGACCATAGGTCTATCGGCCTCATCGGTTGTAACCAGTGACCCTTTTGGCAACACTATTGTGTTGGTCGTATGAGCGCGCAACATTTCCTCAGCTACGGCTGTTCCTACTGCGAGGTTGGTCGAGAGAGTACAAGCCTCAAGAGTGCGCACTTGCAACTCTTGGATCTGTGCTCGGAGGGTCCCCAACACAATCTGATTCTCCTCCGCAAAGTTCTGGAGGGTCTCTATGGTGACATCGCACACCATCTCTCCTATATCATGTAGATCCCCCTCGGTAAGGGTGATTGGGTCGATATACATCTTAGATGCTTTTACCTTCTTGCGTGACCCCATCTACTCTCTCAGGTGCTGGCGCTTCAATAGTGTCGACACTGTCTGTGGGTCCGCGCCACCCTCCTCTATCTTTGTTTCCATCTCTTGCTCCTGCTTAGGCGAAGGTGACTTCCAGCCCTCGTGCTCCATTTCTACTGCCTTCTGTGCTTCTGCTGGAACCTTCTGCTATTTTGTTGTTGTTTACGCAACATTCTGCGCCTCCTGTGCATTTGCTGTCGCTGCTTCTTTCCTTCTCTTTTCCTATAACTATGCCACGCATAGTTTTTACTCCTTTTTTTTTTGCGCAGCAGACTTTTCCACCATGAAGATGTCTAGATCATGCCATTCTGGCGGCCACATCTCAAGTACGTCAAAGATCACATCATCTGTGGCCATATATGGTAGTTTTTTCCACTTCTTTGCAGGGTCCTTGCGCGCCCTGAGGTAGATGTGATGAAAGTCCGCTTTAAACTTTGCGAAACTTTGTAGGCTATTGTAGATAGTGGGTGATAATCGCGGCTTGCGGTTAATCCCCATCCTGATGTTCATCTCCATAAACACCCAGAATATTTTATTGTCTTGGATGCGATGCGCATCTTTAGTAGCCCACATCGAAGCGTACTTCACAGCTTTCGGAAGATCCCTTGCAAGTGTGGGGAACTGGCTCTCCTCAGGCAATTCCCAACCACCATCACTATGGACAGCAGAAGCCATGCATAATGGAAGGTTTTCCCTTGTTCCTGTGCCTCATGGAAATTCTCCATGAACTCCTTGCATAAGAATTTGGACCAGTTAAACTGGAACCCCTCTGCGCACTGTTTGGAAAGTGCAACCATCGGCGCGGGCACCTCATCCGCACGGCACTTCCACATGACCTTACCTGCCAGTGTCTCCATCGCAACTCTGACTGCCTTATTGTTGATACTGGAGATTGCGTAGCCCCTCTTTTTCTTCTCCAGCTTGTATTTCTTTTTCATGGCCTCCGCAATGCCCAAATCACTGCTTTTACCCTCTAAAATGTCTGTGAGGTATTCTCCTTTACACGGGAGTTGGGTAATTCAATGGATCAGGTGGTTCATGATGGGGACAGGCTCCTCTAGCCACAAACACCCATCATGCACCAGGCAGAGCAACTTCCTGATGATGAAGATAGTTACTGGGGTGCGATGGTAATGCGACACCCAGAGCAAGTTCAACAACCTTGCCTTTTCGACCCCACACAACCATTTGCGTGGCTCCAACTCTATAACTGCCACCGCAGTGTGTTTCTTTGGATTCATGAGGTGTGCAGTCACCAAGTGAGGGAATTTCTCGTGGTCAACGAGATCCCAGTATTCGAACTTTAAACTCAACACCCTTCCCAAGAGCGCTCCTTCAAAAATGATATCATCAGGTAATAGCGAAGTCTGCAGAGGAATTTTACTGTCGTCCAGGTCCTTGGGAACCTTTTCCTTCCCCTTCTGCGGATGGACATATGTGGGCAACTTGGTTAGAGGGACCGCGCCCTCGGTTTCTTCCTCCATGCCCTCATCCTCGTCCTCTTCGATTATGATATCCTCAAGGTCTTCTTCCTCCTCATTGGTTTCCAGGTTAACCGATTTCCCTTTTTCCTCCATTGTTAATATAGTTCGTAATGGGTTTCGAGGGGACACATACATCATAATCATGGTCTATTTATCTTTCTTTGGTCTCGGCATGCACAGTGATTTATGGATTTTTGCAACAATCTTGGTGCTCTCATGGGCATTTTCTATGATCATGGCCAACGCGGCTTCTTCGGTGTTCATTTATGCAATTTCCCTGGATTCTTGAGATGCTGCCATCTTGTTCGTCTAGAAATCTCTCAACTGTTCAATCAAGTGCTTAAACAACGCTCTCCACAGGACAAATAGGTCTTGGTTCAAAATACTCGGGGCGCACGACAACTCAATTCGCAAATGACCAAGTGTTGTTTGCTGGGAAGCCCTTTGCAATTTATAATGCCTTTTAAATTCAAATTCGACCATTCCCCCAAATCTAGTCCATTAATGCTCCCTTGGCGACATATTTTCCCAAATCTTTCCCATAAAGCTCACCTTAAATGCCTGCCGCCCACTCCATTTGGTCTCAAACCAAGCATCACTTCGTGAATAGTGACTATACCAGTCACTTTCCAGCCAACCCGCACGGCAGCGCAAGCACCCTTGCATTGTTGCGGACCCCGTGACACTTTGCTCCTGCATGCAACCCTGACATCGTGTAGCTCTCAGGCAGAGTAGTTTAGAGTCTTGCACCTCCTTCCAACTGCCTGGAGTGCTATGACTGTGCTTTCCATGGCTAGTCAGGTGGCCAGGCCACCTGTATACGGCTTCAACCGACCATCCATAACTTTTCCTGGAACAAATCCACCTTTTATTTTTACTGTCCGTGTCGCACACTTCACCATTTGCATCACGCCACCATGGGTGATCCCTCTAGTAATATACAGTCCAATCCAAGAGATTGAGCTGATCAACTCTCGGTGGTAGTCCCCAAATTTGTCAACGTAATCGTGCGCACCCTGTTTTATCACCCCGACTTTCTTATCGAGAAAATCCTTCTTTATTTCTTCCTCAAGATTCTTGACTTCCACTTCCACCAGAGTGCTTTTCTCCCTTAACCGCACTCTTTCTTTCATGAGTTCTTGGAGTCTAAGATCACCCTGTTTGATTTCTTCCTCAGGTCCCACGCATTCTTCTCCATTCAACTGCGCAATCCCTTCTTCCAAGGCTCCAAAAAATGTCATATCTACCGGCGTTGCTATGCGCGGAATAGGCATATTATACTCTATTGGGACTACAATTTTTGCTCCATAAGCCAGCCTAGAAGGCATCTGTCCCGTCAGTTTCTTGTATGTTGTCCTGTAAGCCCACAAAATTGCTGGTACGCACATGTCCCAATCACGTCGTTGTGCATTATATACCCTGTTCAATGTTTCGAGTACTTTGTTAAATGCTTCTGCGTGGGTAACCTTCTAAGCACTCGTTTTTTCACCCTTTGTCGTTCCAACTCAAGGGACCATTTGCGCAATTTCCTCCCCAACATATGCTTATTGACCCTGTTTCCTAGCACGAAGTCCATGTGCATCCATGTAGGTTGTTTACCATATTCCTGTACCCATTTAGACAGATATACGTGCAGACCATCTCGTACATTATATTTATCTGTTAGTTGCATCTAAGGCTTCCCAAAACACATGCGCATCATTCTCCTGCATTCGCGCCAGTCCTCAAAGCTTCCTTCGTGCATACCCCACCACCTCGTGGGCGTAGCGCGCAGTACCCACTTCAAAGCCGTGAAACATTGCTATTCTGGCACCTCCCTTTCAAATCTATTCAAGAAAAAATCTACCTCACTTAACCCATCATACGTAGGTAGATCCCTTACTTCCGCCGATAAGCAGTGCAATGATCTTGTCATCATGTTATAGTTCAGTGTGGTTACCTCGTGTAACCAGTTCTGCCATTACTCTATTTCTTCATCCGAATCCGATGTACAGGAGCTTTCGCGCTCCTATGAGATTCGTCCATTCGCAGTGGGATTCACCCAGTCTTGCTCTCGTGCGATTATCTTGTAGATGTAGTCTAAGTCGTTGTCGCTTTCATAGTCGCGCACTGGCTCTGTGTAGCGCGATCCTTCTGCAGGGTCTAAAGGTAGGACTACGCACAGAGTCTTTTTCTCAAAAATCATCTTGCGCTTCTTTAGATTTATCACCCCGTTCATGTTAGTGGCCCAATCGATTCCTAAGAGTGCGGGGTAGGGATTGCTGTCATCAACAATCTCTATCACTTCAAAGTTTGCTAGCGTGCTTGCCCCTTCAATATCCACGGTGATTCCCTGCAATCTCCCCATAGGTATTATATTTTGTTGGTTCGCCATTCGTAGCTGGATAGGAGACCATTGCAGCGTAGGCCTTCCCATGCGCTCCCATGTATGCTTTGGCAGAACGTTCGCGTCCGACCCTAGGTCCATAATTACTTTGTCCATCTCATATTCTCTAATCTGCGCAGTCAACCTCATTTCTCTTACCATACTTGTTGCATGCTTTCTAATCTTCTGGACTACGGGCAGTTCTCCTCGCGAGGTCCCAACTCATCTATTAATGAGTTCCTGCAATCCCTTTACAACCTTACTGTCGTGTAGTAGCTTCATGCATGTTTCTAGGAACGTCGTAAGCATAGATGGGTCCAGTTCCGACACCGATATATCTTTGCTTCCTGAAGTGGAGGCATCAACGAAGCTCTTCCTAGCTTCCCTGAAGGTTTCCTTTGCGCACTCCAAATCAAATTCTGGTTCTTTCTTTGGAGCCTTGTGAACCCAAGTACTATCTTTAGGCTATTTGCCTTTATCATCTCTTTTCATAATTCCACTTCGGAGCACAATGTTCACATTTGGGTCTTCCTTATGTAGCTCAGACCTCATCATCCGTAAGTTCTGATCCGAGGGAGGTTGGAGCACTCCCTTGTTGCGCAGCCTAGCTATCAGTGTGGGATAATCCTCTGTCTCATGATAAAACAAGGTACAATACAAACACGATGGACGCTTTGCATTCTTACAGTCACGAGCATAATGTCCTGGCCCCTCGCAATTCTAACATATCAGCTATCTGCGACCTCTTCCAAGTCCTCCTCCACCTCGGCCTCATCCGTGCCCCTGAATTCGGTTCGCGCCGCTCCTGCGTTCTGGTCAAGGGGCCGCGTTTTAGCTTGAACTCTGTAGGTGGGAGTCCTATCCATCATCAACTCATAACTTCTACAGGTGAACTCATCGTGTCCAACCGATCTACAAAAGTTACAGAACAACTATTGCGAATTCTGTGTGTACTTTTGTAACAAATGGAAATTGTTTGTAGCATGCTTTCCTCCTATTTGACAAATCACGCACCATAAAGTAGGTGCCGTGCTAGGTCTTGCTTGCGCCTTTGGTCTTAACGGCATCGGTCCTTCTCCCGCGAGGTAATTCGCGAACACTAGACAATGGTCCTTCTCATGACCCTGACCCTTAACACACCATACCTCTTCACGCACTTCTGGTCGGGCTGCCATGTCCTGTTTCAGACTCTGCATCTCAAGGCATAAGTTTTTCAACTGCGCGTGGATCTGTTGAACTCCCAAGTTAGGATACTGTATTGGGGTCTCATGCAGCCTCATCGCAATATCCAAGGCCTATGTTTGAGTCGTTAACCTCTGTTGTGATAGCCCGTTCCTCAAATGCAGCGTTAACGATGCTAAAAACCATTCGCAGTGTTGTCCCTCCGCAAAGTCATATTAGCTTCACGAATCATGCACTTCAGTATCTGATCCAATTCCCAAGGGGTCTCGCCTAGTAGCATTGTGATCTCCTTGAACCCAATGATCGACTGCGCCTCTGACTTCGGCCTGCTAAATTCTCTGTTCAACGCAATTTGGATATCCGTGAACCCCGCATTCGGATTGTCATTAGAATGCTTAATATACCAGATCAATGTGCGATCTTGTAGAGCGTTGACCAACGTCACTTTCTTTATATTGTCATTTGTAACTCCCTGCACTTCCCATACGGCTTTTATCACGAACCAAAACTGGTCCGGATCTTCATTTCCTACTCCCTTGAACACTGACAACTTTATCACACTTTCCATATTGACTCGTGGTGGTGGCAGAGGTGGTACTGGCGAAGATGGGTGTGAAGGCGGTGAAGCTGATGGTGGTGTGGGCGGGGGTGGTATGTGCGGAATCCTCTGCCTTATGATTTTGATCGCACTCCTCGGTGAGACCTTAGCGAGCTCTTCCTCATTCCCTCGCGGAGGTGAAATCAAAGGGCTATTCTTTGGTCCCTTACTCCCTTCATTTCTGTAGGTTTTTCCACTTCGCGTAGCTCCGGACATCAAGGTAATTGCATAACCCTTTTTTTACACAATACAATTTTAATCCAAGTATTCAGCGATTTTACGTACTT
Source organism: Pinus tabuliformis (assembly GCA_031772625.1). Classification (NCBI taxonomy): domain Eukaryota; kingdom Viridiplantae; phylum Streptophyta; class Pinopsida; order Pinales; family Pinaceae; genus Pinus; species Pinus tabuliformis. The sequence continues at coordinate 1,705,340,920 of CM062819.1, forward strand.
ACATCGCGGTCCTTTGAGAAAGCATCGCTCTGCATCACTATAGCTGACTGAAGTATATACCGTGAACTCAGTAATGAATCCTCCTATAATTCGATAGAGCTAGTGATCAATAGCGCACACGATCTTATCCTCCGATACTTCCAATTTGCGTACCAACTCTGGGGTCCACACAAAAGGATTGTCGAGTTTCCACCTTCCTTGGCTATCTGCTAGTTTCACGATCCACTCAAACAACTCAGTAGGAAAAGTTGCGAAGAAAATTTCAGGGATCTCCGTGTACAGGTAGCAGTCTAACCACTTTTCCTTTAATAGCCATGGATTCCTGTTCTCCTGTTCCACGAACTCGTGAATTCTCATGTCCAACCAACCTTCAATTTATTTCTTAGTTGGATTCCAATGATACGACATCAGACATCTCTATGCAGATTCCGGTCCTGGCAATTGAACCATTTGTTGGCTTGATGGGGCCTGACCCAAGTTCAGAGTTATTTAGCCAAACAAATCCCTGTACTACTGGCCCTTTCAGCAACAGGTCGCAGATCACGGATAGAGGTCTCACCCGAAGCAGTATAGGGGGATCCTGGAAACAAGTTTCTGCACCCTTGAGATGTCTGAGGGGTCGATTTAGTCCAACTGTGACTACCTTCGCGTAGGTTACTTCGCGCACTTTCCTGACCTGCGTGGCCTTCGCGCCCTGTTATATTTGCCTTCGCGCAGCCCTAACCAGGGGTTGTGAAGCCTTCGCGCTGCTAAAGCAATGATCTGCACTATTTACTACAGTTCTTACTTATCTTCTTATAACAGTTAGTTATCTTCACATAAAAAAATACTTTATCTTATTTTCACTTATTCAACATATTCATATAATTTTGCACAACAAATAAGCAATAAACTTGTAATTCATACCCAATATACTTCAATGCATAAAATAGAAAACGATACACAAAAATAATGTAAAAATTCTCTTTATTAATGCTTAAATTGGTTACAGACTCAACCTGCCTTGCGCACTCAGCTGCAGGGGTCCGAACACTCAACTGCAGACTACTAGGCCTCTGCGCACTTAGCTGTAGAGCCTTCTCCTACTCTACGACCCAAAGACTCGACTTTCCACTTAGACTCAATGCTTCATCATTAGATCTTCTTCTATTCCTTCTATCTCTTCCATATCTTTACACTTAGAGCCTCGCTCTATTTACACAATCCCATGGTCCGCGAACCATGGGTAGAACTCTCAAGCCGACGCTACATTTACAAAAGTAAGGGCGGACAACCCTATGACCCAATTACAACTTCACGCTTCGCGCTCACAAATCGTCGAGTCTTTACATCAGACTTGGTCAGAACTTGGGCTTTAAGCCCCAAAACTTGCCTTGGAGGGTTCCTACGCTCAACAACTCTCTACAAGGGGCACACCATCTTACTCAAGGTTCATTAGGGATGCCATCACCAATGCAATAATAGTTTTTTCTTGGAGCCAAATAATTTTATTAAACATACCTAAAAAAAAAAACAAAAAAATAATAGAGTTGTGATTGAATTTTTGTAAATGTTCGATACCTTTAAAATGATTATAATGGATTATAATTGATCGTATTCTATAAAATGCTTCATTTTGGGAAACACGCAATATAATGTTTTTTTGGAACATTAGTGTGTAAAATCTTGTATAATACTCCCCTCTCTCTTTCTTTCTCTCTCTCTCTCTCTCCCCCACTCTCCTCCCTCTCTCCGCCTTTCTCCCTTTATGCATTTCTTATTCTTTCACTCTCCCCCCCCCTCCAAATCTATCTCTCTCTCTCCTCTCTCTTGATTCCTATCTCCCCATTTCTCTCCCACCTCTCTCTCTCTCTCTCTCTCTCTCTCCAACTCTATCACCATCTCCCTTTCTCTTCCATTCTCTCTCTCCCCCCCATCTATGTGTCTCCCTATTTTTCTCTTCCCCTTCTCTCCCTATCTCTCTCTTCCATCATCTCCTTTCTCCATCAACCTATCTACATTTCTCCCTCTCTCTCTCTGCCAGATTTGTCACTATCTCCCTACCTCTACCCCCCGTGCCACCCTCTCTCCCGTTCGGTTTTATTTTTTTCATCCCTTGGATGCTTAGTTAAGATGGATCTATGTTGGTGCTTACTAATACTATTCATATTATATAAATTTCACATCTTTAAATATGAAAGTATTGTCATTTTTAATTTTATTAAAACCTTAATTTAATTTCTATGGGAATATTTTTAGTAGTGGTGAGAATAAAGAGTTTAATATATCTCAAAAGTAATTATAACCTTTTTCCTTTTTGGACATGTGATATTCATAAGCCATGGTATTGGCCCACAGTATTGTAACGAATATTATTTACAAGTTAATAATGTACATGGTAAACTGGGGGTGAATATCCATGGTTAAGAATGTTGTCATATTGTTAAAATATATTTTGATTGTGAAATAAGTTATGATTTTTTGGAATGTGGTATTGATAATCCTTGGTATTAGCCTCATGCTATTATAACAAAGATTATTCACAACTTCATAATATCAATGGAAAAGTGAAGGTGAATGTCTATGATTAAGAATCTTATCATATTGTTATAAAATATTTTGATTTTGAAATAAGTTATGTTTTTTGGGCATGTGGTATTGATAAGCGATAACATTGGCCCATGATATTGTAACAAATCCTATTTACAAGTTAATAATATCCATGGTAAAGTGGGGGTGAATATCCATGGTTAATAATATTTTCATATTGTTTTAAAATATTTCAATTGTTAAATAAGTTAATTTTGTTTGGTATGTGGTATTGATAAGCCATGGTATTGGATGATGGTATTGAAACAAAGCCTAGATTTTACAACTTAATCAGATATCCATGGTAATGTCGGGATGAATATCCATGGTTAAGAATTTTGTGATATTATTATAAAATATTTCGGTGGTGAAATAAGTAATGGTTTTTGGGCATGCGGTATTGACAAGCCATCGTATTGGCCCATGGTATTGTAACAAATCCTATTGAAAAGTTAATAAAAAAATCAAAATATAACAAATTAATTTTTATTATTTTTATTATTGTAATTTTTTATTATTAATTAACCCAACATTAAATTTTTATAGCCATCCCCGATATCACTTTTAATTTTTTTAACCGAGGGATTTACTATCCAACCATAGTGATCAAATTTGAATATAAACTACATAACAATTTAAATTAGTTTACTAATAAAAAATGGCACGATGGCCAAAAACTCCAAAATTGGCCTAGATCTTACAAAAGAAATTCTAGTAAAATTGTTTGAATTATATTTTTACCAGTGAAATTCTAAAACCCTATGTTATCTAAATTCTTGAAAATCCCAAAATTGGCCTGGATCTTGCAATTTTTTTTCCCACTAAAATTGTTTGAATCATATTTTTAGGGGAAATTCTAAAGCCCTATGTTACCTAAATTCTTGAACTCCAAAATTGGCCTAGATCTTACAAAAGGAATTCTAGTAAAATTGTTTGAATTATATTTTTACCAGTGAAATTCTAAAACCCTATGTTACCTAGATTTTTGAAATCCCAAAATTGGCCTGGATCTTGCAATTTTTTTTCCCACTAAAATTGTTTGAATCATATTTTTATGGGGGAAATTCTAAAACCCTATGTTACCTAAATTCTTGAAAATCCATAACTATAACCTGGATTTACAAATCGTTATAGGAGAGTCGAGAAATACGTGAGGAGGGCTTGCATGAAGAAGGCATTTCTCTGTTCGAAGACCTAGTACTCCAATATATGTGCCATAAAGCTCTGGGTCAAACCTTAAAACAAGGTTCTATTCATATTTCCTCATGTTTTTTCTCTTTCAGTTCTTTATGGCTAATTTATCTCTTTTGTGGGAACAAAATATTTTCACCAAATAAAAAACGTTTCATTGTGGGTGAATTATTTTTTATCATTCACAACAAAATTTAATGTGATTTGGGTAATTTGAGATGAGATCTATATAGGTATTTATGATTGCATGTAGATATCATCTGATTCGATGTCATTTTTATTTATGGAATATGTGTTTTTACTTTAATACAAGGAATCCCACATGAACATTGGTTACTAATGGGGTTTTCATTTGCCTGGATTGTTCTACATCTCATCACAGTCTTAGTGTTCACGTTAGCTTTGTCAGGTATATATTTTAATATTTACTACTCAAATTACAATGTGTATTTATTTGTTTAGGCACTAAAATTGCTCAAGGGGTGCTTGTCCACTTTGTGGTTCCTTCTTGTATTTGTGATGTCTGTAATAAAATTAATTAATAGTAAAGTAACATATTCCGTTTTGAGGGTTTTGTTGACTTTGTGATGTTTTCTTCACGACAAGTTTTTCAAATTAAAATTAATATGGCATATCCATTTTTGAGAATTTCGTTTAGCATGAGTGCCACTATCTCCTTGTAATTTATATTGAAAGATACATTGCAATTTTCTCTGTTAAAAATACACATTAGTGAAGATGGTGTTCTGATATTTAGCATAGCACAATAGTATTTAGCATAGGACCTTCATGACATATATGCCCCTACAATCAACTACATGAGATATATGCCTTGGTATTTAGCATAGGAGGACCTTCATGACATATTTTCCCCTACAATCAACTACATGAGATATATGCCTTGGTATTATCATCAGCTTAAGACAGAGCTTTTAAATTTTTTCTATAATTGTACCATATTATCCCTCATTTAGGCACTAACATTGAGTAGAGGTACTTGTGTGTTTTGTGTTTCCCTATTGTCTTAGTGTTATCATTTTAATTGCAAGCTAACTTAAAATAAAAAGTTAAGTGGAATATATTTCCACAAGGATTTTGATATGTATTAATGACATTTTCTACTTATAATGTATATTGGATGATACATTGTAAATTTCTCTATTGAAGTGCATATTAGTGAAGGTTGCATTATGATATTTAGCTTAACATAATAGTGACTAACATTGGACAGTCATGAGATATGTGTTGATACAATTAATAACAATTAATAAACACAACAATGCATTATTTAAGAGGGTATACATTGGGATAACACAATTGGATGTGGTGGTTTTAGACATCTCATTGTGTATATCCCTACATGTATGCTCATAAAATGTTGCAGTGTTTAGTGCATATTCGTAATCTACAATCAAATAGGCGAGTTCCCTATTACATGTAATCCTTTGTATATGGTAGGAGATATGTCACAATTGAATTATGATGTTTATGTGTTGTAACTGGTTATTGCATTTTCTACTTGGAGATAAAACAATATTGTCTACCACTAATCAACATGGAAAAATACCACCTAAGACTAAATTTTGCTGCTAGTGATGTACTATTTTACAACAATTGACTGAATTTACAGTATCGATGGGGAACCATGAGAATCTATTTTGGTTAATTCCACTTAGAGCTTGGACCTAGGACTTTTACCCTGTTCCATCGCTTTCAAATTTGTGCCATTTGGGTGGGGCAAAGCACATTGAAATGGAATCCTAGTGGATAAATTAATTGCCTATTGACCTGAACAATGAATTGATACTTCATCTCCAAGCAGAGAGGGTTTACGAATGATCCTATCATAGAAATTTGGAGCATGTAGTGGTAGGAAAGACATTGTATACCAGAGGTGTGAAGGTGCCTACTCAAATGCATGACTGTTTTTGGTCATGTGAATTCATGGATGAGATATTACATTGGTTATAGTCTACGAAGAACATGGTATTCATGTGAAATTGGATGATTAATGCTACTTTCTATTCTTTCTGTTGTGTTTCGACATAAATTTAACTCTTTTCTTTCTCACCTTTCGTTTTCTTGAATCTTTCCTAAAATATTTTAGGACTATTGTCTCTAAAACCCCTTTGAGTCACTTGTTTGTCTTATGTTTGGGCTCTGGTGAACATGGCTTAAGATATCAACAAATTATTCTACTAAAAACTTTCTTAGTTGATTTGTATGTCTTTAGTTTCTTTTCAACTCTTTATTACTCCAGTTTCTATGATATTAACCTTGTAATGAAATAATTAGAGAATATGCTCTCTTTGTAGTTTTTCAACTAAATATGTTGAATTTGGCATTGCATCGAGAGGTGCATTCTATAATCTACATCTCTATTATGCCAAAATCCATAAATATATAAAGTTTATGTATTATCAATAAAATATAAACTAGTGTAAATTTGTATTAACCATGTATCTATCATGTGTTGAGATTCAAGGTGCAGACATTTTTTAGAGTGCAAAAACTTAAGGAAAAGTTCGCACTTCAAAGGATTTTATCGATCTTGGTGCTTGACAGATCTAGGGTTAAGATAGATCTATTCAGGGTGATTTGAATTATTATACAAATGAATATCACTTTTTGATATATCCATCTTCATCTCTCTCAACCATGTTTGACATTTTTCTTATTTCCGGTTTTGGTTGGCTTGCTAGATTATGACCACATTTGTGCTTGTTTATTGCAATATATTGTTCATATTTCTTGCAAACAATATCATATTAATCACCTTGGGCCTAAAGAATACGAATTTACAGGATAATGAATTCATGGAAATATTTTAGTTATGTCTTATAGTTGTGGATGGGAGCATACACAATGGAATAAAAGAAGAAAAATGGAAATATAATGAATAGAGGGAATGTGTTGAATGATGGAAAATATCACCAGTAAGTATCTCCACTAAGGAGAATTACTAATCCAAATTCACACCTTGTTACATAATAAAAATAAGGGTTAAGAACATTCATCATGGCTACTTGTAAAGAAAAATAAATAAATTAGTGAGTCCAATTTTGGACAATTGACTAGTCCTAGCTTCATTCTTTTAGGGTCTTCCCAAAGACTCTAGGTAACAACCAGCTACTCCTACAATCTATATCATTGATCCATAGAAATATATAATCATTAATTCCCTTCATATTGTTGGGTATGTGTTATATTATTTGTACCAACAGCCTCATGCATAGGTCATAGATGTTAGGGGCAATGAGATCATACAGAATTCAAATGAAACCAAAAATGTTATCTATCAAGATGCTAAAAAATCATTTGGAAATGGTAAAATATGATGGTAACTATATGTCATCACTCTTAGAAAAGTTAATAGCCCTTGCCACACACAAAGAAAAAATTATCGACACGAAGGAAGAAGTTCATGTAGAATAACTTGAAATGTCCACGAGGTTGGTTTTGGATAACTTTAATGATGTTACTTGATCATAGGTTACTGGTTTTCTTTCAACAATAAAGAAATATGGGTTGGCATCATATAGCTAGTCATTGTTTTTCATGATGAATGTTTTCTTTTTAGACCTATTATTTTCTTATCTAAAACTCCACTAAGGAAAACTTAAGTAATGCACATGGCGGAAAACAAAAATAGAGAAAATGAAAGTTGACAACAACTGATGTAGCAATGAATTCATCCAATACTTGCTATGATCATTCATGGAAAAGAAAGTGTGGAATATGAGAATTCAAGATATACTCTTACTAAAACAGACTTGCGAGGTGCATCCAAGTTAGCTTCCACAGCCAACAAAGATATGGGGAAGAAAGTTGAAAATAAAAACTTTTATGTATCTAGTTGGCTTCACTTAGAATAATCAATCAACTATATTACAATTAGGCTTGTTTTAGTTCTACCTATAGTTTTATATCCACTCTATTGTTTTAAAATATTGACCATCTCTATTAAGATTCTTTTTCTATCTCAAATATGCAATTTTTCCTTTTAACATGAAGTCTTCTAAGAAATATGGTACATAATTTTTTACTTGCTTGAATTATTTATCACATCAACAGACAATTATTTTTTAGTACAAGAAGCATTTTATGAAAATCAATTAAATTCACAACTTCATTTGGCAAGGCCTTTGGGAATCTTCCGAAACCTAAAATACTGAATGTGAATTCTATTTTGAGGATTATAGAAAAATTCATGGATAAAGAAAAGAATTTGGAAGATAAGGTCTCCAGGTAGTATTTCTCTTTGAATAAGACCACTAGTTGCATTATATTGTCAATATAAGTGATAGTTGTTTATCAAGCTTCAACAAAAAGATTATCCTTTTTTGATTGATTATTAATTGATGGATTTTTTTATTTCTACTTGTTTTTCTTTCTTGAAGTTTTTGTGCTAACTAGTTTGAACTAACTGAGGATCAAACATTGGTGGTCTTGTTGTAATACGTTAAATTCTTATTTGTATTGAATCAAGTATTTCCTGTAAAAGATTAGTCGATGTGTTATATCTTGGAAATTATAAGTATCGTAAATATGGGAAAACTATTGGTGCTTTACATGTAAATATGCAAAATAGATAAAAACTCCTATTTTATCTTTTCATTGTAATGATCATTGATGTTTTGCATTTGAGTGATTGAGGATGGCCATATGTGTTCTGTTGGATTAAGGGGGTCTGACCCAGGTTCAGAGTTGTTTGCTCTAATCAACAAAACCCTAACTTCTGGCCCTTTCGGAAACAACCTGCATGGCGCAGGTTGCAGTCTCACCCGAAGCAATATTGGGGGATGCTAGAACCAAGTTTCTCCATCCAGAGATCGTGTGACAAGTAATCTGAAGCCTCTGTAGCTCGGATCTTCCTTTACATATATCTAAGTCTTCTTATGGTCAGCTACTAAAACTCTATGAAAACGACTCTTAGACCTTCGCGAAGGTCTATGATCAAACTTTCTAGGCCTAAAGGAAGTAGATTAACAACTTTTGCATAGTAAATAATAACCCTAGATCTGCCTTCGCATAGATCTAATTGATTCAAATAGAGATCATACAGATCTAGATAATACCTTCGTGAAACCATATCATTACTTAGTTTATGCATAAACATTAAAGATTTAACATATTCGTGTAGTAATTACACTTTATTTCATAGAAAACATATTATTGAGAAATAAAGCATAACTTGAACAGAAATAAGAATAAGACACAGATACAAGATATTCTGTCCAAAATTAGTGCTTATTAGGTTCAACGTTCAAATTATAGACTCTTCTACCTTGCACACCCAACTGTAGGGGCTCACGCACTCAGCTGCGGACTTACCAAGGTCTCTGTGCACTCAGCTACAGGAGCCTTCACCTTTCTCCCAAGTACAGGAAACAAAGATTTCCTACCTTAGCACTTGCCCAAAATAATAATATTCTATCTTCATTGTTCTCCTTTAAACTTGATATGACTCAAATATTTACAGCTTTTCTATTACAATAACATGGCCCACGGCCTATGGATGAGTCTCAAAACTGACCTATCACTTACCCATAGAAGGGGATAAATCCCCTTTCAATCCTGCTTAACTGTGCCCTCCGCTTCCACATTTCACAGAGACTTTACATTCTTTACAAAATTCTACTCAAAATTTTGCTAAACCAACTCAAAATTGACCCTAGGGACCCTATACCAATAGCACCCCAACACAAATATGGTGACTCACCCTCGACTCACTCAGCTGGCATCTCAACTTTGTGGTAGAGCTCACTGAACTGTTGCTTCAATGAATTCATCCCTGTGGTACTCTGTACTGCAGCCTTCTTCAAGTCTTAGACAAACTTTTTAGTAGTTGGTCCATTTACTGCTAGCTGCATCATCTAATGAGTCTATTGTAGATATTTTAGCTTCTCCTGTATGGTCTACGAAATCTCTCTAGCCTCTTATGTCCAAGGTTCAAGCCGAGCCTTTAACACTGATTGTTTTTGTTGTAAGTCCTATACTTGTGCTTGTAGTAGCTTCCCTTCATGCAGGCATGCGAAGCACTGGACTGGCACTAATGCGTGCACAGTCGCTTGTATCTTATCATACTTCTATTGGGCCTCTCTCATTTCTGTGCTCAATCTTTGCAGGTTTGGCTCCTTCTACAAAGTGTCCCATAATTCCATGGCTCGGTTAAAGAGAAAATCACATCCTTTAACTGCAATCTCCAAAGTCTTCATATGTTCCTTAATGGTTGCATTACACTACTCCCTAACCTCTGATAGAGTCGTCGGCTGTAGCTTCAACTGTAATTATGATATCTTCATCTGGAAGTCAAACATGACCTTTCCTATATCATATTTTGATGTGCAGATCATAGAAGCCGACTTTATAATCTTTGTTGTAACTGTGGCATCTACCAGAATGTTTAACTTGGGGACTGAGTTGCACTCCTGTGTTATTATTGTTTCCAGGCTTTAACTTCGAGATTCTAGTTCTTCCTTCTCTTTCAGATATTGAGCCTTCTCCACGAACATCTGTTCATTGTTTACCATGAATTCATTGATGACTACAAGTGTGCGCTACTCTCTAATCCTAAACTCGTCTGAGACCCCTTGATGCAACGCATGGAGAGTCTGAAGTGCCAGCGGTGCTAAGTTCACCCTGATGTCTTTGATTGTGCTCAATAGAGCATGGTCTTCCTATGATTCCACGTGGACTACTATTTGTGCTAAGGATATGAATCTGAGGTACAAAGTCCTTTCCAGCTCCAATATTTTCTAGCTCCCTTGTGCCAGGCTCGCTTGCCCTAAGTTCGCTTAAATCCTGCCTATTTGGATCTGTAGCTCACAAAAATCCTTCTGGATGATCCCTAGCATTTTCATTTACTTCTATTAAAACTTTTGCCACAAATCTGTTGTGGTGTCTCTTACATTGTCCACAATCTCATCTAGATCCCCTTCTGTGAGGAACATTAGGTCAATGTACGTTTGTTTATCTGATTTCTGCTTCTTTCGTGGTGTGAAAGTTATCTCCTGACCGCGCTTCTTCAATGTGAAGGGATTGCTTTGCTCCTCTCCCCTGCCTCCTTCCTACTCTGACTATTCCTACTCATTAGTATGCTAGGAAGTTGATTCCTCTCCGTCCGTGCGCTCTGTCTCAACACGCTCTTTTGTAGTGCACTCTTTTTCAGTAGCTTCCTTAGCAGTAGCTTCATTCTCTCTCTTCTTACCCAATGCTCGCGTCCCTTTCTATGGTGCTTCTTTTTGGTTCTACACGGCTATCATCTGTACCACAAAGCTTCCTCTGCCCTAACTTGTACCTACACCAACATCTGTTGGTTGGTGCCACTCTACTGGCCAATGCCCCACAATTTCCTGTACATCTATTTCCGACACTAAGTATGGAAGCTTGTTCATATCTTCTTAGGATCCCACCTCACACCAATTGATACATTATTGAAATTTGCCTTGAACTCTGTGAAGGTGCACAACTACTCAAACAAGGTTGGAGGCAACCTTGGCCACTGACTGATTACTGTGCGGAGATCCATTTCAACTAATATCCAGAAAATCTTTGATTCCTTGATCCTCTCCGGATCCTTTGTCACCCATAGAAAAGCGAACTTCACTGCCTCTGGTATATCGTCTTCCTGTGGAGGAAACTTACTATCCTCCAACAGGTGTCATGCTACGAATAAAATGAGCAACAGGAGCCAGGCATAGTGAAATGGTTTACTGTCCTCCTATGCATTGCAACAGTTCATGAGGAATTCCTTACACAAATACTGTGCCCAATTTTATTGTACTCCCTTCGTGCATTGGGAAGCCAATGACACTATTGGCATCAGAACTTCGTCTGCATGGAATTTCCTCATAATCTTCACTAATATGATTTGGGCGGAAAACTGCATTGCCTGGTCCTAAATGGAGCAGTTAGAATATCCATGCGACTTCTTCATTAATCCAAATTAAACTTTCATCTTTGTTAGGGTCGCACCCTAACCCCCTTATTTATGTAATGGGATCATGTCATAGTCAAGAGTCAATAAAGCCCATATTAATAATTGTAAGTGGTTAATCCGCAATTAATGACGGAACCACAGTTAGTTGCAAATAGGCCGTAGTATTAGATAGATGGTATTAATAAAACCCATGGTATTGGCCCGTGGTATTGCATGTATGAGTCATATATAAAGGATAGAGTCTCCCTGCGAGGAGCATCGTGTCTTATTTTGTAGTCGAGCTGTGCTCTATTGGAGGTTGCCCCCTCGAAGAGGCAAGTGAACATTACTCTCTGAATAATAAAATCATTGCTATTCTGTGTTCTGGGTATATTTTCTTCGCATATTCTGTATTTGGGTATCATTTTGCAGGTTAAGAGCATAACAAGTGGTATCAGAGCACTTTCCAGGGCCGGTGGGATCTCCATTTCTTAGCAATTTTTTTTTTTGCCTAGAGACGTGTTCCGGCGTCTTTAACCACGGGATCTGTCGTTGAGTGCATAAACCTGCGGATTTGGGGAGGCATGCACGCAGGAAATACAAGAGGTAGTCACGTCTATTGGAATCCCTTGTAACCCCTGTGGGTACCCCTTCGAGTAGTAGCGCATTAGACAGAACCACGCACAGATTGTCTTCCACGTACCCTCTGGGTATATCGGAAGCCCCCTAGGCTCCCTTGAAACCTCGCCATAGATAAACCGTCAGCCGTCTTGCGGTTACAGTACACCGAGAACAACACTCGGGGAGATTACTTGCCCGTACGATAGGGTAGTCGGGTTGTACGACTAAGGGTACGGTCGATCCTCAGTTAGAGCCTGAAACATTGGGCCGAGTACTACTGCCAGACCCTTATGTATATTGCGATCTGTAGCACCTGACACTCCTTAAGACCTTAGTTCCCTTTTCTATAGGGGGATCACACAACATCTCTTCTAGATCCGCCTGTGCAAAGGGGAGCAACAACAGACATCAGTCCTGCAGTCTCGAGTTCACAGATCAGCCATTTCGATCTAGTAGATCCATCAGATCCGCAGAAGTAGTCTGTTCCGCCATCAGATCCACCATTCAGATCTCTCAGATCCCTCAGATCAGAGTCGTTGTGAAGGGTTCCTATACCGGGGTATAATTTTCACAGGACTTTTGGCCACATTGACATTTTGAGGATTTGGCCACTACAGTATTGATAAGGAAGGAGTAAAACTTCGTTAGGAGTTTTCAGGAAAAAAATAAAAAAATGCTTATTGGCGATCTAGCCCATCAGAATCAGGACGACGAGCTGAGCACGGTGGTACCATTCACTTCTTAGTGAAAATTTTTTAGGCGGTCCCAATTTAAAAAAAAACGCGGTTGGTGTATGGTGGAAACTAGAGCTCAAGCGATGGCCAATGAAAGGATGGACAAATTTGAAGAATCAATGCACAACCTCCACCTTCAGCTTACCATACTATGTAACATGGTCGAGAAAATAGTCCCGAAGGGCAAGGAGCAAGGCCACGAGGAGGAGTATAATGGCACTGAACACAATGAGGGTGAGTCTAGCCACTCTCCTCACGTCTGGCACACCCACCCACCACCCAGTCAACGACCTCCCAAGTTGGATATGCATAAATTTGACGGCTCTCACACGTCGGCATGGATAGCACAAATGGAGCAGTATTTAAAACTGAATCGCATCTTTGATGATGAGACTCAGCTTATGTTGGGGAGCATGTACTTGGACAATGAAAGGTGGCAATGGTGGGAATGGAATCAACGTTGCACTGGACCTTTTAAGACTTGGACCAAATTCACCAAAGCTCTTCAAGACCGCTTTGACTAGGAATCATCTTTTTTGGGTCGTCTTACTAAGCTTCGACAGATTGGTACAGTGGATGAATATATTACAGCTTTTGAAGCCTTAGCCTTCCGCACTTGGGGTCTCTCAGATGTGTTCTACACGGAATGTTTTATCAGCGTTCTTAAAGAAGCTATCAAAGCCCAAGTCCTACTGCACCACCCTCCCACATGGACGGAGGCTTGCAAGGTCGCTCGTAACGTGGAACGTGCATTAGCAGCTCAATACAGTCACCCAAATTTCTCCGCTAAAGGTCGCCCCCCACAGGCTCACAACACGACTCAAACACTTAACGTCCAAAAGGTGTCACCTGTGGAAATGGCCGAAAGAAGAAAGCAAGGCCTATGTTACTACTGTGATGAAAAATACTCCCCAGGTCATAAATGCAAGGAGCCCAAATTTTTTCAAATTGATGCCACTGACTACAGCTCAACAGAGGAAGATCCACCACTGGAGGGGAACATGAGCCGCTAGAAGAAGACAACCAAAAGGACAATGTCTCTGATGAACCAGTTATTTCGTTGCATGCTTTGGTAGGGATTTCTTCCCCTCAAACTCTCAAAATCAGAGGTTTTATTAAACATCGCCCAGTAGTAGTCTTGATTGATAGTGGAAGACACATAATTTCATCCATCAAAAAGTCGCAGAAGCAGTGCATTGTTTTGTACGAGCAGTTTCTAACTTCCAAGTTCAAATTGCGGATGGAGGCAAAATGAAATGTGAAGGCTATTGTGAAAATGTCAAACTTCAAATGGGGGATTATCAGTTGAAAACTCACATGTTTGCCATACACATGGGGGGTTGCGACATTGTCCTAGGCGCTGAATGGCTCCGCACTCTTGGGCCAATCAAAATGGATTTCCAGGAGTTATATATGAGTTTTAAGTAGAACAACTACACACATACCCTCCGTGGACTCTAGGCGGGAGCCCCCTTTATCATCAGCTCGCATAGGATGGAAAAATTGTTAAAAAAGGGCAATCATGGAGCTGTAGCTCAATTTAATGCCATCCAGGCAGTCAAAACTAAGCCTCTGCCAATTCATCCAGAGATGCAACAGATTTTAAATAACCATCTGCCGGTCTTTGACAAGCCTCATGAGCTTCCACCCTCGCGAGGGGAACATGATCATAGCATCACCTTGGTTCCAGGGGCCCAACCCCCAAATGTGCGCCCATACAGATATCCGTTCACCCAAAAGAATGAAATAGAAAAAATCATCAAGGAACTTTTGGAAGCAGGTGTCATTCATCCCAGCATTAGTCCTTATTCATCCCCAGTGGTCATGGTGCTCAAGAAATATGGGGAGTGGCGGATGTGTCCCGACTTCAGGGCCCTCAATAAGTTGACAGTCAAAGATAAATTTCCCATCCCGGTGGTTGATGATTTGCTGGATGAACTCAATGGGGCTCAATTCTTCACTAAGCTGGATCTTCGCTTAGGCTACCACCAAATTCGCATGAAGGAAGTCGACATCCCCAAGACTACTTTCCAAACTAATGAAGGCCATTATGAATTCCTGGTCATGCCATTTGGTCTTTGTAATGCCCCCTCTACTTTTCAGAGCCTTATGAACCACATTCTCAAACCATATCT
This sequence comes from Pinus tabuliformis, assembly GCA_031772625.1. Classification (NCBI taxonomy): domain Eukaryota; kingdom Viridiplantae; phylum Streptophyta; class Pinopsida; order Pinales; family Pinaceae; genus Pinus; species Pinus tabuliformis. The sequence goes on from CM062819.1 coordinate 1,705,356,090, forward strand.
CAGGAAATTTGTCCTTGTCTTCTTCGATGACATCCTCATCTATAGTTGCACTTGGGTCACACATCTTCAGCATGTAGATCTACTCTTGCAACTGCTCCGCAAGCATAAATTATTTATCAAGATGTCCAAGTGTTCGTTTGGTATGGCAGAAGTAGAATATTTGGGCCACATTGTGGGGCGTGAAGGTATCAAGGTGGACCCCAAAAAGATCCAGGCAATGCAGGAATGGCCTCAACCTAAGACCTTGAAGAGCTTGAGGGAATTTTTGGGTCTCACAGGCTATTATCGTAAATTTGTCCGCAACTATGGTCACATAGCGAAGCCCCTCACCCAACTCCTAAAGAAAAATTCATTCTTCTGGAATGAGGAAGCACAATAGACCTTTAAAGCTCTGAAAAATGCCATGTGTTCCACTCCAGTCTTAGCACTACCTGACTTCACCAAATCTTTTGTCATTGAATGTGATGCTTCAGGTACAGGTATTGGGGCGGTCTTAATGCAGGAAGGGCGACCGTTGGCCTTCACAAGCCAACAACTCAGTGGGAGGAATTTGGGCCAATCTACCTACGAGAAGGAAATGATGGCCATCTTACATGCAGTCGAGACCTGGCGACCTTACTTATTGGGGCGACGTTTCCAAATCCGCACAGATCATCACAGTCTTAAATATTTTTTGGAGCAACGCCTATCCTCCCCACAACAAAATAAATGGCTAGCCAAAATGCTGGGATATAATTATGAGATCATTTACAAGAAAGGGAAAGACAATAGTGTAGCAGATGCATTATCTCGCCAATTTTAGGAGGAAAGTACTCTGCTAGCAATTTCCCTCCCCATTCCAGAATGGATTGAAGAGGCTCACAGGGAATGGTTTTCACACCCCGGGCTCTCCCAACTCATTTCTCAATTGCAGGTAGATCCAAATTCCACCAAGGGCTACTCGTGGCAGGATGATATTCTTCGCTACAAGGATAGAGTCGTAATATCACCAACATCCACCCTCAAAAGTCGCATTTTGGCAGAATTGCACTCATCTCCCATTGCAAGACATTTGGGCTTTCAGAAGATGTATGCTCGCACCAGAAGATCATTTTTTTGGACAGGCATGAAAAAGGACGTCCTTACTTTCGTAGCAGAATGCGATGTCTGTCAACGCCACAAAGGGGAAATCGTCAACATACCAGGCACATTACAACCATTGCCCATTCCGGCATCAATTTGGATGGAGGTTTCTATGAATTTCATTACAGGTCTTCCATAGTCAGGGAACAAGTCAGTCATCATGGTGGTTGTGGACCGACTGTCGAAGTATGCTCATTTCTGCGCCCTACCCCACCCATTTACACCAAATTTGGTTGCTCAATATTTCATGGATCAGATCTTCAAATTGCATGGCATGCCCACTTCTATTGTGTCCGACTGCGACCCGATCTTCACCAGTAATTTTTGGCAGGAACTCTTCAGAATACAAGGCACTCAACTAAAACTCAGTACTTCCTATCATCCGCAAACAGATGGTCAAACCGAAGCCGTTAACAAATGTATAGAAACCTACCTTAGGTGTTTCACTTCAGAAAAGCAACACCTTTGGGTACAGTGGCTACCTCTGGCTGAATGGTGGTATAACACCAACTATCATGCCACCACCAAAATGACTCCCTAAGAAGCAGTATATGGTCAACTCCTGCCTTCACCTACTTCGTATCTCAAGGGATACTCAAAAGTACAAGCAGTGGATCAACTCCTACAACACCGTGCAACCATGCTCACCCATCTTCGAGAGAATCTTCATCAAGCTCAGAACCGCATGAAGCAACAGGTAGACCAGCATCGCTCAGAGCGCCAATTTCAAGAAGGGGATCAGGTCTTTTTACGACTCCAACCATATAAGCAAACATCACTCAAAGATAAGGGGTGTCAGAAACTCTCCCAAATTCTACGGACCATATCAAGTACTCCAACGCATTGGAGAAGTGGCCTACAAGTTGGCCTTCCCACCTACTGCAAAAATCCATCCAGTTTTCCATGTCTCATGCCTCAAGAAAGTGATTGGGAACAATTGCAGAATTCAGACCAGTCTACCTGAATTGGACGAAGAAGGGTCCATCTGGCTTCAACCTGAATAGGTCCTAGACACACGAGACAAGCAACTACGCGGCCACATGATTAAGGAAGTCCTCGTCAAATGGAAAGACACCTCTCCGGAAGATGCAACTTGGGAACCAACCACTATTCTTCAGCAGTTTCCGCAGCTTCAGCCTTGAGGACAAGGCTAGTCTTAAGGGGGAGGGCATGTTAGGGTCCCACCCTAACCCCCTTATTTATGTAATGGGATCATGTCATAGTCAAGAGTCAATAAAGCCCATATTAATAATTGTAAGTGGTTAATCTGCAATTAATGACGGAACCACAGTTAGTTGCAAATGGGACATACTATTAGATAGATGGTATTAATAAAACCCACGGTATTGGCCCATGGTATTGCATGTATGAGTCATATATAAAGGATAGAGTCTCCCTACGAGGAGCATCGTGTCTTATTTTGTAGTCGAGCTGTGCTCTATTGGAGGTTGCCCCCTCGAAGAGGCAAGTGAACATTACTCTTTGAATAATAAAATCATTGCTATTCTGTGTTCTGGGTAGCTTTTCTTCGCATGTTCTGTATTTGGGTATCATTTTGCAGGTTAAGAGCATAACAATCTTATCTAGGAGCTCCTTTTCTCCACTTTTCCCTCCAAACTCCTTAGTAGAGTCCACCCCTTTAGAGGGTAGCTTTGCAATCCTACGATTGAGCATATCGGTGATAGGGATGGGTTCACCAAGCCATAAGAACTCATCATGCCCCAGCGGGAATAGCTAGCACGCACACACAGTGTTGATAATCGACCTATGAAAGTGTGGTACGTAGAGCATGTGCAACAATCCAACCTACTCAACAACTCTGACCCATTTCATGGGTTCTAACTGCATAACCCCCATTTTTTCATAATAGATTTTTGTCATATACTTATTAGTATCTAAGTAAGGGATTTATCGTGGTCTGTGAGATCCCAATCCTCCATATTCAATACTGAAATGCATGCTAAGACTGCGCCTTCAAAAATGACCTATTCGGGTAACCTGGGTGTCGAGACCATAAAGTTTCCTGAATCTGGGTCTTTGGTTACTTTTTCTTCCCTTTCTGTGCAGGGATACACTCCGGGAGCCATGTGATAGGCTCATTGTCCTCATCATCTAATTCCTCCACTCCATCACATACTTCTTCTTCCTCTAGGTCCACAATTTTCTCTGGCTGCTTATCCTTCTTCTCCTTCCACTGAACCTCCACGTTCTTTCTATATGAATGTCTCACTGGTACATATTTCTTCTTCTTTTCCTTAACAACCGATTGCTTTGGCCTAGGCAACCTCGATGCCGTAGGCACAACGACCACAGTTTCCATAGATAGAACTTCAGGACCCTCCACTTGAGAAACTGCAGCTTCAAAACTGACTATCACAAACATTTTGTAAATGACAATATTCTAGTTCCACTCAGGTAAGGTTGCAAATATTGGACTTGAAGCTAAGTCCTCCCAAAACTGTCGATTCATATAGCAGGAATAAAAGGGTTCATACATAGTCGTCAGAATGAAAAGTCTTCTGCAGTGGGCCAATATGCCATATTTATAGAGGTTTTCAAATTCAAATATGATCTTTCCCTTCACTTTCTGATCATAAATGCATATTTAGCAATATATCTCCAAATATATTCACCATAAATGGTGCCTACGCGCTCCTCTCAATGGGATTTTTTTCCATAAAATCGTGAAAAGTGACTCCAATGACTACTTTTGGACCCTTCTCCATGGTACCATCCTCCATGGCACAACTCATCCAATGCAGCTTTACCTATCTCACTTCATTCTCTGGTCGCGCAACCTCCCTAACATATTGTTTTCCTCTTCGGGCAGCGTATTTTATAGCCCCTCAATCCCTCGCAGCTACCTAGATCACTAATACTATCCTGCTACCATGTAGTCATTGCGCAGGGGTAAGATCCCCTCTATACAGCTTCAACCTACTTCCATTCACTTTGCCAAGGAATGGCTTCCATTCAACTTCATGAACTGAACTGCACCACCATCCGTGATCTCCTTAACAGCATATGGCCCAAAGCAGTGCATTCGAAATTTTCCTGGAAATTTTATGAACATCCTATCATATAACAGCACAAAATCATCCACCTTGAAAGTGTGCAGGGTGATATGCCTATCATGCCATGCTTTCTCACATTCCTATAAAAAGCCCAGTCAATTCCTAGTAGCGCGGGCTATGCATCACTGTGATCCACTATTTCAATGCCCTCAAAGTCCGCCAGTGCGCTTGCATTGTTAGGTCCCTATACTACTAGTGTAACCCCTTATTGTTATTAGTACAACCCCCCTTATTATATTGTTGTGCCCATGTAGTCCCCATATAGCTATTATTGTGCCCCATAGAAGCCCACTATTGTTATTATTGTGCCCTTATGTTATTATTGTTATGTTGACTCTGATTATATTATGACCCCTTAGACTCCTATATAGAAAGGAGGTCTTGTCATTTGTATAATTCAAGAATTTTTCATCTGTGTAATGTAAACGAGGTTGCCCCTTCGAAGAGGCTTATTTCTAAGGTGTTCACCTATATTTTCTATCTTTTTGTGAGCTGGTTTCATAACATTTGGTATCAGAGCTTTGGATTCTAGGGTTTTGCTGCACCAAATAGGCCATCGTGAAATTTTGGCTATAATATTTTTTTTCTGGCATTTCAGAAGCTACAAAAAAAACCCATTTGAGCAGAAACCGTTTGAAACCTTGGATCCGAATTTCAGATCTTGTATCACTACATTTTCAGATATATGATCTGAGGAAGTTAGAGTTTTTGCAGACTCCCGAATTACATATTAAACAGGGGACCTTGAGAAAATTATCATAACTTTCTCTCTGAAGATTAGAATGAAATTTCGTCAGAAGTTACAGAAATAGGATGGACTGTAGTTTTTTGTGTGTATTTTTCAGATTCGAAAGCCAAAACAACAACACATGGAACGTCATACAATTTCACTATTCTAAAAAGGTGTATAATCAAGTCATCTTGGGAGATTGTGCATAATGATTTCTTGGAGAATCAAGTTTCAAGAAGACTGGTGGCATTGGAAAGAGGGCATAGAGGACTATTGTAGGCCATGATTTCAAAACTGGAAGATCTGAAATTACAGAGTTACAGTCATTTCAAGATCAAGCTCTTAAAATCAAGAAAAATTGAGATGAGGAAGTTTGATGGCAAGGATCCGATAAATTGGATGCTACAGATGGAGAAATATTTTGATCTACATGGTGGACCACTGTTAAAAAATGCATGTATTGCATCTAATTATTTAGAACCGAATCAATTTTTATGGTATAAAGGGATTTGTTCTCGTAAACCACTTGTCACATGGTCAATTTTCACAGAGGAAATGATAGCACATTATGATGATACAAAGAGAAACACCTTATTTAGCCAATTGATAAATCTCAAACAAAAGTGTTCAATGACAGAGAACATTGAGGACTTTCAAAAATTGAATACAAGGGAAAATGATATTCCAGAGAAGCAAAGGATTGATGTCTCCTTAAGGACTTTAAAGGATAACATTCAACATGAGGTTCATCTTTGGGAACTTGATTCATTGGAGAAGGCATTCAGGTTGGAAAGAAAAGTGGAAATAAAAATTATGGAAACAAGGAATTCTACCCCTCACAACCATAAAAATGGAAGTGTTGTTTCACCTAGCCGTCCACAACCTACAAGGGTGACACCACAACAATTGGAAGAAAAAAGAGAAAAAGGGCTTTGTTACAATTGTGATAGCAAATACATTAAACGTAAAAAGTGTGCTGAGAAGAAATTATTCTACATTGATTGTGGAGAGGAGGAAGAAAAGGATCAAGAAACATCAAAAGAAGAGGATATACACCAGGAACCAACCCCATAGAAATAATAAATGAATCCGACCATATCTTGTAAAGCATTGGCAAGAATTACCACTCCTCAAACACTCAAGATAGAAGGACACATCAAGAATAAAAAGGTTCAAGAAGTGAAAGATCACACCGAGAAAGAAGAATTGCATCTGACCATTTCTTGTAATGCATTGGCTGAAATTACCACTTCTCAAACTATCAAGATAGAAGGAAATATCAAGAAGAAAAATGTTGAAGAAGTGAAAGATCACATTAGGCATCAAGAAATGTATCCGACCATATCTTGTAACGCATTCGAAGAAATTACCACTCCTCAAACTCTCAAGATAAAAGGACATATCAAGAAGAAAAATATTCAAGCAGTGAAAGATTATATCGAGCATCAACAACAAGTTCTCCAACTTTTAAAGGATAACACCACTTTGGTGCCGAATCGAATGAAACAACAGGCAGATCAACATCACATTGAAATAAGTTTTGATGTAGGCGATTAGGTATTTTTACAGCTACATCTCAAGCAAGCAATTTATGAAAAGGAAATGTTCGAAATATTACATGTGCTTAAGAAATGGCGACCTTACCTAATGGGAAGAAACTTCAAGGTAAAAATGGATCATGATAGGCTTAAATACTTTTTAGAACAAAGATTATCTTTAGAAAAGAAAAAATGGGTCACAAATATGTTGGGTTATGACTTTGAAATCATCTACAAAAAAGGGAAGCAAAATGTTGTTGCAGATGCACTCTCCAGAAGGGATCAGGATGTGGAAGAATTATTTTGTGTTATTTCTATTATCCAACCAGATTGGATAAATGAAGCAAGGGATGAATGGAAGAAGGATGAAGAAGTGTGGCCACTCATTCAAAAGTTGCAGAAGGTCCCAATTCAAACAATATTGCCAGAACTTGACAAGGAAGGAAAGATCATATTGGAGCCTGGAGCAGTCACAGAAACAGGAACCTGAAAGCTATGAAATTGATCAATTTCATAATATCTCATCAAGTGGAAGAACTTACCCATTGAAGATTCCACATGGGAGGACAAGAATTTTATACAGAAGCATCAAGAACTACTCAAGCGTTGAGAACAACACTTTTTGAAGGAGAGGGGCATGTTAGGTCCCTATACTACTAGTGTAACCCCTTATTGTTATTAGTAAAAGCCTCTTATTATATTTTTGTGCCCATGTAGTCCCCATATTGTTATTATTGTGCCACATACAAGCCCACTATTGTTATTATTGTGCCCTTACATTATTATTGTTATGTCGGCTCTGATTATATTATGACCCCTTAGACTCCTATATATAGAAAGGAGGTCTTGTCATTTTTATAATCCAAGAATTGTTCATCTATGTAATGTAAAGGAGGTTTCTCCCTCGAAGAGACTTATTTCTAAGTCGTTCATCTATATTTTCTATCTAATTGTTAGTTGGTTTCATAACATTTGGTATCAGAGCTTTGGATTCTAGGGTTTCGCTGCACCAAACAGGTCATCATGGAATTTTCGCTATAACATTTTTTTTGTGATGTTTCAGAAGCTACAAAAAAAACCCATTTGAGCCAAAATAGTTCTAAACCTTGGGTACGAATTTCAAATCTTTTACCACTATATTTTAGGATATATGATCTGAGGAAGTTAGAGTTTTTGCATACTCCCGAATTACATATTAAACAAGTGACCTTGGGAAGATTGTCATAACTTTCTCTCTGAGGATCAGATTGAAATTTAATTAGAAGTTACGGAAATAAGACGGACTGTAGTTTTTTTTGTGTATTTTTCAGATCTGAAGGTGAAAACAGTGACACATGGCATGTCATACAATTTCGATATTCTAAAAAGGTGTATAATCAGGTCATCTTGGGAGATTGTGCATAACTCTTGCTTGGAGAATCCAATTTTGAGCAGACTGGTGGCACTGGAAATAGGACATAAAGGACTACTGTAGATCATGATTTCAAAATTGGAAGATCCAAAGTTACAGAGTTACAATCGTTTCAAGATCAAGCTCTTAAAATCAAGAAAAAGCGAGATGAGGAAGTTTGATGGCAAAGATCCGGTAAATTGGATGCTACAGATGGAGAAATATTTTGGTCTACATGGTGTACCACTATTATAAAAGGTATGTATTGCATCTAATTATTTAGAACCGAATCAATTTTTATGGTATAAAGGACTTTTTTCTCGTAAACCACTTGTCACGTGGTCAATTTTCATAGAGGAAATGATAGCACATTATGAGGATACAAAGAGCAACACCTTATTTAGCCAATTGATAAATCTCAAACAAAAGTGTTCAATGGCAGAGAACATTGAGGACTTTCAAAAATTGAATATAAGGGAAAATGATATTCCAGAGAAGCAGAGGATTGATGTTTCCATAGGGACTTTAAAGGATAACATTCAACATGAGGTTCATCTTTGGGAACCTGATTCATTGGAGAAGGCATTCAGGTTGGAAAGGAAAGTGGAAATAAAAATTATGGAAACAAGGAATTCTACCCCTCACAACTATAAAAATGGAAATGTTGTTTCACCTAGCCGTCTACAACCTACAAGGGTGACACCACAACAATTGGAAAAAAAAGAGAAAAAGGGCTTTGTTACAATTCTGATAGCAAATACATTAAAGGTCATAAGTTTGCTGAGAAGAAATTATTCTACATTGATTGTGGAGAGGAGGAAGAAAAGGATCAAGAAACATCAACAGAAAAGGATATACACTAGGTGTTAGAGTCGGTCTCGTCAGCCCTCCGTCAGAGATCAAAGCTCTTTGTGCATTTCAAATTTTAGGTGTCCCGCTCCATCCACTCAGCATCATTTCGCTAGGGACATTCCATGATCTGACGGAGAAAGTCATGCCACTCATCTTCCCTCATGTTTGGCCCCTCCTGGTTTAGGTCTTGGTCCATAATCACTGAAGTTCATGATAGTCAAGGTCTGGTCATATTACAAGACAAAGTCATTTTTATTGTTGGGTCTAGGAAATCATCAATAAGGTCTTTGAAAAAACATGTCCAGAACAAGTTATGCAGGCCAAAGGGAGATCTTATATACCTACAGTGCAGAAAGCTTCATCATCACCGCAATAGGCATCGACTCTTCTTCAAAACTCTGTTTTGAAGAAAAGTCAAACAAGGTCAACTATGACAAAATTTTCCAAAAATCGACAGTTGACATTTTTAGATGCAGTCATGGATTTCAAAGCCAGAGGCTCAGTCACACAGTCCCCGCAAAGAAACGCCGAAAATTTTATCATGAGAGCCAAAATTTCAAAGAAAGAGGAAAAACAGTGTTTTAAAAGTCAATGAAAAGTGCAAAACTCAAACCTTAGAAAGTGGGTCTTCAAAGAGGAAAAAATTAAACCCAACTCTCTCAAAGCTTATATATATTTGTTTTGGCCCAAGACTGAGTCATTGTGTTATGAAAAAGCTTGAGAGAGGCATTGTTGAAGAAAGGAGAGCTAAGGAGGAGGAATTAGAGCAAGGAGAGCAGACTTCTAGGTGGCGCGGCGCACACACCAGGGCGCGCGACGCACACGAAGGGCGTGACGCATCGGCAGCCAGCCCACAGTGCGAAACCCAATAGGGCGTGATGCACTCAGGGCGCGCGGTGCACTGGGCTTGGCGCGCGACGCACACAGCCAGGTGCCCAAAAACATTGCAATTCATCTCAAATCTCGACGAAGTCAGCGAATCAAGAGGTAGGCCATGATCGACACCTCTTCTCCATAACTTTTTTCATTAATATAAGGTTTGTAAGATGTCCGATGGACATCCATGGAAAAATCACCAGGGAAAATGAAAAATGGGGTCACAAAAAGTGACGATGAGCAAAAAGGCTTTGCTCCCCTCCCCTTGTCCCTTCATTCCTCATCATTTCCACCTCCATTCCATCATATTCCCTAAAGCAACCAACCTAAAACCCCCCAAAAACTCCCTCCCCTGTTTTTCAAACAAAAATTGCGTCGTTTGACCGTGCGCGGCACACACACAATGTGGCGCGGCGCACTCAGGGCGCGCGGTGCACTGGGAGCCCAACCACAGTGTTAACATTACAGTGGTGTGGCGCATAACCGGCGCGCGGCGCACTGGGCAAAGCGCGTGGCGCACAGACCTGTGAGCCTAAGAATACACCGAATCGCCCAAAAATTTTGGAATTGGCTCTTAAAATTGCAAAAGTGCCCGTAAATCTTTTCACCACTGATCCTAAGCTTGAAGATAAATATGATGTTGGTGACCATGAGACCAAAAACAATTTTTTTTTAAGCAAACACAAAAATGACACAAAAGGGGTAAAAAAGCTATGGTTTTTCTACAGTAACTTGATTGTTAAATATGCTCCTACCCTACCTCTATCTGCTAAATTCCCCTGGAGCATTTTTCGCTAATAGTTACCCTAGCTACATTGCAATCATATCCCTTTGTCCCCTTTACTCATATAGCTCAAAAGTTCCTTAACCCTACCCCATCAAAACCATACCCCAAACACTCCCAAATCCCTGATAAATTTCCCCTTTAAACCCTTATTCCCCTTTTCATCATTCGCCTCCTAACACTCCCCTGTTTTATTTTCCCCTTGGTAACAGATTTTCAGAGCATTTATCAGTGTCATTGGATTCGAAAGGGAGCACTAAACTCAGGATACAAACAACAATGATGGCATCAGAAAATTCATCAGATTATGTGGGGGATACACACAGTGACACATCTTCAGGAGAGAGGGCCCATAGGAGACATCACCGGAGTGGCAGACATCTCAGAGAAAAGCCCAACACCCTCACAAAGCTACAGGCATGCCCACTTGCCATGTCTTGTTTCCAGCACTTGGCATGTTATGAATTTTGTCAAAGGGTGGCAAATGTCAGAGTACATCATGAGTTGGCCCGCCTTTTTGCACTTCATCTACAGGGAGGCCAATCTGTCCTAGCTGGGGTCACTTTCACCTTGACACCGGAGGCTATATTAGTGGCAACGAGGATACCTAATGTTGGGGAGCAGTGGCATAAGAAAAAGAAGGTGGGGAGGCATCACTATGAGCCTTTCATCAAGAACAACTGCTTGAGCCAACTCACCAGGGTTTTTCCATTCAGATTTTTGAGGGATGAGTATGCCCCACTCATGAGATTGATCATGAAATATTTGAGTTGGGAGGGGAGGTTTTCTCGCCTTTATGCCTACCACATCCGCCTGCTCATGCACTTCACCAGGGTGAAGATGATGAGCCTCCCATTTTTCATCTGCAACAACATTGAGAAGATGAAGAAATTCATGCAGCGCAAGACCCTAGGACAGTAGTTAAACAATGTCTATCATTTTTCTCTCATCCGGATTTTGGTGGACTATCAATTGGGATTGTAGGGTATTGCTTGGGAGGACTTCATCTCCCGTGATTTCTTTAGCGCTCCACCGGTGATATCAGAGGTAGAGCATGAGGTGGGAGTTCCTTCACATCAGTTTGAGCCTGATATGGGAAGACCTCCACATCAGTTTGATAGCCATGAGGCTGCCACCATGCCAGTATACATCACATATCAGAGAGGCTTTCCGAAAGGCACCAGACCTTTGTTTGCAGCAGCAAAGCGAGCGTTATCTCCACCCGGGGTGGAAGGGACCTCGCTTCCTACATCAACGACACAGGTACAGGACAAGGGCAAGAATCCCAAGCACGAGGAGGGGCCTTCAGGTGTTCTATCAAGTGAGCAAGAGACTGAGTTTGTTCTCCTCCAGGATTATGAGATGGATGCAAAACCTACAAATGCTGAGCTGGGAGATATCATTAAGGAGCAGCAATCCGTGATTGAGAAACTATCCCTAGACTTGGATAGGGCCAAGTGGAACGTGCAGTATCTAGAGCAGAGGAACAAGCAACTTGAGGATCGGCTAGCCGAGATAGAGTTGCAAATGATCAAGGAAAACCGGCAACACATCCTAGCAGCGCAAGGCAGACCTATGGAGCAAAGAGATGAAGACTGTGAGTATGTGCTAGAGAAATTGAGCATTCACTTGGAGCAGCGGTTGGACAAAGAAAACAGGGAGAAAGACATGCTTAGGCGCATGACTCATCACTACCAGGCACGCAACATGAGTTCCAAAGCAAGAATCAGGAGCCTAAAGGCAAAATTGAGCAAAGCGACAAAAGAGGCAAAGGAGGCAAAGGAGCAAGATCGGCTTCAAATCTTGGCTGAGGCTTCCTTGGCCTAGAAAAGCACTTCATAGGGAACCTCCAGCCCAAATTTCAAGGAATTTGGGCAAATTTTGGTCACAGGCAAATTTTTTGGGCACAAAACAGGAAATTTCTCCCTGTGCGCTGCGCCACTGGCGCGACGCTAAAAATATAGAACTCAGATCGAGGAACGACTTGCATATTTGGATTCAGCATCAAAAAATACGTCTACTGGTGTCCGGGCTAGAAATTTTGACAAGTTTTGGGTCTCCTAAAGGTCAAAAAACACCCAAAAATGGCCTCTCTGCCACTTTTTGGACACACAGAAAGCAGTCTTGGGAGAATGAAGTTTTGGAGGGGCAAATGAGCTTCAAATTCAGAAATTCCAGTTGGGTTGGAAAGTAGACAGGACATGATTTTCAACAAGCCCACTTGGGCACATTTTGGACACCTGAAAGTGCCCCAAACAGGCTCCAAAGTGGCGCGACACACAGGGAATTTGGCGCGACGCACAGGGGAAAAAACGACCAAATTGCTCTCGTTTCGCGAAATTTCAGGTTGCGACTTCTCCAAGTGGGCCCGGTCATCTACTCTTCAGTTTTTTGGCACCAAGGGCACCTTTTAAAGAATTTTCTCTCCAGGTGGGCATCTATCCAAGTGGCAAAAGAATGCAAAGGGTCACCACAGCCAAATGTCATGCTTGAGAGCGCTGCACCTGTAGTTGATGGTTGGCTCTCCATCTCCATTTCGAAATGATTTGAGTAACTTACCAACCCCTGGGTGTTCCATCTCTTCTCTACACTTTCTATATATTGTATGCAAGTTATTTGCAAAGGGTTGGCTGGTTTGTAACTTCTGAGAGACTGTGGGAAAGAAACTTTGTTTCTGCACTGTGTATTTTTGACAGAGAGTTAATGAAAGGTAGTGGCTCCGTTTCATGAGATTCTTGTGGTTGTGAGTGTAGCAAATGTGTTCTTATGTTCCATATGTATCTTGTTATGTTTCATAATTCATTTCATGTTTCATTTAAGTGAAATTTTCTAAGTGAGATTAGGTAGAACTCAATTTATATTGCTCTGCTTGTGGGAAAATTTCATGTGTAGTGTTATTCTTCTATTGAAAAGGATTCATGCGACCATGACCTTTTCACTATCTTCGGCAATCTTTCCATTCCGCGTCACCTTAAGTTAAAATTGCTGCGCTTCCCGCCTACCTTACCTCATGGAATAATCTGTGCCTTCATTCTCAATTCTCTGTCCCTTGCTAAGTGCCAGTCCCATATACATCTCAGAAGTTCAGTCACTTCGAAAATCTTTTCCATTATCCCTTTTCACTTACTAGCCTAAGGTAAATATCGCATTTCAAGTCATCTCAGACCATTTTTCTTATCCATTCGCTGAGTGTGACTGGGAGAGAGCCCTCTCCCGCTCTCGTAGGGCTAGCTACGAGACTGAGCGTGGTTTGTGGTTACCCTAATTTTTGCCTTCCTTCAGCCTAAGGCAGATTTTGGTGCTAACATAGTGGCGACTCCACTGGGGACGAGTTGAAAATCAAATCCCCTTGTTTCGTAAGAATTCTAGGCTTCCAGATGATGAGCTTAGGATTGGAAAGGCTGAGTAAGTTGGTTGTGTCCTGTAATTCCTCTCAATAGCACACTGGCTTCAAGACGATACACTAGAGCGAATCCGGACCCAGACCCTCCTCACATTTACGAAAATCCAAATTTTATCCCAAGGTTCCTTCGTCAAGAAAGCACCATAACTCTCGTGTTCAAATCCACTTCATGTCCCGATATTTTTGAGTATCTCGAAGAGCTTGAGTTTGACGAACGATTTGAGATATCACTATTTGAATCTAAATCCGAAAAGGCTATTGATTACACCGTCCCCGATCCGCAATTTCTTGTAGACCTTGAGACAGAAAAAGCTAATAGATGAATTGATAACTACATTGCCACACAGCCCCAAACTCCAAGTGCAAGCTCCTTGCAAACTGTGCACACTCCTCCAACACCTCCAAGGCCAAATCCACCAAGAATGATGGCTGCCTGTTTCGCTCCTCTTGTTGTGCCCCAAGTCCTAGATGACATGCAAAATGACTATCAAAGTAAAATCTCATTTCTCGATGGCACTCCTAATAGTATTACAGCTCAACAACATGTGGATAAAATGGCAGATTTCTATGAACTTCATGAGATCGATGCGGAGAACGTGGCAATGAGGCTCTTTGTACAAACATTTGTAGGTGATATGAGGAAATGGTTCAGAGGCTTGACGGGTGCAAGTATCACCACCTTGACGGAGCTACAAAGACAATTTTTGAACAGGTGGGAAGTTAAAAAGAATCCCCTTCAAATTTAGGTAGAGTATGAACAAATCAAGCAGAATGCCGGTGAGTGGGTCCAAGATTATTGTGTTAGATTTAATGCAGTCTATAATGATATCCCAGACCATCTAAAGCCACTGGTGGGACTAGAAATGATGAAGTTTCCCGATGGTTTTGATGCTGACATGGCGTACCATTACGAGAGAGAGAACCGGCTACATTGGAAGATATGCAGAAAATTGCAGTCAGCGTTGAGGCTAACCTGCTGTCCAAAAGAGCAAGAGCGAAAGCAGAGAAGAAGACCATGGTGAAAGAAGAATATTCTTCAATGGATCAGCTGCTCAAGAAGGTAGAACAAATTCTCGAAAGGGGAAAACTTGACAAGCCAGAGCCACAAGTTAGGAATCCTAACTTTCGTGGCCAACAACATCCACAATATAGAATTATACAAAGAGATCAGTGGACTCAAGAGAAAACAACACAACAGCCGATACAAACACCTTTGCAGTAGAATTTTGTACATGGACCGAAATCAGATGAGGAAGGGAATGTAATAGGCGAGGAAACCATCTTTTTACTCCAGATGAGCTGCCTACTTACATCACCGAAGAAGAAGAATGTGCAGTGAATTCAGCTACACACAAAGACACTGATTTTATCCTAGCTAACGAAACCGTGTTGGAATAAGAGTCAAAAGAATATCAAAGGGGGTATATGAATGCTTTGTCCACACAACAACAACGATATTCCCTTCGAAACAGAGATGTACCGACTAAACAAATTCAGAAAAAGAAGGAGGATGAAACAACAAAGAAATATCCATCTGCTACACAAAGAAAGGGAAAGGAGGCGGTTGTTCGGGAGAGCAGCAAATCGAAATCAGCAGAACAATCACAACAATCAGCCACCTCAAAAGAGAAGGAAAGGGAAGAGATCCTAGTCAAAGAGGTAGAAAGAACTCCTGCTTTCAGCCTAGAGAATGAGATTTCTAAGCTAAAGGTATCCATCCCTTTGACTGTCATGAAGAACAGTAGCTATAAAGGACAAATTTCTAAAATGTTGAATTTGGACCCAATGTTCGACATGGTAAACATGGAAGATGATCAACCTGAAATGATTTTTGGGCCAGCAACAAATGGTGAGTCTCCCGAAAGCAAAGTGCCACCCTCCTATATCAGTTTACGATTGCATGACTTTGTGCTACATAATGCCATGTTCGATTCCAGAGCCTCTCATAATCTCATGCCCAAGGCTATCATGGATAAGCTTGGTCTGGACATCACCCGCCAATATCATGATCTCTATTCATTTGACTCCAGTAGAGTAAGATGCATAGGGCTCATCAAATACTTACTGGTGAGTCTAGATCAGCTTCCTATGAAAAATGTTCTGATGGACATAGTGGTAGCAGACATTCCTCCAAGGTTTGGTATGCTTCTTTCCAGGTCTTGGGTGGAAAAATTGAAGGGGACACTACAACTAGATTTCTCCTATGCGACAATCCCGGTATTTGGACAAATGAGGAAATTATATCGGGAACAAAAGATGAAGTATATGATCACAAGCAAGGAGAAACCAATAAATCATCCTATAAACTATGTACATACAGATTTAGAGTCTTTTGTTTTATTTTCAGATAGTTTAAATGAAATAGATAGTCAGATGGTAGAAGCAGACGACATTCCAGAAATAACCGAAAATTTTAGAGAGATTTTGAAGAAAGAAAGACAAGAAAAGCAAAAAAAGATTGGGAAATCAGTTGAAAACGATGGACAACAAATAAATAATGGACAACAAACAAATGATGCACAACAAACAAACAGTGGATGACAAAAATATTTTCAGCACTTGCAAGAGGAAGAAGAAGGCTTATGGACCATGGATTTTGATGGAGCAGTAGAGAATGATGGAGCTGGTATTGGTATTTGGGTACGCAGTCCTTTTTCCGCCCCAAACAAAGTACCTAGCAGCATGAGAGTTTGCTCCTACAAGCTGGCCTTCGAATGTTCCAACAATGAAGCCGAATATGAAGCTCTGATTGTTGGCCTGAAGATTCTTAGAAAGCTGAAGGCGAAGAGGATTTCAGTATATGGTGACTCCGAGTTGGTGATAAAACAAGTCAGAGGTGAGTACCAAGCAAAACATCCTAGGATGTGGGCCTATCGTAATGCAGTTTTGGACATTTTGAAGCTATTTTCCGAATACACCTTGACATGTGTGCCACGAATACAAAATAGTATTGCTGATGCTCTTGCCAAGGTAGCGAGCAGCTTGAAGATCCCCATGAAATCCAACAATAAATTTGAAATCCATGTCAAGCACCATCCAACCATTCCAGACAATCAATGACATTGGTAAGTGTTCCAAGACAATGAGGAGATTAAGGATTTTCTGCTCAACAAAGGCTTTCTGCTCAACAAAGGCAAGTTCAAAGAAACCTTAATCGATGTGGAAAACGATGAAAACAAAGGGAATGGTATAAAAGAAGTTCAAATCAATCAAATGGACGTATTGCAGCTAAAGAACAACATCATTCTTAAAGGCTTGATACCCCTAGAAGAACTTTTCGATCAAGATGATGTAGCCCGCAAGCGAACTTTGCAGCCCATGAAGAAAGGTGTAGAAGAAGTCAACATTGGTACAAAAACAAATCCAAAATTGGTAAAATTGTCGAAGAAACTACCACCAAATATCAAGGACAAATATATCAGTTTGATGGCTTCATTTGCAGATGTATTTGCTTGGGATTATTCATATTTAAAGACCTATGATACGAACATCATTCAACACACCATACCTATCAAGCCCAATTAGAAACCATTTAGACAAAAGCTGAGAACCTGATCAATCCAAAGTTGTTACCATCCATTGAAAAAGAGGTAAATAGGTTGTACAAGTCAGGTATCATTGTGCCTATCAGATTTTCATATTGGATATCTAACTTAGTACCTGTACGAAAGAAGACTGGTGAGATCTGCCTATGCATTGATTTCAGAAATCTAAACAAGGTCTCATTGAAGGACAGCTATCCGCTGCCCAAGATGGACCATATACTTCAGCGAGTAGTGGGCGCATCTCGTATGTCCCTGCTTAATGGTTATTCAGGATATAACCAAATTTCAGTCCATGAAGATGATAGGGATAAGACATAATTCACAACTCCATGGGGAACATTTCATTATGCCAAAATGCCATTCGGTTTGAAGAATGCAGGTGCCACATTTCAACGTGCAATGGACTTGGAGTTTGCAAATGAGAAGGATGTGTTTTTGGTGGTGTACTTGGATGACTTGACGATGTTTTCAAAATCTGATGAAGAGCATATGCATCACCTAAAAATTGTCTTTCAAAAATGCAGGAAATATGGCCTATCTCTGAATCCTAAGAAGAGCTTGTTCGCCATGGAGGAAGGAAAATTACTTGGGCATATCATCTCAAAAGATGGCATCCGCATAGACCCAGCACGTGTCCAAGCAATTCAGCAAATCGATCTGCCTAGGAACAAAAAGGAGATATAGTCATTTAATGGTAAGATGAATTTTCTGCGTCGCTTTGTACCTAATCTTGCGAAACACTTGAAAGAAATGACCAACATGCTTAAGAAGGACAACCAGGTGAAACAGACGGATGAGGCTATGTAATCTTTCAACTTGGTCAAATTGGCCCTCTCTTCAGCTCCAGTGCTAGTCAGCCCGAATTATACTCAAGATTTCATATTGTTTTCATTTTCTTCTGAGCACACTATGGCAGCGGTATTGTTGCAGAAAAGGGATGATCATGAAAGACCCATTGCATTCTTAAGCAGGGCTATAAGGGATGCAACTTTGAAATACAACATCATTGAGAAGAAAGCCCTGGCATTGGTAAAGGCACTAAAAGATTTCCGGGTGTATATCCTACATTCTCACATTCTGGCCTATGTTCCTAATACTGTTGTGAAAGATGTTTTATTGCAGACCAATCTGGAAGGGAGAAGGGGAAAATGGATCGCAGCCTTGCTAGAATAAATCTAATGGCTGAGTCAAATTTTCCTGCAAAGCTGGTCAAAGGACATGGATTGGCAAAGCTAATGGCTGAGTCAAATTTGCATGCATTGGACATAAATCTGATCGCTTCCATGTCCAATGAGAATGATGAAGGAACTTCAGTTCAGGTATCTGAAATGTTTGCTTTGTCCCCATGGTATTCTGATATAATGTATGTGCTGAAAAATCTATCACCACTGCTTGGCATGGTTAGAAACAAAGCGAGAACACTTAAATTGAAGGCTGCCAAATTTTGTACCTTGAATTTTGCACTGTATTGGAAAGATCCCAGTGGCATTTTACTAAATTGTCTGGTGGAAGAGGAGGCAAAGAAAGTCATGGAAGACTTCCATGGAGGAGAGTGTGGTGGACATCTTTTTTGAAAGTCAACAACGAACAAAATCTTGAGAGCGGGGTACTACTGGCTTACTTTGTTTGCTCATGTGCATAAGATGGTAAAGCACTGTCATAAGTGTCAAATTTTCGAAGGAAAACATAAACTACAGCCTTTGCCACTCAAACCTATTGAAGTGAGCGCTCCATTCCAGCAGTGGGGGTTGGATTTCATTCATCCCGCATCTTCCGGACAGCATAGGTGTATCCTTATAGAGATGGACTACTTCACAAAGTAGATTGAGGCAACACCTACCAGACAAGCGACGGACACGGTAATCATCTCATTTCTCGAAAATAACATCTTGTCTCGCTTTGGTTGTCCAAACAAAATAATCACTGATAATGCAACAGCTTTTAAATCGAAAAGGATGGTAGAATTTTGTCACAAATATCACATAATTTTGGGTCATTCAACTGCCTATCATCCGCAAGGCAATGGATTGGCGGAATCTTCGAATAAATCTTTGGTCAACATCATCAAGAAGCTGTTGGAAATTAATAAGAAGAGCTGGAACAAGAGGCTGGTTCATGCACTTTGGGCAGATCGAATCAGTCAGAAAAAGTCTATTGGTATGTCACCGTTTGAGCTGGTTTATGGAGTGGACACAGTATTTCCCGCTTCCCTTGCTGCCCCGGTGGTCAAACTTCTTCAGGAGGCCGACAGTGAGGAAGATCCCATGCAGAGAAGGCTGAATCAAATGATCCACTTGCAGCAAACGAGAGAAGAAGTTTTCAAAAACACATCCAAGTTGTAGGAGAAGACAAAGAAAATCTATGATAGAAAAGCAAAAACGAACAAAATTCAGTTGGATGATGTGGTGCTGAAGTGGGATGCAAGAAATGAGGAGAAAGGCAAGCATGGAAAGTTCAAAAATCTATGGAAAGGTCCTTTCAAGATTGCAGCATATAGAGGGCAAAATGCATTTCTTCTGAAAGAAATGAATGGGGAAGAATGTCCTAGAGGGCCGATCAATGGTTGGCTGCCCAAGCGGTATCATTGTTGATCCATTAACGCTGTTTCCACTGTCATTGTAAATACCATTTTTATTTCAGTTTGGTTTCAGTATGTACAATCAGTTTTGAGTTATTCCAATTGTCAAGTTTGAGTCAATTTCTTGGTTACTTCAGTTTTGTAAATAAGTCAGAGTCTTGTGCTGTTTATCAAAATGATGACTCCATAGCCCAATGGACCCAGAGGCACTGTCTAGCTCCTCCAGAGATCTGCTGTTCTTGGCACCTCCAAGGAGCTACCATCCCCCATTGGAGCCAATGTTAGAGTCGGTCTGGTCAACCCTCCGTCAGAGATCAAAGCTCTTTGTGCATTTCAAATTTTAGGTGTCCCGCTCCATCCACTCAGCTGCATTTCACTAGGGACATGCCATGATCTGACGGAGAAAGTCATGCCACTCATCTTCCCTCATGTCTGGCCCCTGCTGGTTCAGGTCTTGGTCCATAATCACTGAAGTTCATGATAGTCAAGGTCTGGTCATATTACAGGACAAAGTCATTTTTATTGTTGGGTCTAGGAAATCATCAATAAGGTCTTTGAAAAAACATGTCCAGAACAAGTTATGCAAGCCAAAGGGAGATCTTATATACCTACAGTGCAGAACGTTTCATCATCACCGCAATAGACATCGACTCTTCTTCAAAACTTTGTTTTGAAGAAAATTCAAACAAGGTCAACTATGACAAAATTTTCCAAAAATCGACAGTTGACATTTTCAGATGCAGTCATGGATTTCAAAGCCAAAGGCTCAGTCACACATTCCCCGCAAAGAAATGCTAAAAATGTTATCATGAGAGCCAAAATTTCAAAGAAAAAGGAAAAACAGAGTGTTTTAAAAGTCAATGAAAAGTGCAAAACTCAAACATTAGAAAGTGGGTCTTCAAAGAGGAAAAAATTAAACCCAACTCTCTCAAAGCCTATATATATTTGTTTTGGCCCAAGACTAAGTCATTGTGTTATGAAAAAGCTTGAGAGAGGCATTGTTGAAGAAAGGAGAGCTAAGGAGGAGGAATTCGAGCAAGGAGAGCAGACTTCTAGGTGGCGCGGCGCACACACCAGGGCGCGTGATGCACACGGAGGGCGCGACGCATCGGCAGCCAGCCCACAGTGCAAAATCCACAAGGGTGCGACACACTCAGGGTGCGCGGCGCACTGGGCTTGGCGCGACGCACACAACTAGGTGCCCAAAAACATTGCAATTCATCTCAAATCTCGACGAAGTCAGCGAATCAAGAGGTAGGCCATGATCAACACCTCTTCTCCATCACTTTTGTCATTAATATGAGGTTTGTAAGATGTCTGATGGTATCCAAAAGCACAATGGACATCCATGGAAAAATCACCAAGGAAAATGAAAAATGGGGTAGCAAAAAGTGACGATGAGCACCAAGATTTTGCTCCCCTCCCCTTGTCCCTTCATTCTTCATTATTTCCACCTCCATTCCATCATATTCCCTAAAGAAACCAACCTAAAACCCCCCAAAAACTCCCTCCCCTATTTTTCAAACAAAAATTGTGTCGTTTGACCGTGCGCGGCGCACACACAATGTGGCGCAACACACTCAGGGCGCGTGGCGCCATGGGAGCCTAGCCACAGTGTTAATATTACACTAGCACAGCGCATACCCGACGCGCGGTGCACTGGGCAAAGCGCACGGCGCACAAGCCTGTGAGCCTAAGAATACACCGAATCACCCAAAAATTTTGGAATTGGCTCTTAAAATTGCAAAAGTGCCCATAAATCTTTTCACCACTGATCCTAAGCTTGAAGAAAAATATGATGTTGGTGACCATGAGACCAAAAACAAATTGTTTTTAAGCAAACAAAAAATGACACAAAAAGGGTAAAAAAGCTAGGGTTTTGCTATAGTAACTTGATTTTTAAATATGCTCCTACCCTACCTCTATCTGCTAAATTCCCCTGGAGAATTTTCCCCTAATAGTTACCCTAGCTACATTGCAATCATATCCCTTTGTCCCCTTTACTCATATAGCTCAAAAGTTCCTTAACCCTACCCCATCAAAACCATACCCCAAACACTCCCAAATCCCTGATAAATTTCCCCTTTAAACCCATATTCCCCTTTTCATCATTCCCCTCCTAACACTCCCCTGTTTTATTGTCCCCTTGGTAATAGATTTTCAGAGCATTCATCAGTGTCATTGGATTCAAAAGGCAGCACTAAACTCAGGATACAAACAACAGTGATGGCATCAAAAAATTCATCAGATTATGAGGGGGATACACACAGTGACACATCTTCAGGAGAGAGGGCCCATAGGAGACATCACTGGAGTGGCAGACATCTCAGAGACAAGCCCAACACCCTCACAGAGCTACAGGCATGCCCACTTGCCATGTCTTGTTTCCAGCACTTGGCATGTTATGAATTTTGCCAAAGGGTGGAAAATGTCAGAGTACATCATGAGTTGGCCCGCCTTTTTGCACTTCATCTACAGGGAGGCCAATCTGTCCTGGCTGGGGTCACTTTCACCTTGACACCGGAGGCTATATCAGTGGCAACAGGGATACCTAATGTTGGGGAGCAGTGGCATAAGAAAAAGAAGGTGGAGAGGCATCACTATGAGCCTTACATCAAGAACAACTGCTTGAGCCAACTCACCAGGGTTTTTCCATTCAGATTTTTGAGGGATGAGTATGCCCCACTCATGAGATTGATCATGAAATATTTCAGTTGCGAGGGGAGGTTTTCTCGCCTTTATGCCTACCACATCCGCCTGCTCATGCACTTCACCAGGGTGAAGATGATGAGCCTCCCATTTTTCATCTGCAACAACATTGAGAAGATGAAGAAATTCATGCAGCGCAAGACCCCACGACAACAGCTAAACAGTGTCTATCATTTTTCTCTCATACGGATTTTGGGGGGCTATCAGTTGGGATTGCAGGGTATTGCTTAGGAGGACTTCATCTCCCGTGATTTCTTTAGCGCTCCACCAGTGATATCAGAGGCGGAGCATGAGGTGGGAGGTCCTTCACATCAGTTTGAGCCTGAGATGGGAAGCCCTCCACATCAGTTTGATAGCCATGAGACTGCCACCATGCCAGTATACATCACATATCAGAGAGGCTATCCGAAAGGCACCAGACCTTTGTTTGCAGCAGCAAAGCGAGCGTTATCTCCACCCGGGGTGGAAGGGGCCTCGCTTCCTACATCAACGACACAGGTACAGGACAAGGGAAAGAAGCCCAAGCACGAGGAGGGGCCTTCAGGTGTGCCATCAGGTGAGCAAGAGACTGAGTTTGTTCTCCTCCAGGATTATGAGACGGATGCAGAACCTACAAATGCTGAGCTGGGAGAGATCATTCAGGAGCAGCAATCCGTGATTGAGAAACTATCCCTAGACTTGGATAGGGCCAAGTGGAACGTGCAGTATCTAGAGTAGAGGAACAAGCAACTTGAGGATCGGCTAGCCGAGATAGAGTTGCAAATGATCAAGGAAAACCGGCGACACATCCTAGCAGCGCAAGGCAGACCTATGGAGCAAAGAGACGAAGACCGTGAGTATGTGCTAGAGAAAGTGAACGTTCACTTGGAGCAATGGTTGGACAAAGCAAATAGGGAGAAAGACATGCTGAGGCGCATGACTCATCACTACCAGGCACGCAACATGAGTTCCAAAGCAAGAATCAGGAGCCTAAAGGCAAAATTGAGCAAAGCGACAAAAGAGGCAAAGGAGGTAAAGGAGCAAGATCGGCTTCGAATCTTGGCTGAGGCTTCCTTGGCCCAGCAAAGCACTTCATAGGGAACCTCTAGCCCAAATATCAAGGAATTTTGGAAAATTTTGGTCACAGGCAAATTTTTTGGGCACAAAACATGAAATTTATCCCTGTGCGTCGCGCCACTGGCACGACGCTAAAAATGTAGAACTCAGATCGAGGAATGGCTTGCATATTTGGATTCAACATCAGAAAATATGTCTACTGGTGTCTGGGCTAGAAATTTTGACAAGTTTTGGGTCTTCTGAAGGTCAAAAAATACCCAAAAATGGCCTCTTTGCCACTTTTTGGACACACAGAAAGCAATCTTGGGAGAATGAAGTTTTGGAGGGGAAAATGAGCTTCAAATTCAGAAATTCTAGTTGGGCTGGAAAGTAGACAGGACAGGCTTTCCAACAAGCCCACTTGGGCACATTTTGGACACCTGAAAGTGCCCCAAACAGGCTCCAAAGTGGTACAATGCACATGGAATTTGGCGGCGAGCACAGGGAAAAAACAACCAAATTGCTCTTGTTTCGCGAAATTTCAGGTCGCGACTTCTCCAAGTGGGCCCGATCATCTACTCTTCAGTTTTTTTGCACCAAGGGTGCCTTTTAAATAATTTTCTCTCCATGTGGGCATCTATCCAAGTGGCAAAAGAATGCAAAGGGTCACCACAGCCAAATGTCCTGCTTGAGAGCGTTGCACCTATAGCTGATGGTTGGCTCTCCATCTCCATTTCGAAATGATTTGAGTAACTTACCAACCCCTAGGCATTCCATCTCTTCTCTACACTTTCTATATATTGTATGCAAGTTATTTGCAAAGGGTTGGCTAGCTTGTAACTTCTGAGAGACTGTGGGAAAGAAACTCTATTTCTGCACTGTGTATTTTTGACAGAGAGTTAATGAAAGGCAGTGGCTCTGTTTCATGAGATTCTTGTGGTTGTGAGTGTAGCAAATGTGTTCTTATGTTCCATATGTATCTTGTTATGTTTCATAATTCATTTCATGTTTCATTTCAGTGAAATTTTCTAAGTGAGATTAGGTAGAATTCAATTTATATTGCTCTGCCTGTGGGAAAATTTCATGTGCAGTGTTATTCTTCTGTTGAAAAGGATTCATGCGACCATGCCCTTTTCACTATCTTCGAAAATCTTTACATTCCACATAACCTTAAGTTAAAATTGCTGCGCTTCCCGCCTACCTTGCCTCACGGAATAATCTGTGCCTTCATTCTCAATTCTCTGTCCCTTGCTAAGCGCCAGTCCCATATACATCTCAGAAGTTTAGTCACTTCGAAAATCTTTCCAAAATCCCTTTTCACTTACTAGCCTAAGGTAAATATCGCATTTCAAGTCATCTCAGACCATTTTGCTTATCCATTCGCTGAGTGTGACTCGGAGAGAGCCCTCTCTTGATTTCTTAGGGCTAGCTATGAGACTGAGCGTGGTTTGTGGTTACCCTAATTTTTGCCTTCCTTCAGCCTAAGGCAGATTTAGGTGCTAACACTAGGAACCAACCCCAGAGAAAGAATAAATGAATCTGACCATATCTTGTAAAGCATTGGCAAGAATTACCACTCCTCAAACTCTCAAGCTAGACGGACACATCAAGAATAAAAAGGTTCAAGAAGTGAAAGATCACATTGAGAAAGAAGAAATGAATCTGATCATATCTTTTAGTGCATTGGCTAGAATTACCACTCCTCAAACTATCAAGATAGAAGGACATATCAAGAAGAAAAATGTTCAAGAAGTGAAAGATCACATCAAGCATCAAGAAATGAATCTGAACATATCTTGTAATGCATTCGAAGAAATTACCACTCCTCCAACTCTCAAAATAGAATGACATCTCAAGAAGAAAAATATTCAAGTAGTGAAAGATCACATCGAGCATCAACAACAAGTTCTCCAACTTTTAAAGGATAACGCCACTTTGGTGCCAAATGGAATGTAACAATAGGCAGATCAACATCACATTGAAAGAAGTTTTGATTTAGGCAATTGGGTATTTTTACAGCTACATCTCAAGAAATTAATTTATGAGAAGGAAATGTTGGCAATATTACATGCACTTAAGAGATGGAGACCTTACCTAATGGGAAGACACTTCAAGGTAAAAATGGATCATGATAGTCTTAAATACTTTTTAGAACAAAGATTATCTTTAGAACAGAAAAAATGGGTCACAAATATGTTGGGTTATGACTTTGAAATCATCTACAAAAAAGGGAAGCAAAATGTTGTTGCAAATGCACTCTCAAGAAGGGATTAGGATGTGGAAGCATTATTTTGTGTTATTTCTATTATCCAACCAGACTAGATAAATGAAGCAAGGGATGAATGGAAGAAGGATGAAGAGGTGTGGCCACTCATTCAAAAGTTGTAGAAGATCCCAATTCAAACAATATTGCCAGAACTTGACGAGGAAGGAAAGATCATATTGGAGCCTAGAGCAGTCACAGAAATAGGAACCTGACAGCTACGAAATCGATCAATTTCTGGATATCTCATCAAGTGGAAGAACTTACCCATTGAAGATTCCACATGGGGTCACAAAAATTTTATATAGAAGAATCAACAACTACTCAAGCATTGAGGACAACACTTTTTGAAGGAGAGGGGCATGTTAGGTCCCTATACTACTAGTGTAACCCCTTATTGTTATTAGTACAACCCCCTTATTATATTTTTGTGCCCATGTCGTCCCCATATTGTTATTATTGTGCCCCATAGAAGCCCACTATTCTTATTATTTTTCCCTTACATTATTATTGTTATGTCGGCTCTGATTATATTATGACCCCTTAGACACCTATATATAGAAAGGACGTTTTTTCATTTGTATAATCCAAGAATTGTTCATCTGTGTAATGTAAAGGAGGTTTCCCGCTTGAAGAGGCCTATTTCTGAGGCGTTCATCTATCTTTTCTATCTTTTTGTGAGTTGGTTTCATAACATTTGGTATCAGAGCTTTGGATTCTAGGGTTTCGCTGCACTAAACAGGTCATCATGAAATTTTCACTATAACGTTTTTTTTGCGATGTTTCAGAAGCTACAAAAAAAACCCTCACAAAAAAAAACCCATTTGAGCCAAAATCGTTATAAACCTTGGGTCTGAATATCAGATCTTGTTTTGCCATATTTTCGGATATATGATCTGATGAAGTTAGAGATTTTGCAGACTCTCGAATTACATATTACATAGGTGACCTTGGGAAAATTGTCATAACTTTCTCTCTGAGGATCATATTGAAAGTTTGTCAGAAGTTACAGAAAGAGGATGGGCTGTAGTTTTTTTGTATGTATTTTTTAGATCCGAAGGTCAAAATAGTTACACGTGGCATGTCATACAATTTCACTATTATGAAAAGGTGTATAATCAGGTCATATTGGGAGATTGTGCATAACTATTTCTTGGAGAATCCAATTTTAAGAAGACTGGTGGCATTGGAAAAAGGACGTAGAGGACTACCGTAGCCTGTTATTTAAAAACTTGAGGATCCGAAATTACATAGTTACAGCCATTTCAAGATCGAGCTCTTAAAATCAAGAAAAAGTGAGATGAGGAAGTTTGATGGCAAGGATCCGGTAAATTGGATGCTACAGATGGAGAAATATTTTGATCTACATGGTGTACCACTATTACAAAAGGTATGTATTGCATCTAATTATCTAGAACCGAATCAAATTTTATGGTATAAAGGGATTTGTTCTCGTAAACCACTTCTCACGTGGTCAATTTTCAAGGAGGAAATGATAGCACATTATGAGGATACAAAGAGAAACACCTTATTTAGCCAATTGATAAATCTCAAGCAAAAGTGCTCAGTGGTAGAGCACATTGAGGACTTTCAAAAATTGAATATAAGGGACAATGATATTCTAGAGAAGCATAGGATTGATGTCTCCATAGTGAATTTAAAGGATAACATTCAATATGAGGTTCGTCTTTGGGAACTTGATTCATTGGAGAAGGCATTCAGGTTGGCAAGAAAAGTGTCAAGCAAAATTATGGAAACAAGGAATTCTACCCCTCACAACTATAAAAATCGAAGTGTTGTTTCGCCTTGCCATTCACAACCCACAAGGGTGACACCACAACAATTGGAAGAAAAAAGAGAAAAAGGGCTTTGTTAAAATTGTGATAGCAAATACATTAAACGTCATAAGTGTGCTGAGAAGAAACTATTCTACATCGATTGTGGAGAGGATGAAGAAAAGGATCAAGAAACGTCAAAAGAAGAGGATATACACCAAGAACCAACCCTAGAGAAAGAATAAATGAATCTGGCCATAGCTTGTAAAGCACTGGCAAGAATTACCACTCCTCAAACTCTCAAGATAGAAGGACACATCAAGAATAAAAAGGTTCAAGAAGTGAAAGATCACATCGAGAAAGAAGAAATGAATCTGACCATATCTTGTAATGCATTGGCCAGAATTACCACTCCCCAAACTATCAAGATAGAAGGACATATCAAGAAGAAAAATGTTCAAGAAGTGAAAGATCACATCAGGCATCAAGAAATGAATTCGACCATATCTTGTAATTCATTCGAAGAAATTACCACTCCTCAAACTCTCAAGATAAAAGGACATATCAAGAAGAAAAATATTCAAGCAGTGAAAGATCACATCAAGCATCAACAACAAGTTCTCCAACTTTTAAAGGATAACGCCAATTTGGTGCTGAATTGAATGAAACAACAGGTAGATCAACATCACATTGAAAGAAGTTTTGATGTAGACGATTGGGTATTTTTACAGCTACATCTCAAGCAAAGAATTTATGAGAAGGAAATATTTGAAATATTACATGCACTTAAGAAATGGCGACCTTACCTAATGGGAAGACATTCAAGGTAAAAATGGATCATGATAGTCTTAAATAATTTTTATAAAAAATATTGTCTTTAGAACAAAGAAAATGGGTCACAAATATGTTGGGTTATGACTTTGAAATCACCTACAAAAAAGGGAAGAAAAGTGTTGTTGAAGATGCACTCTCAAGAAGGGATTAGGATGTGGAAGCATTATTTTGTGTTATTTCTATTATCTAACTAGATTGGATAAACGAAACAAGGGATGAATGGAAGAAGAACGAAGAAGTGTGGCTACTCATTCAAAAGTTGCAGAAGATCCCAATTCAAACAATATTTCCAGAACTTGACGAGGAAAGAAAGATCATATTCGAGCCTGGAGCAGTCACAGAAATAGGAACCCGACAGCTACGAACTCGATCAATTTCAGAATATCTCATCAAGTGAAAGAAATTACCCACTGAAGATTCCACATCATAGGACGAGAATTTTATACATAAGCATCAAGAAATACTCAAGCATTGAGGACAACACTTTTTGAAGGAGAGGGGCATGTTAGGTCCCTATACTACTAGTTTAACCCCTTATTGTTATTAGTATAACCCCCTTATTATATTGTTGTGCCCATGTAGTCCCCATATTGTTATTATTGTGCCCCATAGAAGCCCACTATTATTATTATTATTGTGCCCTTACATTATTATTGTTATGTTGGCTCTGATTATATTATGACCCCTTAAACTCCTATATATAGAAAGGTGGTCTTGTCATTTGTATATTCCAAGAATTTTTCATTTGTGTAATGTAAACGAGGTTTCCCACTCGAAGAGGCTTATTTATAAGTTGTTCATCTTTCTTTTCTATCTTTTTGTGAGCTGGTTTCATAACATTTGGTATCAAAGCTTCGGATTTTAGGGTGTCGCTGTACCAAACAGGTCATCGTGGAATTTTCGCTATAACATTTTTTTTGCGACATTTCGAAAGCTATAAAAAAACACATTTGAGCCGAAATCATTCTAAACCTTGCATCTGAATTTCAGATCTTGTATCGCTATATTTTTAGATATATGATCTGAGGAAGTTAGAGTTTTTGCAAACTCCTGAATTACATATTAAATAGTTGACCTTGGGAAAATTGTGATAACTTTCTCTCTGAGGATCAGATTGAAATTTTGTCAGAAGTTACAGAAAGAGGACGAATTGTAGTTTTTTGTGTGCATTAATCAGATCCAAAGGTCAAAATAGTGACACGTGGCATGTCATACAATTTCGCTATTCTAAAAAGGTGTATAATCAGACCATCTTGGGAGATAGTGCATAAATCTTTCTTGGAGAATCCAATTTTGAGCAGACTGGTGGCATTAGAAACAGGACGTAGAGGATTAATGTAGGTCGTGATTTCAAAACTGGAAGATCCGAAATTGCAGAGTTACAGTCGTTTCAAGATCAAGCTCTTAAAATCAAGAAAAAAGGAGATGAGGAAGTTTGATGGCAAGGATCCGGTAAATTGAATGCTACAGATGGAGAAATATTTTGATCTACATGGTGTACCACTGTTACAAAAGGTATTTATTGCATCTAATTATTTAGAACCGAATCGATTTCTATGGTATAAAGGGCTTTGTTCTCGTAAACCACTTGTCACGTGGTCAATTTTCACGGAGGAAATGATAGCACATTATGAGGATACAAAGAGAAACACCTTATTTAGCCAATTGATAAATCTCAAACAAAAGTGTTCAATGGCAGAGCACATTGAGGACTTTCAAAAATAGAATATAAGGGAAAATGATATTCCAGAGAAGCAGAGGATTGATATCTCCATAGGGACTTTAAAGGATAACATTCAACATGAGGTTCATCTTTGGGAACCTGATTCATTGGAGAAGGCATTTAGGTTGGCAAGAAAAGTGGCAAGCAAAATTATGGAAACAAGGAATTCTACCCCTCACAACTATAGAAATGGAAGCGTTGTTTCACCTAGCCATCCATAAACTACAAGGGTGACACCACAACAATTGAAAGAAAAAAGAGAAAACAAGCTTTGTTACAATTCTGATAGCAAATACATTAAAGGTCATAAGTGTGCTGAGAAGAAATTATTCTACATTGATTGTGGAGAGGAGGAAAAAAAGGATCAAGAAACATCAAAAGAAGAGGATATACACCAGGAACCAACCCTAGAGTAAGAATAAATGAATCCGACCATATCTTGTAAAGCATTGGCAAGAATTACCACTCCTCAAAGTCTCAAGATAGAAGGACACATCAAGAATAAAAAGGTTCAAGTAGTGAAAGGTCACATCAAGAATGAAGAAATGAATCTGACCATATCTTGTAATGGATTGGCTGGAATGACCACTCAAACTATCAAGATAGAATGACATATCAAGAAGAAAAATGTTCAAGAAGTGAAAGATCACATCAAGAATCAAGAAATGAATCTGACCATATCTTGTAATGCATTCGAAGAAATTACCACTCCTCAAACTCTGGAGATATCAAGAAGAAAAATATTCAATCAGTGAAATATCACTTCGAGCATCAACAACAAGTTCTCCAAATTTTAAAGGATAACGCCACTTTGGTGCCGAATGGAATGAAACAATAGGCAAATCAACATCACATTGAAAGAAGTTTTGATGTAGGTGATTGCGTATTTTTACAACTACATCTCAAGCAAGAAATTTATGAGAAGGAAACGTTGGCAATATTACATGAACTTAGGAAATGGTGACCTTGCCTAATGGGAAGACACTTCAAGGTAAAAATGGATCATGATAGTCTTAAATACTTTTTAGAATAAAGATTATCTTTAGAACAGAAAAAATAGGTCACAAATATGTCGGGTTATGACTTTGAAATCATCTACAAAAAAGGGAAGAAAAATGTTGTTGCAGGTGCACTCTTAAGAACGGATTAGGATGTGGAAGCATTATTTTGTTTATTTCTATTATCCAACCAGTTTGGATAAACGAAGCAAGGGATGAATGGAAGAAGGATGAAGAAGTGTGGCCACTCATTCAAAAGTTGCTGAAAATCCCAATTCAAACAATATTGCCAGAACTTGACGAGAAAGGAAAGATCATATTGGAGCCTGGAGCAGTCACAGAAACAGGAACCTGACAGCGAAGAAATCGATCAATTTCAGAATATCTCATCAAGTGGAAGAACTTACCCGCTGAAGATTCCACATGGGAGGACAATAATTTTATACAGAAGCATCAAGAACTACTCAAGCATTGAAGACAACACTTTTTGAAGGAGAGGGGCATGTTAGGTCCCTATACTACTAGTGTAACCCCTAATTGTTATTATTACAACCCCCTTATTATATTGTTGTACCCATGTAGTCCCCATATTATTATTATTGTGCCCCATAGAAGCCCACTATTGTTATTATTGTGCCCTTACATTATTATTGTTATGTCGGCGCTCATTATATTATGACCCCTTAGACTCCTATATAGAAAGGAGGTCTTGTCATTTGTATAATCCAAGAATTGTTCATCTGTGTAATGTAAAGGAGGTTGCCCCCTCGAAGAGGCTTATTTCTAAGTCTTTCATCTATCTTTTCTATCTTTTTGTGAGCTGGTTTCATAACATGCACCCTCAATATCTACCATTACACTATATAAATGCCCCATAGGAATAATCCTTTGTTGGTTTTCCATGCACAACTGAATAGGATACCACTGCAATGTACGTCTTCCAATACTTTACCATGTCTTCTTAGGTAGGAAATTTGCATCAGAGCCCAGATCCAATATTACCTGGTCCATTTCGTATTCGCCTATCTGCGCAGTCAGCCTCATCTAGTGCCCCGTTCGCGTTTTATGCTTCCCATTTTTTCGCACTGTGGTTGTTCAGTAGTGGTATTTTCTTTATTTGTACACTTGTCCATTAAATCTTGCAACCTTTTTACTGTGTTCTTATCATGTAGTAACGTCATAGAGGTCTTCAAAAGAGTAGCTAGTACTGAAGGATCTACTTCTTCTGTCATAATAGTTTCGGGCATTTTCCCCTGAATTCCTAAGGTGGAGGCCTCAGCAAAGTTATTATTTGTTTCCATGAAGGTATCTTTAGCACTATTAAGATCAAAGGCTATTTCCATCTCAGCAACATTATGCACTCATTTGGCAGTCTCAAGCTGCTTACCGTTATCTCCACCAGTGGTCATAGTGCTCCTTGTTACTATATCTAGGTTCCGATCTTCTTAGCGAGGCTCTTCCCTCATCATTTGGATGTTATGTGTAGGTGGTTGGGGTTGTGTCTTCTTTTCTTACATATTTTCAATAAGGATTGGACATTCCTCTACCACATGGTCAAACCATCTGTAGTACTGACATGACGAATACATGGGGTTTGTGCAATCTCGCGCGAAGTGTCCTACTTCACCACAGATATATAAAATTACATGCCATTGTCCTCGACTAGTTCCACCCCCTCTTCCTTGTCCTTGGTCGTGGAATCCTCCACGCGCTTCTCCTGTGCCGTGATCCTAAGGCCGATTTGATCCATCATCAACTCATAAATTCTACAATGGTGTTCATCATGTTCGACAAACTTACAAAAATTACAAAACAACTGTTGAGGGGTTTGTACAAACTTCTGTAGTAAATGGAAATTATCAGTTGCATGTTGTCCTGTAACCTGATAGATGGCGCACCGTAGCACAACTCTCACACTCGTCCCAACGTTATTCTCTGGTTTCAGGGGAATATGCCCTCCTCGAAAGAGATAGTTGTTATAAACCAGACAATGGTCCTTATCGTGCCCATGTCTCTTGCATTTCAAGCACGAGACTTTAGCACGCACCTTCGGCTAAGCTTCCTTTCCTTTCTTCAGGCTCTACAACTCCAAGTGCAGGCTTTCTAGCTATGAGTGACTCTATTGCTCTCCAAGGTTCAAAGTTTTTCATGCCAACCAACAAAACCCTAACTATTGGCCCTTCAGAAATAACCTGCATGGTGAAGGCTGTAGTCTCACCTGAAGCAGTGTTGGGGGATGTTAGAACTAAGTTTTTGCATCCAGAGATCGTGTGACAAGTAATCTGAAGCCTTCTTATCCCACATCTTCCTTCGCGAAGATCTAAGGATTCCTATGGTCCGTTACTACAACTCTACGAAAATGGCTCTCGGACCTTCGCTAAGGTCTACGATTAGACTTTCTAGGCCTAAAGGAAGTATATTGACATCTTCCGCGTAGTAAATCATAACCCTAGATCTGCCTTCACAGAAATATAATTGATTCAAACAAAGATCATACAGATCTAGCTAATACCTTCGCGGAACATTAAAGATTAACATATTCATGCAACAATTACACTTTCTTCCATAGAAAACATATTAATGAGCGATAAAGCATAACTTGAATAGAAATAAGAATAAGACATAGATACAATATATTTGGTACAAAATCAGTCTTTATTAGGTCCAATGTTCAAATTACAAACTCTTCCACCCTGCACACTCAGCTGCAGGGGCCTGTGCACTCAATTTCAGACTTGCCAAGGTCTCCGCTTACTCAGCTACAAGATCCTTCCCCTTTCGGCTAAGTGTAGGAAGTGGAGCTTTCCTGCCTTAGCACTTGCCCAAAAAAATAATCTTCTCTCTTCATTGTTCTCCTTTAAACTCACTACCATGGTTCGTGGCCTATGGATCAGTCTCAAAACCAACCTATCACTTACCCATACAAGGGGCTAAAGCCCCTTTGACTCCTACTTAGTTGTGCGCTCTTCTTCCACATTTCACAGAGACTTTACAAAATTATACTAAAAAATTTGGTTAAATTAACTGAAAATTGACCCTAGGGACCCTATCCCAGCATGTTCTGTCAAATTGGAAGTTTAGTGTTGGAATTCATTGTGGATTTTCCATTCAAGAATCATATAACAATTGGAATCTGAAATTTACATTCCAAAATAATCCTATTTGGGGGATTACTAGTGGTGATTGCTACATATTTTCGATGTTGGAAATTTACTCCAAATCACACCTAATATATTTGACCATAGGTCAGGAACACAATGGGAAGAGAATTGTCCTTCCAATTTATCTACTTATATTGTAGTGATCCACAAATATAAGAAACAAATTTATAATTTGATATAGACAAGTTGTCTTATTCATATGTGATAATGGACCCAAATAGTTGTTCTCATCTGAAGAAATGTTCATCAAACTTGGGCATTCTTGACATCATCGATCTCCAGCCTTGGAATTATTCACTTAGCCTTATAAATTATCCAATTATATACATGTATACAAGGCTATGCTATTATTTTATCATTTTTTACTTCATTTCATTTTATTCTAGACTTAGCTTTGACTTTTTCTAGGAGTTTTATTTGCACTCCCACACTGTATAAGTAATCTACAACTTGAGATTTTTATCATGTAACTTAGTTAGCATGATTGTGCCTAACATTCCTTGAAGGTTGAATGCTAATTTTACTAAGGTGTTATTTTCTATGGTGATGTTTTATTTTTTCTTTGTTTATACAGGTCATCTAGCCACATAATGACCACTATTTCCCAACTGAAGAAAACTTGTTCGAGTTTCTTGCTTTTATGGGGAAAAATGGCATTGACAATATTGCTGATGTTAAGGTATATATCATATAAATACTTTATAGTCTGATTTATTTTATATGCCAGTGTTCATCGTCTTTCATATCTTATACTCTTCATTGTATCTTCTTTATTTTTCAGAAAAGCAACTTAATGTTGACGATAAGAAGCAGGAATTGAAGAAAGAGGAGAACGATAACACTAGAGCGACAAAATGCAAGTTAGAGAGAGAAAAGAGAACTAGTTTAGTGGTACTTGTAGAGCCAATATCCCACATAAGACACACATAAAGACTAATGGTCAAGTCCCCATAGTTAGTGAATTCACTTGCAATGCCTTCGCAACGCAATGATAATGTTTTGAAGTGATGAAACAATATTTTATGTGTAAATTTTACTCCAATCAATATTAAATTGGAAACTCATATTGTAATACTTGACATTTTATACAATATAATTTTCGTGTTTGAAATTATTTATAGTTGCACTTGATATTATTTAGTATCATAATTAACATTTGTAACTTTGCATTTTTATATAAGATGAACATGTACATTATGTGATGTTTTTTTTTTTAATTTAGTTGCAATAACATACTAATTGATTTATGTTGATTAATAATAAATGCATAAAATCAATCTAAAACTACTAAATTAGTAGTTTATGTTGATTAATGATGATCACAAATAAAATGAATATATGACTAAATTACTTTATTGTAATGCTTGTTAATCAAAGTAAATGAAACGACTATCAACTACTAAAGTAGTCATTTATATAATGAATATGAAACTACCAAAAAAGATAAATGACTACTACAAATGATAAATTTGTGATTACAAATGAAGACTAAATTTTGCATATATATGACTATTAGTAACTAATTTACAGTATCTTATAACATGGCCAAAATTTAGTCATATTTTTTAAAGCCATTAATTGGTTTCAAACGATGAATAAAATTTGCATATATATGACTATTAGTAGCTAATTTACATTATCTTATAACACGACCAACATTTTGGTCATATTTCTTTAGTCATTAATTGGCTTTCTCGGGTGATCATTTAGTAATATATTTTGTTGTATATTTGGTCATTACTTGTGGTAATTAATGACTAAATCAATGACAAAATTTATGACTAAATATATTACTAGATAATAAAATTGAGTCAACCAATTAATGACTAAGCTAAAAATAACTAAAAGTTGGTCGCGTTATAAGATTTTGTAAATTGGCTACTATTGGTCACTCACTGAAAAATAGTCATTTATATGCAAATTTTAGTAATTTTTTTAGTAACTAATTAGTCATTTTGTACTAGTGGGTGGACAAAATAACATTGAATAATCGAGTCATTTGATGAGATATTAGTGATTTTTGGCGAGGCTACTGGTCTACATATGAAAAATGGAAAATCTGTATTGATTGTTGATTCCCGAGATTATGAGATAAATCTAGAAATACGCCAATTGTTTGGGATTTATTTGACTAATATTGATCATGGTTTTAAGTACCTAGGTTGTTCATTGAAACCAAACAGTTACAAGGACAAGGATGGGAGTGACTGGTCCAAAAATTTGAGAAAAAATAGTCAATTTGGCATTTAAAGTGGCTTCCTCTTATTAAATCTATTTTACAAAACATGGTGGTCCATTGGATGCATTTATACATCCTTCCTAAGGAAATCATACACAAAATTGATATGATTATGACTCGTTTCCTTTGGGCGGGCAACAACTTAGGGAGGAATTTTCACCTTGCGCGACTATCCACCATCATTCGGCCCATTCAAAGCAACGGTTGGGGCATATTGGACATTGAACGCTTCAACCGCTCATTGGTCACAAAATCCCTTTGGAGAGCCCTTTTCGGTTGTGTCTCTTCGCATAACATCATAAAAGGAAAATATCTACATCAGAAGGATGTTACACTATGGATCAGAGAAGGTGCAATGGAGAATAGGAAGGTATCATTTGTTTGGCATAGTATCCTGAAAAATATTCATTGGCTCCTCGTGGGTATGAGGTGGGAGATCAGCGACGGAAAATAGATACAGGTAGGACTAGATGCTATTAAGGGCTTAGAGGGATTTAACTCACTCTCAACTCTGTTACTGAGCCACTTAGCCTAGATCAGAATTTTACACATCTGGCACGTGGCTACTGATCACAACAGACTATTGGGATCGTGCTCTTGGCAATCTGTTGATTCCTTGGGGTTGGCAAACACTTAGAACCAAGAATAGATAGACTATATTTATTGTTTTAAATTGTCGGGGCCTTTTCTCTCCGACTCAAAAGACAAAATGTTTTTGGTGGGCATATACAAAAAGGGACAGATTGCTGACAAGGATATTTACTCTAGATTCCCTAGTGATGTTCAAGATAACCGACTTCTGCAGTTTCAAAAATCGTGGCATTGGAACATACCTATGAAACTGAAATATTTCAATTGTCTGGTCCTACACAACAGAGTCCTTACCTATGAAATTTTAACTAATTGGGGGTTTTAGAGCCCTCGCATATGCTCTCTCTACTGATCATCCATGGAGGATGCTCGCCATATTTTCTTACTTTTCCCTTTTGTGATTGCAGTATGGGAGGTGGTCTTAGATCTCATCATTATCAAGGCTCTTTGGAGTCATTCCTCGATCGAGATTTGTCTCTCTTTCTGGTTCATCACTCAAAAACAATATGCAGCTCTACCTTTCTACATATTCTGGGGTATTTGGAGAAGCAGGAATACAAATATTTTTTAGAAGAGAATCCTAAATATCAGGAATATGATTTATAAGAAAACAACTTTCTTTAGGGATATTGGGCCAATCAGAGTAAAATTTCGTAACAGGAACATCAAATTCTCCAATATCTGGAAGTAATTCCCAGTTGGATTTTTTTACAGAGTTTGTATTCATAGAAAATGTGATTGTGGGGTTTTTTTGGTTACTAACCCGGACACACTTCATCATTTCTGGTGGGAAGGTGGATGTGGTACCAACAGTCGGGCAAAACTCATCCCGCTATGGGGGACACTTTTTTGTGCAAAGTGGTTGGGCATGGAACATATCACACACTTTGGGGACTCTAAGAGTGTTATTGAATGGGTTAAGGGATCCACCCTATTCAATCCCTTCATTCTGAACACATGGATGAGGCGCATTTGGTCATTGTCACAGTCATTCCAAAAGATCACCTTCAGCCATGTGTACTTGGAACAGAATGGAATGGAAGACACCTTATCAAAAAGAGGAGTCTTAGCTGAGGCAGGTAATATTTTTTACTCTGCTTTTCATTAGGGAATATTATTGAATGAAGACCATGTTGTGTTGTAACTATTTCATTGTACCTATAGATGGAAATTTTTCATTTCATGAAAAGAGGATATATTTTGGAGAAAACGATCAGACCCTATTTGCAAAAGGCTAGTGGTATTTGAAATTTTGTAAGCACAAAACAAGCTAAACATGGGGATTGTATGATCTACCGTTATAAGTAGTAGATATCATTTTTATGAGTGTGATCCTCGCGGAGAATCTAATGTGATCCTGGGAGAGGAGGAATCAATCAGATTTTTGTTGCTGTAATCAAAGATGACGTTGTTAAATAGAGAATCCATACAGGTGAAGATCGTTTTAGATAGAGGAGGAATGACCTGTTGAGGAGTTTTTTGAACCCAACGTTTCGGACTGCCAAGTGAGTCCATCATCAGGGGATGCGCAATAGATAATCTTCAATGTTAATGGTGTATCCAAGAGCTAAGATTAGGGTGTATATATATAGGTTATTAAGGAGAGAAGTGAGAAATTGGGTCGGCCAATGTATTTTATTTATTTATTTATATATATATATATATATTTCTTTTTTAAATTTATATTATATATATATATATATATATATATATATATTTATTTATTTATATAAATTAATAAGTTAGAAAAGAGGATTGATTAATTAATTTAATAAAAGGATAGATAGGTTAATTTAATTAGTTTTATATTTTATACACCGTTAACATTGAAGATTATCTATTGCGCATCCCCTGATGATGGACTCACTTGGCAATCCAAAACGTTGGGTTCAAAAAACTCCTCAACAAGTCATTCCTCCTCTATCTAAAAAGATGACGTTTTTTTGGAATGAAAAAAAAATCACTCAAGACCTAAGCACACTAGCAACTTTAGGAATTAATGGCATTTAAACCATTGACCCAACAAAAATGATGGATGAGATGCCATGTTTGACTAATGCCCACATGTTCCACAAGGGATCAGATATCTCTTCAAATACGGACATGCATGAGGTATGTTGACATACCATGAATCCTGTGGGGTATGTGAAAAAGAGTTCAAATGGTTAGATCAAGAATGGTAAGAGAGAAAATATTTTTAATTTAGCATCCTCCAATTGAAAATGAGATAAACTAATTTGTTTTTAGCGCCAACGAATACAGACTTTTTACTGGAATGAAATCCTATGAACAAATACAAATTTCAATCGGAATCACATGAAAGCCATGGAATTATTTTATGGTTGTCTGGAGCATTCAGCTCGACTCTGATTATTGAATCTGGCCGGATCTGTGCAGTAATCATAAACTAAAAAATCATAGCGAACCAACTGTAATTGTCCTTGTTGGGAATATGTCAAGCTCTCATAAAGTGGCTGATTAGCCTAACACTGGGAAGAGCTTCCACTGCCTGTCCATTCTTATATGTCTCTTGTGAAATTTCTGTACAAAGCCACAAAAGGTGCGTAAGACCAATCAATTTTCACCCGCCCCACTTGAGTTTCCCAACTATCTCTGTCCCATATGCTGGAGTACACGCCCATGGCCTGCCACTTCGAATAAGGCACACCTATGTCTTCATTGTTCCCAAATACTCTGATAGGCAGTCCATCTACCAAAAGCCTGAAACGAAGATATCAGGTGATATGGATTCATTATAATTGAAGAAAACGTTAAACCAGGTTTAGAGAAAGAGATAGCTTACACAATTTGCTGCGGGTTCGAGAGAATTGAGTAATTGTGAAAGTCTGATGTAGGATCGATGGAGAATTAAAAAGCTAACAATACAGTTATATATCAATAACATTAGAATACTGGAAGCATTATCGAGAGAACGCTGCAATTCCTCGTCGTTGTCGAATATGTTAACGTTGTTAGAACTTATAACTCCATGTTATATCTATATCATTGTAGAAGTTTGCATGGATTGTGGTATATGTACCAGTATCATAAGAATGAGATGGGCATAACTTGATGGATTAGGTGCCTCCATTGATGATAGGTTGTTTGACAGGTATTGAGGAGCATAATCAGTTTTTACATTTTAACAAGGGAAATATAGTTAAATTAAAGTAAAAAAACAATAACATGCAGCCATGATCTGATTTTTCAACTTGTCTTGACGATGAACCACACTCGTTGGTTCGAAGTCCACAAAAGTATTATAATGTCATCGAAATCTTTTCAAAAACTTGATATAGATCACAAAAGCTTGTAATGTGATCGAAATCTTCTCAAGAATTGATGAATTGTTCATAAAAATTAAGGTTCTCATCACCAATTCCATCTATGCATCTTAATTAAAGATTATGTATGGATAGAAACGAACTCTTAGAACAATCACACTAAGCTATTGATGTTGAATAGTGATAACTAATTTAATTTAGGTCATTAGTTTTTAAATAGTGAGATTTCTTTTCTATGGTTATAATGTCTAATGTTGTAGTAGTTTTAAATAATAATAAAAATATTTTTAAAAGTTTTAAAAGTAATATATTTTATTTTATTTGTTTGAATATTTTTTTATTTACAATGTAATCATGTATTAAATGTATAAGTGTAAAATAAATAATATGGAAGGCCATAGGCTTTTAAAAATATTTTAAATGTTAGTTAAGACCATTTATGAGTTGGTATCCAAATGTTATGTTTGTGAATAAAAGATTGATAAATGAAAGAAAAATTACTTTGTAAATAATAGTACTAAAAATTTCTATTGATAGCTTATGTTAGAGTATTTGAATGGGTAATTAGATTTAGCAATATATATGGATGTCTTGCTAAGAAAATTTCTAATTAATTTAGAGTTTCAATGGACCAAAATAATATTTTTTTGGTTGTTACATCCACTGAAAAATCATCAAATCAACACATCACAGCATATCAACACACTCATCATATAGCTCCTAAGGGCGTCAAGGACACGTAACCTCTCAACTAGTAAAGTACTTAGCAATGGAAACTCAACCGATTAAGCTAACCCTTGGGTTTAATAGACCAAAATAATATTATATATCAGATCCTATATATAATTATAATTTTTTATGATTTAACAAGTGTTATTAATAAAGCTCTTTCTAAACTCATATCCAATGAAATCATATAAACCCATCTTAAAAGGTTTACCTAATAGCTAATGTCATGTAGCAAGAAATAACAAAACCAATTTTTCCTTATAAGATTTGATTTTATGAAAAAGAAAAATGTTAATCATTTAAGATATTGTTAATTAAATTCTTTGCTTAAATACATATGACCGGTACTAATATGACACACGCACTACTATATAAAGTGAAAAATATGATTATCAATATCATTCTCACAATGCTAACTATTTTAATTCAATGTACATTGGATATCAATAAAATATCTATTATACAACATTGCTTTATTGCATCATGCCAAGAAATTTTATGTGTTTATGAAGTGGTATACATCTTCATTATTACAAATTA
This sequence comes from Pinus tabuliformis, assembly GCA_031772625.1. Taxonomy (NCBI): domain Eukaryota; kingdom Viridiplantae; phylum Streptophyta; class Pinopsida; order Pinales; family Pinaceae; genus Pinus; species Pinus tabuliformis. The sequence goes on from CM062819.1 coordinate 1,705,397,863, forward strand.
AAAAAAACAGAAAATTAACTAATGAAATAATAAGTAAATAAAATTAAAATATTTCAAAAAATAAATAAATCTAATATTTTAATAATAATATTATAATTATATATTATTATTAATTTATTTTCAAAAACAGATTAATTCAAGTTCTAACACATAAATACAAAGTTTTCTTCCTAGTTTTTGATGTGCGAATATCTCACTAATACGCATAGTCAAGTTTTATGTTTAACATTTTTATGATTGTTATACGATACGATGATAATAATAAATAAAAAGTCGTCCGAAGTTTTTTAAGATGAATTTTTTTTAATATTTTATATTTATAACTTTACAAAGAATAGTAATTTAAAGGTAATTTGATATATTTTATGATTTAAAAAAAATTATAACTTTTCTAAAGAAATAGTAATTCAAAAGTAATTTGATATATTTTATAATTAAAAAAAAAAAATTATGAATCGCACGGAATTATGAAAGGTTTGTTAGATGTCTCCATGCGCACTTCACCTTATTTTTAAAAAAGAAAGGTAGAAGAACACGGTCGTTGGGATCACCATTTAAATTTTAAATTCAATGAAATATATTTTGGTGATTTGAATTGTTTTTTAATTATAATTAACTAAATTTTTAAGATTGGAAATTTATCTTGATTTTTTAGTTCACTATATGTAATCTATAAAATGTTTGACAATATTTTTGTAAAAATGTTTAAATTTTTAGAAATTTTACACAGTTTTTATATAAAATTTTGGCAATTTTTAAAGTGAAATAATTTTATAAAAAAAGGAAATTAGCCAATTTTTTTTTGGAAAAAACATGGAAAATTAGCTCACCTGCAAATATTAGCCCCTAAAATGTTCCCTCACTTCAACCAAGTTAGTGATAATTTATCTAGTGTGTGTTGGGCAAAAGAAGTTTTCTAACAGGAAAGATTTTTTATATGTATTTTTTTGTGAATTACTGATGTAGGGTATAATTATTCATGGCTTGTTAATATATTTATTAATTAATTTATTGGTATGGCATAGGCCAAAAACCGACTCTTCCATGATATGGCATAGGTTATCATAGTAGCATTTGAGGCTAAGGAGGTACTAGTATAAAATACTAGTATAACTACATTAAAAATATTAATGTGGTTGATATAGCCAAAGACTTCATAAATATAACCAAAAAAAATATTTCAACATGTAAGAATGCCCTATTAATTGTTAGCATTAATGGAGAAAGTTAGCTTTTCTATGTTTAAGTGTTTGTTGCTTTAGAATATGATTGAGATCCTATTTGTTAGGGAGTGGTTCAAACCACCCGATATTGTGAAAGTCTATATATTTGAGGCACATCTAACTCATTGAAATATAAGGAGTGTATGATTATTTGTACACTCTCCAGGTATTTCACTTAGAGAGCCAATTACTATATAGTTTGTATATTCACTTTTAATCATGGTATTAGAGCTTCAGGGTTGTCGATCCCGTACGCTGAGTGAAGGGTGCGACTAAGGCCAAATCGTCGTGCAGTTTGGGTGGAAAAACACGACAATCACACTGTAGCACTTCACCCATATTACAATTTGAAAACTCGGCGCGACGTTGTGACTCCGTGCTAGATAGCTGCGAAGAACTTTGTGACTCCCTGGAGGATAAGAGCGTCGATCATGGAAACAAAAAGGGTTGCGTGTTCGTGGGAGGCCGCTTGGAGAAAGACCGCATGGGTGCGTGCTTGTGGATTGTTGCTGCATCTGCGTGGAGGACAACTGTGTAAGAAGTTATGCTTGAATTGTAGCTGGAGAACTGCGTGAGAGCTGTCGCTGTTAGATGTCGAGGTGACACGAGAAGGTGAGGAGGCCAAACCGCCAAGCAGAAAAACGAAAGAACAGCAGAGGAGGCCGAATCACTCAAGGCAGCTCTTGATCGGCGTAAGGCTAGTTGCAGACAGCCCGAGGAGGAAAATCCTTCAAGGGGGGGTGTGATCTGGGCACGAAATCATCGCTTGTGTAGTCGGCGATGGCATTGGTAGCTGTGGAGGAAGCTGTGAGAAGAAAGAGACGAGCGCTGCACTGTGGTAAGTTGCTGGTGCGTGAAGAACGCAGGAAGCCGAGATAGCTGTGGAGTTTGACCGGATTCGTTGTTGCCGAAGCGGCTTAGTGTGGTGCATGGGCATCAGAAATCGTGGATCTCCTGTTCAATTTTCGATCTGTGGCAAAGGAAGTGTGGTGAAGAGTTGTATAATGCCAAAGGTTGGAAATTGCAGCAGTGGAGGCGGATCTGCTATGGCATGGATTAGATGCTATTGATTGGTGTTGAATGTCGAAGACCAGTTGTTGTGTGCCGAGAGCAGATCTGCCGGAGCGATGAGAAATTTGGCCATCATTTCCATTGGCAGTCGTGCTAGTGGTGTAGTAAGGCTGAAGCGGAGGGCGACGTGAGGGTCTTAACTGCTCTGAAGGGTTGATTGTGAAACTGCGACACAAAGAGGATTTGTACATTAGTATGTGGTTTGCTCAGGTGATTAGTGAGTCTAGCGTTTGTCGTGGCATTAATCGAGGAGGCAAAGAGCAGACCTGTGCTGCGTGTTGGTGCCTTGTTCAGTGACATCTGCATGCTAGAGCTGCGTGTGGTGAACCTGCACATATGGAGTCGAGGGATGTGGTTGTCGTTGGGTGATAGATCACAATTCAATTCGAGAGAGGGTGTGAAATCTGGCACAAAACCAACTAGACATCTGCATACTGGCACTGCATCACTTGGTGGTTGTCTTAAAAGTATTTATTGGGTGAGATAGAACAACCAAGTTGAATCCCCACCTCTTGCACTGAATACACCTTGTGAAGTCTCAATGGAAACTCAGCCACAGATCTTCCCAGTCCTCGTGCGCCAAACAACGAAGCCAGTGTTTGCATGATATAGGAAGACGGTGTTCTAGAGCAGGTCATTTCTGTTTGTGAGAGACGACTGAATCATTCAATGCCTACATAATATACAATCCATGACATTGAAGATGCGAGGTGTTTTTCCAACATTTAAACACTGATCGTTTGGAGACCGTCTTCTTTTTGAATGGTATTGTTTTTTTGAGATGATTGGTCTTTTCGATCAAAGAATATTTTTTGAGAGGTCACTTTTTGCGCACATTCATGGCGGTAACCTCCAGTCAAGAAACACGCCGAATTGACCGTGTGGTGAGCGACTAATCAGATAATGCCTTGAGGAGCAGGTAGAAGTGGCCTTGGCCACATTGACGGTATTTGGTGATTGTTCGCAAAGTCATTTTGTGATATGGAAAATTGTGTCCAGTGATTTTTTCGCTGGTTCATTTCTAGTGTCGTTAGCTCACACTTATGAGAATTTTCTACAAGTAGCAGATTGTAGACTTGTAATTGCAGGTGTGGTGTTGAGATTTCATTTTATAATGCCCTCGACCAAAATCCTGTTGTTTCAGTCCCATTTGATGAGATTGTGTTGCATACTGGTGTTGAGGTTAAATATCTGACAGATTTCTGATGGGTTCATAGAATTTGCTGCTGCGATCCCCCATTGTTTGATCGACTTAGTGGCCCATCCCTGTGTGGCTGGAGCGTGAGAGTTGTAGGAGTTGAGCACATGTGTTTAGACAAGCACAAGAAGCTCAGGGGGATGTCGAGTTGTGTCTTCCACTACCTGGACGGAACTATGATCATGCTGGTGGAGAGAACCGAGAGCATTGGTGTGACATTCAAATGTGGTGCTTTGGTGTGCCTGCTAGAGCAGACTGAAGTGTGTAGTCGTGAGCGTGGTGGATCGATTTCCAGATCTGAAACTGATAGGAGAGAAAATGGGTCTTCAAAGTAAACTAAAAGAGTCTCGTAGAAAAATAAGGAGAAATCATCATAGGAGAAATGCAAATTATTGTTTTGCTGAATTTAGTGATGTGTTTCAGGTTGACGCTGATGGACCAGTAGCTGATCAAGATACAGATTTGGAATTATGAAATATGGGCAAATGAAATGAAAAAAATATTATGGAAGGTAAATTTACAGGATTATGTTGAAGATGTTATTAATGATAGTGGAGATGTATCAACATTAAGTCTTATAACATCTGCATTAGATGGTAACATCATACTCAACATAATATATGAATATGGAGAGGTTCTTAGTGTAAAATTCTTATGGGATGTTTTAGAAATGAAATATTGTTTGAATGAGGGCAATCATGCTGAAGATATTGCTCTTGAAAATGATCCCATATTTGATTGTGAAATTAAAGATGAAATGATGGGTGATGAATGTGTGTTTATAACTGAAACTTGTGATGATGAAAACACATCCATTATTGTAGAACGTGAAAGTTTTCCAAATGTAGAAATCAAGTTTTATGAGACTTATATACCTCATGATGAGTGGATCAATTTGATAATTAAAAAACATCTTATTGATGAATTACTGTTTGGTGAGAAGGAAGACCTATCTTCACATACAGATCAAATGCAGAACATGCTTGCAGCAACAGAACTGACTGAAGAGGCTAAAGGTATAACTATGACAGCAGGGAGGAATGGAGTACGGAGAGATGGAGAAATGAAAGCTCTCCTGAAGGAGCAAGAAAATAAAAGGAAATGTGCTCCTCTTTATAAATCTAACTTTTTTTTTGTGTGCAGATATTGGGACACAAGAAGAAGCAATTGAGGAATCCCAAGAACCTGCAACATCAAATGTAAAGAATGTTAGTATATACTCGAAGAGGAGGATAAGAGTTCATGTGTTGCTCCGGAGGGGGAGAAAAATAAAAAGGAGGTGAAGCTCCATCATTTTCATATGGCGAAGAAAGTGAAGATGAAGCTTCATCCACAAATGAACAAGTATGGGTTGTGCTGCAAAAAGACAAAAATGAAAGCTCTGTCTTTTACCATTGTAAGCCTAGCTGAGACTGAGACCAATAGGCGTCGTATGTCATTTGAGTTTTTTAGTGAACCCTTTCTCCATTAAGGGGGAGTGTTAGCATTAATGGAAAAAGTTAGTTTTTCTATGTTTAAGTGTTTGTTGCTTTAGAATATGATTGAGATCATATTTTTTAGGGAGTGGTTCAAACCACCTGATATTGTGAAAGCCTATATATTTGAGGCTCATCTAACTCAATGAAATATAGGGCGTGTATGAGTGTTTGTACACTCTCTAGGTATCTCACCTGGAGAGGCATTTACTATATAGTTTGTATATTCACTTTTTATCACTAATGCACAATTCCTTGATTAACCATGCATAAAAAGGTTATGGGTCAACTTTAACTTAAGAAATTAAACCAATTATAAATTAACGCTATAAACCATAATGAGGAATTTATCATGGAGGAAATTATTAGAATTGAAATAATCTCAAATCGCGAAGAAATTGGTGGCTGGGAAGGCAAGTGGCACGAATATAATTTTTTAAATTTATTAAAAGTAATGGACCATTTTGCTAAATATAATTTTCTTATATATAAATGAATTTTATAAATAATAATGAAGAACTCATCATGGAGGAACTTAGTAGAATTGGAATAATATCAAATCCCTAGGAAATTGGTGGGCTTGGCACGAATCTATTTTTTTTTAATTTATTATAATTCAATGCAACCTAGAAAACTATGTAATACATTGATAAGGAATAAACTAAGCATATGTTGAACATATTCCCTTGAGAATAATTCTAGGCCCTCAATTAAAAAATAAAATAAAAAACCAACATATATTCATCTACCTTAAGTTGAAACAAGAAGCTTTAGGCAATAAGAAAAAAGTTGTATCTTTTTATAGGTCTCGAAAAGCCAAATGTTATGGGTCAAGTTTAACTTAAGAAAAAAAATGAATTACACATGTTAATGTAAAATGGACCATTTTGCTAAATAAAATTTTCTTATATAAAAATAAATGTTATAAATAATAATGAGAAACTTATCATAGAAGAACTTATTAGAATTGGAATAATCTCAAATCCCTAGGAAATTGGTGGGTAGGGAACTATCTAACAAAAATCTAATTTTTTAATTTATTAAAAGTTAATGCCAACAAACAACTTAATACACTACAATCATTGATGAGCATGATGACTAAGCATACGGTGTGCATATACCCTTTAGAATCAATATAGACTCTCAATTAAACAAATTAAAAAAAAAAAAATCAACAGATCCTCAACGTTGTTAGATTTCACACATGGAATTGAGTGGCACACGTTAGAATTGAAATGAAAATAATTTGATTGGACAATCTTATAATTCTTATAACAATTACAATAAAGATGTTGCAGGAAAAGTTGTTTATTTTTAACCAGCATCATTTATTTATAATATTCATTGTTTCATTGAATTTATAGACCCAAAAAAATTGGGTTATAATAGGACATTAATGTTAATTAACACCAGACACAATCTTTTTAATTCATTTGATTACGTATTTGATTAATTCTTTAACTTATTTTTATGAGAGTGGCTTTTTATTTTCCACGTGAGCAAAAATGATGGGACGATAAAGGCTGTTATATGTATGCAAGTTCAATTATGTGATCATCATTACAAAATAAAAAGATCATTGCAAAGTAAGAGGAAAATAAAATGAATCAATCAACTTTTAAATAAATTTTAAAAAATTAATAAAATTAAGGTTATAATATTAATATTTTACAATATTATTTATTGTAATTAAATAAAATTAAAATATTTAAAAAAATAATAAAATTAATATTATAATATTAATATTTTACAATATTATTTAATTTTTAAGTAAAAAGCAAGTTAATTCAAGATCAACCCATTTATTACAATATTATTTAATTTTTAAGTAAAAAGCAAGTTAATTCAGGGTTAACCCATTTACCAAATACTTAATTGTTTAGAAAATTTTTCGGCAAAATCACATAATCAATCTTTTGTCCACGCGTTACCAACCAGTGTGGTTCATCGTCAGGACAAGTTGAAGAACCAATCAGGCTTAGCTTGATTAAATAGAGTGTGCAGAGACTCCAACGGCTATAATGCTAACGGCTAATTTTGACCTAATGATCATAGTCAAACCACTAATATTCTTGAAAAACTTTATTTCTTATTATTCTTAGAAAACAACTAAATCGGTTAAATTTTAAAGGAATGTATATCTAAAAACAAATAATATATATTTTATTTTATTTTTATTAAAAATTAGCTAAAATTCATTTGTTAATTCAACTAAAGGAATTCATTTAATAACATATAATATTTATATAATCCATATTTATTATTTAAATATAATGGTCGATAAATTAATAAATAATTCATCTTTATTAAGTAATCTATATTTATTAGTATTCCAATATTATTAAATATAAAAAGTCCTAAATTATTGTTATTCTTAGAATTTAGTATCGTTGGGTAATTGTATAATAATTTCCATCTAATGGTCCATTGGTAAAATATATATTATTTTATTTATTATTTAAATATAATGGCCCATAAATAATTCATATTTAATAAATAGTCTATATTTACTTAATAATTTAAAATTCCAATTATAGTATTCTTGTTAAATCTTTTTTACATTAGGTAAATACCATAATTTGAAGTATATGTTTATTAATGAATGTATATCTATAAATTAACTAACTCAAACTAACTCAATACTATTGGTATATCCTATATTTATTAATAATAATTTCTATTTTTCATTTAAACCTAATGGTCCAATGGTAAATTAGATTCCCTCTTATAATTAATCTAATAATTTATATTCTTTAAATGATCAATATTTATTGAATAATCTGTTATAAAATTATTAAAATTAACTATGTCATTAGGTAAATATATTAATACCTATAAGGTTTAAAAAGGATTTCCACTGATTAAATAAATAAGAAATTAGTTAAAGGAAATTTCAAATCTAAAGGTATAGTAGAATTAAATATAAATGCATAAATGATTGAAATTATGGAAATAGAGATCTAAACTATTTTTATTATACCCAATAGTATCATACATAGGATAAGGTTAATACAATAATTAGCCCGAAATTAATTTAAAACCTATTCATAACTCAAACCCCCTATAATAATAGGACTAAACTCAAAGAATACTATAGGAAGCAAGGATTAACGGGGAGAAAACCCGGGAAGAAGGGAGGGACCAACCGCCAAAAACAAAACTAAGGAGAGGGAAGACACAAACCCTAAGACAATAACAAAAGGGGAATGAGGTTAGGAAGACAAAGTTGGACCAGCAACTGTAATCTTCCAGCCATCATCCCTATTAAGATTGTTCGGTCTCTTCTCAATCTCCAGGGCCTCTCTGAATTTGCGATGGTTTAATTGGTTTAATTTAATATTTATTTATTTAATTTCTTGATTCCATTATTTATTTGATATCTCACTAGGAAAATTATAACAAGTATGATAAATTGTTATTTAAAAAAAATTCAAATAAAAAAATTAAAATAAATCAACAAATAAAAAAGACATTAAAAAATAAATAAATAAATATGAAGAGTAAATAATTACCAATAAAAATTAATAACAAGGGTATACAAATAAAGGTCAAAGTGCTCTTAAACAACAATAATAATAATAGCCATAAATAAATAAATACTAATACATAAATAATACTTTTATTTTTTATTTTTTCTTTTACCACATGGTGAATTAGTAATTGTCAGGGCTAATTTATGGGAGACCCAAGATCAAACCTCATAGCTACCACTATAACACCAAGAGTATAGCTAACCACCTGCAGGTCGGGTATACTAAGTTCCTATGATTTTAGCAAGAGCACACTCAGTAGGATGGACATAAAAAAGAAAAAGTCGAGACAAAGAGGGACAAAGAGGAGAGGGTGGGAATCCAATAGCCGCTAATTTTCTAGCTGTCGTCCCTATTAATGTTATTAGAAGACTTCTCAATCTCAATCGCTTCCCTAAACTTGCCATGATGAAAATGAGAGATGCTTCCTAAACTTGCAGTGATAAAAATGAAAGATTTTTGCGACGACCTTAGCATCCATCAATGCATATATGATGCTTGGCCTTCAATGCATATATGATGCTTGGTCTTCACTGCATGTTCAGCTAAGCCTCCTCAATGCATAAAAATGAGAGATCTTTGCCACGACCTTAGCCTCCTCAATGCATAAAAATGAGAGATCTTTGCCACGACCTTAGCCTCCTCAATGCATATATTGCAGTGATAAAAATGAAAGATTTTTGCGACGACCTTAGCATCAATGCATATATGATGCTTGGCCTTCAATGCATATATGATGCTTGGTCTTCACTGCATGTTCAGCTAAGCCTCCTCAATGCATATATGATGAATGCATATATGATGCTTGGTCTTCCGTGCATGTTCTGCCAAAGATTTAGTCCTCCCATGCTTGATATGGGCAGCATGTTCTTTAATCTTTTGGTTAATAGACCGCCCTGTTTCGCCAATGTATGAGGTCTCACATGAACACATGATGACATAAACACCTTTCAAATCCATAGGGTTCACTTGGTCCTCGCTGGTCAAATTTATCTGTTTCCATCTAAGAGTTAGGATGGCCTATCTTCCTATTTAACCTTCTTTTGTGATCTGTCTCTTTTTCTTATCTTAAAAATGAACCACACTTGCTAGTTTAAAATACGTCAACCAAACATTGACAATGTAACTTTTCCCAAAAATCTTCATCAATTAACGTGTCAACCAAACATTAAAAATGTAATTTTTCCCAAAAATCTTCATAAATTAGCAAATTATAAATGAGGAAAACTTTGAATTCGAATAAACTACCCTTATTATTATATATAAACATAATACTTATCCCAACCAAATATTCTATTTTTAAATCACTAGGGTCCACATGTTCCAAGAGAGAATCATCATTTTATTTTTGACGGACATGCATGACATATGTTGACATACAATAAATCCTGTTGTGTTTCAAAACGTTCAGATGGTTAACGGTATGACAGAAAATAATTTTAATTTAGCGCCTTCGATGGCAAATGAGACCAAATAAGTATTTTTAAGAGCCAACGAACAGGGACGCTTTATTGGAAGGAAATCGCATGGAAGCGCTGGGAATTATTTTATGGTTGTCTGGAGCATTCAGCTGGAAGCTGATAATTGAATCTGGCCGGATCTTCGCAGTAATCGTAAATTAGAAAATTACTGCGAGCCCACTGTAATTGTGTTTGTTGGGCATCGGTCAAGTTCTCATAAGCTGGCTGATTCCACCAGTTACTGGCAGTATTAGCCGAACACTGGGAGGAGTTGTCACTGCCTGTCCATTCGCATACGTCTGCTGTGAAATTTCCGTACGAAGCCACAAATGGTGCGTAAGACCAATCGATTTTCACCTGTCCCCCTTCAGTCGCCCAATAATCTCCGTCCCATATGCTGGAGTACACTCTCATCGCCTGCCCGTTCGCGTAAGGCACACCTATGTCTTCATTGTTCCCAAATACTCTGATAGGTTGTCCATCTACAAAAAACCTGAAACGAAGATATCAGGTGAGATCAAGATGGATTCATCACAATAGAAAAACAGATTAAACCATGCTCAGAGGAGGAGGTAGCTTACACAATTTGCTCGGGGTTCCAGAGAATTGAGTAATTGTGGAAATCTGCTGTGGGATCGAACCATAAATAGAATTCTTGCTCCCTATTACCTGAACCATTTGTATAGATGTTTGTATGGAGAATATATGGCTGACCAGAAACATTTCCTAGAAATTCAATATCAATTTCGTCGTGCCTGTCGCCTGTCGAAGATAACTGCAGCGTATTTTCTCCGTTCGTTAGAGAACATTATAATAGCGAGAATGCTATGAATTTTAAGGTAATTTTATATGGATTTAAGATTTCGATATCGGATGGATAGGAGTTGCGTGAAATCAATGGATCCCAAAAATTTTCTCACTATCCTCCATAATTTTTGCCTATCATATGCTAAATTATTCCCAAAATTTACTATCAATTAATGACTTTTCTCAATAATTTCCCTCTATCAAATTACAAAAATTCCCAAAATAATTTTACGTGAATATTGGAATATTATTGAATATAAATTTCGCAAATTTATCTCACATAGAATGTTGTAACCGTTCCAGCAGAATTTTTGGGCACCAGCTTCATAAACATATCGACGCTTCCAAACAAAAATTGTGCTTTGGATTGAAATGCCGAGCCTAATTAAACAATACCCAAAAAATATCTGCTGTTATTCTATGCTTGATAGTATATTATCACAGAAACATAAAGCAATAAAAAGCTAACAATACAGTTATATATCAATAACATTAGAATACCTGAAGCATTATTGAGAGAAAGCTGCAATTCCTCGCCGTTGTCGAATATGTTGACGTTGTTATAACCCCATGTTATATCTATATCATTGTAAAAGTTTGCATGGACTGTGGGATATATACCAGTACTGCATATTATAACAATCGTAAGAATTAGATGGAGATAGCCAGATAGATTTGGAGCCTCCATTGATGATATATTGTTGGATAGGTATTGAGGATACAACAGTTGCAGACTAATCTAATTGACTGCCTATTTGATTTGGGTTTGCAACAGAATGAATAGGGATTGAAGAACTTGTTTGCAGATGGATCATGTCTGGACAATTATATAGGAAGGTTATAAGTGTAATTGTTTTGTAGGCTGTTGAAATCATGAACTTCTCTGAAAGGAATCAAATATACATTAAAAATTATAATCCAGCTTAGGCAGGGTAGGCTGTCACGCAGTTTAGCCCATGACGACTCTCGCTCATGAACCATGCAGGGGAGGGTTTGATTGTAACTGTGGCGGTAGGTAGTTGAAATCTGGGAACGATCAACAGAAATCAAATATACATTAAAAATTGCAACCGGCGTACAAGTGATTGGGTGTGACGCGGTTTAGCCGTAGATGTCTCCCACTCATCAACCAGTACTGTTTCCATGCAAAGGCTCAGCGTTTACATTGCGGAGAATTAGCGATTACGTACGAAAAATTGCTAACGCAGCAGAGCTGTCAATGCCAATGGTGGATGGCACACAAACGGAACCCCAGCTGTCGGTCTGTATATCTATATGAAAATGTTGTATATATATATTTTTTTTTTCGGAATGAAAAAGCATGAGATAATATAAAGATAACAGATACTACATCATAAGTTTTTAAGGGTTGGAGAAGTTCAGAAACCAAAAAAACAAAACTGGATATTATGTGCATCGGGAATGAAAGATTTGGAGCTGACACACAATTAACCATATATAAGACTTTTTGCACAGTCCCATGATATTTCTTGGGATATAAGCTTATTGCTGAGATAGATCGACCATTCATAAACCATACATATTCAAGGATATATAACATAAAAAGTGAATTAAAAACCAGGGAAAGGAGAAATCCTCGATGGAAAAGGATTTCTCGGCAGATATTACCTTCATGATCCAGGTCCCTGTTTTAGATAAAAGCCCTTCCTTTGATAAACTCTCTGCTTGCTGGTTTTGGGATCTATAGATGTGTTGAATGGAGCATCCTTTCACTTTGCCCCATAAATACTTTTGTGCATCCAACCTGCAAGGTGTGGGTATTTGATGCGGCATTTTCCCGTAACGTGATCGACCATGATTTTGGAATCCCCATAGATTGAAACAAACTGAATATCAAAGAAGATGCAGAAAGTAAGAAGACCCGCTAGAGCCATAGCCTCAGCCATACTGTTAGAGCCCTTTCCTCCATTCCATGAGATGAGATAATGAAGGTTCTCGTCCATAATGATATGTACCCCGCAGCCACAAGAATTTTGCTGAGCAGCACCATCAAAATATGCTCTTGGGACCCCTGAGTGATTATCTTCTTGCTCGTTCCGATTGACATTTTTTCTTTTGTGATCCTTAGCCAGCAGGGATTCATAGATGGATACAACATTTTGTAGCATAGCCATAAAAGGCTCTTTCCTGGATTTAAAAATTATGTTGTTTCTCCACTTCCATGCACACCAAAGAACTATGATAATTATTGGTCTCCATGAATCTTTTTGCCCACTCCACCAGTGGAAAGCTTCTTGCGTGGAAGCATGAGTCACAACAGGGAAACCTAATAAAGTTGCCAGTTCATACCATAATAGTAGCATTTTCTAGCATTGGAAAAACATATGATAGTTGCTTTCCTCCGCTGATTCACACATTAAGCAAAAGCCCGGCCCATGCCAATTTCTTTTTTTTTTTTTTAGATTTTCCCAAGACAGGTTCTTATTGTGGAATACCAACCATGAGAAATATGTTAATTTGGGAGGACATCCAGTTTTCCAGAAAATTGATGGAAAAGTAGGGCTAGCGCGTGTTATTTTTAAACCAATCAAGTTTATGTAAATGTCTTTAAAACAAACTTGGGCACTTGCATTTGGCACTTTCCAGATAAGAACATCTTCTAGCAAAGAACGATGTAAACCACAACTTCTCAAGCCATCTCTGATTATGTTCCAATGTCTTGCCAAAGACTCAGACATCCCCATACTATCAGCCTCTTTCCAAAGAGGGATAGGGCCTTGCCATGTTTCTATGAGTTTGTCCCAAGTGAAGAAACCCTTCCTATGGAAGAAGCTTAGGAGTCTTTCAGGAGGAGATATCTTCTCACGACCACATATGAAAGGGTCTATTCCAATGATAATCCTACTGCCAGATTGAAAGCTCCATATCAAATTCTTTAGAAAATAGTGCTCAATCTTTCGAAAGCTGAGCCAAATTGCTGACCCATACTTGGATCCGATCCTCCCTAATTTGTACCAATGTGCCACATCTTTGCCGCCCATGTATTTCTTCTTTATTGTGATGCTCCAGGGGTCCTCTCCATAGTGATTTGCACAAGGGTGCCTTCCCAAAAGTTCTCAAGTCCAGTAGTCCCCAACCACCTGAATTCTTCGGCATAGAGATCTTTTCCATTCTAGTAAGATGATATTTTCTCTGCTCTGATTTGACGCCCCATATAAAGTTTGCAGTTATTTTATTCATTTTCTGGATGATGCTTGCTCGGAGGAAGAATAAGTGTGCCCAGTGTACAACAAGTTGAGTTAATACTGCTTGTGATAGAATAATTCTTCATGCCAATGATAGGAACTTATATTCCCAAGCAAATATCTTTTTGTAGCACCTGTCTATTATCCACTACTGCCAGTTCGCTTTAGAGTATCCCTTTGCTTTTAGCTAAAATCCCAGATATTTTAATCCATTTTCGATGGACCTCATCTCTATACCAAACAACGCTGAAATTCATTCTACTGTTTCCATGTTGACATAATTATGGAAGAGGATGGAATTTGATTTGTTAATTTGAAGACCAGTAGCATCTTGGAATCTTTTCAGAATGTCATGAAGTTGTATCCAAGTGACTCTGCATAGCATTGCAAATATGAGCACATCATCTACAAATAAGTTATGCGAAATGTAGTTGTTTCTGCAAATCTTCATGGGCCTGCACCTGTTTTCACTAACTGCTTTGTTAATATGAAGACTTAATGAATTCATTGCCAAGATAAACAAAAGAGGAGATAGGGGACAACCTTGATGTAGACCTCTTTCTGCAAAAAAAAAGGGGATGGGATCCCATTTATGATGACAACATAGTTTACTTTCTCCACGCATGCCATGATCCAATTTATTATATTGGATTTCAGGCCAATCTTTGCTAATAAGCATCTGATAAACCCCCAATCTAAGCAATCATATGCTTTTTGTAGATCAATTTTCAATATGGCAGCTTCAGATTTATTTGAAAGCATGGTGAACAAACTTTCTTGCGTGTTGGCGACAACATCCAATATATTCCTTCCTTTTAAAAAAGCATGTTGATCCTTTGTTAAAAAACAAGCTAAGGTAGATTTGATCCTTTCAGCAATAATTTTTGTAATGATTTTGAAAGTTATGTTGCAGAGGGAAATCGGCCTAAAGTCTTGGAAGGATTCAGCCTCCATTTTCTTTGGGATGAGTGCTATTTGAGTGGAGGACATTATCTGGTGTATGCTGCCTGAGATTCTTGCTACTTCAACCATCCTCAACAGGTCTTGTTTGATGAGATCATAGAAGTGGATAAAGGATTCTATTGTCCAGCCATCCGGGCCAGGGCATTTGTCCTTCTTGAAGGACTTCATAACTCCTAGAATTTCCCCCTCTATTATGGGCTGGAAAAGGCATTCATTTTTTCCATCATCAAACATTTGAGGGAACGGATCTATGCCCCATAAAATATCTTGAAACCTGCAAACATCCATTCTTTTATATTGTTTTTCAAAGTATCTCACAACTTCCTTTTGGATTTCTTGTTGGGAGAAAAGGAAGTCCCCCTAACCATCGCTTATTTTCCATATGGAGTTTTTCTCATGCCTGGAGTTTGCGTACCTATGAAAAAATTTGGTGTTTTTGTCACCTTCCTTGAGCTAAATCACCCTACTCTTAAGTCTCCATGAGGCTTCTTCCTACTTCAGATTTTTTTGTTTTTTCCTTTCAAGCTCGTTGATACGGCATCTCATATTAAATGGAAGAGTATTAGCAGCCACGACTCCAGAGATACTATCCAATTCCATCTGTATTTCCCGAAGGGCCTTTCTATCCATATGTCTTTTCTTAAACTTCCATTCTTTTATAACCTTTCTCATCGAGGCCAGTTTGTCTCTAAATGTCAAAAAGGGGGGATCTTGTCTCTTGCTGATAAATCCTTCCACGTTCTTGTTATGATATCATTACAATATGGTTCTTCTGTTAAATTTAAAAAGGTACCCTTTCCTAAACCCCTTTTCCCTCCAGCTGAGATATATCGACATATGGTCAGATATGAATACATTTCCAATGGAGGAGTAAGGCATACCCATTCTATCAATAATGATGACATGTACAATGAATTGATCAATTCTTTTTGCAATATACACCTCTTCTATCTTTCCATTGTCCCATGTTGGCATCATTTTAGCAGGATTTATGTCTACAAGATTCCTGTGCAGAAGTTCATATTTGATACGATCTGCCAGCGGGTCTCTTTTCCTGCTTTTCCCCCATCGTTCCTCCAGATTTAGAGTTACATTGAGATCTCCTGCAATCATCAAGGATTCAATATCAAAAATTTCTGATGCAAATAATTTTTCCCAGAATGAGAACCTGTTCTTTTATGGGGTGTAGATATTTAAAATATTAATGGGACAGTCTTTTCCTTGAATAGAGGCCGAGATGAGAATACCCAAAAAACATATATAAGCCTTTTATCTAATCCAAACAGGGTCCCATAAGACCACCAACCCCCCTGACAGGCCTTTGGCTTCCGAGGCAACCAAGTGCCAGGTGGGAAACATTTTCCTAAAATAGGAGATGGATGCAGTATTGCTATGCATAGTTTCTTGTATTAAGATAATTTTTGGCTGAGCTGAGTGGAAAAGATTCTTTAGCGCCAAATTTTTTTTGTCAGCTTCCATACTTCTTATGTTCATAGATATGATGAAAGTCATTGAGGGGTTTCTTCAGCTGCTCTTGCTCTAAGAGGCCGATTCTCTGACATATCAATGATGGGTACATCAACAAGAGACAGGTTCCTTACTTCTCTATCTGCACCAACCCCCCTCCCCCTAAAATGTCGACTGCCTCTGTTATGTTTTCTTCTCACTGTTATTTTTCTTGCAAAGTCAGGGCTTATAAGAGGAGGCGATGGTTTTCTTGGTTTATGAGTGGTTAAGGGTTCCATTTCGAGTAACTTCTTGCTTAGAAGATAGTCTATGTCACTATTAAGCAAATTTGTTGGAGATGAGACAGGGGAATTTAGAGGGGTAGCTGAAATCATGGGCTCTTTTCCTTTCATAGATGGAGCAACTCCCTTTTTGGGCGATGGGGAGGGTGATGAAATAAATATGGTTTGGGAGCCCACAGTAAAATCTTTGAAAGGCTGGGTAGTCGGTGGAGGGGGAGGGACTTCTTTATCATCATTTGGTTCTAAGGAGGGCGAACACTGAATAGCTTGGGTGATTTTATCAGGAGTGGATACTAACCTTCTCGAGCTTTCCGGCATGGTGCAATGACTCTGAGACAATATTGATGGATGGGAAATATCCTGTGAATAATACTGGGGAGATTGACTGATATATTTTCCCACATTTGTAAATTCTTGCATCTCATCATGTTCTGACGGAGATAAGCTAATTGTAGAAGATGGCTTTGCCTTTTCAGGAGGCTGGGGATTCATCTTATACTTGTTGGTATCTGTCCGGATTTTTCCATGATGCGGTCTGTTTTTTGGAGTAAGGCGCCGAGGGCAGTTTTTGATCAAGTGTCCTGTCTTGTGACATGCTGAACATCTGAAGGGGATTCCCCAAAAATCCAATCTCTGATCTATTTTTAAATCTCTCCAAGCTATCTCTCGAAATTTATTATTGAATCTGGCTGGTCTGTGCAGTAATCATAAACTGAAAAATCATAGTGAACCAATTGTAATTGTCCTTGTTGGGCATATGTCAAGCTCTCATAAGCTGCCTGATTCCACCAGTTACTAGGAGTATTAGCCCAACACTGGGAAGAGCTTCCACTGCCTGTCCATTCTTATATGTCTCTTGTGAAATTTCTGTACAAAGCCACAAAAGGTGCGTAAGACCAATCAATTTTCACCCGCCCCACTTGAGTTTCCCAACTATCTCTGTCCCATATGCTGGAGTACACGCCCATGGCCTGCCACTTCGAATAAGGCACACCTATGTCTTCATTGTTCCCAAATACTCTAATAGGCAGTCCATCTACCAAAAGCCTAAAACGAAGATATCAGGTGATATGGATTCATTATAATTGAAGAAAACGTTAAACCAAGTTTATAGAAAGAGATAGCTTACACAATTTTTTGCGGTTCGAGAGAATTGAGTAATTGTGAAAGTATGATGTAGGATCGATGGAGAATTAAAAAGCTAACAATACAGTTATATATCAATAACATTAGAATACTGGAAGCATTATCGAGAGAAAGCTGCAATTCCTCGTCGTTGTTGAATATGTTGACATTGTTATAACTTATAACTCCATGCTATATCTATATCATTGTAGAAGTTTGCATGGATTGTGGTATATGTACCACTATCATAAGAATGAGATGGGCATAACTTGATGGATTAGTTGCCTCCATTGATGATATGTTGTTCGACAGGTATTGAGGAGCATAATCACTTTTTACATTTTAACAAGGGAAATACAGTTAAATTAAAGTAAAAAAAACAATAACATGCAGCCATGATCTCATTCTTCAACTTGTCTTGATGATGAACCACACTAGTTGGTTCAAAGTCCACAAAAGTATTATAATGTGATCGAAATCTTCTCAAAAACTTGATATACATCACATAAGCTTATAATGTGATTGAAATATTCTCAAAAATTGATGAATTGTTCATAAGAATTAAGGTTTTCATCACCAATTCCATCTATGCATGTTAATTAAAGATTATGTATGGATAGAAAAGAACTCTTAGAACAATCACACTAAGCTATTGATGTTGAATATTGATATCTAATTTAATTTAGGTCATTAGTTTTTAAATAGTGATATTTCTTTTCTATGGTTATAATGTCTGAGGTTGTAGGAGTTTTAAATAATAATAAAAATATTTTTAAAAGTTTTAAAAGTAATATATTTTATTTTATTTGTTTGAATATTTTTTTTATTTACAATGTAATCATGTATTAAATGTATAAGTGTAAAATAAATAATATGGAAGGCTATAGGCTTTTAAAAATATTTTAAATGTTAGTTAAGACCATTTATGAGTTGGTATCCAAATGTTATGTTTTTGAATAAAAGATTGATAAATGAAAGAAAAAATTACTTTGTAAATAATAGTACTAAAAATTTCTATATATAGCTTATGTTAGAGTATTTGAATGGGTAATTAGATTTAGCAATATATATGTATGTCTTGCTAAGAAAATTTCTAATTAATTTAGAGTTTCAATGGACCAAAATAATATTTTTTTGGTTGCTACATCCACTGAAAAATCATCAAATCAACACATCATCAGATCAACACACTCACTCAGCATATAGCTCCCAAGGGTGTCAAGGATACGTAACCTCCCAACTAGTAAGGTACTTAGCAATGGAAACTCGACCGATTAAGCTAACCCTTGGGGTTTAATAGACCAAAATAATATTCTATATCAAATCCTATATATATATATATATATATATATATATATATATACTTGTTAAATCATAAAAAATTATATATATATATATATATATATATATATATATAATTTTTTATGATTTAACAAGTGTTATTAGTAAAGCTCTTTCGAAACTCATATCCAATGAAATCATATAAACCCATCTTAAAAGATTTACCTAATAGCTAATGTTATGTAGCAAGGAATAACAAAGCCAACTTTTCCCTTATAAGATTTGATTTTATGAAAAAGAAAAATGTTAATAATTTAGGATATCCTTGAAAAATATAATTATCAATATCATTCCCATAATGCTAACTATTTTAATTCAATGTACATTGTATATCAATAAAATATTTATTATATAACATTGCTTTATTGCCTCATGCGAAGAGATTTTATGTATTTTGAACTGCTATACATCTTCATCATTACAAATTAAAAAAGAAAAGAAAATAAACCAATCCAATTATAATTAAATAAAATTAAAATATTTCAAAAATAAAATTAAAATATTTCAAAAATAAATAAATCTAATATTTTAATAATAATATTATAATTATATATTATTATTAATTTATTTTAAAAACAGATTAATTCAAGTTCAACACATAAATACAAAGTTTTCTTCTTAGTCAAGTTTTGTGTTTAACATTTTTATGATTGTTATATGATACGAAGTTTTCTTCTTAGTCTTCGCAGTTTTTTAAGATGATTTTTTTTTTTTTAATATTTTAATTTTATAACCTTTCAAAGAATAGTAATTTAAAGGTAATTTGATATATTTTATGATTTAAAAAAAAAATTATAGCTTTTCTAAAGAAATAGTAATTGAAAAGTAATTTGATATATTTTATAATTAAAAAAAATTATGAATCACACGGAATTATGAAAGGTTTGTTAGATGTCTCTATCAGCAAAACGCACACTTCACCTTATTTTTAAAAAAGAAAGGTAGAATAACACTTCACCATATTTTTAAATTTTAAACTCAATGAAATATATTTGGGTGATTTCAATTGTTTTTTAATTATAATTAAGGAAACTTTTAAGGTTGAAAATTTATTTTTATTTTTAGTCCACCATATGTAATCTATAAAATGTTTGACAATATTTTTGTAAAAATGTTTAAATTTTTAGAAATTTTACACGGTTTTTATATAAAATTTTGGTAATTTTTAAGGTGAAATAATTTTATAACAAATGGAAATTAGTCAATTTTTTTTTGGAAAAAATATGGAAAACTAGCCCACCTGCAAATATTAGCCCCTAATCTCTCACTTCAACCAAGTTAGTGATAATTTATCTAGTGTGTGTTGGGCAAAAGAAGTTTTCTAACAGGAAATATTTTTTATATGTATTTTTTTGTGAATTATTGATGTAGGGTATAATTATTCATGGATTGTTAATATATTTATTAATTAATTTATTGGTATGACATAGGCCAAAAACTGACTCTTCCATGATATGGCATAGGTTATCATAGTAGTATTTGAGGCTAAGGAGGTACTAGTATAAAATACTAGTACAACTACATTAAAAATATTAATGTGGTTGATATAGCCAAAGACTTCATAAATATAACCAAAATAATATTTCAACATGTAAGAATGCCCTATTAATTGTTAGCATTAATGGATAAAGTTAGCTTTTTTATGTTTCAGCGTTTGTTGCTTTAGAATAGGATTGAGATCCTATTTCTTAGGGGGTGGTTCAAACCACCCGATATTGTGAAAGCCTATATATTTGAGGCACATCTAACTCAATGAAATATAGGGCGTGTATGAGTGTTTGTACACTCTCCAGGTATCTCACTTGGAGAGCCAATTACTATATAGTTTGTATATTCACTTTTAATCATGGTATTAGAGCTTCAGGGTTGTCGATCCCGTACGCTGAGTGAAGGGTGCGACTAAGGCCAAATCGTTGTGCAGTTTGGGTTGAAAAACACGACAATCACACTGTAGCACTTCACCCATATTACAATTTGAAAACTCGGCGAGACGTTGCGACTCCGTGCTAGATAGCTGCGAAGAACTTCGCGACTCCCTGGTGGGTAAGAGTGCCGATCCTGGAAACAAAAAGGGTTTCGTTCTCGTGGGAGGCTGCTTGGAGAAAGACCACATAGGTGCGTGCTTGTGGATTGTTGTTGCATCTGCGTGGAGGACAACTGCGTAAGAAGCTATGCTTGAATTGTAGCTGGAGAACTGCGTGAGAGCTGTCGTTGTTGGATGTCGAGGTGACACGAGAAGATGAGGAGGTCGGACCGCCAAGCAGAACAACAGAAGAACAGCAGAGGAGGCCGGATCACTCAAGACAGCTCTTGATCGGCGTAAGGTTAGTTGCAGACAGCCCGAGGAGGAAAATACTTCAAGGGGGGGTGTGATCTGGGCACCAGATCATCTCTTGTGTAGTTAGTGATTGCATTGGTAGATGTGGAGGAAGCTGTGAGAAGAAAGAGACGAGCGCTGCACTGTGGTAAGCTGCTGGTGCGTGAAGAACGCAGGAGGCCGAGATAGCTATGGAGTTTGACTGGATTCGTTGTTGCCGAAGCGGCTCGGTGTGGTAAGTGGACATCATAAATCGTGGATCTCTTGTTCAAGTTTTGATCTGTTGCAAAGGAAGTGTGGTGAAGAGTTGTATAACGCCAAAGGTTGGAAATTGCAGCAGTGGAGGTGGATCTGCTATGGCATGGATTAGATGTTGTTGATTAGTGTTGAATGTCAAAGACGAGTTGTTGTGTGGCGAGAGCAGATCTGCTGGAGCGGTGAGCAATTTGGCTATCATTTCCATTGGAAGTCGTGCTAGTGGTGTAGTAAGGCTGAAGCGGAGGGCGACGTGAGGGTCTTAACTGCTCTGAAGGGCTGATTACGAAACTGCGACACAGAGAGGATTTGTACATTAGTCTGTGGTTTGCTCGGGTGATTAGTGAGTCTAGCGTTTGTCATGGCATTAATCGAGGGGGCAAAGAGCAGACCTGTGCTGCGTTCTGGTGCCTTGTTTAGTGACAGTTGCGTGCTAGAGTTGCGTGTGCTAAACCTGCACATATGGAGTCGAGGGATGTGGTTGTCGTTGGGTGCTAGATCACAATTCAATTCGAGAGAGGGTGTGAAATCTGGCACAAAACCAACGTAACATCTGCATATTAGAGCTGCATAACTTGGTGGTTGTCTTAAAAGTCTTTATTGGGTGAGACAGAACAACCAAGTTGAATCCCCACCACTTGCACTGAATACACCTTGTGAAGTCTCAATGGAAACTCAGCCACAGATCTTCCCAGTCCTCGTGCGCCAAACAACGAAGCCAGTGTTTGCATGATATAGGAAGACGGTGTTCTAGAGCATGTCATTTCTGTTTGTGAGAGACGACTGAATCATTCAATGCCTACATAATATACAATCCATGGCATTGAAGGTGCGAGGTGTTTTTCCAACATTTAAACACTAATCGTTTGGAGACTATCTTCTTTTTGAATGGTATTGTTTTTTCGAGATCATTGGTCTTTTCGACCAAAGAATATTTTTTGAGAGGTCATTTTTTGTGCACATTCATGGCGGTAACCTCCAGTCAGGAAACACGCCAAATTAACCGTTTGGTGAGTGACTAATCAGATATTGCCTTGAGGAGCAGGTAGAAGTGGCCTTGGCCACATTGACGGTGTTTGGTGATTTTTCGCAGAGTCATTTTGTGATATGGAAAATTGTGTCCAACGATTTTTTCGTTGGTTCATTTCTAGTGTCATTAGCTCACACTTATGAGAATTTGCTACAAGTAGCAGATTGTAGACTTGTAACTGCAGGTGTGGTGTTGAGATTTCATTTTATAATGCCCTCGACCAAAATCCTGTTGTTTCAGTCCCATTTGATGAGATTTTGTTGCATATTGGTGTTGAGGTTAAATATTTGACAGATTTTTGATGGGTTCATAGAATTTGTTGCTGCGATCCCCCATTGTTTAATGAACCTAGTGGCCCATCCTTGTTTGGCTGGAGCATGAGTGTTGTAGGAGTTGAGCGCATGTGTTTAGACAAGCACATGAAGCTCAGGGGGACGTTGAGTTGTGTTTTCCACTACCTAGACGGAACTGTGATCATGCTGGTGGAGAGAACCGAGAGCATCGGTGTGACATTCAAATGTGGTGCTTTGGTGTGGCTGCTAGAGCAGACTGAAGTGTGTAGTCGTGAGCGTGGTGGATCAATTTCCAGATCTGAAATTGATAGGGGAGAAAATGGGTCTTCAAAGTAAACTAAAAGAGTCTCGTAGAAAACTAAGGAGAAAGCATCAAAGGAGAAATGCAAAATATTGTTTTGCTGAATTTAGTGATGTGTTTCAAGTTGACGCTGATGGACCAGTAGCTGATCAAGATGCAGATTTGGAATTATGAAATATGGGCAAATGAAATGAAAACAATATTATGGAAGGTAAATTTACTGGATTATGTTGAAGATGTTATTAATGATAGTGGAGATGCATCAACATTAAGTCTTATAACATCTGCATTAGATGATAACATCATACTCAACATAATATATGAATATGGAGAGGTTCTTAGTGTAAAATTCTTATGGGATGTTTTAGAAATGAAATACTATTTGAATGAGGGCAATCATGCTGAAGATATTGCTCTTGAAAATGATCCCGTATTTGATTGTGAAACTAAAGATGAAATGATGGGTGATGAATGTGTGTCTATAACTGAAACTTGTGATGATGAAAACACATCTATTATTGTAGTGAAAGTTTTCCAAATGTAGAAATCAAGTTTTATGAGACTTATATACCTCATGATGAGTGGATAAATTTGATAAGTGAAAAACATCTTATTAATGAAAGCAAGTTAATATTTTTCAATATTATTTAATTTTTAAGTAAAAAGCAAGTTAAGTCAAGGTCAACCCATTTATTACAATATTATTTAATTTTTAAATAAAAAGCAAGTTAATTCAAAATCAACCCAGTTATGAAATACTTAATTTTTAAGTCACAAGCAAGTTAATTCAATATTAATATTAATATCTAAATGAAAAATATTAATATTATAATATTAATATTTTTCAATATTATTTAATTTTTAAGTAAAAAGCAAGTTAAGTCAAGTTCAACATAAATATTAGTAAAAAGCAAGTTAATTCAAGGTCAACCCATTTATGAAATACTTAATTTTTAAGTCACAAGCAAGATAATTCAAGGTCAACCCATTTATGAAATACTTGATATCCGGAGTGGGACAAAGATAAAAATATCTTCTTGCATCTGCTCTCTAGCCATATGCACTCAAAACGCAAATGGTTTTAGATCGTAGTGATAGTGTCGTTGGAATATGGAAGACGACATTTCAAGAAAAGCCCCATACCGTGAATGTTGTTTTATTTGTGTATATATTTTAATTATTATGAAAATTTAAATAAAATTGTAAAATTAATGTGTTGTATAAATTTTCTAAAATGTTAAATTTATTTATGTATTTAAAAATATATTTTTAAAAATCATATTTTAGTTAAAGTTATATTATGAAATTCAAATTAAATTATATTTATTAATTTATGAAGATTTTTAGAAAAAATTACATTGTTAATGTTTGGTTGAGGCGTGTGGTTCATGTATAAGATGAAGAAATATATTTCAGAAAAAGGTTAAATAGGAAGATAGGTCAGGTTATCTTAAGGGTTAAATTTGACCAAGAAAGGAAAATTATATTGTTTACTAATTAATTAATTAATTTATATATTATTATGACTTAACCAAACAATTATATTTGATTAAGGGAGGGAATTATTTAATTGGTTTAAATATTTAATATTTATTTATTTAATTTCTTGATTCCATTATTTATTTGATATCTCACTAGGAAAATTATAACAAGTATTATAAATTGTTAATTAAAAAAAATTCAAATAAAAAAATTAAAATAAATCAACAGATAAAAAAGACATTAAAAATAAATAAATATTAAGAGTAAATAATTACCAATAAAAATTAATAACAAGGGTATAAAAATAAAAGGTCAAAGTGCTCTTAAACAATAATAATAATAATAGCGATAAATAAATAAATAAATACTAATAATGAATAGTGATTTGCACAGGGGCGCCTTCCCAAAATTTCTCAAGTCCAGTAGTCCCCAACCACCTGAATTCTTCGGCATAGAGATCTTTTCCATTCTAGTAAGATGATATTTTCTCTGCTCTGATTTGACGCCCCATATAAAGTTTGCAGTTATTTTATTCATTTTCTGGATTATGCTTGTAGGGAGGAAGAATAAGTGTGCCCAGTGTACACCAAGTTGAGTTAATACTGCTTGTGATAGAATAATTCTTCCTGCCAATGATAGGCACTTATATTCCCAAGCAGATATCTTTTTGTAGTACCTGTCTATTATCCACTGCCAGTCCGCTTTAGAGTATCCCTTTGCTTTTAGCTAAAATCCCAGATATTTTAATCCATTTTTGATGGACCTCATCTCTATCCCAAACAGCGCTGAAATCCATTCTACTGTTTCCATGTTGACATCATTATGGAAGAGGATGGATTTTGATTTGTTAATTTGAAGACCAGTAGCATCTTGGAATCTTTTCAGAATGTCATGAAGTTGTATCCAAGTGACTCTGCATAGCATTGCAAATATGAGCACATCATCTACAAATAAGTTATGTGAAATGTAGTTGTTTATGCAAATCTTCATAAGCCTGCACCTGTTTTCACTGACTGCTTTGTTGATATGAAGACTTAATGAATTCATTTCCAAGATAAACAAAAGAGGAGATAGGGGACAACCTTGACGTAGACCTCTTTCTGCAAGAAAAAAAGGGGATGGGATCCCATTTATGATGACGACATAGTTTACTTTCTCCACGCATGCCATGATCCAATTTATTATATTGGATTTCAGGCCAATCTTTGCTAATAAGCATCTGATAAACCCCCAATCTAAGCAATCATATGCTTTTTGTAGATCAATTTTCAATATGGCAGCTTCAGATTTATTTGAAAGCATGGTGAACAAACTTTCTTGCGTGTTGGCGACAACATCCAATATATTCCTTCCTTTTAAAAAAGCATGTTGATCCTTTGTTAAAAACAAGCTAAGGTAGATTTGATCCTTTCAACGATAATTTTTGTAATGATTTTGAAAGTTATGTTGCAGAGGGAAATCAACCTAAAGTCTTGGAAGGATTCAACCTCCATTTTCTTTGGGATGAGTGCTATTTGAGTGGAGGACATTATCTGGTGTATGCTGCCTGAGATTCTCGCTGCTTCAACCATCCTCAGCAGGTCTTGTTTGATGAGATCATAGAAGTGGATAAAGAATTCTATTGTCCAGCCATCTGGGCCAGGGCATTTGTCCTTCTTGAAGGACTTCATAACTCCTAGAAGTTCCCCCTCTGTTATGGGCTGGAAAAGGCATTCATTTTTTCCATCATCAAACATTTGAGGGAACAGATCTATGCCCCATAAAATATCCTGAAACCTGCAAACATCCATTCTTTTATATTGTTTTTCAAAGTATCTCACAACTTCCTTTTGGATGTCTTGTTGGGAGAAAAGGAAGCCCCCCTGACCATCGCTTATTTTCCATATGGAGTTTTTCTCACGCCTGGAATTTGCGTACCTATGAAAAAATTTGGTGTTTTTGTCACCTTCCTTGAGCCAAATCGCCCTACTCTTAAGTCTCCATGAGGCTTCTTCCTGCTTCAGAATTTTTTGTTTTTTCCTTTCAAGCTCATTGATACGGCATCTCATATTAAATGGAAGAGTATTAGCAGCCAGGACTCCGGAGATACTATCCAATTCCATCTGTATTTCCCGAAGGGCCTTTCTATCCATATGTCTTTTCTTAAACTGCCATTCTTTTACAACCTTTCTCATCGAGGCCAGTTTGTCTCTAAATGTCAAAAAAGGGGGGATCTTGTCTCTTGCTGATAAATCCTTCCAGGTTCTTGTTATGATATCATTAAAATCTGGTTCTTCTAGCCATGACCTGTTAAATTTAAAAGGGTACCCTTTCCTAAACCCCTTTTCCCTCCAGCTGAGATATATCGGCCTATGGTCAGATATGAATACATTTCCAATGGAGGAGTAAGGCATACCCATTCTATCAATAATGCTGACATGTACAATGAATCGATCAATTCTTTTTGCAATATACGCCTCTTCTATCCTTCCATTGTCCCATGTTGGCATCATTTTAGCAGGATTTATGTCTACAAGATTCCTGTACAGAAGTTCATATTTGATATGATCTGCCGGCGGGTCTCTTTTCCTGCTAATCCCCCATCGTTCCTCTGGATTTAGAGTTACATTGAGATCTCTTGCAATCATCAAGGATTCAATATCAAAAATTTCTGATGCAAATAATTTTTCCCAGAACGAGAACCTGTTCTTGTATGGGGTGTAGATATTTATAATATTAATGGGACAGTCTTTTGCTTGAATAGAGGCCGAGATGAGAATACCCACAAAACATTTATAAGCCTTTGCTCTAATCCAAATAGGGTCCCATAAGACCGCCAACCCCCGTGACAGGCCTTTGGTTTCCGAGGCAACCAAGTGCTAGGTGGCAAACATTTTCCTAAAATAGGAGATGGATGCAGTATTGCTATGCATAGTTTCTTGTATTAAGATAATTTTTGGCTGAGCTAAGTGGAAAAGATTCTTTAGTGCCAAAATTTTTTTGTTTGCTCCCATACTTCTTATGTTCATAGATATGATGAAAGTCATTGAGGGGTTTCTTCAGCCGCTCTTGCTCTAAGAGGCTGATTCTATGACATATCAATGATGGGTACATCAACAAGAGACAGGTTCCTTACTTCTCTGTCTACACCAACCGCCCTCCCCCTAAAATGTCGACTGCCTTTGTTATTTTTTCTTCTCACTGTTATATTTCTTGCAAAGTTAGGGCTTATAAGAGGAGGCGATGGTTTTCTTGGTTTATGAATGGTTAAGGGTTCCAGTTCGAGTGACTTCTTGCTTAGAAGATAGTCTATGTCACTATCAAGCAAATTTGTTGGAGATGAGACAGGGGAATTTAGAGGGGTAGCTGAAATCATGGGCTCTTTTCCTTTCATAGATGGAGCAACTCCCTTTTTGGGCGATGGGGAGGGTGATGAAATAAATATGGTTTAGGAGTCCACAATAAAATCTTTGAAAGGCTGGGTGGTCAGTGGAGGGGGAGGGACTTCTTTATCATCATTTGGTTCTAGGGGGGGCGAACACTGAATAGCTTGGGTCATTTTATCAGGAGTGGATACTAACCTTCTCGAGCTTTCCGGCATGGTGCAATGACTCTGAGACAATATTGATGGATGGGAAATATCCTGTGAATAATACTGGGGAGATTGACTGATATATTTTCCCACATTTGTAAATTCTTGCATCTCATCATGTTCTGATGGATATAAGCTAATTGTAGAAGATGGCTTTGCCTTTTCAGGAGGCTGGGGATTCATCTTATATTTGTTGTTATCTGTCTGGATTTTTCCATGATGCGGTATGTTTTTTGGAGCAAGGTGCCGAGGGCAGTTTTTGATCAAGTGTCCTATCCTGTGACATGCTGAACATCTGAAGGGGATTCCCCAAAAATCCAATCTCTGATCTATTTTTAAATCTCTCCAAGCTATCTCTATGTGGTTGGGAAACCCTCCCTTGAAAGCCTTTTCTATAAGAATCCATGCTATTCGTTTGTCCCCAAGACATCTTGGATCAACATAGACACATTTTCCTATGGCATTACCTATCTCAGTTAAAGTTTCCTTCGACCATAACTCCAGAGGAGGGCCAGGGAGTTTGACCCATATTAAGTTATTTGAAGGAGTGTTCTTTAGTGGGTTGTACCCAATATACCACTTGTAAAGGGCAAGGGAACTCCTTTTATGAACCCAGGGATGTTTTTGAATGGTATCTAGATCACTAGCACTCAGAACACTTTTTTGTGCAAAGTGGTTGGGCATGGAACATATCACACACTTTGGGGACTCTAAGAGTGTTATTGAATGGGTTAAGTGATCCACTCTATTCAATCCCTTCATTCTGAATGCATGGATGAGGTGCATTCGGTCATTTTCACAGTGATTCCAAAAGATCACCTTCAACGAGGTTTACTTGGAACATAATGGAATGGAAAACACCTTATCAAAAAGAGGAGTCTTCGCTAAGGCAGGTAATATTTTCTACTCTGCTTTTCATCAGGGAATATTATTAAATGAAGACCATGTTGTGTTGTAAATATTTCGCTGTACCTATAGATGGAAAATTTTCATTTCATGAAAAGAGGATATATTTTGGAGAAAACTATCAGACCCTATTTGCAAAAGGCCAGTAGTATTTGAAATTTTGTTTTTTGTAAGCACAAAAACAAGGTAAACAAGGGGATTGTATGATCTATCGTTATAAGTAGTAGATATCATTTTTATGAGTGTGATCCTTGCGGAGAATCTAATGTGATCCTGGTAGAGGAGGAATCAATCAGATTTTTGTTGCTGTAATCAAAGATGACGTTTTTTTGGAATGAAAAAAAAATCTCACTCAAGACCTAAGCACACTAACAACTTTAGGAATTGTCTTTCACTAGAAAAAAATGATGAATTTAAATCATTAACGCAACAAAAATGGCATTTAAACCATTGATCCAACAAAAATGATGGATGATATGCCATGTTTGACTAATGCCCACATGTTCCACAAGGGATCAGATATCTCTTCAAATACGGACATGCATGAGGTGTGTTGACATACCATGAATCTTGTGGGGTCTGTGAAAAAGAGTTCAAATGGTTAGATCAAGAATGGTAAGAGAGAAAATATTTTTAATTTAGCGTCCTCCAATTAAAAATGAGATAAACTAATTTGTTTTTAGCGCCAACGAATACGGGCTCTTTACTGGAATGAAATCCTATGAACAAATACAAATTTCAACCGGAATCGCATGAAAGCCATGGAATTATTTTATGGTTGTCTGGAGCATTCAGCTCGAAGCTGATTATTGAAACTGGCCGGATCTGTGTAGTAATCATAAACTGAAAAATTATTGCGAACCAACTGTAATTGTCCTTGTTGGGCATATGTCAAGCTCTCATAAGGTGGTTGAGTCCACCAGTTACCGGGAGTATTAGCCCAACACTGGGAAGATCTTCCACTGCCTGTCCATTCTTATATGTCTCTTGTGAAATTTCTGTACAAAGCCACAAAAGGTGCGTAAGACCAATCAATTTTCACCCACCCCACTTGAGTTTCCCAACTATCTCTGTCCCATATGCTGGAGTACACGCTCATGGCCTGCCACGCGTAAGGCACACCTATGTCTTCATTGTTCCCAAATACTCTGATAGGCAGTCCATCTACCAAAAGCCTGAAACGAAGATATCAGGTGATATGGATTCATTATAATTACCAGGTTTAGAGAAAGAGATAGCTCATACAATTTGCTGCGGGCTCGAGAGAATTGAGTAATTGTGAAAGTCTGATGTAGGATCGATGGAGAATTAAAAAGCTAACAATACAATTATATATCAATAACATTAGAATACTGGAAGCATTATCGAGAGAAAGCTGCAATTCCTCGTCGTTGTCGAATATGTTGACGTTGTTATAACTTATAACTCCACGTTATATCTATATCATTGTAGAAGTTTGCATGGATTGTGGTATATGTACCAGTATCACAAGAATGAGATGGGCATAACTTGATGGATTAGGTGCCTCCATTCATGATATGTTATGTTGTTTGACAGGTATTGAGGAGCATAATCACTTTTTACATTTTAATAAGGGAAATATAGTTAAATTAAAGTTAAAAAAATAATAACATGCAGTCATGATCTCATTCTTCAACTTGTCTTGACGATGGACCACACTCGTTGGTTTGAAGTCCACAAAAGTATTATAATGTGATAAAAATCTTCTCAAAAACTTGATATAGATCACAAAAGCTTATAATGTGATCGAAATCTTCTCAAAAATTGATGAATTGTTCATAAAAATTAAGGTTTTCATCACCAATTCCATCTATGCATGTTAATTAAAGATTATGTATGGATAGAAAAGAACTCTTAGAACAATCACACTAAGCTATTGATGTTGAATAGTGATAACTAATTTAATTTAATTCATTAGTTTTTAAATAGTGAGATTTCTTTTCTATGGTTATAATGTTTAAGGTTGTAGCAGTTTTAAATAATAATAAAAATATTTTAAAAGTTTTAAAAGTAATATATTTTATTTTATTTCTTTGAATATTTTTTATTTACAATGTAATCATGTATTAAATGTATAAGTGTAAAATAAATAATATGATAAAAATGTTTTAAATGTTAGTTAAGACCATTTATGAGTTATCCAAATGTTATGTTTTTGAATAAAAGATTGATAAATGAAAGAAAAAATTACTTTGTAAATAATAGTACTAAAAATTTATATATAGAGCTTATGTTACAATATTTGAATGGTAATTAGATTTAGCAATATATATGTATGTCTTGCTAAGAAAATTTCTAATTAATTTAGAGTTTCAATGGACCAAAATAATATTTTTTTGGTTGTTACATCCACTGAAAAATCATCATATCAACACATCATCAGAGCAGATCAACACACTCAACATATAGCTCTCAAGGGCGTCAAGGATACGTAACCTCCCAACCAGTAAGGTACTTAGCAATGGAAACTCGACCGATTAAGCTAACCCTTGAGGTTTAATACACCAAAATAATATTATATATCAAATCCTAAATAAGATATCGTTCATTAAATTCTTTGCTTAAATACATATGACACGTACTACTATATAAAATGAAAAATATGATTATCAATATCATTCCTACGGTGCTAACTATTTTAATTCAATATACATTGAATATCAATAAAATATCTATTATACAACATTGCTTTATTGCATCATGAAAATAGATTTTATGTATTTATGAACTGCTATACATCATCATTACAAATTAAAAAGAAAAGAAACCAATCAAATTATAAGTAAATAAAATTAAAATATTTCAAAAAATAAATAAATCTAATATTTTAATAATAATATTATAATTATATATTATTATTAATTTATTTTCAAAAACAGATTAATTCAAGTTCAACACATAAATACAAAGTTTTCTTCATAGTTTTTGATATGCCAATATCTCATTAATACCCATAGTCAAGTTTTATGTTTAACATTTTTATGATTGTTATACGATACGATGATGATAATAAATACAAAGTCGTCTTCGAAGTTTTTTAAGATGATTTTTTTTAAAAATATTTTAATTTTATAACTTTTCAAAGAAGAGTAATTTAAAGGTAATTTGATATATTTTATGATTTAAAAAAAAATTTATAGCTTTTCTAAAGAAATAGTAATTGAAAAGTAGTTTGATATATTTTATAATTAAAAAAAAAATGATGAATCACACGGAATTATGAAGAAACGCACACTTCACCTTATTTTTAAAAAAGAAAGGGAGAAGAACACGGTCGTTGGGAGCACCATTTAAAGTTTAAATTCAATGAAATATATTTTGGTGATTTCAATTATTTTTTAATTATAATTAACGAAATTTTTAATGTTGGAAATTTATTTTTATTTTTTAGTCCATTATATGTAATTTATAAAATGTTTGACAATATTTTTGTAAAAATGTTTAAATTTTTAGAAATTTTACACAGTTTTTATATAAAATTTTGGCAATTTTTAAGGTGAAATAATTTTATAAAAAATGGAAATTAGTCAATCTTTTTTGGAAAAAACATGGAAAATTAGCCCACCTGCAAATATTAGCCCCTAAAATGTTCCCTCACTTCAACCAAGTTAGTGATAATTTATCTAGTGTGTGTTGGGCAAAAGAAGTTTTCTAGCAAAAAAGATTTTTTATATGTATTTTTTTTGTGAATTATTGATGTAGGATATAATTATTCATGGCTCGTTAATATATTTATTAATTAATTTATTGGTATGGCATAGGCCAAAAACCGACTCTTCCATGATATGGCATAGGTTATCATAGTAGCATTTGAGTCTAAGGAGGTACTAGTATAAAATACTATACAACTACATTAAAAATATTAATGTGGTTGATATAGCCAAAGACTTCATAAATATAACCAAAAAAAATATTTCAACATGTAAGAATGCCCTATTAATTGTTAGCATTAATGGAGAAAGTTAGCTTTTCTATGTTTAAGTGTTTGTTGCTTTAGAATAGGATTGAGATCCTATTTGTTAGGGAGTGGTTCAAACCACCCAATATTGTGAAAGCCTATATATTTGAGGCACATCTAACTCAATGAAATATAGGGCGTGTATGATTGTTTGTACACTCTCCAGGTATATCACCTGGAGAGCCAATTACTATATAGTTTGTATATTCACTTTTAATCATGGTATTAGAGCTTCAGGGTTGTCGATCCCATACGCTGAGTGAAGGGTGCGACTAAGGCGAAATCGTCGCGCAGTTTAGGTGGAAAAACACGACAATCACATTGTAGCACTTCATCCATATTACAAATTTGAAAACTCTGCGCGACGTTGCGACTCCGTGCTAGATATCTGCAAAGAACTTCGCGACTCCCTGGTGGATAAGAACGCCGATCGTGGAAACAAAAAGGGTTGCGTTCTCGTGGGAGGCTGCTTGGAGAAAGACAGTGTAGGTGCATGCTTGTGGATTGCTGCTGCATCTGCGTGGAGGACAACTGCGTAAGAAGCTATGCTTGAATTGTAGCTGGAGAACTGCGTGAGAGTTGTCGTTGTTGGATGTCGAGGTGACACGAGAAGGTGAGGAGGCTGGAATGCCAAGCAAAACAATAGAAGAGCAGTAGAGGAGGCTGGATCACTCAAGGCAGCTCTTGATCGGCGTAAGGCTAGTTGCAGACAGCTCGAGGAGGAAAATCCTTCAAGGGGGGGTGTGATCTAGGCACCAGATCATCACTTGTGTAGTTGGTGATGGCATTGGTAGTTGTGAGAAGAAAGAGACGAGCGCTACCATGTGGTAAGATGTTGGTGCTAATGGTGTAGTAAGGCTGAAGCGGAGGGCGACGTGAGGGTCTTAACTGATCTGAAGGGTTGATTGCGAAACTGAGACACAGAGAGGATTTGTACATTAGTCTGTGGTTTGCTCGGGTGATTAGTGAGTCTAGCATTTGTCGTGGCATTAATTGAGGAGGCAAAGAGCAGACCTATGCTGCGTTCTGGTGCCTTGTTCAGTGACAGCTACGTGCTAGAGCTGCATGTGGTGAACCTGCACATATGGAGTTGAGGGATGTGATTGTCGTTGGGTGATAGATCACAATTCAATTCGAGAGAGGGTGTAAAATCTGGCACAAAACCAAACATACATCTACATATTGGAGCTGCATCACTTGGTGGTTGTCTTAAAAGTCTTTATTGGGTGAGATAGAACAACCAAGCTGAATCCCCACCTCTTGCACTGAATACACCCTGTGAAGTCTCAATGGAAACTCAGCCACAGATCTTCCCAATCCTCGTGCGCCAAACAACGAAGCTAGTGTTTGCATGATATAGGAAGACAGTGTTCTAGAGCATGTAATTTCTGTTTGTGAGAGACGACTGAATCATTCAATGCCTACATAATATACAATTCATAGGCATTGAAGGTGCGAGGTGTTTTTCCAACATTTAAACACTGATCGTTTGGAGACCGTCTTCTTTTTGAAGGGTATTGTTTTTTCGGGATCGTTGATCTTTTCGATCAAAGAATATTTTTTGAGAGGTCGTTTTTTGCGGCACATTCATGGCGGTAACCTCCAGTCAGGAAACACGGCGAATTGACCGTGTGGTGAGCGACTGATCAGATAATGCCTTGAGGAGTAGGTAGAAATGGCCTTGGCCACATTGACAGTGTTTGGTGATTCTTCGCAGAGTCATTTTGTGATATGGAAAATTGTGTCCAGCAATTTTTTCGCTAGTTCATTTCTAGTGTCATTAGCTCACACTTATGAGAATTTTCTACAAGTAGCAGATTGTAGACCTGTAATTGCAGGTGTGGTGTTGAGAATTCATTTTATAATTCCCTTGACCAAAATCCTATTGTTTCAGTCCCATTTGATGAGATTGTGTTGCATACTGGTGTCGAGGTTAAATATCTGACAGATTTCCGATGGGTTCATAGAATTTGCTACTGCGATCCTCCATTGTTTGATCGACCTAGTGGCCCATCCCTGTGTGGCTGGAGCGTGAGCGTTGTAGGAGTCGAGCGCATGTGTTTAGACAAGCACAAGAAGCTCAGGGGGACGTCGAGTTGTGTCTTCCACTACGTGGACGAAACTGTGATCATGCTGGTGCAAAGAACCAAGAGCATCGGTGTGACATTCAAATGTGGTGCTTTGGTGTGGCTGCTAGAGCAGACTGAAGTGTGTAGTCGTGAGCGTGGTGGATCGATTTCCAGATCTAAAACTGATAGGGGAGAAAATGGGTCTTCAAAGTAAACTAAAAGAGTCTCGTAGAAAACTAAGGAGAAGGCATCATAGGAGAAATGCAAATTATTGTTTTGCTGAATTTAGTTATGTGTTTCAGGTTAATGCTGATGGACTAGTAGCTGATCAAGATGTAGATTTGGACTTTGGTGAGATTATTAAATGGTTAAATTTGCCGTTTTTTTTTTCATGTATGAATTATGAAATATGGGCAAATGAAATGAAAACAATATTATGGAAGGTAAATTTACAAGATTATGTTGAAGATATTATTAATGATAGTGGAGATGCATCAGCATTAAGTCTTATAACATCTGCATTAGATGGTAACATCATACTCAACATAATATATGAATATGGAGAGGTTCTTAGTGTAAAATTCTTATGGGATGTTTTAGAAATGAAATACTGTTTGAATGAGGGCAATCATGCTGAAGATATTGCTCTTGAAAATGATCCCATATTTGATTGTGAAACTAAAGATGAAATGATGGGTGATGAATGTGTGTCTATAATTGAAACTTGTGATGATGAAAACACATCCATTATCGTAGAACGTGAAAGTTTTCCAAATGTAGAAATCAAGTTTTATGAGACTTATATACCTCATGATGAGTGGATCAATTTGATAATTGAAAAACATCTTATTGATGAATTACTGTTTGGTGAGAAGGAATACCTATCTTCACATACAGATCAAATGTAGAACATGCTTGCAGCAACAGAACTAACTTAAGAGGCTGAAGGCATAACTCTGACAGTAGGGAGGAATGGAATAGGGAGAGATGGAGAAATGAAATCTCTCTTGAAGGAGCAAGAAAATAAAAGTTAATGTGGTCTTTTTTATAAATCTAACTTCTTTTTTTTTGTGCAGATATTGGGAGACAAGAAGAAGAAATTGAAGAATCCCAAGAACCTGCAACCTCAAATGTAAAGAATGTTAGTATATACTCGAAGAGGAGGATAAGAGTTCATGTGTTCCTCTGGAGGGGGAGAAACATAAAAAGGAGGTGAAGCTCCATCATTTTCTTATGGCAAAGAAAGTGAAAATGAAGCTTCATCCACAAATGAACAAGTATGGGCTCTGCTGCAAGAAGACAAAAATGAAAGCTCTGTCTTTTACCATTGTAAGCCTAGCTGAGACTGAGACCAATAGGCGTCATATGTTATTTGAGTGTTTTAGTGAACCCTTTCTCCATTAAGGGGGAGTGTTAGCATTAATGGAAAAAGTTAGCTTTTCTATGTTTAAGTGTTGGTTGCTTTAAAATATGATTGAGATCATATTTTTTAGGGAGTTCAAACCACCCGATATTGTGAAAGCTTATATATTTGAGGCTCATCTAACTCAATGAAATATAGGGCGTGTATGAGTGTTTGTACACTCTCCAGGTATCTCACCTGGAGAGGCAGTTACTATATAGTTTGTATATTCACTTTTTATCACTAATGCACTGATTTCCTTGATTAACCATGCATATAAAGGTTATGGGTCAACTTTAACTTAAGAAATTAAACCAATTATAAATTAATGCTATAAACAATAATGAGGAACTTATCATGGAGAAAATTATTAGAATTGGAATAATATTAAATCCCGAAGAAATTGGTGGGTGGGAAGGTAGGTGGCGCCAATATAATTTTTTAAATTTATTAAAAGTAATGGACCATTTTGCTAAATATAGTTTTCTTATGTATAAATGAACTCTATAAATAATAATGAAGAACTCATCGTGGAGGAGCTTAGTAGAATTGGAATAATATCAAATCCCTAGGAAATTGGTGGGCTTGGCACGAATCTATTTTTTTAAAATTTATTATAATTCAATGCAACCTCGAAAACTATGTAATACATTGATAAGGAATAAACTAAGCATATGTTGAACATATTTCCTTGAGAATAATTCTAGGCCCTCAATTAAAAAATAAAATAAAAAACCAACAGATATTCATCTATCTTAAGTTGAAATAAGAAGCCTTAGGCAATAAGATTTTTTTTATATTTTTATAGGTCTCGAAAAGCTTTGATAATTAGTGAATACAAATGTTATGGGTCAAGTTTAACTTAAGAAAAAAAATGAATTATACATGTTACTGTAAAATGGACCATTTTGCTAAATAATTTTTTCTTATACAAAAATAAATGTTATAAATAATAATGAGAAACTTATCATAGAGGAACTTATTAGAATTGGAATAATCTCAAATCCGTAGGAAATTGGTGGGTAGAGAGCCACCTAACACAAATCTAATTTTTTAATTTATTAAAAGTTAATGCCAACAAACAACTATTTAATACACTACAGTCATCGATACAATCATTGATAAGCATGAAGACTAAGCATATGTTGTGCATATTCCCTTTAGAATCAATATAAACCTTCAATTAAACAAAAAAAAATCAACAAATCCTCAACGTGGTTTTGTTTTACAGAAACCTAAATTTCACATATGGAATTGAGTGGCACACGTTAGAATTGAAATGAAAATGATTTGATTAGACAATCTTATAATTCTTACCACAATTACAATAAAGATGTTACAGAAAAAGTTGTTTATTTTTAACAAGCATCATTTATTTATAATATTCATCGTTTCATGAATTTATAGACCCAAAAAAATTGGGTTATAATATAACATTAATGTTAATTAACACCAGCCACAATCTTTTTAATTCATTTGATTACGTTAAAACCTGAAACGAAGATATCAGGTGAGATGGATTCATCACAATAGAAAAACAGATTAAACCATGTTCAGAGGAGGAGGTAGCTTACACAATTTGCTCGGGGTTCCAGAGAATTGAGTAATTGTGGAAATCTGCTGTGGGATCGAACCATAAATAGAAATCTTGCTCCCTACTACCTGAACCATCTGTATAGATGTTTGTATTGAGAATATATGGCTGACCAGAAACATTTCCTAGAAATTCAATATCAATTTCGTCGTGCCTGTCGCCTGTCGAAGATAACTGCAGCGCATTTTCTCCGTTTGTTAGAGAACATTATAATAGTGAGAATGCTATGAATTTTAAAGTAATTTTATATGGATTTAAGATTTCTATACCGGATGGATAGGAGTTGAGTGAAATCAATGGATCCCAAAAATTTTCTCACTATCCTCCATAATTTTTGCCTATCATATGCTAAATTATTCCCAAAATTTACAATCAATTAATGACTTTTCTCAATAATTTCTCTGTATCAAATTACAAAAATTCCCAAATTTTTTTTTACTTGAATATTAGAATATTATTGAATACAAATTTCGCAAATTTATCTCACATAGAATGTTGTAACCGTTCCAGCAGAATTATTGGGCACCAGCTTCATAAACATATCGACGCTTCCAAACAAAAATTGTGCTTTGGATTGAAATCCCGAGCCTAATTAAACAATACCCAAAAAATATCGCTGTTTTTCTATGCTGGATAGTATATTACCACACAAACATAAAGCAGTAAAAAGCTAACAATACAGTTATATATCAATAACATTAGAATACCTGAAGCATTATTGAGAGAAAGCTGCAATTCCTCGCCGTTGTCGAATATCTCGACGTTGTTATAACCCCATGTTATATCTATATCATTGTAAAAGTTTGCATGCACTGTGGGATATGTTGGAACTACTACACACCTACATGTAGAGTCTTAGTTAGAGCATGTGACTGCATGCAAGATTCCTTTTGCATGTTGGAACTACTACACATCTACATGCGGACTTTTAGTTAGAGCATGGGATTGCATGCAAAATTCCTTTTGCATGATTTACTCCTTGATTTGCTCCTTCTTTAACTCCACAACTGACTAGTTATCTCCGGAACTGGTTGTAGGTGTTGAGTCTTCTCATTGATCACCACTATAGTCATTACCTTGGGATCTTCACCCAGTAATGCTATATCATGAGCATTGTAACATAATTTTCAATTGAATCATTCTTCTCTTCTTTCGATTTTCTTTTAGTGTTTTTGCTTTGCAAAGCTGTGTGTTCAACCTTTACTAGCTAGATTCATCTGTGCAGGTTTTCTAACACATTTACATGGTATCAGAGCCCACAGGTTGCTAGATAAAAGGCGCACCAGTACTTTATTTTGCAAGTATTACAGCTTGGAGATCGAAGATTGACAGAAAAATGGAGTTTCCCAAAGCATCGATCCTAACACCGTACAACTATCATGAATGGAAGGACCAAATGGCTCGATACCTTCGTCATAAAGGGTTGTACAGGATTACCATGGCTACAGAAGTGGAACCCACTTCAGCCATAGAGAAATCCAAGTACCTCAACCGTATGGATGAGGCCCACGGATCCATATGCATGTGCATCTCTACAGAGTTGCAGTTTCATCTATCTGCCTGCAATACTCCCAATGAGATTTGGAAAAAGGTTGAAGAGCTCTACGGGAAACAAGATGAGATGAAAGGACACCTGCTCGAAGTGGAGCTGCTATCATTGGATCCACGGAACTATGACAGAATTCAAGATTTCTTCACCAAATATAATGATTTATTGCTGCAACTCAAGGGTTGTGGAATTGACAAATCCAAGGAGGAGAGTCGCCAAGTTCTCTCTATTATGTCAAAGCTCGGACCGGAATACTCCGTATTTGTGTCTACTTTTCATTCAGTAAGGCTTGCAACAGGTAAATCCTACACTATGCCTTCTCTCAAAGAATTTATGGAGTCTCTTATTTTTGAGCAAGATAAACTCATTGGCATGGGGAAAATCAAACCTCCAAAAGCACATGCACTTGCTGTGCATGATGGCAGCCACAATAAAAATCACAGATCTGATTCAAATCAGAAAAATCAGCAGCAAAAAGACAAAGGAAAAGCACATTCCCATCCAAAGAAGGAAGGGTACACCAAGCCCTTCAATGACTCCTCCGGCTCGAGAAATGAGAAAGGGAAGAAAGGAAACAGATGCACCTACTGTCAAAGAGGATTCCATCCAGAATCCTCTTGCATGAAGAAACAAATTGACCAAATGGCAGAAATCCTTCAGAAGCACAACCTTGGGGACCACATCCCTCAGGG
Organism: Pinus tabuliformis; assembly: GCA_031772625.1. Lineage (NCBI taxonomy): Eukaryota > Viridiplantae > Streptophyta > Pinopsida > Pinales > Pinaceae > Pinus > Pinus tabuliformis. Next base: position 1,705,438,450 of record CM062819.1, read on the forward strand.
CGCCAAGAAGAAAACTGAGGATCCGCCACACGGGAAAGGTAACAATTTTCATGCTTTAGTTGCAATTAATTCTTCTCCTGATGCATGGATTATAGATTCTGGTTTATCACATCATATGGCTGCTGCAAAGGAAGTCTATTCCTCTTTGGATGCATGCAAAGGACCTCCCATCCTCATGGGAGATGACTCACCTATTGAGGTCACCGGAAAAGGTAGAGTGGAACTTTTACACGGAAGCCTTGAAGATGTGCTTCATGTTCCAAAACTTTCGGTAAACCTGCTTTCAGTTTATCAGATCACTCATTCCGGCACCGGAAAGAGAGTGGAATTCACTCTAGATGTAGTGAACATATATGATCTACATAGCAATGACAAAATTGCAATTGGTGAGGTAAACAATGGAGCCAGACTGTATACATTTTCTGAATTTATTGAATCTGAATCCTCCTTATTGCTTACACATGCTGATGATAGTAGTAGGCTTTGGCACGAGAGGTTTGGTCACTTAAATTACAGGTATATGCAGCAGCTAAGCAAGAATGAGATGGTGGAAGGCTTGCCAAATATCAGTTTCTCCAAAGGAGTTTGTGAAGGGTGTGTTCTTGGCAAACATCCTAGAGAAAAGTTTGACACCAGAAAGACTCACAGAGCATCCTCTCCTCTAGATCTGATCCATAGTGATCTCATGGGGCCTTTTCCTCATCCTTCCATCAACAAAGAAAGGTATGTGCTTACATTTATTGATGATTTCTCACGGTATACCTGGGTGTATCTTCTCAGGAACAAATCTGAAGTTTTTGAGCACTTTGAAGATTTCAAAGCACTAGTTGAGACATAGTCAGAGAGAAAGATCAAAGCCCTCCGTACAGACAATGGGGGGGAATATGTTAACACAGCACTTCAGAACCTTTGCCTTCAGTCTGACATACAGTTGCAGTATACAGTTCCATACACTCCGCAGCAGAATGGAGTTGCTGAGAGAAAGAATCGATCTCTCAAAGAGATGGCTTCCTGCATGTTGCATGCCAAGTCACTGCCTCATAAGCTTTGGGCCGAAGCACTTAATTGTGCTAACTACATCCAGAACAGATCTCCTCATAGGTCTGTCAAGGACCAGACCCCCTTTGAGGCTTGGAGCGGCACTAAACCAGAGGTCACTCATCTCCGTGTTTTCGGCTCTCGAGCATGGGCCCGGATTCCCTCTGAAAAGAGGAAAGCTCTTGATCCACAGAGCATTGAGTGCATATTTGTTGGATACCCTGATGGTGTGAAGGGATATCGACTCCTGATTCCCTCTACGGACAAGCTCATCATTGAGCGAAGTGTCAAATTTGAGGAAAGTCTCTCGCATGCACCTCAAGCACCGTATGCAGACACTTTTTATCTACCTCATGTCCGAGATGATGACTCAGTGCATTCAGATGCCGATATAGATCATGCAGATGCCGAGGAAGAGCATGCAGATGCAAAGACAGAGTCTTCAGATACAAATCTAGTGCATGCAAATGATGATCCACATCCAAGCCCAAATTGGGCTTCCAGCAGTGAATCATATTCCCTTGTCATAAATCAGAGAACAAGGAGCTTACGTGAGATATATGCACAAGACCAACCAGCTGCTAGAAATGGTCTTGTGGGGGATAATTCTGATCTGCAGAGGACTAGCTCAGAGTTTATTGAGCCTCCTCTTGTCCTCACTGCCACTGAACCATCGCCCTCCTGGAATTGTCATTTGGTTCAGTCTTCTGATCCACAGTCTTATGCTGAGGCTGCTGGGCATCCATCTTGGGAGTCTGCCATGGAGGAGGAGTATAACTCCCTCCTCGAGAACCAGACTTGGGATCTGGTCCCCCTTCCTTCAGGAAGGAAACTTGTCCGATGCAAATGGGTCTACAAGACCAAGAGTGCTGCAGATGGGCAAATCACTAGACGGAAAGCAAGGCTAGTAGCCAAAGGCTTCCAACAAGTGCATGGCATTGATTATGACGAGACCTTTGCTCCAGTAGCAAAGATGGATTCCATACGCCTTACACTTGCCATTGCGGCTGCCCAGCGGTGGGAAGTACATCAGATGGATGTGAAGAATTCCTTTCTTCACGGAGACCTATCTGAGGAGATCTACATGGAGCAGCCACATGGTTTCATTCAGGATTCATCTTTGGTCTGCAGACTGAAGAAATATCTCTACGGCCTTAAGCAAGCCCCGAGAGCTTGGTACGCGAAGATGGATTCTTTTCTCTTATCACAAAACTTTGAAAGATGTAAGTCTGATCCGAATGTTTACATGCTTAGGACACATGATTCTCTTCTTATCTTAGTTTTGTATGTAGATGATCTCCTAATCACTGGCAGCGCAGCTTCAGCCATTGCTACAGTCAAGAGGGCCTTGCATGATAGGTTCTTGATGACGGACATGGGTCCATTACACTTCTTTCTTGGTCTTGAGATTAGCCAGAATGCCACAGGCATCAAACTCTCTCAGGCTAAGTATGCACGGGATCTCCTCGAGAGATTTCGCATGACTGACTGCAAGCCAGCACCGACTCCGTTTCTGTCTGGGGCCCGCCTTGAGGATGGAGGTGACACTCCATTAGTTGACAGCACTCTCTACCGACAGCTAGTGGGGAGCTTATTGTACCTCACCCACTCCAGACCAGATCTCTCATATGCAGTAGGGGAAGTTTCCAGATACATGCAGGAGCCGCATGAGCTACACTGGAATGCTGCCAAGCGCATCCTCCGATATGTGCAGGGCACCATCACCTTCGGGATTCACTATGCAGCAGGCACTTCATTGAATCTCCTTGGCTTCACAGATTCTGATTGGGCGGGAGACAGCATTGATCGCAAGTCCACCTCCAGATATTCACTCAGTCTAGGATCTGGCCCTATCTGTTGGTCGAGCAAGAAGCAAGCTGCTATTGCTCTCTCTTCAGCTGAGGCTGAGTACCGAGGAGTAGTCAACATCACCATTCAGGCTCTGTGGCTACAACACTTCCTCACTGAGTTGGGCGTCCAGTTCCACCAGCCCATTGTCATCTGGTGTGACAACCAGAGCACTCTCAAATTTTGCAGGGATCCAGTACAGCGGCAGCGGACGAAGCACATAGAGATCCATATGCACTACATTAGAGACTTAGTACATGATCGGGTCATTGATTTGCAGTTCTGTCCTTCAGCAGAACAGACTGCAGACATCTTCACCAAGACATTCACTGAGCAGAAGTTTCGCTCTTTGCGTGATCGTCTTGGAGTGAAGGACACGATTGCTTAGCAACTGTATTTTTCTTTCTCTTCTCTTTTGATTACATTGTATTTTGAGGGGGGGTTTTTCCCACGAGGTTTTCCCTATTTCCTCAATTTTAGTACAAGTTGCACTGTATTTTGGGTGACCTTTGGCCTTAGTTGCCAGGGCCCATTTTCTATTTTTCCCATAATGGTGTTCAGGGGGGGTGTTGGAACTACTACACACCTACATGCAGACTCTTAGTTAGAGCATGTGACTGCATGCAAGATTCCTTTTGCATGTTGGAACTACTACACATCTACATGCAGACTTTTAGTTAGAGCATGGGATTGCATGCAAAATTCCTTTTGCATGATTTACTCCTTGATTTACTCCTTGATTTGCTCATTCTTTAACTCCACAACTGACTAGTTATCTCCGGAACTGGTTGTAGGTGTTGAGTCTTCTCATTGATCACCACTATAGTCATTACCTTGGGATCTTCACCCAGTAATGCTATATCATGAGCATTGTAACATAATTTTCATTTGAATCATTCTTCTCTTCTTTCGATTTTCTTTTAGAGTTTTTGCTTTGCAAAGCTGTGTGTTCAACCTTTACTAGCTAGATTCATCTGTGCAGGTTTTCTAACACATTTACAGGATATATACCAGTACTGCATATTATAACAATCATAAGAATTAGATGGAAATAGCCAGATAGATTTGGAGCCTCCATAGATGATATATTTTTGGATAGGTATTGAGCATACAACAGTGGCAGACTAATCTAATTGACTGCCTATTTGATTTGGGTTTGCAACAGAATGAATAAGGATTGAAGAACTTGTTTGCAGATGGGTTATGTGTAATTGTAATTGTAATTGGATTGAAGGGTGTAAGTGTAATTGTTTTGTAGGCTGTTGAAATCGTGAACATATCTGAAAGGAATCAAATATACATTAAAAATTATAATGGAATCAAATATACATTAAAAATTATAATCCAGCTAGGTAGGGTAGGCTGTCACGCAGTTTAGCCGAGGACGACTCTCGCTCATGAACCATGCAGCGGAGGCTTTGATTGTAACTGTGGGGATAGGTAGTCGAAATCTGGGAACGATAAACATGAACCATGTAGCGGAGGCTTTGATTGTAACTGTGGGGATAGGTAGTCGAAATCTGGGAACGATCAACAGAAATCAAATATACATTAAAAATTGCAACCAGCGTACAAGTGATTGGGTGTGACGCGGTTTAGCCCTAGATGTCTCCCACTCATCAATCAGGACTCTTTCCAGGCCAAGGCTCAGCGTTTACATTGCGGAGAATTAGCGATTACGTACGAAAAATTGCTAACGCAGCAGAGCTGTCAATGCCACAGTGGATGACACACAAACGGAACCCCACCTCTCCGTCTGTATATGTATATGAAGAAGTTGTATATATATATATATATATATATATATATATATATATATATATATATATATATATACATTTTCCGAATGAAAAAGTATGATTGTATTATAAAGATAACAGATAGTACATCATAAGCTTTTAAAAGCTGGAGAAGTTCAGAAACTAAAAAAACAAAACTGGATACTATGTGCATCTGGAATGAAAGCTTTGGAGCTGACACACAATTAACCATATACAAGACTTTTTGCACAGTCACATGATATTTCCTGGGATATAAGCTTATTGCCGAGATAGATCAACCATTCATAAACCATACATATTCAAGGATATATAACATAAAGATCAAAAAACAGAGCATACCTGGAGAGTTTCAAAAAGTGAATTAAAAACCAGGGAAGGAGAAATCCTGGATGGAAAAGGATTTCTCGGCAGATATTACCTTCATGATCCAGGTACCTGTTTGAGATAGAAGCCCTTCCTTTGATAAACTGTCTGCTTGCTGGTTCTGGGATCTATAGATGTGTTGAATGGAGCATCCTTTCACTTTGCCCCATAAATACATAATTCTGTCCATCCAACCTGCAAGGTGTGGGCATCTGATACGACATTTTCCCATAACGTGATCGACCATGATTTTGGAATCCCCATAGATTGAAACAAACTGAATATCAAAGAAGATGCAGAAGGTAAGAAGACCCGCTAGAGCCATCGCCTCAGCCATACTGTTAGAGCCCTTTCCTCCATTCCATGAGATGAGATATTGAAGGTTCTCGTCCATTAATGTGTGTACCCCGCAACCACAAGAATTTTGCTGAGCAACACCATCAAAATATGCTCTTGGGACCCCTGAGTGATTATCATCTTGCTCGTTTCGATTGACATTTTTCTTTTGTGATCCTTAGCCGGCAGGGATTCATAGATGGATACAACATTTTGTAGCATAGCCATAAAAGGCTCTTTCCTGGCTTTAAAAATTATGTTGTTTCTCCACTTCCATGCACACCAAAGAACTATGATAATTATTGGTCTCCATGAATCTTTTTGCCCACTCCACCAGTGGAAAGCTTCTTGCGTGGAAGCATGAGTCACAACAGGGAAACCTAATAAAGTTGCCAGTTCATACCATAATAGTAGCGTTTTCTGGCATTGGAAAAACATATGATAGTTGCTTTCCTCCGTTGATTCACACATTAAGCAAAAGCCTCGCCCATGCCAATTTTTTTTTTTATTATTTATTTATTTATTTATTTTTTCATATTTTCCCAAGACAAGTTCTTATTGTGGAATACCAACCATGAGAAATATGTTAATTTGGGAGGACATCTGGTTTTCCAGAAAATTGATGGAAAAGTAGGGCTAGCGCGCGCTATTTTTAAACCAATCAAGTTTATGTAAATGTCTTTAACACAAACTTGGGCACTTGCATTTGGCACTTTCCAGATAAGAACATCTTCTGGCAAAGAACAATGTAAACCACAACTTCTCAAGCCATCTCTGATTATGTTCCAATGTCTTGCCAAAGACTCAGACATCCCCATACTGTCAGCCTCTTTCCAAAGAGGGATAGGGCCCTGCCATGTTGCTATGAGTTTGTCCCAGGTGAAGAAACCCTTCCTATGGAAGAAGCTTAGGAGTCTTTCAGGAGGAGATATCTTCTCACGACCACATATGAAAGGGTCTATTCCAATGATAATCCTACTGCCGGATTGAAAGCTCCATATCAAATTCTTTAGAAAATAGTGCTCAATCTTTCGAAAGCTGAGCCAAATTGCTGACCCATACTTGGATCCGATCCTCCCTAATCTGTACCAATGTGCCACATCTTTGCCGCCCATGTATTTCTTTTTTATTGTGATACTCCAGGGGCCCTCTCCATAAATCCCTCTCCATAGTGATTTGCACAGGAGCGCCTTCCCAAAAGTTCTCAAGTCCAGTAGTCCCCAACCACCTGAATTCTTCGGCATAGAGATCTTTTCCATTCTAGTAAGATGATATTTTCTCTGCTCTGATTTGCTGCCCCATATAAAGTTTGTAGTTATCTTATTCATTTTCTGGATGATGCTTGCAGGGAGGAAGAATAAGTGTGCCCAGTATACAACAAGTTGAGTTAATACTGCTTGTGATAGAATAATTCTTCCTGCCAATGATAGGCACTTATATTCCCAAGCAGATATCTTTTTGTAGTACCTGTCTATTATCCACTGCCAGTCTGCTTTAGAGTATCCCTTTGCTTTTAGCTGGAATCCTAGATATTTTAATCCATTTTTTATGGATCTCATATCTATCCCAAACAGCACTGAAATCCATTCTACTATTTCCATGTTGACATCATTATGAAAGAGGATGGATTTTGATTTGTTAATTTGAATACTAGTAGCATCTTGGAATCTTTTCAGAATTTCGTGAAGTTGTATCCAAGTGACTCTGCATAGCATTGCAAATATGAGCACATCATCTACAAATAAGTTATGTGAAATGTAGTTGTTTCTGCAAATCTTCATGGGCTTGCACCTGTTTTCACTGACTGCTTTGTTAATATGAAGACTTAATGAATTCATTGCCAAGATAAACAAAAGAGGAGATAGGGGACAACCTTGACGTAGACCTCTTTTTGCAAAAAAAGGGGATGGGATCCCATTTATGATGACAACATAGTTTACTTTCTCCACGCATGCCATGATCCAATTTATTATATTGGATTTCAAGCCAATCTTTGCTAATAAGCATATGATAAACCCCCAATCTAAGCAATCATATGCTTTTTGTAGATCAATTTTCAATAAGGCAGCTTCAGATTTATTTGAATGCATGGTGAACAAACTTTCTTGTGTGTTGGCGACAACATCCAATATATTCCTTCCTTTTAAAAAAACATGCTGATCCTTTATTTAAAAACAAGCTAAGGTAGATTTTATCCTTTCAGCAATAATTTTTGTAATTATTTTGAAAGTTATGTTGCAGAGGGAAATCGGCCTAAAGTCTTAGAAGGATTCAACGTCCATTTTCTTTGGGATGAGTGCTATTTGAGTGGAGGACATTATCTGGTGTATGCTGCCTGAGATTCTTGCTGCTTCAACCATCCTCAGCAGGTCTTGTTTGATGAGATCATAGAAGTGGATAAAGAATTCTATTGTCCAGCCATCCGGGCCAGGGCATTTGTCCTTCTTGAAGGAATTCATAACTCCTAGAAGTTCCCCCTCTGTTATGGGCTGGAAAAGGGATTTTTTTTTTCCATCATCAAACATTTGAGGGAACTGATCTACTCCCCATAAAATATCCTGAAACCTGCAAACATCCATTCTTTTATATTGTTTTACAAAGTGTCTCACAACTTCCTTTTGGATGTCTTGTTGGGAGAAACGGAAGCCCCCCTAACCATCGCTTATTTTCCATATGGAGTTTTTCTCATGCCTGGAATTTGCGTACCTATGAAAAATTTTGGTGTTTTTGTCACCTTCCTTGAACTAAATCGTCCTACTCTTAAGTCTCCATGAGGCTTCTTCCTGCTTCAGGATTTTTTGTTTTTTCCTTTCAAGCTCGTTGATACGACATCTCATATTAAATGGAAGAGTATTAGCAGCCAGGACTCCGGAGATACTATCCAATTCCATCTGTATTTCCCGAAGGGCCTTTCTGTCCATATGTCTTTTCTTAAACTGCCATTCTTTTACAACCTTTCTCATCGAGGCCAGTTTGTCTCTAAATGTCAAAAAAGGGGGGATCTTGTCTCTTGCTGATAAATCCTTCTAGGTTCTTGTTATGATATCATTAAAATCTGGTTCGTCTAGCCATGACTTGTTAAATTAAAAAGGGTACCCTTTCCTAAACCCCTTTTCCCTCGAGCTGAGATATATCATCCTCTGGTCAGTATGAATACATTTCCAATGGAGGAGTAACACATACCCATTCTATAAATAATGCTGACATGTACAATGAATCAAACAATTCTTTTTGCAATATACACCTCTTCTATCCTTCCATTGTCCCATGTTGGCATCATTTTAGCAGGTTTTATGTCTACAAGATTCCTGTGCAGAAGTTCATATTTGATACGATCTGCCAGCGGGTCCCCTTTCCTGCTTATCCCCCATCGTTCCTCCGGATTTAGAGTTACATTGAAATCTCCTACAATCATCAAGGATTCAATATCAAAAATATCTTATCCAAATAATTTTTCCCAGAACGGGAACCTGTTCTTGTATGGGGCGTAGATATTTAAAATATTAATGGGACAATATTTTCCTCAAACAGAGGCTGAGATGAGAATGCCCGCAAAACATTTATAAGCCTTTGCTCTAATCCAAACAGGGTCCCATAAGACCGCCAACCCCCCTGATAGGCCTTTGGCTTCCGAGGCAACCAAGTGCCAAGTGGGAAACATTTTCCTAAAATAGGAGATGGATGCAGTATTGCTATGCATAGTTTCTTGTATTAATATAATTTTTGGCTGAGCTGAGTGGAAAAGATTCTTTAGCGCCAAAATTTTTTGGTCTGCTCCCAGACCTCTTATGTTCATAGATATGATGAAAGTCATTGAGGGGTTTCTTCAGCCGCTCTTGCTCTAAGAGGCTAATTCTCTGACATATCAATGATGGGTACATCAACAAGAGACAGGTTCCTTACTTCTCTGTCTGCGCCAACCGCCCTCCCCCTAAAATGTCGACTGCCTCTGTTATTTTTTCTTCTCACTGTTATATTTCTTGCAAAGTCAAGGCTTATAAGAGGAGGCGATGGTTTCCTGGTTTATGAATGGTTAAGGGTTCTAGTTCGAGTGACTTCTTGCTTAGAAGATAGTCTATGTCACTATCAAGCAAATTTGTTGGAGATGAGACAGGGGAATTTAGAGGGGAAGCTAAAATCATGGGCTCTTTTCCTTTCATAGATGGAGCAACTCCATTTTTGGGTGATGGGGAGGGTGATGAAATAAATATGGTTTAGGAGCCCACAGTAAAATTTTTGAAAGGCTGGGTGGTCGGTGGAGGGGGAGGGACTTCTTTATCATCATTTGGTTCTAGGGAGGGCGAACACTGAATAGCTTGGGTCATTTTATCGGGAGTGGATACTAACCTTCTCGAGATTTCTGGCATGGTGCAGTGACTCTGAAACAATATTGATGGATGGGAAATATCCTGTGAATAATACTGGGGAGATTGACTGATATATTTTCCCACATCTGTAAATTCTTGCATCTCATCATGTTCTGACAGAGATAAGCTAATTGTAGAAGATGGCTTTGCCTTTTCAGGAGGCTGGGGATTCATCTTATATTTGTTGGTATCTGTCCAGATTTTTCCATGATGCGGTCTGTTTTTTGGAGCAAGGCGCCGAGGGCAGTTTTTGATCAAGTGTCCTGTCCTGTGACATGCTGAACATCTGAAGGGGATTCCCCAAAAATCCAATCTCTGATCTATTTTTAAATCTCTCCAAGCTATCTCTATGTGGTCGGGAAACCCTCCCCTGAAAGCCTTTTCTATAAGAATCCATGCTATTTGCTTGTCCTTTTCCCCAAGACATCTTGGGTCAACATAGACACACTTTCCTATGGCGTTACCTATCTCAGTTAAAGTTTCCTTCGACCATAACTCCAGAGGAAGGCCAGGGAGTTTGACCCATATTAAGTTATTTGAAGGAGTGTTCTTCAGTGGGTTGTACCCAATATACCACTTGTAAAGGGCAAGGAAACTCCTTTTATGAACCCAGGGACGTTTCTGAATGGTATCTAGATCACTGGCACTCAGAAAATGAAAACAATACCAGTCTTTCATGAGATTAGAAACGATAGGTATATATCCAATCAGTGGTTTCCACTGAATCTCCAGCCATTTCCGCATCATGGCATCATCCATCTCTGGGAAGTGCCACCTACCCACCAAAGCGAGTTCCTGTAGGCTTGATATGCGCTCGGTCAAATAGATACTGTCCAGATTTATAGCAGCTGGCGGGGGGTGGTTTTAACAGGCTTCCGATTCTTATTATAGCGGTTTGCATGTTCACATATTACCTTTTCCTTTTGTTGAAAAGCATTTTTTTTGTTGACCTCCCAAAAATCTTGCGCTCTTTGTGACCCTTCACCATCCCAGTCAGCAACTGGCAGCGTTGGTTGGACAACCACGTCATCAAGAGTAGACTGCCAGCCACCTGATAACGTGGCACCCTCCCATCCAGCTTTGGCCTATATTGCAGCACGTATCATGGCCTCCGTGGCCGATGCATCAGATGCATAATCCATACGACGCCAAAATCCTCCCCCTGACTTTGCTAAAGTACCTTTTGTCCTGACTGGATTTCCCGGATCGGAAATTTACTCAACTAATAAATAGAATCTGCCCTTTTTTTGAACATATTACCTAGATAGGATAAGGCCAAAGATGGAAATTTAAGACTTTCCTGACATGGGTACAGGCAAATGGAAGCCTCGAGAAAAGGATCTCACTTTTCGAGGGAGGCACAGGATCTCATGTAGCCAGCTGCCCTGAAATAATAAAGCTGGATGACATAGCCTGATGAGGGAAAAGACGGATGAAGGACTGGCCTAAATTCTATATTCCCCCAAGTACATGACACATCACCTATAGTACTATCCTCCCAAAAAACTATGAGATTTGAATCTCCTTGCTCTGCAGGCTTTCAACCACCGGGTTCAGGATTTTGAATTTTCCGGTCCCTTGAGGATGAGTTTTCCGGTCCGGAAAAACCAGGGCCAAGCTTTGTAGGAAAAAACTACAGACTACTGCCCGGGGAACTCCCGCTCCTCTAGAGTGTGAGAGAAACATCATCCTTGGTAGACTAGAGGGCTAATCAAGCAATCCATAACATGTAACCACCCTAAACATACCTAGAAAATTCGACTCTGCAGATTGATTTTCAAGATGATGTATCCGGGCATGTTATACAACAACAATATATTTCATAAATACACCACCAAGAACCTATTTTAAAATGGAAATCTGAGCATGGTTTATAGATAACTAAGTAATTCTTCACTTTTTGAATGAATACTCGGATAACACTAAAAATTACAGACCCTGGCATATGAGCTTGAAGTTGTGCATACAGTACTTCGAGAATGGAAGATTTTGGATACGCAGACAGTATTTATTTTTATTTTTATTTTTAAAGCAAATAGAGCACATCTGTTACAGGGAAAAGTGTCTACACAGAACTGCTTATCCCACTAAGGTGTGATAGCTGCCTTCGAAACAAACAAAGTAAAACTACTTTCGTTTTTCCTTTATGAAATATAGATGAGAGAAGAACAAAGAAGACCAACCTCTATCTTGCGCTAATCTCCTAGTTCGATTCCTCTCTCTCTTGATAGTCTTTCGCTCCTTGTTCCCTTGCACGCCCAGCTTCATAGAGTACCTGTAAGATCACAGTAGCATAGCACTATACAAGAACATGGATCTATAATCATAAACAATCTAGGATCAGATGTAAATTGACCATACAAATGCAGAAAACATAAATGACACAAGAGTATGGAGGAAAACTTGAATAGCTTTTATTGATAAACAAGAAAGAGCCAAGGGAGTTACAACCAGTTGTTCTGACCCAACATCATCCTCTCAGGAAGGAAGCCCCTCTTCACCTCATACAAAGCTTAGATCACCCAACAATCTGATGTTGTCTCAAGAAACCAACAACAATTCCTTACAATATGCAAAATTCCAGCCTCTAACCTCCTGGATCTCTGGGATGAGAGATCTATATATAGATATTTGCAGAGGTGTGAGTGAGCTCTGGGTTTTTGATTAGTGTCTTCTCTCTGATAGTTCTTGCTTCCACTTGGAGATCTCATTGATCTCTTACTCATCCTTGGGCGATTCTGAGAGGCAAGTGTCACAGGAGAAGTTTCTGGAAGATTCCATGATCATCCACCTCGCAAATTGTCTCCGCCACTTGTCTTTGCTCGTCCATCGCACCCCATAAAAGGGCTTTTTGAAATGCAACGCACTTCCCGTGTGTACAAGGTGATATGCATTGCACCCTGGCCATGGAGCAAGTGAAATGATCCAGTTTTGACTAGTTCTGAGCAGTTTTTCATGGAGAACTTTTGGGAGGAGCTGTAATCAGTTGACCTTGTTCTTTTAGGGGTTGGAACAGCACCTTTAGGGGCTTAGGAGCCCTTAGTTTATGGAAATTTTATGCTTGGGGTTGTAGTGCCCAAAAATGTCTATAACAGTTGCCCCCTAAAGCATGAGGTCGTTAATCGTTTTTGATGTCGGGTGAAATGCTTTATTATGAGGATCCAAAGTTCTTTCAAGCTGGGAGGAGACCTGTAATAAGATACAATACAATACATTATCTTCATAATTTTTTCATGATCTAGCTGAGGCGAACATTCCCATGCTCAGATTTATAAATTCATTTTCATGTACATAGGACAGACAATCGTCTGATTGTAGACTGATGATTCTGGTAGAGCCATCATCCCTTTGATTGGATGATTATCTGTGCAGCAACGATGTACATTTGATGTCTTTATTTCCCTGAATATATATCGCAGCCTGGATGGATGAAACTAGATCCGGGTCTTCAATTTCGTTCGATCTTCACTCGAAGTACAAGTCTATCCATGTGAGAGATGTTCTGGAGTCAAACATGGAAAGACATTGCCTGATTACCGGCCAATGATGTAAGCTGTTAACAGGCGCGAGAGGAATCACTGATAATGATAATGACCCTCAAGGTACTGCAGTACAATTCACGTGGTTTGAATAAAGGACTTGGCGTCGAACACCACACAAAATCTTTCGGTCGAAGGCCATTGATGTAAACCTGTCGCCGGAAGTGAGAAACTTGCCATTGGGGCATGCAAGCTTCAAAGTACTGAATGAGGTGTCCCTAGATCGGCTTCTTGCATAATGAGCTGATGTCGACAAGAAGCGATCCGTCATAGGAGGGCCTTAATGAATCCCACATCAATGACACGGAACGGAGCAAATGATTTTAATGGAGGTGAAAACGATCTGGTGATATAAGGTTCAGGGTGGCGGCCATGAAAGAATATAGCGTAAATATATTGCAGCGGGTGAGACACAGGTGAATTCTCTGAGTGACTTCTCTTGAACACATCAGCGACACTGACGTGATGGATTGGTAGCATTAACCCCAAATGTGGATGGTGTGATGGGACCATGGTGATGTGACCGGTGAATGAAACAACCCAACCCGACTTGGATGTGGAGTGAAAGCGTCATGTTCAAGAGTGACTTGCTACCAACAAAGTTTCTTCAAGTTTTCTTCCCAATTTTTCCCCAGTCATTGTTGACCAATACCTCTTTATTTTTTTCAAGCTTGAGGAGGATAACATATGCTTGTTCTATAATTTGCCCTTCGGGCAAACCCATCGCTATGTTTTAACGAGCCTAGCGATAGTGAAACTTGTTCTTGTCTGTTATGGACAAGTTTGTCGCTATTAGGTTTTAACGAGTTTAACGACAAAGACAACTCGGTCCTTTTCAATTTTAGAGAGTCTGAAAAGGGACGTAAAGGAAAATCCAAAATTCCTTTTTCGTCATCTGATCCCTTAAGTCCAAAAAAGTATAAAACAATTCAGAAGGGATGAATTTTCGATACTTTTAACGAGCCGAAAAAAACAAGCGCTCGATCTTTTTGTTTAATAATCCCTCAGGTCCAAAAAGATTAAAATCTAAAGGATGGATAGCACTTCTGGTCCCTTTAACGAGCTGGATAGGCCAATGGCTCGGCAATCTTTTCATATTTTACGAGTCAGTTGAAAAGAGCTTAAAGGAGACTCATCTTTTGAGGAACGAGTGATAAAATTGGGTAGCAGTTGATTCCATGTAAGGTTTGGAATTTTCCAATCACGACAGTGTTACAAGGATGGCTAGTGGGATCACTCTTCGCATTTGTTCCTCAAAAGGGGTAAACAATCAAATGGAGGTGAATGATCGGCCAATACAAAGTGGAGGTGATGATGAGAACACGACCAAGGCTTTAAAGGCTGAAGTACTACATTCACGATGGTTATTTACCGAAAATTGGTTCATTTTTTATTGAGCTTAAACGCTGGGGGAAACATTTGCTCATTGCTTATGTTTATTTTTTAATGAGCATGAAGTCTGCGTTAAAACTGCTCGATGCAGGTTTATTTTTTAACGAGCTTGAACCCTGTAGTAACACTGCTCGTGGCGGGTTTAATTTTTAACGAGCTTGAACCCTGCAGAAACACTGCTCGTGATAAGTTTGCATGCCCCCAGCATAATAACGCAAATCGAGGTGCATGCCCCCCAAGCTTCATTGCATTCAACTCGGTGGTTGGAATGAAGGTTTACCTTTGAGATCTTCGAAAGACTCGACTTTGATTTTACGAGATCGTAATCAAAGACTCGATTTGGAAAGGGAGTCGTTTCATTTTTTAATGAGGTTGACACAGTAAAAGAACTATCCTCAAGACTTCTTGTTTCATTTTTTAATGAGGTCGACACGAGATAAGAACCATCCTCGAAATCCATCGTATTTACAGTATTTGATAGAAAATAAAAAACTGATGGATGATTAAGGTCATTGGAATAATATTCGTTGTAATCTGGGAGATGGGAATGATGGTGGTAATCTTCCCATGGTGCCTCTCCTAACATCATTGACTGAATGATTCCTTTGTCTGTAGAATGTACATGACCAAGGATCTGAAGAGGTACCATATTCCTTAGACCTATCTATCAAAACACTCGATGAGCATTGATTTGGGTTTGCCCCCCAGGCCAAGAAAATTGATTGCTACAATATTTCTAAAAGGGCGATGATCGATGCTGACAAAATGTTTAGGAATCTTCTGAATCCATTAGGTATAGAAGATTTCATATTGCGGGTTTCCACTGTGGCCACTTCCTCCAGGTTACTCGGAGGCGGTAGGGCAAAAGTACCCATTAAGGCAGGGTCTTTTAGGAGACCTACTCCGATATTTTGGAGCGAATGATTGCTTCCATGGATCATTGGAATGCTTCCTGTAACTTGTGAACCGTTGGGGAGAAATGTTTGTTGGTCGATGATTTTAATTTCTCCTTGAAAGGGAAATGCAATCTTCCTAAAGTAGGTTGACACTTCTGCGGCCATGGCATATATCCAGGGCCTTCCCAGTAGGATGTTGTAATCGAGGTTTCTGTCGATTACTTCAACATCAATTTCTACTGTTTTTCCCCCTAGTTCAACTTGCAAGTTACTTAAAATCCCGTATGGAGTGTATGATCGTCGATCAAATGCTTTTAACATTGTTGATGATCGCGACAAGGGTGGTGAGCCTAAAATTTTCCAGCAACTCATCGACATAATACATATAGATGCCCCCTCATCAATAAGTGTTCGATGAACAGTTTTATTGAGGGCTTTCACTTGAATAAGGAAAGCTAGTTGAGCTGGTAATTGAGGGTCATATCCTTTGTGATTAAAGGATACAAGATTGGAATCTGTTGGGTCAATCCCACCTATTACTGATAATAGATCCTGCTTTTGGGAGAGGCAATTTTGCGGTACCTCAAGAGTCGACATAGCGGATGGCGATTGGGCCAAATCTTCCACTATATTATAATGTTGTGCTGCTCTAGCATGAGGATTAAATGTCGACTTGTGTACTACTCCCTTTGGCATTTTTATTGTCAGTTCAGGAATGATGGGCGGCGCAACTTCTGTTGAAGTTGTTGTCGAACTACTAGGTTGATCTTTATCCTTGTTGTTCGACAGTTGTGGATTCCCATAATCTTTGTTCCTTGTCGATATCAAAGCATCATTTTGCTGTTTTGAAACCGACAACATTAGCACTTGAGACGGGGAAGCATTTCCACTGTCAACCAGATTTGTTCCTGGATTCGGAAACGGATCAGTTAATACTGCTGAGGTCTTTGTATTCTTGAAGAATTTTTTAAGCTCAACTTTATATGGACAATCTGATGTCCAATGATCCTCATCGCATATAAAGCATGGATGATTTGGTTTCTTATTTCCAGAAGGGTTTGCAGAAGATTTTTCAAGTGATGATTCTTCCTGTTTCTTCTTCTTCCCTTTGCCTTTCTTCTTGCCCCCTGGTTGCTTGGTTTCTTTGCCTTTATTTGTCGATACGACATTTACTTCCGAGGCAAGAAGTTCTTCTTTTGCATTTTGACCGGAAATCTTACGAGCCTTTTTGGATGTAGCCTTTGTCGATTTCGTGTCTGTTGTGCCAATCACGCCATTGCCGGCATGAGAGTCATTGTTGATTTAGGAGGAGGAGGAACTGAGAATTCCGGTCTAGGAGCGTTAGGTATTTTATCGTAGAGTGTGCCAGACTGAGTGTAAATCAAGTCCAAATATTGTGCACGAGCGATAACTTGCTCTTCTGTGATGACTCCCCCTTTTGCCACATCTTCCGTGATGGAAGGCAGTAATGAATTAATAAACCATTCAGCTAAAAGCTGATCGGGAACATACGTTTTCACCATTCTACGATGATGTCGCCACTCATGTATATGATCAGATATGTGAGTGGTCGTCGTTTGTTTGAAGTTGGTAAGAAGTTCCATTCCCGTTTCGTACCTTATTGGTAACTGAAAATGGGTTAAAAAGGTTGTGGCTAGGGTACTGAAGTTGTCAAATGAAGCTCTAGGCAATTCAATATACCATTTTGCTGCTAGACCAGTTAACGTCCTCTGCAAAAGGCGAGGCCTAATCGAATCATCGTTTAGGGTGTTTGATGAACACCACAGATGAAAGTTCATCACATGATTCGACAGATATTCACCCGGATTTCCATTAAATTTAGGAATATATGATGGAAGTTTATGCAGGATCGCTGGCCACCAAGGGGCGTAAGCGATTGGATTGTTTGTTAACCGATTTAAATCAGGTAACTCTAAAGTCGCCACGAAGGGTAACTGTTGATTCAGGTTAGGTGAAGCATACCCAGGATAAGATGGGATTGCCTGAGCAGTTGGTCTTTGCATACCAGCATAATGAATTTGATGCTGGTAACTTTGGTAAGGTTGGTGGGCATGACCATTGTAAAATGGTTGATTTTGACCGTTTTGAATATACGGTTTCCCACTATTCGCAAAGATTTGTTGCTCAGAACCTTGGTATACTTGTTGGAACTGCGGATGTTGGTATTGCACTAGCGATGGTTGTGGAGCCATGTGCTGTTGCCCGATACTAACTGTTTGACTAAGATGAGGGGTAATTGTACCCGTTTGAACCTGTGTCATTCCACCAGTCGGCGATTGTGGTTGAGTTGTAGGGTCAAGGGGCTGTTGCAATACAACCTGAGAAACTTGAGGTTTGCATACAATAGGTAGCGCTTGAACTTGCGACACCGTCACAATAGCTAGCGTAGTTGGTATACTTGACATAGGTAAGCATTTTTGCATCGAATATACAACTCTTGTTTGTTGAGGTAGTATCGATACCCAACCGCTTGACGTAATTCCAACATAACCCAAATTTTGTTGCGAACTCTCGTATGGATGTCCTCCCGGAGGGGATAATGAAAGGGTATACTGCCCCCCATATGGTGGTAATCCGGTACTTAAGGGAATGATTTTCCCTTGAGGGCCGGACTGCCCAAATTTTCCTCCAAATGGATCAATTTGTTGAGACTCAACATAAGAGTTTTCGGATATTATTCCGGATGAACAAACAGGAACAGACCATATTGTCGAAATGGCCCCTGAGTGGGCTCCTTCTAGCGATTGAGAGCTAGTTGGGACAGATGGTATACCGGCAAACATTGTTGGAGTGATAGCAGGAAGTTCTGCCATCGCTGTGTCAAACGACATAGTTCTAGATGTTGATGGTTGTTCAGACATTTCTAGTCTATCCAAAAGATTACCTAGCGATTCTACAGGAGCTTCCGCTGGCGGTAGACTAATTTCTGATGAAGAATGATACAGAGTGATCCCGACTCCAAATTACGATGGAGTACTAGATGGAGGATCTTCCACAATCTCTTCTATAGCAATCAGACCAGGTGGAAGGGGTAGACCGTCAGGTCCGTAGAATATTTCTGGTGCCGAAGAAGGTATGGAATCTGCAGCGACAGATGTTTGGGGAGCAACACTCTCCGAACTGGTTGTAGATGGAACTGGTTCAGTGATACAAGTGTTTACCCTCAGACTAGGATCAGTACCACTGTCCTTTTGTGGCTGCTGAACTTCTTCTGTAAAGGCAGGGATACCAGAAATGTTTGGAGTAACCAGAATCTCTGATGTTGTTGGAACACTTGTTCTAACTTTAACAGGAGATTTGGAACCGGTTAAACAAGTTCGCTTTGTCCGTACTAGCTTCGATTCCGGAGACAAAGACGGTTGACTCGTAAGCCTCCGCGAACGAAGGGGTTTCAATTTACTTTCTTCCACGATTGCTGATTACTCGATCAACTAAAAACAAAGGGGAAGTATGTTTATGAATTAGATGAATTTTAGACGCTTTGACACAACTTGTTTTTTCAATTTTTAAGAGTCGAGAAAAAACAAAAGATGACTCTAGTCGCCTTCCATTTTTAATGAGCCTGAAGTGACAAGTGCTCAGATGGACCTTTTCCGTTAAGGAGTCTGAAAAGGAACGAAAGGGACTGCTCTAGAAATCTAGGTAGAGGGATTACCAAACCAATCGCAAAACTGCAGAATACTTTTTACGGTACGGCAGTCAATCTTCCCGAAAGTTGTGTTCAGTGCATTGCGATCGATAGGGTGGCAGACACGGATTCCTATGGATAAAGGATTAATCCTATTGTGGTCTCCCAAAATATACTCGACGGTACGTGGGAGCACAAGTCCATACTGGCACTTATCATCTCAAAGTGGAGGAATCACCCAACCATCAGTGAGAATAACAGTTAACAGGGTTTACGACGCCGGAATACGTATCTAGCCTAGACTTCTAAATGTTGTGCGTTAGGTTCCAAAGCGTTGTTAGATTCATTGAATTTATTTTATAGTTGATCTTGTTTATGAAATTTGCCTTTCAGGTTCACCGCGAGATGTAGATGTATAATTCCTAAAATGCAATCTAAGATGATAAACAATCTTTTATCTTCTTTGTGCAATGAAAATCCAAGCTACTAAGGAAAGAGAGACAATATTCTTTCACAAATAGCAAAGAGCACACTCTAAATGCACTGTCTTAAATCAAACCAATCAAACAGTCTAAATGCAAATGCACATGCATGTATTTGTTTTCGACTGTCATAGTATGTGAATGGTAAAAAGAAAGTTGATGCACAAATCTGAATTACTTTTCAAGCGACAAACATTAACAAGTTTCTTTTCAAAATAAAAAATGGAGACAATCACAACATTCTACGATTTGGAAATGAATACTTTTTTTTGACATTAGAACAACTACAAATTTAGACCAAATACAATAGTAACAGGGTAATCGACTATCAACAACAATCAAACTCTTTCCTATGATTGAAAACGACACTTGCGACACTTTCAAATCAAAGGACGACAGTACGATTACGTTACTTTTTGTAAAGGAGAACTAAAAATTACTCAACAAATACACAAAAACATTTACAGTTCTTTTGTACAAAGGAGGCGGAATAACAACAAGGAAAAGGGGTTTCAAACAGAGATATACTGATCATAGGCAGCAAAATTCATGAATAGAACTGGAAAGAATGAATCACAGAAACCAAAACTGAACAATGCCTAGTCTGATCAGTGCATCTGAAACACATGGAATTTGAAATGCAGCGCACCTACTACACTCGGGAAGTGCGCTGAATTTTAGATTCACAGAACAATACCTGCGCTGGGCCAGAGACGAGACTTTGCTTGGGTTTCGGGTCACAGTTTGCAGTTCAGTTCATGGGGTTTGGCCGAGAAAATGGTAATCAGTAATGCAACAATTAGGGGTAAGGAGGATCTAAGAGCTACCACAAGGGGCAATCAGAGAGTTTGTAAATCAGTTGTTTAATTTATAAACAAATCCCAGAGATTGACTGAAGCGACATTTATCTACTTTGAATTTGCATAGAAAATTCACTTCGAAAGCTACCTGGCTCGACTTCAGGCTCCGTCTGTAAGTTTATAAAATAGACAACAAAGAAGATAAACAAACAAACTAATTCGTCCCCAGTGGAGTTGCCATTTTGTTACAGGGAAAAGTGTCTACACAGAACTGCTTATCCCACTAAGGTGTGATAGTTGCCTTCGAAACAAACAAAGTAAAGCTACTTTCGTTTTTCCTTTATGAAATATAGATGAGAGAAGAACAAAGAAGACCAACCTCTATCTTCCGCTAATCTCCTAGTTCGATTCCTCTCTCTCTTGATAGTCTTTCGCTACTTGTTCCCTTGCATGCCCAACTTCACAGAGTACCTGTAAGATCATAGTAGCATAACACTATACAAGAACATGGATCTATAATCATAAACAATCTAGGATCAGATGTAAATTGACCATACAAATGCAGAAAACATAAATGACACAAGAGTATGGAGGAAAACTTGAATAACTTTTATTGATAAACAAGAAAGGGCCAAGGGAGTTACAACCAGTTGTTTTGAACCAACATCATCCTCTCAGCAGGGAAACCCCTCTTCACCTCATACAAAGCTTAGATCACCCAACAATCTGATGTTGTCTCAAGAAACCAACAACAATTCCTTACAATATGCAAAATTTCAGCCTCTAACTTCCTGGATCTCTGGGATGAGAGATCTATATATAGATATTTGCAGAGGTGTGAGCTAGCTCTGGGTTTTTGATTAGTGTCTTCTCTCTGATAGTTCTTGCTTCCACTTGGAGATCTCATTGATCTCTTACTCATCCTTGGGCGATTCTGAGAGGCAAGTGTCACAGGAGAAGTTTCTGGAAGATTCCATGATCATCCACCTCGCAAAATGTCTCCGCCACTTGTATTTTCTCGTCCATCGCAACCCATAGAAGGGATTTTTGAAATGAAACGCACTTCTCGTGTGTACACGGTGAGATGCATCGCACCCTGGCCATGGAGCAAGTGAAATAATCCAGTTTTGACCAGTTCTGAGCAGTTTTTCATGGAGAACTTCTGGGAGGAGCTGTAATCAGTTGACCTTGTTCTTTTAGGGGTTGAAACAACACATTTAGGGACTAAAGAGCCCTTATTTTATTGACATTTTATGCTTGGGGTTGCAGTGCCCAAAAATGTCTATAACAACATCTATTCCTACTAACATACTGACTGTTCTGAGAACTATATCATTTCAGAGATGCTACTGTTAACCATAAGAAAAACATTTAAATTCAGACTGAGAACAGAAAAACCTAACCTTTTTCCGAGTGCATGCCGAGGGAAGAGCGCCTATAATCCGCCAGCAGACCAGAACCAGATGATTTGAAACCAGTGCATATAAAACCAGTATAATTGAAAAGCATGGAGGTTGAATGCGCATGGAAAGGAAATGTGAAATTATGAGGTTAACCCAACCCTGCGCCTGAACGCACGGGGGAAAGAGGGGTGAACGAAACCTTCTCCCTAACGTCAGAAACTGGTTTTATGAAAAAATTCAGAGCCGTATGGCCAGCGAACGAAGGAGTGAGCGTGTCACAAGGTGGTTTTGCATGTAATGCTACCGCTTTCAAACCAAAAAAAACTGTCAGTAGGTGGGGCGAGGAAAAAAAACGTCTGAAGTAGTGATTCGAACATGCATGGGAATCGCTTCAGACAAAAAGCTCATCTGTTACAGGGGGAAAGGGGAGAAACGTGGCATTGTGAGAGCAAGGAAGGCATGCATGACTTACCTTCCAAAAGCACGCACCTGCAAGATAGCCATAGGTTGACTGCAATGGTGAGAGAAACCTGGCTGGTTGCTATTCGACAACACTCCTCTGCTCGGCAGCACCGAGCTAATTCCAAATTGAATTGAAGATTGTGGATTTAATACACAACAGGAAAATTGTTGTGCTCCAAGTCCAGGAATTTGTTGCAGACTACGAACAGGGACGAGAATTTATAGACACGGGAATTTACAAATTTTCAATTTCTTTTATGGATCAACTACTTTGGCTAAAGACCAATTTTACAAACTAATGGATCTTAGAACTTAGTTCACATGATTCCATTGATATTACCTTTTAGGTTTCTCGATGGGGTGCTTCTCCGACAACCGATTTCCAGGGAGCGTGTTAATCGGCTCTCGGCAAGAATTTTATAACACTCCCATTATCTTACTATGTCATCTTACCATACGCGTGTTTTTTTTATTGGCAGACTTTGGCGACCCTCAAGGCACAAACTTGGCCATACACTTGTCATGCATGGCTTGCGCTTGGCGCCTTCACCTTTAGATACGGGGTTCACATGTATAGGTTATCCCAATTTAAATGTTTAAAAACTGGGTCCTTTGAACTTGTGGGTGTTTTATCCCTGACATTTTTATGGGCCTTTGTGTTGGAAGACATTAATTCCAACCACCCGCCATTAATGCAGTTGCTAGACTATTTTGGAGGATTCGGCGGACGTCTTGAGAGATGGATAGCTTCTTGGAGAAGCCACCAACTCTAGAAAGTTCTCTGTTGTGTATAAAAACAGGTTCAGCCATCGAATGAAGACATGTTGTGTGTGTTTTGTGTTCAGTATCAGTGTGTGTTCTCTGATTTGGTATCAGAGCAGGTGTGAGGTGTGAGAAGAACGAGCTCAGGTGAGCTGAGAGGAGAGGCCAATTAATTGTGGCGCAGCGGAAGCGTGGAGGGCATATTGTCCGGAAGCTGTGCGTAATTTTGTGCTGGTGCGGTGAGGGAAAACTAAACTCTCACCAGTTGCTTGATGTTATCAGTCCATCGTTTTTGGCTTAATAGCTAGTTTCATGTTCTCTGATTCTGTCACCGTCGATTAATACGACTGGCCATTTTCAAGGCTTGCGTCTAGAATTACAGAGTTGTTGATTTTCATTGGATGTTGTTGTTGCGTTTGTAAGCTTTTGTTGTTCCTCTGCTGGAAGCTTTCAATCTGAAGAGACATCCAATCAAATGCCTCCTTCTTCGTAAAGTTTTTAGGCTTTATGTTTTCGCTTTCATGAACGGCTCCTTTTGTTGCTTTCAACGGCTGAAAGTGTCTCCAGTCGTGTTTGTATGCCAAAATCGTTCTAGGCTTTGGAATAATTTGCTTGGATAGTTTCTGAAAAATATCCAGTTGTATGCAGCTCTATGCTTGCTATTCCAGGAATCAAATGTTATTATCGCTTAATAAGACTCGTAATGTTTGATGTTTGTTTCTAAAAAAAGAAAGAAGAAGGCAGCCATATTATCCAATAATATTGGATAAATTTTTTTACTTAAGGATTTAGAAGCTTACTGACAATGGCTAATATATTGGCAGAATCTTATTTATCTAAATCTAACAAGATAGATGGTGAAAATTATGCAAATTGGAAGTTTAAGTTGGAAAACAAAGCAAAGGTGCTTTTGCAGATGACGGTTAAGGACAACATTATTCCACACATTAGAGAGTGCAAAACATCCAAGTTGACATGAGACACTCTCAAAAATTTGTATGAGACGAAGACTACAAATCGAATATTGTATTTAAAGAGTAAGCTTCTTTCAATTAAGATGGAAGAAAATGAAAGTGGTATTGATTTTATTTCTAGAATTAAAGCTCTAAAGGATAAATTAGGTGACATTGGTGAATCAATATCTAGTACAGACATGGTTACTGTGACATTAAATAGAATGCTTGATGAATATCAAATGTTTATCACTAGTTTTCAGCTAGGGAGAAGGCTCCTACTTTTGATGAGTTGGCAAGTATACTTATGCAGGAAGAAGAGCAGAGAAGAATCCTTAAACAGAAATCTCCCAATTCATATTTGGCATTAATGGCCAAAGGGAAGCAGTGCTTCAAAGGCAAACAATGGGAGAAAAATAAAGGAAAAAAGCCACAGGTAAAATCATTTCAAGGTACCCCTTTATCAAGGACAAATGCAAAATCAAGTAGAGATGATGTGTTTTATTACTGTGGAAAACCTGGTCATTTTGCTAAGAATTGCATGAAAAGGATGTCTGATCAATTTAAATAAAGAAGGCATTCAAGAAATTATGTTGATAGAGATGAAGCAATTAGTCAAGATGTTAGCAATCTTAAATTGTTTGTGTCCAATGCTGCTTTATCAGTAGAAACTGATGATGATAATGCTTGGTTTATAGATTTTGGTGCATCAATCCATATGTCATGCAAAAGAGATTGGTTTGATACTTATCGTGAGATTAATAATGGTGGAAACATATATTTAGGAGATAATAGATCACATGAAATTAAAGGATGTGGTATATAAGTTTTATGATGCCTAATGGACAAGAAAAACAAATTCAAAATGTGGTGTATGTTCCAGGATTAAAAAAGAACTTAATTTCAGTCTCTACTATTACAGATCAACATTTAAAAGTTGAATTTGTGAAATCACATTGTTTGGTAAAGGATGTGTAGGACAGGTACAAGGTTGTTGCAAAAGGAATGAGAGTTGGAGGCTTATACAAGTTGGATGTAATGAATAATGGGCATCAAGCTTTGGCATCAACAAGCATGTCAACTATAGAACTTTGACATCAAAGGTATGGACACTTAAATCATAATGACCTAATGTTACTACAAAAGAAACTGATGGTAGAAGGTCTTCCAATTATTAAGGCTGAACACTTTGAATGTGAAGGTTGTGCACTAGGAAAACAACATAGGGAAGAATTTCATGTGCATGAAAATAGAAGAAAACGTGAAATACTTGAACTAGTGCATACTGATTTATGTGGTCCAATGCAAACTAAGTCACTTGGTGGAGCATATTACTTTCTTATATTTATTGATGATATCACTAGATTCACCTGGGTATACTTTATAAGAAACAAAAGTGACGCGTTTGAATACTTTAAAGAATTCAAGAGTATGGTTGAAAAACAAACATGAAAGAGCATTAAAATTCTTCGATTAGATAAAGGTGGTGAGTACACTTCAGGAGCTTTTATCAAATATTGTAAACAAAATGGAATTATGCAACAATTTACAGTACCACATACACCTCAACAAAATGGAGTAGCTGAAAGAAAGAATAGAACATTAGTTGAATGTGCTCGAAGTATGTTAAAAAGTAAAGGACTTTCTAATAGTTTTTGGGCTGAAGCCATTAACACAGCTGTATATCTTAAAAATAGAAGCCCTACTAAGTATCTTGAGTACAAAACACCATTTGAAGCATTGTATGGTTTTAAACCTAAAGTTATTCATTTAAGGATATTTGGATGAAAGGCCTTTGCTCATATTCCTAAAGAGGATAGGAGAAAGTTAGATTCCAAAGCCATCAAATGTATTTTTATTGGATATTTCACTGATCAAAAAGCATATAAAATGTATGATCCAAGTACTCACAAGGTCTTTGCAAGTAGAGATGTTATATTTCATGAGCATATAGATAAACAAATAAAAGAAGATGAACATAATACATGACAATCTTCTTATGAAAGCTTTAAGGAAGAAGAAGAAGTTGTGGAATCAACTCAAGAACTAGAACACATGGACATTCCGAAAGACACATCAAGAAATTAAAGTCCACAAAGAAGTGATGAAGGCACTCCACAGAGAAGAAAAGGAGAAGGTACTCCACAAAGTAATGAACCTCTAAGAAGGTCAACACGATAGATTCAAGCCCCCATTAGGTATAAATATTATGCCTTAATGTCTCAAGTAATGACTGTTTTTGAGCCCTTAAATTATGAACAAGCCAAAAATCATAAAGAATGGATGGAAGCTATGAAAGAAGAATATGACTCTATAATAAAAAATGAAACTTGGGAATTAACAAAATTACCTGAAAATAAAGTCCCTATAGGATCAAAATGGTTGTACAAGACAAATTTAATGCAGATGGTAGCATAGACAAGTATAAGGCAAGATTGGTTGCAAAAGGTTATTCACAAAAAGAAGGTATAGATTATGAATATACCTTTGCTCCGGTTGCAAAAATGAATACAATCAGAATAATGATAGCATTGGCAACTAAATATGATTGGAAGCTACATCAATTAGATGTAAAGTCAGCTTTTCTAAATGGTGACTTAACAGAAGAGATTTATCTTGTTCAACCAGAATTATTTGTAAAAAAGGGTCAAGAACATCTTGCATGAAAGTTAAAAAAGGCCTTATATTGACTAAAATAGGGCCCCAGATATTGGTATGAGAAAATCGACAAATTCTTCTTTCAGCAAGGATTTAAAAAGAGTAAAAATGATCCTAATTTGTATGTCAAGATAGACAAAAATGGGGTTATAGTATTACTTTCTATATATGTTGATGATCTAATAATAACAGGGAGTGCTGATAAATTAATTACAGATATAAAAATGAAGTTATCTCAGGAATTTGAGATGAAGGATCTTGGTGAGATGCACTATTGTCTAGGTCTTGAAATATGGAGAGATGATGGAAGAACCATAATCACACAAAGCAAATATACAAATGAAGTACTAAAGAGATTTCATATGAATGGACGTAAAGCAGTGAGTACTCCATTGGAACAAAATATCAAATTAATAAGTGATGATGGAACAAAAGAGGTGAATCGAACATTGTATCGACAATTAGTGGGAAGTCTGAATTGTCTCACTACCACTAGACCAGACATTGCTTATGAAGTAAGCATACTTAGTCAATTCATGGCTAAGCCTCATGAAAGCCATTAGATAGCTACAAAAAGGGTCCTTCGATACTTAAAGGGAACTATGAATTTTGGTATTGAATATACTAATGCTTGTAATGTTGCATTGACAGGTCATTCTGATTCTGACTGGGCTGGAAATCCAGATGATAGGAGATCCACCACTGGATACGTCTTCAATATAGGATCGGGAGCTATATCATGGAGCAGTAAGAAACAGGCAACAGTGTCCTTGTCATCAACTGAAGCAGAATATAAAGCATTATGTAGTAACACATGTGAAGCTATATGGCTTAGAAGAATACTTGAAGATGTTGGTGAAGGAAAACAAGAACCTACAGTGATCAGATGTAGCAATCAAAGCACCATCAAACTAGGGAACAATCCTGTATGTCATGCAAGGTCAAAACATATAGACACACAATATCATTTTGTAAGAGAAAAGGTCCAATCAAAAGAAATTTCTCTAATATACTGTAATACAAATGAGAATGTAGCTGACATATTTACTAAGCCTCTTGGGAAGGCAAAATTTGAGTTTTGTAGAAGTAAGTTATGTGTTGTAGAAAATCAAGATTATATTGTAAGCCTAGCTGAGACTTAGACCAACAGGCATGACAATTAAGAGTATGTTTACAGTATCTTATGTATTTTGTTGTAGTATATTTGTCATATGGTTGGAATTAAGGGGGAGTGTTGGAAGACATTAATTCCAACCACCCGCCATTAATGCAGTTGCTAGACTATTCTGGAGGATTCAACGGACGTCTTGAGAGATGGATAGCTTCCTGGAGAAGCCACCGACTCCAGAAAGTTCTCTGCTATGTATAAAAACCGGTTCAGCCATCGAATGAAGACATGTTGTGTGTGTTTTGTGTTCAGTATCAGTGTGCGTTCTCTGATTCTCTGGAGTTTCATTTAATTGTCCAGTGCTTGTGGGATTTGGTATTCCGACCCATTTTCCATTTGGTTCTGAAACTAGATTTCCACTTTTCCAACCTTGGTCTTCCAAAATTGTCACAATTGTGGTCCAATTACCACAGTGAGATTACGAAGGATGTCACTTACCTGCCCTGTATTTCTCCACAATAACCTTATGTCCTATAATTAAGCTATCCTTCTGCGTCTGGGTGAGTCTACACTCTTGTCATCATAATACTAGGGTGGTTGTTCATTTTTTTGTGCTTGTAGGCAAGTGTTTTATTTGCAGGCATTGCATGGCTCTTCGCCAATGATTATCTGTGGGACAGGGTGGTGCTTTGGGAGCATCATTTTTTTGGATGGGTGGGAATCAGTTGTGAATTTCTTTGACCCTGTCTTTTTTTAAGGTTAGAAAAGAAATTCTATTTCTGGAAGCTAAAGAATTGACAGATCACAAATATTTCTCTGACTCAAAGATAAGTGGAAGAAGTGTTAAATGGGTATTGGATCCATGAAAATTTTAGAGAAAAAGAATTCAATTTCTTCACTCTGTCATTCACCATCGTCAAATGGAAACATTGCTTAACATAGTATTGTCATAAACAATTCACTAACTACAAACTCTTTGTTAACCGAGAAGAAATAAAGATCATATTGTGGAAAAAAATAACTACAAACTCTTTGTTGACCAAGAAGAAATATAACACATATTAGAGAAAATCATATATAATTTTGATGATATTGAAATGAGATTAAGTCGAGTAAAACGTTCTATAATATTTGATTCAAACACTAATTCAAATGATAACTAAAAACTATAGTGTTTGATTCAAACACTAATTCAAATGATAACTAGGAAGAAGCAGCAAGTATCAATGCTATGCCTTTTAACACTATTCATCCAAATTCCCGTGCTGGCCAGTCATTATCATTGACTAGTGTTCTTCAGAAAGTTGTCTCAGTCCTCAAGGAGGAAGGAAACTAAAAGCTTCAGTTTATATTTTATTTTTACTCTACTGTATAGTCTTCTGCATGTTCATAGTTCATGTTCATAATCGGGTAATTTGTTCAGTTTATAATTGTTTCCTCTGTAAAAATAATATTCTCCATATCTCTCGTTTTGCAGTCACTTTTTGTATATATTACCTTTTGTATAAATTAGTTAAGGGTGTCCTTAGTTAAAGGTGTCCTTTCTTAAGTAACTAATATGGTAGACTCACTTTTAGTTATTTTTGTTAGAAATTTGTCCACTGAATTCTACTTTATAAACTTACTATGAAGAGTCCACCTCATTTTACACTTGCTAAAGTTTTGAAAAGCCTCCCTTGTATTATTTTATGCCATACTTTCAACTATTAGAAATATTCAAACATATTTAAAAAAAATATTACTTTTTAAGGGACTGGTCCCTCTCTAGATTAATTTATTTATTTTTATTATTTATTTATTTATTTTCCCTAGATATAATTTTTTATTATTTATCTTTAACTAACTATTATTAGGAATTATTTTTAGGTACTAATCGGACATCACTGTTTAATTATTTTTAATATTTTAATTATTTATTAATATTTTTTTATCATATTATTATTTTATTTAATGGACTAGCCCCCCCCAGGTTACCATGTTTAGTAAATAGAGTTTTGATCCTTGGACCTAGTCAAAAGTAGCCGTTGTCTTTTTAGCCGTTGGAGGCTTTGCTCTATCTATTTAACCTGCTAAGCTGGCTCTGTTTCTTCAACTTGTCCTGACGATGAACCACACTGGTTGGTTCGAAACGCGTCGACAGATGATGTCTCATGTGATCTTCGCCGAAAAATCCTTTATAAAAATATTACTTTTTAGGTTTTCTAATACGGATAAATACTTGCATGTTGGTATGAGCGAACTGCTTGGATTTGGATTTAAATTCGAAGTAAATAAATATATTAAAGTGCATGTAACATAGGCTTATCTTTAGTATTATTGGCGTAATTTTAGTTTATAATGAGAAAATTCAAGGTTTTACCCTCATTTATATTATACTTTAATAAAGTGGGTTAATAACATTACTTATATAAAGAATTCTTAACCTTATTAAATCTATTTATAGGAAATGGAATATTTTGGTGGAATAATTGGTCATCTATGTTGTGTGATGATATACATTATGTTGTAACTATAATAAAAGTAGTATTAAAGTTTTTTATTTTTAATATTGATTTGTGTAATTAGTTTCACATTTTGGTGGGTTGTTTGAATATTTATTAATTCATATAAAATATAGAGTATGAGGTTGTGGTTAGGTTGTTTTTATAAATATTATAGATTTTATTTCATGTGTTTATGAAGAATTAAGTGATGAATTTATTTTTATATTATTTTTGAAAATAAGAAATGTATTAAGTAAGTTTTTTTGGATGTGTATTTTATTTAAAAAAGAAATAATATAAATTAAATAAGATTAATAGATATAATTTAGTATAGTTTTTATATCTATTTCTAATTAATTGATTAAGGTAGTGCAAAAATAGTGATAGACACAATGCAACTCCACAAGTTTAGATTTTAGCGTCAAGCTTTCGTCCATGATCGAACACATTAATACAAAAAAGAAAAATTTAGAATCTTATCGGTCGACACTCAATTTAAAAGATACATAATACAAAGAGAAAGAAGATACCACCCATCCAAAGATGGTGTGATCTGATAATGCATATAGCCTATGTCCGGTCGAACTGCAAAGAAAGTTAATTGTGTGGAGTGGAAAGGTCTTTCACACTCAGCACAATGAACTTACTCTGAAAACTCTGCATCTTTGCATTCTGCATTCCCAAAACTATATCGTGAGGGCCATTGATCTCCATGCTTAAGGTGGACTGAATGGTAAGTGTTTATTAACACTTGGATTTGGATCCTATTGAAGTTGAATATAAAAATATTTTCCAAAAAATTAGATGAAAATATTAACAATTAAGGGAAGATTAGATGAAAATAAATTAAGAGAAGAAAAAATATGAGGGAGATAGTATTTCATTACATATCAAGTATTAAAATACTCTAATGATGGAAAAAAATTACTATAAGGAAGATATGAGTTTTTTAGCACCTTCGCTTCCATCTCGATCTCATATATGAGCTCATTTAACTAGTTGTTCACAAATCATGTTTTTGAGGGAGCTTAGATCTATCATGTTGAAGTGTAGATCAAATGTAGTCTACACAAAGATCTGAGCTTTTTGTTGCTATAAGTTTCTTGCCATTTAGTGACTGTTATGAGGGTTTTTGGGTTGTTTTATTGGATGTGTGCTTCATGTAGGTACAATGAGCACCCTAAATAAATTTGTGAATAAAGCATAATCAAATCCATCTTTGGATCCGGGGTTTCTCTTCTCAACAAAAGAGAATGTGGTATTCTTTAAGCAAAAAGGGTTACTAGGAAAGTCCACTAGTTTGTGGTCAAGTCTTGAAGTTGTTAAAGACTGGGTATTTGACAACTGGGAAAATTATGATCCTAGGAACATCTTCTATGGCGTAAATGGATATTATCTATTGCTCTTTGAAAAACAAGAAGATAGAGACCAAATCTACAAATCAGGTCCCTATTTCATGGGCACCAGAGCTTTGTTTATATCATTGATTGGTATCTGGAATTTAATCCATTGATGGAAATTTCATTTACACCAGTGTGGATGATATTACCTTTTTTCCCTCTCCTTTGCTGGGGTGAAGAAAATTTTAAGGTCATAGGTGGTAAGATGGGAAAATATATTACCTGTGATATGGAACACAAGAATAATTTTCATGCCCTTGAATTTGTGTTGAAATGGATTTCTCCAAAGGCCTCCTTGAGGCAATTCAACTCAATTTGGATGGGTGGTCTCATCTTCAGGCTCTAGATTAGGAATAGGTTCCTTTCAACTGTAATCTATGGCAAAAGTATGGACACTTTGCGAAACATTGTCCAAAATAGTTAGCTTTTGAAACCTCCTCAACTCCATCGCCTCCTCTAGAGCAAGGAGAAAACAAGAAAGGATTCACTCTCATTAAAAGGAAACATAAGAAGAAAGGAAGTAAAAAAATAAAACTTTCAAGGTTGATCCTAAGCATCATCCCTTTTTTGAAAATTATTTTTAATCCTTGAATAACAATGTAAACTTTGAAACGGGAACTATAAACTCAAAACGGGAACTCTGGCCCAAAAACCCCAAAAAAACATAAAAAATAGTGCTAAAAACGAAAAATGTGTATATTGGAACGATGTTTTTATTTTTTAGGCGTAAATTTTGAACATGTTTTAAAAATGGCAGTGAATACGAAATTTACTATGAAATTTATGTGCAAATAATAGCTTCAAAATGAAAGTAATGATACTGGAACAATGATTTTTTTTTAGGGTCAATTTTCGAAATTTTAAAAAAATGCTAATAAAACCAAATTTTTATGTCTCAAACAAATTTATTTATGAGGAAAAAACACATTAATGTTTTTGGTAGAATATCATTTTTCTTTCCTAAGTATAAATTTAACATGTTTTCAACCATAACATGCTAGATACAAAAGAAATTGAAAAATTTTCAACTATAAAATTAAGAAACCATGACATTATGAAAAAATTACATCACTAAATGAATTCAAAAGTCTTTATTTGTATACTAAATAAAACATACATTATATCTCTAATTTGATATTGCATTGTAGATATTTAAACAATAAAATTTATCATACTTAAGACATATAATCCAACAACATAAAAATGATTCATAACTTCTCATTTAACACCATATGGAAAACATTAATTTTATTTGAAGATACGATGCATACATCAATTATATAAACTGTCTTAAACAATTATTCAAAATCACTCATATTTTCTTGCACACCATCAGAATTCACATCTTCAGATGAGTGACTGGACGCTGACGAAGATGTTCCATATTCTTCTCTTTCGTCAACTAGTGCCCCATCTGAGTCCACATGCATGCCGAACATTCCAGGTTTCAAATTTTTTCTAGATCTACGACTGGTTTCAGCAGACTCCCATGTCAACATTGTTCCTTCTGGTAACAACCTTTTCAGAATCTCTATCATCCTGAAGCGAAGAGTTCCTCTCTTTGTTAAATTGAAGTCATAAACAAGTATGTCAACATCCTCCAATTGTAATATGTCTGTGCGGCGACGAATTATATTTGTACCCTTTCTTTTTCTTTTTCCGCCATTTTTTTTGTCAGCTACCATCTCTGGCTTATACACACCATTGAATGGGTGTGTATTTGTGGCATACCAATGTACTTCAACACCTGCAACATCCTCATTTTCTGTAAAGACCTTTATAACTTTAGCAACCCAAAATGGATAGCCATTGGGATCTCCATCTGCTAGCACTGCAATCATGCAACCCTCCTTAATATCCTGTACTGAACCCCTATAAAGGTCATCCATGGCTTCACGTTGTGCACGAGATCTTCTGGAACCAATATACATCTCTCTTTCCATTGCCTGTGAAGAATTAATAATACCTTGACTTTGTTGTTGTTCAACAATGTTTACTTCCTCATGTTCATTCGACACATTTTGTGACCAACTAAATGGATTTTTCAAAGGTATATCTTCATTTGTTGTTGTTGAAATGATATCACTTTGATTATTGAAAAATGATTCCCACCAAACTGAATCAGCAATGTCAAAGTACTCATATGTATATCTAATACATTTTTAATTTCTTCCAGGCAATCAGAATAATTTATATGTCTATTCTGTCTGCGTGCATTCTGAACTTCACCAACTGATTGTAATAACAATATTTTTGATGCAAATATTGGACAATCTGGAATGAACTTCAAAAATTGCAAACCTGATGACGGTGCCCGTTCTCTAGTAGTTGAAAACTTCTTGCCCCATATTAGTATTTTCCCATCAATTTTTTTGATACGAAATTGATGTTGGAAGCTAATGTCATTAAGTTGTTCAATGCATTTCCCCTCACCATATGATCCCAGAATAAACCTTCGCATGTCAATAGTTTCTTCCAACACATCAAACGTAGGCTCTGGCATGTATGATTTCTTAATACATTCAATTAGTGATGGCAAGCTCCCAACTTCCTTCCTCCTCAATGTGACTAAAAAACGACTGAACATCTGATCAATATGGTCATCAGTGTGCCCAACAAGAAGGAAACCAACCTTTACCTTTTGAAAAAATCTCAATTCAACAAGCATGTTTAGATATCCAAAAACAACCTGATTTTTGTTTTCGCGGCGAGTGTTGTCCAATTGTAGATACAAAACTTCAGGAAGATTACCAGACCAATGAGAAATCACATCATGAATTATGGTTATGGTCAGATTTGCATCATTATGAATATTTGGAGCTGTGAAGTACACCCTTGGCAACATTTTCCCATTGAAGACCATACAACCGACCAAGTGAAACTGAATAAAATTTTCCTCTTGTAAATTTTTGGGTGTGCGAACAAAATGTGGTAAAAGTGTTTTCTTCTG
Organism: Pinus tabuliformis; assembly: GCA_031772625.1. Taxonomy (NCBI): domain Eukaryota; kingdom Viridiplantae; phylum Streptophyta; class Pinopsida; order Pinales; family Pinaceae; genus Pinus; species Pinus tabuliformis. Next base: position 1,705,473,120 of record CM062819.1, read on the forward strand.
GTCCATACCATCAATTATCAAACCCAAATATTTATTCGAATTATCATAACACTTCTTTCGATGCTTGTGCAACTTCTTCCTTTCATTTGTTTGTTGTTCGCGATCCTCCTGAAGTTCTTTGACAATTAAATCTACACAACATAAAAGAAATTCATTAAGAAATATGTTTTCATAGTTGATGACTATACAATTTTAAAAGTTAAAGTTATGAACGCTTACCTCTTTCTGAGCCTTCACATTTGTCCCTTTTTTATTTAAGAGAAGCACATGTACTGCAAATCCCCATCCTTGTCTTCTTAGGAATATAGACATTATTGAATTCTTTCTTCCATATATTCACAAAATATTGATATGTAATAAATTGGCCATGTGCCTCAGCACCTTCTGCATATTCTTTGTATAAGTTGTAGATTTCTCGTCTTGAAAAATTATCTGGAATATGTATTGTCTCTCTATTTGGCATACACTCTCCATGCTTTGAAAAGAAATCTTTCATCCATGACATTGCAGTGTTTGATAATAGCCCAAACTGTCTTTTATGACGTACTTCTGAATAAAACGTGGGATCCTTTTCCAAATTTTCTTGAATTCTCGAGAGACGAAAATTCCTAATCGAATGAAACATTTTGAAAGATTTTCTACACAATAATAAATTCCTAATATGATAATCATAACCTGACAATGTAGATTGCATGCATCCAACTAAATATGAATTTTGCATGCTTTTATTCATTGACAAATATCTCTTCCTGCTTTCTAATGCAAATGTGAAATCCATATGTTTCAAGAATTTTTTTTGGCAACATTCACTTGAAATGAGAAAACTGATAGAACTTCTTCTCGTCAGATATTCTGCTCTACCCCTTGTATAACTAGAACAACTTGCATTTATACGAAAAGGTCTGCTCCTACTCCTCGATACAATATTTTTGGGCAACATCTCCATCATTGGATCATCATTTTTATAAGGATTTTCATCATCATTAAGAGGAATGTTATCCACACTATCATCAGCTATACTTTTCAGATATTGACTTAGAGGATACTCTTCATCTTCCCCTTCTTCAGTGCCACTGTCATAGTCTTTAGAATTCGGGCTGAATGGAAAATTTGAATCAATGTTTAATGGATATTCTTCCTCATGTGCATTGTCAGTGCTACTCTCATAGTCCATAGAATTAGGACTACGTTGAAAATGAGACTGTTTACTTATTGAAGATGCTACATCCCGTCCTTTGTCACTGCTACCTTTATAATCATTAGAATTAGGACTAACTGCATGATCCTGTCCTTCATCATTGCTGCTCTCATAGTCCTTAGAATTAGGACTAAGAGGACATGTGACACTCCAATATTTTGAAATTCATCATCCCACGCTTCATCACTGCTGCTCTCATAGTCCTTCGAATTAGGACTAAGTGGACACTTTGACACTCCATACTTTTGAAATTCATCACCACGCTCTTCATCACTGTTGCTCTCATAGTCCTTAGAGTTAGGACTAAGTGGACACTTTGACACTCCATTCTTTTGAAATTCATCACCACACTCTTCATCACTGCTGCTCTCATAGCCCTTAGAATTAGGACTAAGTGGACACTTTGACACTCCATTCTTTTGAAATTCATCACCACGCTCTTCATCACTGCTGCTCTCATAGTCCTTAGAATTAGGACTAAGTGGACACTTTGACACTCCATTCTTTTGAAATTCATCACCACGCTCTTCATCACTGCTGCTCTCATAGTCCTTAGAATTAAGACTAAGTGGACACTTTGACACTCCATTTTTTTGAAATTCATCACCACGCTCTTCATCACTGCTGCTCTCATAGTCCTCAAAATTAGGACTAAGTGGACACCGTGACACTCCATTCTTTTGAAATTCGCCATCATGCACTTCAAAACTGCTGCTCTCATAGTCCTCGGAATTAGGACTAAGTGGACACCGTGACACTCCATCCTTTTGAACTTCACCATCATGCTTTTCAAAACTGCTACTCTCATAGTCCTCAGAATTAGGACTAAGTGGACATCGTGACACTCCATTCATTTGAACTTCACCATCATGCTCTTCATCACCGCTGCTTTCATAGTCCTTAGAATTAGGACTAAGTGGAATCTGTGACACTTTATTAATTTGAAATTCTCCATCCCCTCTTTCATCAGTGCTGCTCTCATAGTCTTTAGAATGGGGACTAAGTGGAAGAATTGACTTTCTATTCATAGTGGAAAAATTCCCGCTATATTCATTAATATGAATAGAATTGTTACACGATGAAGATGTTGATGGTGTATAAATCGAAACTTCACTATCAGAACAATCCATCCCTTTGAAATAGGAGATGTTGAATGATACAAATGGAGTCTCCTAAGGATATTATATAGCTTAAAGAATGAAATATTCCCTCCAAAAAGTTTCGCGAAAATATTTCCCTCCAAAAATTTTCGCGAAATAATTTCCCTCCAAAAATTTGTTAGATTTATTTACCTTCATTAATTTATTCTACAATTTATTGAAAAATGCAAACTAAATTTTTTTATGAAATAAATCACTAAAGTTAAAATTATAAACTATAACTTGTACATTAATTATTGTAATAGTTAAAGTATATAATATTTACTAACAACTGAATTTTTTTTTAAATTTTTATAATATATTCTAAAACAAATTAATCCCACATTCAATCCGCTGTAAAACAATTCTACAATATTCGCTTTATAATATTTTAAAACAAATTATCCCACATTAATCGTACGGAAAAACATCTTCGTAATTTCACTTATATATTAAATTTCATTATCACTATTACTCACGTCACATCCAGGTTTTTTGAGGTTCGTTGAAAGACTCGTGAATTTGTGGAGCAGCTGCATTGTTATCAACAACATATTGAACAAAGAATTCTCGCAATTGAAAGGTAAGTTCAACTTTTTTCCTTCAAAATTTTCATATTAAATTAATTTAATGAAGAAGAATTTTTTTTTTAATTAATAATTTTTTTGAGCATGGTGGGACCGATCAAACTCAATCGCCCAATAACCATGGGTAGGTCGTCATCGTGCCCCCCATGTCCCACGCCACCCTCCCTCAACCCATGCGCCCTCCCCCCTCACCTCTCAGCCTCCCCCCAACCCATTACCAACCTCTCCCCCTCACCCATGCCCTCTTCACCTTCCTACCCAACCCATGCGCCCCCCCTCCTCAACTCCCCTCCCTCACCTCCCCCACCCCCTAACTCCCACGCTCCCCGCCCAACCCAATCCCCGGCCCCACCCCCCTAACACCCCATCCCCCTGCCCCGTGGTTCCATCCGCCTACCCCCCCCAACCCCCCTCCCCCTCCCCCTCCCCCTCCCCCCTAACCCCCCCAGGCCAACGCCCCCCCCACCCCCCGTGGGTCCCCCCGCCCCCCTCACCTTACCCCCTAACCCCTACCCCACGGCCCCCCACCCCTAACCCCCCCAACTACCCTAACCCCGCCGCCCCCTAACCCCTACCCTGTGCCCCCCTTAACCCCCCCAGCCACCCCCCCTCACCCCTAACCCCTACCCCGTGCCCCCCCTTAACCCCCCTATCCATTCCCCCCCCACCCCCTAACCCCTGCCCCCCCTCACCCCCTAACCCCTACCCGTTCCACCCCCCCTAACCCCTACCCGTGCCCCCGCCACCCCCTAACCCCTACCCCCCCTCACCCCATAACCCCTACTCGTCCCCCCCCCTAACCCCTACCCCCCTCACCCCCTAACCCCTACCCGTGCCCCCCTAACCCCTACCCGTGCCCCCCCCTCCCCTCCCCCCCGGCCCACGGCCCCCCTCCCCACTCCCCGGCCCCCCCGCCACTTCCCATCTCCCTTGGCGCGACCCTCCGGCCCGCCTGACTGGTGGCGGTTGATTCCGGGAATCGACCACCCGCCGATCGGGCGGGGCGGAGGGCCGCAGGGCCAGTGCCACCCGCGCAGCCCTCCGCCCCGCCCAACCGGCGGGCGGTCGATTCCGGGAATCGACCGCCGCCGGTCGGGCGAGCCGGAGGGTTGCGCCGAGGGAGATGGGGAGAGGGCGGGCGGGCCGGGGAGTGGGGAGGGGGGGTCGTGGGCCGGGGGGAGGGGAGGGGTAGGGGCGGGGGCACGGGTAGGGGTTAGGGGGTGGGTGGCGGGGTAAGGGGGGGCACGGGTGGGGGTTAGGTGGGGTGGGGGGGGCACGGGGGGGTAGGGGGGGGCACGGGTAGGGGTTGGGGGGGGGGGGTTTGTGGGGGTTATGGGGGTAGGGGTTAAGGGGGGGGTTAAGGGGGGGCATGGGTTAGGGGGGTGAGGGGGTTAAGGGGGGGCACAGGGTAGGGGTTAGAGGAGTGGGGGAGGGTGCGTGGGGGGGTTAAGGGGGGGCCGGGGGTGTGTAGGGGAGTTAAATGGGGGCGGGGTAGGGGAGTTGGGGGGGGGGAGTTGGGGGGGTGTGTAGAGGAGTTAGGTGGGGGGGCCGAGGGAGGGGGGGAGTTAGGTGGGTTGTGGGGGGCGCATGGGTGGGGGGTAGGCAGCTCGCCCTCACTTGCCCAGCAGTCCACTTAGCTTCTTTGTCCCTGACCCGAGCTCCCGCCCGCCCATCGACCCGCCTGCCCACCTGTTAGAGGTGGCTGGGCCATTTTGATTATACAAATAACAAATTTATGGTATATTTTCGTTGTTAATTTAAGTTGATATGCTTTTTTTTATTTACTAATTTATGTTTTTTATTTTTTAGGAAAATGGCATCAAAGAAAATTTCTATGAATCTTTCTAGACCAAAGACTCTTAGAGGTGCATCTTCGAAAAACATTGGTGAACGAACTCCACCTGAGCTCATGGCTACAAATCATTCAAGTGCCTTAAGTGATAAGAAGATAATTTCAGACTGGAAAACTTCAAAAGAGCTTAAATTTTCATCAAGGGCCTGGTATGTGAAAGAAAGAGAGAGCACAAATGTGAATATATATCTATATATTGATACACCCCATAATAATGAAAATTTGGAGGTGATGGGAAGAGTCATAGATATGTGTTCGGTACCGAACACTGAAGTTGTTTATGTACTTACAAAAGCTCCCAAGTCACATGAAAGCATTAAATACCGACTATCATATTCATTATATGACACGAGAGAGGTATCTACAAAGTTGTGTAAACAAATCGTAAACGAGATGACACAAAACATCGTAACTATTGTTATTTTTATTTTTATTTTGCGTTCTTGAAAGTGTCTCGCTATATTTTTTTAATTTTGTTTTTATTGACATATGATATTTTGTTTGGCAGAATTTTGTTGAAAGTTGTTCAATTAGGTTGGGAGGCATTCATTTCATAGAGCATGATATCATGAAAGTTGTCAGCCATTTTTACTCAGTGTGAGAAGAAGATATGGAAAACATGGAAAATGTAGTAATTGATGATGCTACAAAACTACATCCAAAGAATCAGAAAAAAAAAGGTCTCTGGTGGATAAATCTAGCAAGGGTAAACAAGTTACTTTTGAGGACGATGAAGTTGAAATTGACAGTGAAGCATATGTTGCCATTACTGAAGATGACACTGGAACTCAGAAAAGTCGTAAAAGACCAAAAGTAACAATGCCCAAGAATAATTTGTTGAGAATGTTATGACGAAGAAAAGTAGAGTTGAAGATCTTGAAGTAGTCATTACCAGCAGTCAAGAACCTAGTGAAACTTCAAAAGGAAGTAGAGAAATCATTACACCAAGAGCTGATTTAGATGATGGCATTATCAAAACAAAACAAAATGCCATTCGACAGAACTTGACAAAAAGAAACTTAATTGATGGTGGTCATACATTTCAGCTAAATGTCAGACAAACCTATAAGGCAAGTGAAGGACAATGCCAATATCAAGTCAGAAAGCCACATCATCTGCATGTTCACAACTTGAAGACATTGATGAGGTACAATCCATAAGCTCATGTGGTTAGTTATGTGCTTCTTGTTGATCCAATTCAAGTTCCCAACAAAGAAGCATTTGATAAGTCAAAATGTTTTGAATACAATTATTATGTGCTTGGGGGGAACCATTCTGTAGAAGCTCAAAGACAATTGATGGAGGAATATCCTAATAACCCACGTTTTGAAACAATGAAATGCATCATTTATGCTGGTTTAAATGAAACAAAAGCAAAGTTAGTAGCATGGGACCATAATTCAGATAATGAATATAGGATGTCTATGACTTTCATCCAAAGGGTTAGATTTATTCATAGTGAATTTCAAGAAAAATGTGGTGGGGATAGGATACATGTTACTGTAGATTTCCGAAAGGAATGTTGTATGGAAATAGGCTATCAAATTGAAGAGAAAACCAATTCAAAAGGTGGAAAAGACAACAAACATAGTGATTTATTCAGAGGTGTTGATAACATTTTCCAATTGGCATTTAGAACTGGAGATGTTTGGAAGTTGATTGATGAGATTTTTACCATGTGGGAAGACATTGGCATTAAAAACCAAAGGGTCAAAAAATCTAAGCCATTGATATGTAGCAACAGTAAATCAGCTCCTGAACTGAAGCAACTTCTAGACGATATGACCATCACGCCTTGGAGGGCGATGCAAGGAGTGAAAGATGAAAAAATTGTCAAAACAATATTATCTCGTGTGAGGTCAGGGGAATTATCATTAGAAGAAATGTCTAAAGAATTTCAAAAGTAAGTTTGCCGAATTATTTTTATTTATTTCCAGGATTATAGTTATCTTTTAAATAAAACATGTTGTTCTTGGTACTATTTGTTATACATATCATTATTTTAACTTTTTGTTACTTTATCTATGCAGTCACAAAGTTTACATGAAAATTCAGGAACAAATGGTTAGATTGTTGAATGAATATAGTTGGGATGATGTTGTACGCAACTATCCAGATTCAAGTTCTACATCAACATTAAAAGCTTTTTATCTTGCATTTAAAAAGGTATCTTGATTTATACATTCAGTTTTATTCATCTGTGTACTATTTTTAATTTAAAACTTACACATATATTTGTTTATTTGATAAAAGATAAGGAAGGAAGATAATGGAGCACCAGACAGTTTCAAGATTTTTATTGAAAAAATAAAGATTGAAAGACTGAGGAAGCAACGTATTAAGAATGTTGAACTTGATCCAACTCTTAATCATTTCATTTGGAATGGGCTAGACACTATTCAATATCAAGTAATACAAGGCGACTGTGAAGACATTGCCAAACTCATACCAAAAAGGGATTATGCCCTAGTTATTGCAGATATTCCCCATGGTTTCAATATTCCAAACATTTACTATGATAGTGACCCTTATACTTATCAAGCTTTTAATAAAGTGGTTGCGGGATTGTAGAAGTGACGTCATCACCATTATGGAGATTTGTGACATTTCATTCAGACACAAAATTGGCAATGATATTGTCAAGCTTCAAGGGGAAAACAAATTCAAGGATGCAGCTTACATGTTAAGACGTTTAATAGGTATATTTTATTAATGTTGAAAAATTCATTTATGTACAAGTTAACTGAAATTTTACTATTTCATATTACAGGCAAAAGTCAAATCTTCTTAACAATGAAGATCAACAATTTATAAATGACTGTGAGTTCATTCATATTGATAGTTGGGCAAAAGATGATAGCCATATGTCTATGATTTTTAATCGGGTGGACGGAAAGAGTCATAGCCAAATACTGACTTATGATGTTGTTGTGAGAAAACTAACATATGAAGACAAAGAAATGAAAGGAGAGATAGTTAACATCTATCAAAAACCACAATTATTGATTAACTATCTTATAGACATATGTTCAAATGAAGGAGATTGGGTTTTGGATTTATTTTCTGGCTCAGGTAGGTTTTGCTATATGGAATTGAATTTCAATATGTTTTTTTTTTAATTAATATGTCACTGTACTAATTTACTTCATTATTTTTTTGTGCTTGATAATTAGGTACAACACTAGCATGCTGCCTTCAAAAAGGAAGAAATTGCATTGCAATTGAGAAAGATCCATTACAATGCAATTTCATTCAGCAAAGAATTAATGCTCTTCAATTTCTTCCAGATGCAATGCAAGAAATTGGGTTGAAGAAAGGGGACTTTAGTGAATCACGTGTGGCAAAAAAGGCAAAGGAACCCCAACCACCATTACATGGTATGTTTGGAAAGACATACATTGGGAGATTCGCAGACATCAAAGACCCATTAGAAGAGGAAAATGCGCAAAATGAAGCAGAAAATATTATGGAAGAAAACAATGATGAAACTCTAGAGGATGAAGAGTTTGGATTACATGACATTGTTGATTAATTTTAAGTTATTCTTGGAAATCAAGTTTTGCAATGTTTTGACTCTGACATTTTATGAAAAGAATAATCAATCAATTAAAGTTGTTATGTGTTCAATATTTGTAATTTGTGATTTTCGCATTGATTTTTAAGTTAATTATTATTTTTTGAAAAAAAAATGATTATTGTTACTTTTTTGACATGAAATTCATTAAAAAAACTATTATTTGACCATTTTTAGTTAAAATTTTTGTATAAAAATTGTGATTTTGACATGTTAATTCTAACAAAAAATTATCAAAACATGTAGTTTTTTTGTTATTTTTATGTTAAAAATGGTTATTTTTATGTCCATTGTTAAAAAATATTGTTTTTTAGAAACAATTATTTCATGTGGATTGAAAAATTAATTAAGGATGTATAAATATGTAGATTATGTAAAATTAAAACTATCGACTTTCTAATTTAAAAATGAAAAACAATAAAAACCCCACTACAAAAAAAATTAAAATTAAAATAGAAAACAATAAAATATGAAGAAAACAACCACTTCAAAAACTATCAAATTTAGAAAATAATTATTTACATTTCATACACTAGAAAATTTAAAGTCAAAAAATAGGTCTTTTAAAAAAAGGGTGTGATGCAGAATACTCACTTTTTTAAAATCAGCATGAAAATCACTACCATTCTAAAATGTAATGCACATGAAAAAAATTAAGGTTCCAAAAACTATGGTCTAAAAAAAACATTTGTGTTCAGCATCACCCCTTTTCAAAATCAGGTCATTTTTTTGCTATCTCTACGAAACGGGTAACAGTATCAGTTCCCGTTTCAAAGTTTACATTGTTGAATGCTTCTAAAGAAGAAAGTGAGAATTTTGAGGCACAAGTGGATCAACCAAACAAATCTGTTCCAAAAGTCCCTCCTCACTTGAATGATGAAGAAGATCTAGATTGGGCTCCTCCAACAACGCCGGGAAAGATTTACATAGAGATATTTGTATTGAAATATGGAAAAGATATTAACGTGGCTAAGAAAAAATCCTCCTCTTCTTCATTTCCTATTCAGTTGTACTTAAAAAGCAATGTTCCTCCCAATCAATAACAAGAAGAAAGAAAGATCATGGTAGAAAAAACTCTGATTCTCACATCTGTAGGTCAAGTAGAGGGCCATCCTCTAGCAATTTATAAAAATGTATTGTTTCTATATTTTTCTGTGTAAGCAAATTTTTAGAAATTATTCCTACTCTTTTGTAATAGTAAGAATAAAAACCAAAAGACTTAGTATAGGAATATTTTCCTCCTTGCTCCTAGCTGAAGAATAAATATTATAACTCACTTCGTGAGTAACTTCCCAACACAGATTTTAATACAAATCCTACTCATTAAAAAAAATAAATGATTCTCTAATGATGGCAATAATACTTTTTAGTAACTCAAGTAGTTTTTGGTAACTTCTTAACTTGTTTACTTAATTACAATTAAGTTCAATTAAAATGTTGTAAAATGTTAGAAACGTCAATTCTTCAAATTTCATGGTGAGTTTTTGTAAAATCCAATATGAGGGAGATGTGTAATTCCTTCCATGATTAACTTGGAGTTGACATGTGTCCTTTTAAAATAAAATAAATTATCTTCTATATAAAAAAATAATGTCTAAACAAAAAGAAATATACATATTTGGTAAATTAAGCACATAGACATGTCTATTTCAGAATACACTTTCCACATTTTAATTTAATTATTAGTAATTAATAGGTGGATGTTAGAGGTTTAATCTCTATGGAATATGGTTAAATATTCATACTAACATTCAAAAATAAAAGATTAAGATTTATCTCCAAGTTAGTTATCGTATTTTAATTAATTTATTTCAAATTAATTAATTAAAGAAAATGTCATATTGACAAATGTTGTAACAACCCTGATTAAAAAATCATGTAAAAAATATAAGACCAAGGTCATGGGACACATATTCCAAGCTGAATGGTGGGAAAAACATCCTAGTGGGTGTTCATTTGGTTTAGTATGGCTAATTAAAATGACAAAGGCAATGGCAAAGGCAAAGGGGAATTAATTGGAATTTTATTTATGAAAATAAAGGAAAATAGGAGAAAATGAAAGTGAAAGGTCACAAATTTGCATGAGGAGGAAATTGAAGGAAAAAATAAGGAAAATGAAGAAAATATAGGCCTCAATGATAAAAAGGCTTATGAGGATTAGTTAATGGATTTTTGTTAGTGTTAGATTTTGTCAGTTTTAGCTTGGAGCTCTCTACTCTATTCTCTCTCTCGTGCTCTTGCATACTTACAGTTTTCTTGGATTACTCTTGGAGTCTTGTGGCATACTTAGGATTTGGAGAAAGAAGGAAAAAAAAAGAGCAAGAAATTGCAAGGGGATAGCGATATCATCAGCTACAACATGTTTTCTTTGTAGGTATCGAGTTTCATCTATGGTTTCCTTGCTAGTTTTCCATACATGCAACATGCACTACAAGAAAAAAGGATATTGGTGAGGGTTAAAAAGTTTCACCATAAGCTCATTGGTGACGATCAAAAGAGCCTCTGTCACCAAAAACTGAATGTTACCAGAGGTGGCGTCGCCAAAAGTATAAGTGTTATGGTGACATTCAAGGTTTGTCATCAATAATGATTTATAATAATGGATAGTGACCGTCACCATTTCATATTAGCAATGGTGATGAACCTTAGCAACCATCATCAAAAAATTGAATGTCACTAATGGTGGCGTCACCAAAAATATAGATGTGGTGACATTCAAGGTTCGTCACGAATAATGATTATAATGACGGGCAGTGACCGTCACCATTTCATATGAACAACAATGATTTATTGCGATGAACCTTTCATGACCGTCACTATTAATGCATATATATATGGTGATGTCCATTAACTGTCACCATTTCATATGAACATCAACGATTTATGGTGATGGACCTTTCATGGTCGTCACTATTGATGCATATATATGGTGGCATTCATTGACCATCACCATTTCATATTTTGGTGAGGGTCGAAAAATGTCACCATAAACTCATTGGTGATAGTCAAAAGAACCTTTGTCACCAAAAAATAATCATCGTCATTCCATCTGAATATCAGGGCACGATGGAATCGAACCACCAACCTCCTACTTGTAAAGCAAGTGCTCTTCCATTGAGCTAACACCCTTTAAAGAATTAGACTTGCAAGAATAGATCTAGGGGAATAACAAAAAGATCCATAGATAATAGGATTAGAGTGGGCAAAATAAAGATGATAAGCAAAATAATAACCAACAATGAGATTTACTAATTTGAACATGTTAAAGTACATTAAACAGAGATGGCATCCATAGTACATTAAATTGGCATTGGTCAATGTTGGGCTTGGTCAATTTTCGACTATCCATAGTTCCACCAATCTAATGAAAAGTGAAAATAAATGTTTCAAACTACCTCTATCCCATATGATGGAGTACACGCTCATGGCCTGCCACTTTGAATAAGGCACACCTATGTCTTCATTGTTCCCGAATACTCTGATAGGCAGTCCATCTACCAAAAGCCTGAAACGAAGATATCAGGTGATATGGATTCATTATAATTGAAGAAAATGTTAAACCAGGTTTAGAGAAAGAGATAGCTTACACAATTTGCTGCGGGTTCGAGAGAATTGAGTAATTGTGAAAGTTTGATGTAGGATCGATGGAGAATTGAAAAGCTAACAATACAGTTATATAACAATAACATTAGAATACTGGAAGCATTATCGAGAGAAAGCTGCAATTCCTCGTCGTTGTCGAATATGTTGACGTTGTTATAACTTATAACTCCATGTTATATCTATATCATTGTAGAAGTTTGCATGGATTGTGGTATATGTACCACTATCATAAGAATGAGACGGGCATAACTTGATGGATTAGGTGCCTCCATTGATGATATGTTGTTTGACAGGTATTGAGGAGCATAATCACTTTTTATATTTTAACAAGGGAAATACAATTAAAGTAAAGTAAAAAAAACAATAACATGCAGCCATGATCTCATTCTTCAACTTGTCTTGACGATGAACCACACTCGTTGGTTCGAAGTCCACAAAAGTATTATAATATGATCGAAATCTTCTCAAAAACTTGATATAGATCACAAAAGCTTATAATGTGATCGAAATATTCTCAAAAATTGATGAATTGTTCATAAAAATTAAGGTTTTCATCACCAATTCCATCTATGCATGTTAATTAAAGATTATGTATCGATAGAAAAGAACTCTTAGAACAATCACACTAAGCTATTGATGTTGAATAGTGATAACTAATTTAATTTAAGTCATTAGTTTTTAAATAGTGAGATTTCTTTTCTATGGTTATAATGTCTAAGGTTATAGCAGTTTTAAATAATAATAAAAATATGTTAAAAGTTTTAAAAGTAATATATTTTATTTTATTTGTTTGAATATTTTTTATTTACAATGTAATCATGTATTAAATGTATAAGTGTAAAATAAATAATATGGAAGGCCATAGGCTTCTAAAAATATTTTAAATGTTAGTTAAGACCATTTATGAGTTGGTATCCAAATGTTATGTTTTTGAATAAAAGATTGATAAATGAAAGAAAAAATTACTTTGCAAATAATAGTACTAAAAATTTCTATATATAGCTTATGTTAGAGTATTTGAATGGGTAATTAGATTTAGCAATATATATGTATGTCTTGCTAAGAAAATTTCTAATTAATTTAGAGTTTCAATGGACCAAAATAATATTTTTTTGGTTGTTACATCCACTGAAAAATCATCAGATCAACAAATCATCAGAGCAGATCAACGCACTCAGCATATAGCTCCTAAGGGCCTTAAGGATATGGAACCTCCCAATTAGTAAGGTACTTAGCAATGGAAACTAGAGCAGATCAACACACTCAGCATATAGCTCCTAAGGGCCTCAAGGATACGTAACCTCCCAACTAGTAAGGTACTTAGCAATGGAAACTCAACAGATTAAGCTAACCCTTGGGGTTTAATAGACCAAAATAATATTATATATCAAATCCTATATATATATATATATATATATAATTTTTTATGATTTAAAAAGTGTTATTAGTAAAGCTCTTTCTAAATTCATATCCAATGAAATCATATAAACCCATCTTAAAAGGTTTACCTAATAGCTAATGTCATGTAGCAAGGAATGACAAAACCAACCTTTCCCTTCTAAAATTTGATTTTATGAAAAAGAAAAATGTTAATCATTTAAGATATTGTTGATTAAATTCTTTGCTTAAATACATATGACACGTACTACTATATAGAGTGAAAAATATGATTATCAATATCATTCCCACGGTGCTAACTATTTTAATTCAATGTATCTAAGATATCAATAAAATATCTATTATACAACATTGCTTTATTGCATCATGCAAAGAGATTTTATGTATTTATGAATTGGTATACATCTTCATCATTACAAATTAAGAAGAGCAGAAAATAAACCAATCAAATTAAGTAAATAAAATTAAAATATTTCAAAAATAAATAAATCTAATATTTTAATAATAATATTATAATTATATATTATTAATTTATTTTCAAAAACAGATTAATTCAAGTTCAACACATAAATATAAAGTTTTCTTCTAAGTTTTTGATATGCGAATATCTCATTAATACCCATAGTCAGGTTTTATGTTTGACATTTTTATGATTGTTATACGATACGATGATAATAATAAATACAAAGTGGTCTTCGAAGTTTTTTAAGATGATTTTTTTTTTAATATTTTAATTTTATAACTTTTCAAAGAATACTAATTTAAAGGTAATTTGATATATTTTATGATTTAAAAAAAAATATAACTTTTTAAAGAAATAGTAATTGAAAAGTAATTTGATATATTTTACAATTAAAAAAAAAAATTATGAATCACACGGAATTATGAAAGGTTTGTTAGATGTCTCTATCAGCAAAACGCACACTTCACTTTATTAGTCCCTGCCTGGACTATAGCGATCGATAGATCGTTGACCGCCCATTAATCCATTCGTTGACCATGTTTTTTTTTGCATTATCATGGTTTAACCAATGTTTTAAAATGACAATTTTCGTCTATCAAAATTTTAACCAAAGTTTTTGGCTGGGCAAAAAAGGACCTCTTATTGCAAGCTTCGCTTATCCCAATGTAGATTGAAGTGATCAGAGCATTTACTTTGCCATTTTACCCTAAGTTCGAGCTTTAAATTCGTTATATAAATTTTTGAAGATCGTATACTAAGTTTTATTTTGCAACCTTGTTTTAGATTTAAGTGATCAATGCATTTACTTTGTCGTTTTAACCTAAGTTTGACCTTTAAACTCGTTATATAATTTTTTGAAGATCATATCCTAGGTTTTATTTTGAGGACAACTGCGCTTCTGCATGCAGGTTTGAGGCCAGGTGTGTTTTTGCATGTAGGCACATTGATAAAGGTGTCCAACTGTGGCTTGCAGCGGATTGTGTATAATATCATGAACTAACCCAACCCTATGAGGTAAATAGTGGATGTCTATGAGTTATAGCTCCAGTCTGTTCAATTCCGATGAGAGATAGAAGTACGTTCCATTGGTGTCAAGGGAATACACTGTCAACACTCTACCTTCGGGTTTGATTCATCGCCTGAACGAATACCTCTAATCTATTTGTCTTTGTTTGCAGCCATGTTCTCCAACTACTACCTTGTTTCCTCCAGCAGAGTCACAGCGATAAGAGGATGGCCCTCCCGCAGAGGTAAGGGTTTTTTCAGAGTTTTGAAATGGGTATTCCTCTGTTTCTCCCAGCCTGAGTAGATGCACAGGCACTAACTTTTGCATGGTTCTTCCAGGTATTCGATTCTCACTTGTCCGGTGCGGCTCCTTCACAGGTAAGAAGGGGCTTGTAGCATTCTGTTTTTCTTCCGGTTTAATATTGTTTAAGAATCTCAGATGGCTTTAACTTCTAACTTGCCATTGCAGTTTGTCATGCGTTTTTCCAAAAGTGCGGATTCAGATGGGTGGGTTGTTAACAGAGAAATTCATCTTCTGTCCTCAGGTTGGTTCTGCCATGAAATCCTCTGGCGGTTTGCGAATTGAAGAGTTTTCCTTCGGTCTTGTTTAATGTCATAAGTATTTTAGTTGTTTTGGTAGCTTAGCTGTTCGGGTTGGTTGTCGGCTTTATACCGAAGCACGGCCAGCTCTTAAGTTCTTATACTGTAATTGTACCGCATTATTAAATTTTCGTTTTCGTAGACAGGGTTCAAAAAAGCAAAGCGTATTAACTGCAGAACGGAACTCTCAAGTGACCTCGGTAACTTCTGATATAGGAGACTTCACATGTTACGAAGATGCTCGCGCAGAGCTTGATTTGTTTCGTAGATCAGTTTAGTACGGATGAACTTGGAATCATCATGAACTATGCCAATGGAGATTCAATTCCCGAAATTATGTATTTGGATGCTGTGCATAGCTATGTTGAGACCACGGAAGTTTTCTATGGGTCTCTGTGGGAGGATGATATTTGGCAGTTGAATGAACATCCATTCATTCAAAATGATTTTGCATTGCCACAGCCAAGAAAATTTGGAATTAAGGGAATCGAGGTTCATGACGTTTGGAAGTAGACCAATTAGAAACGATTGTAATTGAGGAAAAACTTTGCCTCTCTTTTCAAGTTAAAAACATGATCTGTTTTAGGTTTGAAGCCGTTGTCACCCAAAATTGTATTTGAAAAGACGAAGACGCACGGGAAACCTTCGTTTTCATTCTGCTGAACATATGGTGTCCCATTGTTTAATAATATCTAAATATTCACAAAACCTAAAGTTTCTCAAAATGTCGTCGATAAAATATTTAACTGCAACGTAAGGACTTTTCTTTGACCGTCAGTAATCTGACGGAACAGGATCGTCTCATTTCGCTCCAAAAAAGCACTAACTCCTCCAATAGTCAGATCTGTTTTAGAATATTGGGTCTTCTAAGGTGGTTGATTACACTGCAATTATCATTAAATAAGCTTATAAAGACCGCTATGGTACTTAAAGAAATCAATAGGCTAACCAAACCCTCCAATGTTCAAAATTGGTCTTTCTCAAGCCATATAGTCGAAGTCGATAAGAATATGTTGATTACTCAACTACAACTAGCTGAACATATCAATCATTCAGGTTATTTGATTTTGTCTGATCTTCTTGTGGTCGTGTATGAATTTTTTTTTGAAGATGACAAGTTGTCTCTTGGGTTCTTGACGTTATATTTATGATTTATTTATGGTATTGTGTATAAGTATCTGTTTAAAAGTTCTTCATTTCTTTCATCTTGTCATTTGCATGAAGCGCGATAAAGTCATATGCCTGCGGTAAATTTACCCAAAAATAATTATGAATTTAAGTTCTTAATTACTCAGCAATTATTTCCTTCCCACATTGTACAGAGTTTAGATTGGTATTTATCCAAAAATCAATTATTTGTTTTACATAGGTTAAAATAATGTAATCATCGGGTTTACATTGTTATTCACTTTATAATTTCTGAGTTCAATCTTTAATTATTTTTACCTATAACATTGTTGTCTTTATTTTAGATAGCAACCATTTTTCTATGTATAGTAAATAAGTTAATTTTACTCTTGTATAGGTGGAAGAAGCCATCAAAATTTTGTAACTTATTTTCAAGTTATTTTTATAACCCTCTTCACATTTGTTCCTTTAATGCTATATTTTCTTTGTGTTATTTATCCAGTTCTTGTTTACTAATTATTAATTTCGTATATGCTTATTTCAGGTACCGATTTCTCTTTTGAACATAGCGTTTTCCTTTAACTTTTCCAAATTTGGCATGGCTTGATTTCAACTTATTCAACTCTTCTGCCACGTCTAAGGTACCCAAATTTTGGTTTCTCATTCTACATGGGTGTGATTTCTCTTGTTCGAAGAGGAATCTCCCGACTGTTAACCTCTGAAATGTTTGTTAATTGTTTTCTTTCACGTCTTTTGGGACATGTAGTTCCTCCGAAACATAATTATTTATAAAATGATATGAGCCTCTCATGTATTGAGTATTGTTTTCGATTATGAGGAAAACATTTAAGTTATATAATTATTTTTCTAATTACATGTTTCTTGAGGTCGGTTAGAGCTCTTCCAAATCTTGTCTCCATGTAATGATATTTTTAGATCATAAATGAAACTTTGTATAATTTTGGAAAACAATACCATTGTGTTTTCTTGTGAAAACAATGGTAAATATTGATACTTTTGTATTTTTGATCATTGTGTATCTAGGCTAGTTTATTATATTCGCAAAGTGAAAATTAAGAGTTATTACGTTAATCAAAATTTATTATATACATATTTTATTATTGTTTTGTATACATATTTACTCTTCAAAGTCGAACAAGGTTTTCCAATCCTGTATTACTAGGTGCGGTGTGTGTTGAAATAACACATATAGATAGACTTGTATACATAACCAATACCTATCTAGTTTCAACAAATACCTTCATGTTTAATTTCTCAATTAACACATTAAATGTCTACTATGTATGCGATTGTTTTCTTTAGCATAATTTCTAGTTTTCTTCCTTTAATAGTCCTCCACACAATATTTATGAATAAAAATATAACCATAAGTTTTCTACTATATAAAATTTATAAAATAAAACAAAAGAATTAGCCCTTTTTTCTTTACAGTGCAAAATTCTCTAATAAAATTATAACTAACTCTTTTCCTTTTCTTTTACTATGGAAAATGAGTAAGTAAAATGTAACTAAATTATTTTCTTTCTTCTACATAAAATTTGCTAATGGAAAACATAATTATTTACTTTTTCCAAAGAAAAAAGAACAATAGGTAAGGACACTGACTTCAAAATCAGTAGTTTGGGAAAACTAGTAGTTGAGTACTTGGCTCCTCTCAACATTGATATTGCATCCAACCATTGTCCCCTCAAGGATATTGCTTCTCTTTAACATTTTCTCTCACAATGAGCCAAAAGAAATCAAACACAAGATTTTTATCAATTTCCAATCTACCACTCTTTTGTGGTTAGTAACTACCTCCACCTCACCAAAAAGTGGCAGGTAGTTACTAGATCATTAATGAGATTTTGTTTCCCACTCCCAAATACAACCTCCTATTTTTTAGGGAAACAATTAATTGGTCAATTTCATAACTTCTGGATAGACAGTTTGCTAAATTTTAATTTAAACATTTTATAAGCATATTCATTATATAAAATAATGTTTTAATTTAAATATCTTAATAAATTAATGTAATAGTTTACAAAAGTTCGATTTTTTTGTTTTTAAATTAGAAGTTTTATTCTTAACAAATATTTAGAGAGTAAATTATATTACAGTAGAAATATAATATTCGTATCACAAAGCACAAAACTAAGTTTTATGTTGGATGGAATGTGATTGCCGCACCCACCAAACTCTTCATTAATCACATTTGGTCATCCAAAGGCAAAGTTAAATATGGTTTCTGCAAGGTTGGCACCTCCTTTAAGTTCCCTGCAGACCCCGGCAGGGACTACCGCCACGGCAGTGGCTCCTTGTTTTAAAAAGAGAAAGGTAGAAGAACACGGTCGTTGGGAGCACCATTTAAATTTTAAATTCAATGAAATATATTTTGGTGATTTGAATTGTTTTTTAATTATAATTAGGAAATTTTTAAGGTTGGAAATTTATCTTGAGTTTTTAGTCCATCATATGTAAGCTATAAAATGTTTGACAATATTTTTGTAAAAATGTTTAAATTTTTAGAAAATTTACATAGTTTTTATATAAAATTTTGGCAATTTTTAAGGTGAAATAATTTTATAAAAGATGGAAATTAGTCAATTTTTTTTGGAAAAAGCATGGGAAATTAGTCCACCTGCAAATATTAGCCCCTAAAATGTTCCCTCACTTCAACCAAGTTAGTGATAGTTTATCTAGTATGTTGGGCAAAAGAAGTTTTCTAGCAAGAAAGATTTTTTATATGTATTTTTTTGTGAATTATTGATGTAGGGTATAATTATTCATGGCTCGTTAATATATTTATTAATTAATTTATTGGTATAGCATAGGCCAAAAACCGAATCTTCCATGATATGGCATAGGTTATCATAGTAGTATTTGAGGCTAAGGAGGTACTAGTATAAAATACTAGTACAAATACATTAAAAATATTAATGTGGTTGATATAGCCAAAGACTTCATAAATATAACAAAAAAAAATATTTCAACATGTAAGAATGCCCTATTAATTGTTAGCATTAATGGAGAAAGTTAGCTTTTCTATGTTTAAGTGTTTGTTGCTTTAGAATATGATTGAGATCCTATTTGTTAGGGAGTGGTTCAAACCACCCGATATTGTGAAAGCCTATATATTTGAGGCACATCTAACTCAATGAAATATAGGGCGTGTATGAGTGTTTGTACACTCTCCAGGTATCTCACTTGGAGAGCCAATTACTATATAGTGTGTATATTCACTTTTAATCATGGTATCAGAGCTTCAGGTTGTCGATCCTGTACGTTGAGTGAAGGGTGCGACTAAGGCGAAATCATCGTGCAGTTTGGGTGGAAAAACACGACAATCACACTGTAGCAGTTCACCCATATGACAAATTTGAAAACTCGGCGCGACGTTGCGACTCCATGCTAGATATCTGCAAAGAACTTCGCGACTCCCTGGTGGATACGAACGTCGATCGTGGAAACAAAAAGGGTTGCGTTCTCGTGGGAGGCTGCTTGGAGAAAGACCGCGTAGGTGCGTGCTTCTGGATTGCTGCTGCATTTGTGTGGAGGACAACTGCGTAAGAAGCTATGCTTGAATTGTAGCTGGAGAACTGTGTGAGAGTTGTCGCTGTTGGATGTCGAGGTGACACGAGAAGGTGAGGAGGCTAGACTGCCAAGCAAAACAACAGAAGAACAGTAGAGGTGGCCGGATCACTCAAGGCAGCTGTTGATCGGCGTAAGGCTAGTTGCAGACAGCCCAAGGAGGAAAATCCTTCAAGGGGGGGTGTGATCTGGGCACCAGATCATCACTTGTGTATTCAGTGATGGCATTGGTAGCTGTGGAGGAAGCTGTGAGAAGAAAGAGACGAGCGCTGCCCTGTGGTAAGCTGTTGGTGCCTGAAGAACGCAGGAGCTCGAGATAGCCGTGGAGTTTGACCATATTTTTGGTTGCCGAAGCAGCTCGGTGTGGTGCGTGGGCGTCAAAAATCGTGGATCTCCTGCTCAAGTTTCGATCTGTTGCAAAGGAAGTGTGGTGAAGAGTTGTATAATGCCAAAGGTTGGAAATTGCAGCAATGGAGGCGGATCTGCTATGGCATGGATCAGATGTTGTTGATTAGTGTTGAATGTCCCAGACCAGTTGTTGTGTGGCGAGAGCAGATCTGTCGGAGTGGTGAGAAATTTGGCCGTCATTCATTGGTAGTCATGCTAAAGGTGTAGTAAGGCTAAAGCGGAGGGTGACGTGAGGGTCTTAACTGCTCTGAAGGGCTGATTGCGAAACTGCGACACAGATAGGATTTGTACATTAGTCTGTGGTTTGCTCGGGTGATTAGGGAGCCTAGCGTTTGTCATGGCATTAATCGAGGAGGCAAAGAGAAGACCTGTGTTGCGTTCTAGTGCCTTGTTTAGTGACAGTTGCGTGCTAGAGCTGCGTGTGGTGAACCTGCAGATATGGAGTCGAGGGATGTGGTTGTCGTTGGGTGACAGATCACAATTCAATTCGAGAGAGGGTGTGAAATTTGGCACAAAACCAACCAGACATCTACATATTGGAGCTGCATCACTTGGTGGTTGTCTTAAAAGTCTTTATTGAGTGAGATAGAAAAACCAAATTAAATCCCCACCTCTTGCACTGAATACACCTTGTGAAGTCTCAATGGAAACTCAGCCACAGATCCTCCCAGTCCTCGTGCGCCAAACAACGAAGCCAGTGTTTGCATGATATAGGAAGACGGTGTTCTAGAGCAGGTCATTTCTGTTTGTGAGAGACGACTAAATCATTCAATGCCTACATAATATACAATCCATGGCATTGAAGGTGCGAGGTGTTTTTCCAACATTTAAACATTGAGCATTTGGAGACTGTCTTCTTTTTTAAGGGTATTGTTTTTTCGGGATCGTTGATCTTTTCGATCAAAGAATATTTTTTGAGAGGTCATTTTTTGCGCACATTCATGGCGGTAACCTCCAGTTAGGAAACACGCCGAATTGACCATGTGGTGAGCGACTGATTAGATAATGCCTGGAGGAGTAGGTAGAAGTGGCCTTGGCCACATTGACAGTGTCTGGTGATTCTTCGCAGAGTCATTTTGTGATATGGAAAATTGTGTCCAGCGATTTTTTCGCTATTTCATTTCTAGTGTCGTTAGCTCACACTTATGAGAATTTTCCACAAGTAGCAGATTCTAGACCTGTAATTGCAGGTGTGGTGTTTAGATTTCATTTTATAATGCCCTCCACCAAAATCCCGTTGTTTCAGTCCCATTTGATGAGATTGTGTTGCATACTGGTGTCGAGGTTGAATATCTGACAGATTTCTGATGGGTTCATAGAATTTGCTGCTGCAATCCCCCATTGTTTGATCGACCTAGTGGCCCATCCCTGTGTGGCTGGAGCGTGAGCGTTGTAGGAGTTGAGCGCATGTGTTTAGACAAGCACAGGAAGCTCAGGGGGACGTCGAGTTGTGTCTTCCACTGCCTGGACGGAACTGTGATCATGCTGGTGGAGAGAACCGAGAGCATCGGTGTGACATTCAAATGTGGTGCTTTGGTGTGGCTGTTAGAGCAGACTGAAGTGTGTATTTGTGAGCGTGGTGGATCGATTTCCAGATCTGAAACTGATAGGGGAGAAAATGGGCCTTCAAAGTAAACTAAAAGAGTCTTGTAGAAAACTAAGGAGAAAGCATCATAGGAGAAATGCAAATTATTGTTTTGCTGAATTTAGTGATGTGTTTCAGGTTGACGCTGATGGATCACTATGTCAGGCCAGGAGTAACTCCAGACTTGGCAGAAAAACTGATTCGTTTATTTCATTAGGTAGCTATTGTTTATATACATGAATGTGACTGATCAGTTCATCTTCTTGATGACTATTCACATTCCGGGTTCACCCAACCGCTGAGGATTAGGTGTCAACATTCCCCCCCTTAATCTGAAGGGATGTTGGTGAGTCCAAGCATCGTTCTGAATCTTTCAAGCTTTTCTCTTCCAAGCGCTTTGGTGAAGATGTCTGCAATTTGCTCATTTGTGGAACAATGACGGAGATGGATTGTTTTGGCCTCAACATGATGTCAGATCAGATGATATTTAGTATTGATGTGCTTAGTACTATCATGGAACTTTGTGTTCTTGGCCAACTTTATTGCAGAGGTGTTATCAATCATGAATGGAGTTGATTGTACTTGTTTTACCTGCAAATCTTCAAGAATTTTCCTGAGCCACACAATTTCTTTCGTTGCTTCAACTGCTGCCACGTATTCTGCTTCTGTTGTGGAATCTGCTGGAACTGATTGTTTGCGTGATCTCCAGGAGACAGCTCCTGATCCAAGACTCATAGCATATCTTGAAGTAGATACCCCAGTTTCTTTGTCTCCATCGAAGTCTGAATCAGAGTATCCAATCAAGCTGAAGTCGTCCACCTGTGTATATTTGATTCCAAGGTCTTGAGTTCCCTTCAAGTACCTTAGAACTATTTTTGCAGCAGACCAATGTCCCTCACAAGGTTTTTTCATAAACCTTGAGAGGATTCCAACAGCAAATGAAATGTCTGGTCTGGTAGTAGTGAGGTAGACGAGACTTCCTACAAGATGTGTATACTTTGTTGCATCCTCAAATTCCTTTCCTTCAATAGATGTGAGCTTTAAGTTTTGTTCCATTGGATTAGAAAGAGGATTGCACTCTGTCATGCCAAATCTGTTTAACAAATCTCCAATGTATTTCTTTTGAGAAAGAAATATGGATTTTGGATGTTGGGTTACTTCAATGCCAAGATAGTAATGAACATAGCCCAAATCAGTCATTTCAAAACTTTTTCCTAATTCTTTCTTTATGGATGCAATATAGCTTTCATTGTTCCCTGTCATTAAAAGATCATCTACATATACCACAAGATATACAACTGTTTTGCCAACTTTCTTGACAAATAAAGTTGCATCATCAAGATCAAAATGATTGAAGTTGAGTTTCAGAAGATGCTCAGTTAGTTTTTCATACCAGGATCGTGGTGCTTGTTTGAGGCCATACAAGGACTTCACAAGTTTGCATACTTTATGTTCATGTCCTTTCACAACAAATCCTTCAGGCTGGGACATAAAAACATTCTCTTTTAGATCTCCATTCAAGAATGCAGTTTTTACATCCATTTGATGGACTTTCCAACCATTCTGAGCAGCTAGTGCAAAGAGTGTCCGGATGGTGGCCCATTTTGCTGTGGGGGCAAAAGTTTCCTCATAATCGACCCCTTCCTTCTGTGCAAAACCTTTTGCCACAAGCCTAGCTTTGTGCTTGTCAAGTGATCCATCAGCTTTGTATTTGTTCTTGTAGACCCACTTGCAGCCAATTGGTTTGGTTCCAAATGGAGGATCAACCAGCTTCCAAGTGCCATTCTTTATGAGGGCATCATACTCCTTTTGCATCGCTTCTTTCCATTCATTATGAGAAGCAGCTTCTTTGAAGGAAGTTGGTTCAAAATCTGTAGACAAGTTCAATTCACAATCATAAGTAACATCCATATCAACAGGTGAATTAGAGTCATCTACATCACCTCCATCTTGTCGGTTTCTATTTCTGGTTCCTGTTTTTCCAATTTCATCAGGATGAACACTTTCAAGTGTCTTTGTCAGCCACTTTGGGGGACCTTTCTGAGATGGTCCAGGCTGCTCTGTTGATTGAGTTGGGACTGAATCAAGATTGAGTCTCCCAATTCTATCAATTACATCACTTAAAGGATCATCCGGTGTTGGAGTTTCATGCAGGGGAGATTGTTCTTCAGAAGAAGATTCCACATGTTGATCTAGTATAGGAATCCCCCCTTCAAGATGTGGAATCTGATTATCAAACTCTTGAAATGATTTCGTTTTTTTGAATCTATCCAAGCGATCAAGTTGCCGCTCAACAACACTGTCAGATTTGGATGATTCAAGAAAAATGACATCTCTAGATACAACAAACTTTTTATTTACTTCATCATAGAGACGATATGCTTTAGAGGTGTTTGAATACCCCAGGAAGATACACTTACGACTTCTAGCACCAAGTTTGTTTCTATGTACCTTTGGTATCAAAGCATAACAGGTGGAACCAAAGATCCTGAGATGTTTTACTGAAGAAACATGTCCATAACAATTCATAAGGAGTCTTGTTTCTTATAGCATTTGATGGACATCTATTCTTTATATATGCAGAACATAGAACAACGTCAGCCCAAAACATTATCTTTACATTTTTGAAGAAAAGCATGGATCGTACCATATTCAAGATTGTTCTATTCATTCTTTCTGCTACACCATTCTGTTGGGGATTATAAGGTACAATTGTTTGATGTTTGATCCCATGTTGGCGAAGATAGTTGTCAAATTCATTTGATGTATATTCCTTTCCATTATCAGTGCAAATAGACCCAATATGAGATTGTGCATCATTTTCAATCCATTTATGAAAATTCTTGAATGTTTGAAAAGCATCAGATTTGTTCAATAAATAAACCCAACAAATTCTAGTGTAATCATCAATAAATGTCATGATATATTTATTTCCATTTGCAGAAGGAACAGGCATTGGACCACATAAATCTGAATGAATGAGTTCAAGCTTCCTATGTGCTCTTGAATGTGAATCATGAAAAGACTGTTTGCTATGCTTTCCTAGAATGCAAGCATCACATTGCTTATGTTTTCTAGGAATTGTAGGCAAACCAGCAACACCATTTTTCTTCAATAAGTGGAGACTGTCATAGTTTAAATGTCCAAACCTAGCATGCCATAATAAACTTGATGGAAGTGTACCTTCTTCATGATGAGAAATATATGAGAAATGTTGTGCATGAGCAGAGGTTCCTTGCAGTTTGAGAAGCCTTTCTTCTTCTATTCCCCTCATGACAAGTGAGTGGTCAGAAGCTTTTCTTACCTCAAGCTTGCCATCAAACATATGAATGGAGTGACCTTGTTGGCGGATGTGGACCAAGGACAACAAGTTTCTCTTGAGCTGTGGGAGATATAGAACATGATCCAGAAGAAAGTCTGGAAGACCAGGCAGTTTAAGCCTGATTGTGCCAAGCCCTGATGGCTTGATTTTTGACTGATCTGCAAAGTATACTGCTCCATCAACATTGTCAGTGAAATATTCAAAAAAATCTTTCCTATGAGTCATATGACAGGTTGCTCCTGAATCAAGCAACCAATCATTTTTCGAAGAAGCAAGTGAAGCATTAAACAAATCTTCATTTACTCCAATGTTACATTGTGCCTCAATATAGTGAGCGGATTCAGGTGCTTTACCTTTGTCTGTATCATCAGTTTTACCTTTTTGCTGGTTTCTTTTCTGCTCAATTTTATCCCATGGTAGCTTGCATGTAGAAGCATCATGTGATCCATTTCGTTTGCAGCGAATGCAATGCAGATCTACCTTTTCTCCTTGAGAATGTCTGCCCCCCCCTGCCTCTGAAATATCTTCCTCTTCCTCTTCGTCCACCTCTTCCTCTTGTAGAGTCTTGAGCAGGATGCTTTTCTTTATGAGCAAGGCACACAGTCTCTTCAGAAGATTCAGGGACTGTCTTCTTTCCAAAGGCTTTCTCTCTTTCAACAAACTTTTTCACAAGAGAGTCAAAGGTTATATCTTTAATATTTCCATTTGCTTGTAAAGACTCAAGATAATTGGAGTAGGTAGGATAGAGTGCCTTGAGAAAAGCAATAAGAGGGATATCCAGCTCAACCTTAGTGGATTTAATATCATGCATTATAGACTTTACTTCAGATGCAAGAGCAAGAGGATCATTATTTTTCAGTTCAAGAGTGAAGAGTTTAATCATGAGCTGAACAACTTCAAGTGCAGAATGTGAGTCATAGAGTTCTTTCAGCTTTTGTAAAGCTTCAAAGGCAGTTGAATAAGATGAAATATGATGACTTACTTCTTCATTTACAAATGTTGCGATCAATGCATAGGCTTTGTTGTTCTTGTTTTCCCAAATGACAAGCTCTTTATCTGATGTAGGCTGCACTGGGTCTTTGTCTTCTTCTCCGACACACACTCCTTTCCACAACTCATTGTAGATGAGGGTGTGTTTTACCATCCGGGACCATTCAGGATAGTTCTCCTTGCCAGTGAGAACTATTCCTACCATAGAGATGATTGAATGCATTCTGTAGAAAATTACTTCTGCTGACAAAAAAAAATGTGCTTTTGAGGAAAAAAAACTTTTGCTGCTAAAAGAATGATTCTGATTCTGCTATGCCATTTATATGTTATTGACCATTGAAACGAATGCTGATAACATACTACCACTGTAACATATATCACCACATATATATCACTGCATAAACAATTTAAGTGCTTGTGTTAAACGCTGCCCAAACGTCCGCGGGACATGGTAATGGAACAATTAGATCGCAAACAATATGCTGTGCTATTACCGTCGCTCTGGTTGATTAAACTCAGATTGCCAACACAAGAAGCCACATGACTGGTCCACATGTAATTACTGAAGAGACTTGGGGAGTTCGCTACCAGTTTTACTCAAAACACCGAAATTCATGCGATAGCTGAATATGTTTTTACGAAAATATCAAAATCAACTTAAACGCCCACCGTGGGGCACGAACCCACGACCAAAAGGTTAAGAGCCTTGCGCTCTACCAACTGAGCTAGAGAGCACTACAGAGCATTGAACGACTTATTTGAAATCTCTAAAAAGAGGACGGATGTATTCACGTATCACGTTGGAGTTCAAATGATATAAGTGAGAGATCTTCTTGCCACGGACGGTTCCAACCGGAGACTAGAAATCCGCAACAATACTCAGCAGAAAATTTTTGTTTTCATGGCAACGGGTGGCGCAACAATTCTCAGCAGAATGGATTAAATTTTTGTTTTCATGGCAACGGGTGGCAGACATAAAACACCGCAACAATTCTCAGCAGAATGGATTAAATTTTTGTTTTCATGGCAACGGGTGGCAGACATAAAACACCGCAACAATTCTCAGCATTGTATACATTATGAATTCAATATAAGCAGCGTTGTATACATTGTATATCCAATAACTGAACCGACAGCGTCCAAGGCATATACAAACATCGTGTAAACAATGCATATACAAACCCGTTACCAGTTTTAATGCACTGCGCATTCAGAACGATGATACCACATTCTTTGTCAGGCAGCGTTCAACAGTCCAGCTGCGTCCTCCACAATGGAGATTTGCATCACCGGAATGGCACCAAAATCTGGATTCACGTCTCAAAAACCTTCCCAACTGGTAAAAGGATGAAAACCCTGGATCAGGCAGCGTTCAACAATCTTGTCGATGGTGTTTTCGCTGCGCATGGAGTCTCTCAGAACGGTGAGAGCATTAGGTGAGAGAACGTTAGGTGAGAGAGCGTTAGGGCAGCACAGGCGTGGCAGAGACGCAGGACAGAGGCAGCGCTCAGGACAGAGTGGCGCTCAGGACAGAGTAATGATATTTCAGGACAGAGGCAGTGGCAGGGAGTTACGACTATTTTAGAATTTGGCTCTGATACCATGTCAGGCCAGGAGTAACTCCAGACTTGGCAGAAAAACTGATTCGTATATTTCATTAGGTAGCTATTGTTTATATACATGAATGTGACTGATCAGTTCATCTTCTTGATGACTGTTCACAGTCCGAGTTCACCCAACTGCTGAGGATTAGGTGTCAACACACTAGCTGATCAAGATGCAGATTTGGAATTTGGTGAGATTATTAAATGGTTAAATTTGTCATTTTTTTTTCATGTATGAATTATGAAATATGGGCAAATGAAATGAAAACAATATCATGGAAGGTAAATTTATAGGATTATGTTGAAGATGTTATTAATGATAGTGGAGATGCATCAACATTAAGTCTTATAACATCTGCATTAGATGGTAACGTCATACTCAACATAATATATGAATATGGAGAGGTTCTTAGTGTAAAATTCTTATGGGATGTTTTAGAAATGAAATACTGTTTGAATGAGGGCAATCATGCTGAAGATATGGCTCTTGAAAATGATCCCATATTTGATTGTGAAACTAAAGATGAAATGATGGTGATGAATGTGTGTCTATAATTGAAACTTGTGATGATGAAAACACATCCATTATTGTAGAACATCAAAGTTTTCCAAATGTAGAAATCAAGTTTTATGAGACTTATATACCTCATGATGAGTGGATCAATTTGATAATTGAAAAACATCTTATTGATGAATTACTGTTTGGTGAGAAGGAATACCTATCTTCACATACAAATCAAATGCAGAACATGCTTGCAGCAACAAAACTGGCTGAAGAGGCTGAAGGCATAACTATGACAACAGGGAGGAATGGAGTAGGGAGAGATGGAGAAATGAAATCTCTCTTGAAGGAGCAAGAAGATAAAAGGAATTGTGGTCCTCTTTATAAATCTAACCTTTTTTTTTTTTTTTATGCAGATATTGGGAGACAAGAAGAAGCAATTGAAGAATCCCAAGAACCTGCAACATCAAATGTAAATAATGTTAGTATATACTCGAAGAGGAGGATAAGATTTCATGTGTTCCTTCGGAGGGGGAGAAACATAAAAAGGAGGTGAAGCTCCATCATTTTCTTATGGCAAAGAAAGTGAAGATGAAGCTTCATCCACAAATGAACAAGTATGGGCTCTGCTGCAAGAAGACAAAAATGAAAGCTCTGTCTTTTACCATTGTAAGCCTAGCTGAGACTGAGACCAATAAGCGTCGTATGTCATTTGAGTTTTTTAGTGAACCCTTTCTCCATTAAGGGGGAGTGTTAGCATTAATGGAGAAAGTTAGCTTTTCTATGTTTAAGTGTTTGTTGCTTTAGAATATGATTGAGATCCTATTTGTTAGGGAGTGGTTCAAACCACCCGATATTGTGAAAGCCTATATATTTGAGGCTCATCTAACTCAATGAAATATAGGGCGTGTATGAGTGTTTGTACACTCTCCAGGTATCTCACCTGGAGAGCCAGTTACTATATAGTTTGTATATTCAATTTTTTATCACTAATGCACTGATTTCCTTGATTAACCATGTATAAAAAGGTTATGGGTCAACTTTAACTTAAGAAATTAAACCAATTATAAATTAATGCTATAAATAATAATGAGGAACTTATCATGGAGGAAATTATTAGAATTGGAATAATCTCAAATCGCGAAGAAATTGGTGGGTGGGAAGGCAGGTGGCACGAATATAATTTTTTAAATTTATTAAAAGTAATGGACCATTTTGCTAAATATAATTTTCTTATATATAAATGAATTTTATAAATAATAATGAAGAACTCATCATGGAGGAACTTAGTAGAATTGGAATAATATCAAATCCCTAGGAAATTGGTGGGCTTGGCACGAATCTATTTTTCTTTTAATTTATTATAATTCAATGCAACCTCGAAAACTATGTAATACATTGATAAGGAATAAACTAAGCATATGTTGAACATATTTCCTTGAGAATAATTCTAGGCCCTCAATTAAAAAATAAAATAAAAACCAACAGATATTCATCTATCTTAAGATGAAATAAGAAGCCTTAGGCAATAATATTTTTTTTTTTATATTTTTATAGGTCTCGAAAAGATTTGATAATTAGTGAATACAAATGTTATGCGTCAAGTTTAACTTAAGAAAAAAATGAATTATACATGTTACTGTAAAATGGACCATTTTGCTAAATAATTTTTTCTTATATAAAAATAAATGTTATAAATAATAATGAGAAACTTATCATAGAGGAACTTATTAGAATTGGAATAATCTCAAATCCGTAGGAAATTGGTGGGTAGAGAGCCACCTAACACAAATCTAATTTTTTAATTTATTAAAAGTTAATGCCAACAAACAACTATTTAATACACTACAGTCATTGATAAGCATGAAGACTAAGCATATGTTGTGCATATTCCCTTTAGAATCAATATAAACCTTCAATTAAACAAAATAAAATAAAATCAACAGATCCTTAATGTTGTTTTGTTTCAAATAAGCCTAAATTTCACACATGGAATTAATGACACACGCTAGAATTGAAATGAAAATGATTTGATTGGACAATCTTATAATTCTTACCACAATTACAATAAAGATGTTGTAGAAAAAATTGTTTATTTTAGCAAGCATCATTTATTTATAATATTCATCGTTTCATTGAATTTATAGACCCAAAAAAAATTGGGTTATAATATAACATTAATGTTAATTAACACCAGACACAATCTTTTTAATTCATTTGATTAAGTATTTGATTACATTTTTTAACTTATTTTATGAGAGCGGTTTTTTATTTTCCACGTGAGCAAAAATGATGGGGCGACAAAGGGTGTTATATGTATGCAAGTTCAAGTCAATTGAGGAAGGCTGTATGTGATCATCATTGCAAAATAAAAAGATCATTGCAAAGTAAGAAGAAAATAAAATGAATCAATCAACTTTAAAGTAAATAAAATTAAAATCTTTTAAAATTAAAATATTTTAAAAAATTAATAAAATTAATGTTACAATATTATTTATTTTAAATAAATAAAATTAAAATATTTTTAAAAATAATAAAATTAATATTATAATATAAATATATTACAATATTATTTAATTTTTAAGTCAAAAGCAAGTTAAGTCAAGATCGTAGTGAGACTGTTGTTATGTGAAAAATAGAGATTACAGGGGGAAAGATGAAAGATCGTACGACAGGAATATCGAAGACGATGTTTTATTTGTGTATATATTTTAAATATTATGAAAAGCTAAATAAAATTGTAAAATTAATGTGTTGTATAAATTTTCTAAAATGTTAAATTTATTTATGTATTTAAAAATATATTTTAAACTATAAAAATTATATTTTAGTTAAAGTTATATTTTGAAATTTAAATTAAATTATATTTATTAATTTATGAAGATTTTTGGAAAAAATTACATTATTAATGTTTGGTTGAGCCTTGTGGTTCATGTTCAGGATACGATGAAGAGATATATTTCAAAAAAAGGTTAAATAGGAAGATAGGTCAAGTCATCTTAAAGATTAAATTTGACCAAAAAAAAGAAAAATATATTGTTTACTAATTAATTAATTAATTTATATATTATTATAACTTAACCAAACAATTATATTTGATTAGGGGAGGGAATTATTTAATTGGTTTAAATATTTAATATTTATTTATTTAATTAATTTCTTGATTCCATTATTTATTTGATATTTCACTAGGAAAAGTATAGCAAGTATGATAAATTGTTAACTAAAAAAATTCAAATAAAAAAAATAAAATAAATCAACAAATAAAAAAAACATTAAAAAATAAATAAATAAATATTAAGAGTAAATAATTACCAATAAAAATTAATAACAAGGGTATAAAAATGAAAGGTCAAAGTGCTCTTAAACAATAATAATAATAATAATAATAGCGATAAATAAATAAATACTAATACACAAATAATATATATATATATATATATTTTACTACATGGTGAATCAGTAACTGCAAGGGCTAATTTATGGGAGACCCAAGATCAAACTTCATCGCTGCCATTATAACACCAAGAGCATAGCCAACCACTTGCAAGTCGGGTATACTAAGTTCCTATGATATTAGCAAGAGCAGACTCAGCAGGATGGACATAAAAAAGAAAAAGTCGAGACAAAGAGGGGAAAAACTAAGAGGAGAGGGTGGGAATCTCAATCGCTTCCCTAAACT
Organism: Pinus tabuliformis; assembly: GCA_031772625.1. NCBI lineage: Eukaryota > Viridiplantae > Streptophyta > Pinopsida > Pinales > Pinaceae > Pinus > Pinus tabuliformis. Next base: position 1,705,505,351 of record CM062819.1, read on the forward strand.
TGCCATGATGAAAATGAGAGATGCTTCCCTAAACTTGTTGTGATAAAAATGAAAGATTTTTGCGACGACCTTAGCCTCATCAATGCATAATATGATGCTTGGTCTTCACTGCATGTTCAGCTAAAGCAAACTTGCCGTGATGAAAATGAGAGATCTAACTATTTATCCGTTTCCATCTAATTATTAGGATGGCCTATCTTCCTATTTAACCTTCTTCTGAGATCTGTCTCTTTTTCTTATCTTGAAAATGAACCATACTTGCTAATTTAAAATACGTCAACCAAACATGGAAAATATAATTTTTTCTTAAAATCTTCATAAATTAACAGATTATAAATCACAAAAACTTGAATTCAAATAAACTACACTTATTATTATATATAAAAATAATACTTATCCTAACCAAATATTCTATTTTTAAATCACTAGGTCAACATGTTCCAAGAGAGAATCATCATTTTATTTTTGACGGACATGCATGACATATGTTGACATACAATAAATCCTGTTGTGTTTCAAAACGTTCAGATGGTTAGAACAAGAACGGTAAGAGAGAAAATAATTTTAATTTAGCGCCTTCGATGGCAAATGAGATCAAATAAGTATTTTTAAGAGCCAACGAACAGGGACGCTTTATTGGAATGAAATCGCACCGCAATCGCATGGAAGCGCTGGGAATTATTTTATGGTTGTCTGGAGCATTCAGCTGGAAGCTGATTATTGAATCTGGCCGGATCTTTGCAGTAATCGTAAACTAGAAAATTACTGCGAACCCACTGTAATTGTCCTTGTTGGGCATAGGTCAAGTTCTCATAAGCTGGCTGATTCCACCAGTTACTGGGAGTATTAGCCCAACACTGGGAGGAGTTGCCACTGCCTGTCCATTCGCATACGTCTGCTGTGAAATTTCTGTACGAAGCCACAAATGGTGCGTAAGACCAATCGATTTTCACCCGTCCCCCTTGAGTTGCCCAACTATCTCCGTCCCATATGCTGGAGTACACTCTCATCGCCTGCCCGTTCGCGTAAGGCACACCTATGTCTTCATTGTTCCCAAATACTCTGATAGGTTGTCCATCTACAAAAATCCTGAAACGAAGATATCAGGTGAGATGGATTCATCACAATAGAAAAACAGATTAAACCATGTTCAGAGGAGGAGGTAGCTTACACAATTTGCTCGGGGTTCCAGAGAATTGAGTAATTGTGGAAATCTGTTGTGGGATCGAACCATAAATAGAAATCTTGCTCCCTACCACCTGAACCATTTGTATAGATGTTTGTATTGAGAATATATGGCTGACCAGAAACATTTCCTAGAAATTCAATATCAATTTCGTCGTGCCTGTCGCCTGTCGAAGATAACTGCAGCGTATTTTCTCCGTTCGTTAGAGAACATTATAATAGTGAGAATGCTATGAATTTTAACGTAATTTTATATGGATTTAAGATTTCTATATCGGATGGATAGGAGTTGAGTGAAATCAATGGATCCCAAAAATTTCTCACTATCCTCCATAATTTTTGCCTATCATATGCTAAATTATTCCCAAAATTTACTATCAATTAATGACTTTTCTCAATAATTTCTCTCTATCAAATTACAAAAATTCCCAAAAACCTTTTACATGAATATTGGAATATTATTGAATATAAATTTCGCAAATTTATCTCACATAGAATGTTGTAACCGTTCCAGCAGAATTATTGGGCACCAGCTGCATAAACATATCGACGCTTCCAAACAAAAATTGTGCTTTGGATTGAAATCCCGAGCCTAATTAAACAATACCGAAAAAATATCTGCTGTTATTCTATGCTGATAGTATATTACCACACAAACATAAAGCAGTAAAAAGCTAACAATACAGTTATATATCAATAACATTAGAATACCTGAAGCATTATCGAGAGAAAGCTGCAATTCCTCGCCGTTGTCGAATATCTCGACGTTGTTATCACCCCATGTTATATCTATATCATTGTAAAAGTTTGCATGGACTGTGGGATATATACCAGTACTGCATATTATAACAATCATAAGAATTAGATGGAGATAGCCAGAGAGATTTGGAGCCTCCATTGATGATATATTGTTGGATAGGTATTGAGCATACAACAGTGGCAGACTAATCTAATTGACTGCCTATTTGATTTGGGTTTGGAACAGAATGAATAAGAATTGAAGAACTTGTTTGCAGATGGGTTATGTCTGGACAATTATATAGGAAGGGTATAAGTGTAATTGTTTAGTAGGCTGTTGAAATCATGAACATATCTGAAAGGAATCAAATATACATTAAAAATTATAATCCAGCTAGGCAGGGTAGGCTGTCACGCAGTTTAGCCCAGGACGACTCTCGCTCATGAACCATGCAGCGGAGGCTTTGATTGTAACTGTGGGAATAGGTAGTCGAAATCTAGGAACGATCAACAGAAATCAAATATACATTAAAAATTGCAACCAGCGCACAAGTGATTGGGCGTGACGCGGTTTCGCCCTCGATGTCTCCCACTCATCAATCAGTACTGTTTCCAGGCCAAGGCTCAGCGTTTACATTGCGGAGAATTAGCGATTACGTACGAAAAATTGCTAACGCAGCAGAGCTGTCAATGCCCGTCAATGCCAACGGTAACCCCACCTCTCGGTCTGTATATGTATGTGAAAAAGTGGTATATATATATATATATATATTTTCAGAATGAAAAAGCATGATTGTATTATATTGAGACAATATAAAGATAACAGATAGTACATCATAAGCTTTTAAAAGTTGGAGAAGTTCAGAAACCAAAAAAACAAAACTGGATACTATGTGCATTCTGAATGAAACCTTTGGAGCTGACACACAATTAACCATATACAAGACTTTTTGCACAGTCACATTATATTTTTTGGGATATAAGCTTATTGTCGACATAGATCCACCAATCATAAATCATACATATTCAAGGATATATAACATAAAGATGAAAAAAAAGAGCATACCTGGAGAGTTTCAAAAAGTGAATTAAAAACTAGAAAAGGAGAAATCCTGGATGGAAAAAGATTTCTCGACAGATATGATGTTCTATTTTCTATTGTTCACATTCTAAACATTTTGATAAATATTCTTCCACCTCTTTCTTGATACCTAGCCAAAATCAATTAGTTCTTAATGTTGTTATCATCTTTTGATATTGAGGATGTCCTACATATGGTTTCTTATGATACTCATCTACTACCATTTGTTTCAAGGCATTCACATTGGGAATATATATATGTTTTCTGTAAATCAAAAAATTTTCTAATTTTTTTGGCATAATCATGGATGTCAGTCTTCTGCCATTTTTGGTGAATTTCCAAGTATTTAGGATCAATGGTTATTGAATTTTTAATATGCTCCACCAAATTTGTCCTAACACTGCTGACGGATACCCCCATTAAAGTATAGGCGTGCTTTCTCAAAGCATATGCTTTGTTGTTTTCTTTTCCTTTTATATGCTTAATGTCGAACTCAAACTCACTAAGGAATGTCATCCACCTAGTTTGTTTGAAATTGAGATATGGTTGGATGAAAAGATATTTTAAGATGATATGATATGTTACTAGAGTGAATTTCTTCCCTAATAGATAGTTCCTCCACATATTTAAGGCATGCATTACAAAAACTAGTTATAAATCATATATAGCATAATTTCTTTCATGTGTTTTTAACTTTCTAGATTCATAAACTACCACTGAATTTTCTTGCATTAAAACTCCTCCTAGCCCATCCATACATGCATCAGTGCAAACTATAAAATCTTTATTTGGATATGCAATTTTTCATATAGGAGCCACTCTAAGTATACATTTTAGTTTATCAAAACTTTCCTTACATTTGGTTGTCCATTCAAATTTTACTCCCTTATTCTATAAAGATGTAATAGGATGTGCTAGTTTTGAAAATCCCTTTATAAATCTTCAGTAATATCTCATAATTCCCATAAATGAATGGACAACAAACACATCCTTTGGTATGGGCCAATTTACTATGGCCTTGACCTTTTCTAAATCAACTGCTAGTCCTTCCTTTGAAATTATGTGGCCTAAATACTGCATTCTATTTTTGTAAGAGTCACATTTACTAAATTTAGCATATAAATGATGTTCTCCTAGATTTTGCGGCACTAAATTTAAGTGTTCCTTGTTTTCTTCTTCATCCTTGGAATACACCAGAATGTCATCGATATATACCAACACAAATTTTTGTTCATCAAGCACATAAAGGTTGTTGGGGCATTAGTAAGGCCAAATGGTAACGCTACAAACTCATAGTTACCATATCTGGTTTTGAAAGATGCATTATAAATTTCTTCATTTTTTATTCTTAATTGATGATATCCTATCCTTAAATCAATTTTTTTAAAAATGGTTTCCCCCCTTACTTGATCAAACAAATAATCAATTCGAGGCAATGGATATTTAGTTTTAATGGTTAAATTTTGTAATTATTGATCATCGATGCACATCCTAAACGTGTCATCCTTCTTCTTGACAAATAGCATGGGAGCCCCCCATGGTGATACACTAGGTCTAATATAGCCTTTGTCGAGTAGTTCTTGTAGTTGCATCTCTAGCTTCAATAACTCAGGTGGGCTCATTCAGTAAGGGGTTCTAGACATTGGGGCTTCACTGAGTACTAATCAATGGAAAAATATATCTCTACGGGAGGGGTAAACCTAGGATTCACTCCAGGAAGACATCTTAGAACTCCTTAATAACTGGCAAGGTGTCTAATTTTGATTCTTCTCTTTGTTGTTCACTTGCTAACACATGAACCATGAATAATAGAAACCCTTTTCATGCACTCTTTTTTCATTTGTAAGGTTGAGATTTGTCTAACTGATATGGGTTTTGGTATGCCTCAGATTATTTTAGTTTATCCCTTTTGATTTACACAAATCATTGTTTTTTTCTAAACAATTTATAATGGCTTGTTGTTTTTCCAACCAATCCATGCCTATTGACATATCATATGATCATAGGGAAGTATATTTAGGTTCACTATTGTAAAATAGCCATTTAAATCAAGATGACATTGTTTTACTTGGCTGGTTAATCTTCTCTTGGTGTTGGTTGCTAACCATACCACACAGGTAGTCTTATACTTACAAATTTTAAGTTTACATTTTTCTATTACCTGTGGCCCAATGTAACTTAAACTAGCTCACGGATCAATTAAAGCAAAAACACATTGATTTAAAATAATACCTTCAATGTCGATCATTGTTGATTGATGCTCCACTTACCTATCCTCCAAGGTTGTGCTTACCCTTGGAATATTTCTAGCAACATCATTCCTTGTGGTGGCTTCATGGATAGCTTGGATATTTTCAACAGATCTGGTATTATGTGGAAAATCCCTCAACAGATGAGGCTCACCACAACACCAACACTTTAGTGATTCTTTTTCTTTAGCCCTGCTAATATTTTAACTATTCAGATCCATGAGTTTGGACCTAGTTTGAGATTGTGTCGGCTGATTTGAGTTCCCCTTGTTGAACTTTTTCCATTGATGGTGTCACATGTCTAGATAGATTTTTTTTTTTCTTTTTAAATGAGAATCATTTTGTTGACATACTATATATATTCAACGGAATGATTTCAATTGCTCTAATTTCTTGCAAGCGAGCCCTATACACACTTATATTTGTATATCATTGTAGCTTTTAAGTTAGTTAGATAATGTTTATTTCTTTTTCCTTAAAAGAAATAACCCTTGGCATATGCTCCTAGGGCTTTGGAGAAAATAATTCTACCTCCTAACTTAAACATACAAGCATGGTTAATATTTCAGGTATGACCACCATAATAATGGAGTGGCATGTGCGATCTAAGGTGAACTTGTAATGTATGTGTATGGAACCTATGCTAGCAGCCTTGAACTAACTACCTTGTAACTTTTTGGCTTCTACCTAACCCTTAGGCTACAGGTTTGGTGACCAATTCAAGGTTCCTTATTATACCTTTGTAATAATTCCCAAATTTAGAGCCCTTTGAGCGTTTTACATGTGTACTGGATTGGAGTGGATGATGCGCTTCTTCTGGGGTTGGTAACCATGACTTAATGGAAAGCATTTCACAAAATCATAAATCTGTTTTGTAGTGCCACTGGAATGGAGATTAATCTCAATAAATAATCCTTTCATCAATGATCTGAATTGCATCATTATATTTTTTTCATCCATATCGATGCATTTGGAGTGGAAAAAGTGGAGGAATCAACTGACAGGACCATTTTTACCAGCGGGAGGAAGTTTGGCGAAACAGGGTTTGAAAACTTCCAGGAGTGTTTTGAGGCATCAAATGACATTTTTTGGGGTAAACCTTTGCCTCTTTAGTGCAACACATTTTTATGATATTATACACACAAATGTATTACCAACTTCACAAGAAGCATGTCAATCAGAGTCAGTATGCAAAAGTTATGCCATTGAGAATTTGACATTCCCATTTTCACACATACAGTTCGATAGGATGTCGTGTTAGCCCCCATTATTCATGGAAAAGAGGCTAGCTACGTGATTATGATGTAAAATAATTTATAACATTCTATATTGTAACTCTAGTTAAGAGTTTATGTAATCAAAATTAACCACTAGTAGGCTATTGGGTTGTGTTATAACCAGACCACTAGGAGGAAGAGGCATTCCATTCTTTCGAGAGAATTTTGTTCCATAGTTGAGAAAATATAGTCAGGAGAGGTAGGAGCAAGAGCACACAGAGAAGGTATGTGCACTGTAGCAGCCCATGGGCCACATGCATTACTTCTTTGTACCTGTAGCCATATTTCTAGACAGAGGAACAAAAGGAAGTGGCCTCATCTTCCAGCTAGGTTTTCTCCTGAAAGGGTTTCCTAGAGAGCATATCTTGTGTCTCATGTGTGTGTGTAAGATTATTTTGTTGTTCTTTATTTTTCGGCATAATTTATATTCGCATGCAAACACTAATTAGTGTTAAATATACAAATCTTAAAGTTTAATAGAACTGTAATAGTGTAAAATTTCAGTATTTTAATATATTATTATAAGATTTGTTGTGACGAACTTTCCAACAGAATATCCACGATAGTAAATTGATCAATCAATATGTATTAAGTATAGATACACTTACGAAGATTCAGTCTTTCTTAGCACTGCAGACTGTCCCCTTAGAAAATGGTATCAAGTACCTTAGATTCTTTCTTAAACCACACAACTATCTTAAAGATGATTTGAAGTGGATGATAAGAAGAGTGAAGCAAATAAATTAATATATGGTGAAACAAATCACTCTCTCTTGGGGGTAGATTGATCCTTGCGAAAATTGTATTAGAAAATATTCTAGTTTATTGGATCTCTTTAGCTAAAATTCCCTCTTCTATCCTCAATTCCATCAAACAATTGATCTTCAATTTCCGTGGCCAAGAAAATCCAGTAAAGAAGGTGTACATGTAGAAAATTGGTCCTCTCTATATATCCCTAAAAGTCTATAAGGTTTGGGTATTAAAAATATGAAAAGGTTTTCCAAAGCTCTAGCCTAAAAACTCTATGCAGAAGTTAATTTGGGGAGGGAATTTGGAGTCAGATCATTAAGGAAAAATATTTAAGCTACTTGCCGGTGGCAGAATGGGTTAGAGGACATGATTTTAAACCTACCAAAAGAGGCTCCACATTCTGGAAAGTGCTCATGGATTCTTTTCTTATACTCTACAAATGGCTTGTGTGGAAATTGGGAGACGGAAAGAAAGTCATCCTTGGAAAGGATCCATTTATAGGTTGTGGAAGACTATATAAGTTGTCCTCTGAACTAAGAAAATTTTTATATTACAAAGGAATTTTCTACATGTGCAATATTAGGAAATCAACTCCTTCCCAGGTGTCCAACAACTATTGGTTCTCCTCAGTGGAGATTGAATTGTCTGAAGCTCTTGCTAAGGAATGGAATTCTTTGAACTAAGAAAATTTTTATATAACAAAGGAATTTTCTACATGTGCAATATTAGGAAATAAACTCCTTCCCAGGTGTCCAACAACTATTGGTTCTCCTCAGTGGAGATTGAATTGTCTGAAGCTCTTGCTAAGGAATGGAATTCTTTCACTAAACAGTGAAATGTCAATGGGGTGAGGCTTCTCAATTCTAGTGATTCTCTGGTCTAGAGTTGGGACTTCTTTGCATGGAAGATCAAAGCTAGTTATGCCTATGAAGTAATAGTCTAGTATGAGATAACAAAAAATGAAAATTGGTGTAATAAATTTATTTGGAAATGGCCTATCCCCATCAAATTAAAATCCTTCATTTGGTTGGTCCTTCACAACAAAATTTTAACTTTGGAAAACCTTCTAAAAATGGGCTTTTCGGGTCCAAATTGATACATATTACATAGAAAGCAAGAAGAATCAATGGACCATTTAGTTTTAAACAACCTTGTTGCTCAAAATGTCTAAAAGATAGTCTTACAGATATTGATTATCAATGAAGGCTTGAACATGTCCTCTTTTGAAGATCTGCTACTTTATTATGTGAAAAATTACAAGCAGCTCAGAGCTTTGCCCGTTTCTGTAGGATGGGGAATATGGCTTATAATAAATAATCTCATATTTAACAGTAAAAGTAAATGTATTCTTCTTCAAGCCACAAATATTATCTCCCTCTTCACTGAATTTCTTCCACACCAAAGATTAAAAACTCTTAGAAGAGCCCAATTTCCTAACATCTTGTAAAAACTTCATATTTGTTTCTTTGATGGAGTAGCTCAATGGAATATTTGTGATGGAGGGGGAATGATTAAAATAAATGCTAAAAGAACTATCCTCTTCAGAATAGACCTTGGTGTTGGGACAAATACTGAAACAGAGTTGATTGCAGCATGGGCCCTCATGATGCTTGCTAAGATTTACAACATAAAAAGGGTTCAAATTATCAGAGACTTTCAATGTGTCATAGATTGGTTGACAGGTAGTGCTCATTTGGAGTTCTTGAATTTTGAGGCCTAAAAAATTATAATTGAAGAAACAAAATCATTTTTTCAGGTTATCAGATTCTGACACATATATAGGGAGTACAATAGAACAAGTTATCAAAAAGCGCATTCTCCCTTGATACCGAAAAAATTATAAATGAAGAATACATAGACAACAATTTTCAGAGCATCCAATCCATCCCCATAATATTCATGAATTGAATTGAGATCCAACATTACCAGTGTCAGTCAATCAGCACTTCAAAAATGTCTTTTGAAGATTCATCATTCAACTTGAAGGCATCAGTCTCAAGGTTTTTTTTCTCTTTTACTGTTATATTTTCATTGTTCTTAGTTTTTAATCATGTAGATTGTTGTTTCTTTTAGTTGGTATTATACAACTTGATTAACATTAATGTTGTTTTTTCTAGCAATCGTGTTGTAATTCAAAACATTGTTGTTTGTTATTGTATTTTTTATGTATGAGACAACTCGATTAGCATTATTGTTGTTTAGTTTCTTGCAGTTATGCTGTAATGAGAAAATTTTAGTTAATTGTTTCTTTGTAGATCATAGCCAATAATCAGGCCTAGCAGTCAGATTTTAGTGTAACAAATATATTATTTGGAAACTCTTGAGTTTATGTTGTGAAAGAGTTTTTTTTAACTCCTAACTCTGTACCTTTTTTTTTTAGCTCTGAACTCTCTACTTTTTTTTATTCCTTGGAATAACAGAAAGGTATTTAAACAGTGAAAAAAAAAAAAAACAATCTGAAATGTTAAATTTTTCATTTGGTATTGAATGTGTCAAGTTTTTTGTATAACAATTTTTCTTTGGAGATTGAATTTGTTTACTTTATTTACTAAATTATTATCTTAATTATCTAAATTAAATAATTAATAAATATTTATAAATATGAAAACAATTACCTCATTATACATTTCAAAATACCCATATAAAAAAATAAAAATTATAAAATTTACTAGATTATATATTAGATATTATATTTAATTGGTATATATCACTTTAAGCTAAATAATAAATTTATTTCATTGTTGTATATTACTTTCCATATTCTCGATTCATAAAAAACAAAAACAAAAACAGCAAGATAAGCTCATGTAAGTTGTGATTTTGATCCCATCGCTCATGTCAATCATAGTTGTGCTTATGCTCCAGCAGTATTGCTGGGGAAAGTGGAAAACAAAAATTGATATTGATATGGACTGCAGGTTGAAAGTGGAAAACAAAAATTGATATTGATATGGACTGCAGGTTGAGTTTTAAAAGAGATGAAAATGAGCTTAATAGGATCAATGTATATCATGTTATGATGTCAGATCTATTTATAATTAAAAAGAATTATAGGGATGTGGATTGCATGTTGATTTTCAATATAGGTTAAACTGAATTTTTAATATAATTATTATTATTAATATTTTTTAATATAATTAATTAATAAATTAATTCATTTAATTAATTAATCAATTAATTAATTAATATAATATAATTAATTTATTAATTAATTTGATCAATTAATTTATTAATTAATCAATTAATTTATTAATTCAATTAATTAATTAATCAATTAATTCATTAATTAATTAATTTGATAAATTAATTAATTAATCTGATTAATTAATTAATTTATTAATCTGATAAATTAATTTATTAACTAATATAAGTAATTCATAAATTAATTAATATACAAAATTAATAAATTAATTAATATAAATAATTAATATAATAAATTAATTTATTACTTAATATAATAATCAATAAATTAATTTATATAATTGTTTAATAGATTAATGTAACAAATTAATTAATTATATTTTATTTGATTAATTAATTAATAAATTAATCTTATTTAATTTTAATTTTAATTTTATTTATTATTAATTTTTATTGATTAATAATGATGATGATGATGGTTAATATCCACTGAGACAAAACAATGGTTTATCGGACCCAAAGAAACAAATTATTTATTTTGATTTAAGATTTTATTCCTATGCTCAAAAAGCTTGGAGAGAAGCCTCCCGAGCTCACTATAATTTTGACATTGTAAAAGGCTAGGAAGGCCAGTATTGTAACAAAGATTGTGAAACTGAGATCTAATGTGGTTGTATGCGGGGCACTCTAAGAGGAAGTGGTTTTCATCCTCGATGTTCCTATTCTCACATATATGGCAGATCATTTCCATCCATGGCGTTTTAGGAATTGCCCAACGACCTATTTCACTATGGAGCTCATGAGAATTCGCTCTAACCTTTACTATTTTAATTTTCTTCTTTGAGCTAGTTAAAATAGAGAGATACTTTTGATCTTCTAGGGTGGGGTTGATGACCTTCTTATAATAACTTAATTTTCTTTTAGCTGCTAAATCTTTCTCACACCACATTTTTTCTTTGAACTTAGAAGTAACAATATCTTTAATGTTATTTATGTTTTGCAATGCATGATTTTCGTTGATCTCCCAATAGTTTAACCAGGCCCTTGTGTCTTTATGCCACCCTCGATTGAGCCTTCTAAAGGTGGTTTTGGCTAGAATTTAAAGCTAGCTTAGGAAGTCTATGATCGTCTATGTTATTGAGTTTGTGCTTGTACAACAGAAACCTAAGCATAGCTACGTTCTCAATAGGGGAAAGACCTCCTTCTATAAGGAGAATAGGATAGGGTGTATTACTTTTAATTTTCAAGTTATAAGTTATAAAAAGCTTCTGGATTTGCTCAATCTTTCTCCATGATTCTCTAGCGATGCTGCAACCCCAAACCTCACAGCCATATAAGATAACAGGAGCGACTAAAGTTTCAAAGAGGAAATTCTTTTTATCCCACATTATGAGGTTTGCTATTTTACAATTATTTTCAAGACCAAAATAAGCTTTCCACCCCCATTAATCCTTTTCTCAATGCTATGGTTCTAGTTGAGCTTGTGATGAATATCAATTCCTAGGTACTTGTAAGAATACACTTCTTCCAAGTTATTATTGTCATATATAAAATTAGCGTAATTGTCCTTCTTGGATTTGATAATCATAACTTTTGTTTTGTCAGTGTTAACAGTCATACCCATGGTAGAGCAGAAATCCTTAAGAAGCCTGAGTTGCTTATCAAGATCAGATGGGCACCTTGCCAAAAGAACAATATCGTCAGCATAAAGAAGAAGGATGGCGACTATCCGAGCTAAGATTGTGCCATCACATCTTGCTTCCTCTAAATAGCCTTCGAGTTTATCGATGTAAATGCCAAATAGGGTAGGGGAGAGGGGCTCATAAATTGATTAATATTCATTAATTAATATATTAAATTAATAAATTAATTTATTACTTAATCTAATCAATAAATAAATAATTATTCAATTATTTTCCATATTATTATTATTTTTATATATAATTAATTAATAAATTAATTAATCAATTATATCAATTAATTAATTAATTAATTAATCTGAAAATTAATTTATTAACTAATATAAGTAATTCATAAATTAATTAATATTCGTAAATTAATTAATATACTAAATTAATTAATTGAAGCCCCAGTTCCCACTGTCCAGGTGGTCCAGGCCTCACCCGATGAGGCTTTGAAGTTTTCTGAAAGTGCCCTAATCTGCCGGTTTAATGGTTTTTGGCCGCGACTTACAGCTCTCCACAACTGGATCTCGGAGGTATGGAAGCTTGTCATTTCTGATGAAATTAATATCTACCCCTGTGCTAGGGGTTTCTTTATAGTAGATTTTGAAAATCTTGAAAGCAGACAATGTATTCTAGATTTCGGCCCTTGGTTTTGGGAAAAATCAGGCCTATTCATGAAGCGATGGAACCCATCATTCGATCCCTCTACAACAGTCATAACTTCAGCACTAGTCTAGGTGAGATTGCCAAGCCTACCTTTGCATCTTTGGAATCTCTCGTCGCTAAAAGCCATTGGAGATGCAATTAGGAAATTTTACTGCAGGTGCCCAGAAACAGAGGAATATGCAAGAACCACCTATGCACGCATCTGTGTGGAAATGGATTTCAGCGCCAGATTCCGAGCTAAAATAAACCTAACAAGTAAAGACTATGTATGGAACCAGAAACTCGATTACGAAAGTGTCCTCTTCAGATGTCGATCCTGCTGTGAGACAGGGCATCTAGTCAAAAATTGCCCAAAAGCCTCCCAGAAAAATTATGTTTGAAACAACCACCATAGATCTACATGGTGGGAAGGAGCACAAAAAGAACACTACACTGTCATCAAAGAAGAATACTCTGGAGAAAACTCTGAATCACAAGAAATCGGGCAAGAAAGAAACAACTCTCAAGACAGGCAGGAAGAAAGCCCCGCCCAACAAATCAACAATTATGAGGATTCGACTGCACAAAATAAGTCTTCATTTAACAACAAAGCAGATCTCCTAGACCAAACTTCTTCTCCGACTATCTTCAAAAGGACGAACACAATAGATCGCGAAGCTAAAACACCAATGTCCCAAGAACCAAAAGAGATGAAGGGGATGCAAGATAAAGGAAGTTGGAAGACCGTAGAGAAAAAAAAGAAAGGTACAGCACCAATCTCGCCAAGAAAGACGAGGAGCCAGATAATTAAAAACTAAGAAATTTATAGGTATGATAGACCAATTTGGTCGCAGTGGACGTTAACCACCACCACCACCACCACCACCACCATCATCATCATCATCATCGTCATCATCGTCATCATAAAATTAATTAATATAATAAATTAATTTATTACTTAATATAATTAATCAATAAATTAATTCATATAGTAAATTAATTTATATAATTGATTAATAGATTAATGTAACAAATTAATTAATTATATTTTATTTGATTAAATAATTAATTAATTATATTTTATTTGATTAATTAATTAATCTTATTTAATTTTAATTTTATTTATTATTATTTTTTATTGATTAATATAAGGAATTCATAAATTAATTAATATATTAAATTAATAAATTAATTAATATAATAAATTAATTTATTACTTAATATAATCAATAAATTAATTCATATAATAAAATAATAAATCAATAAACCAATTTATATAATTAATTAATAACTTAATATAATAAATTAACAAAATAATTAATTATATTTTGTTTGCTTAATTAATTAATAAATTAATTAATCTTATTTAATTTTAATTGATGATGATGATGATGATGATGATGATGGTGGTGGTGGTGGTGGTGGTGGTGGTGGTGGTTAACATCCGCTAAGACCAAACATTGGTCTATCGGACCTAAAGAAACAAATTATTTATTTTGATTAAAGATTTTATTCCTATGCTCAAAAAGCTTGGAGAGAAGCCTCCCGAGCTCACTATAATTTTGACATTGTAAAAGGATAGGAAGGTTAATATTGTAATAAAGATTGTGAAACTGGGACCTAATGTGGTTGTACGCGGGGCACTCTAAGAGGAAGTGGTTTTCATCCTCGATGTTCCTATTCTCACATATATGGCAGATCCATTCCATCCATGGCGTTTTAGGAACTGCCCAATGACCTATTTCACTATGGAGCTCATGAGAATTCATTCTAATCTTTGCTACATTAATTTTCTTCTTTGAGCTAGTTAAAATAGAGAGATACTTTTGATATTCTAGGGTGGGGTTGATGACCTTCTTATAATAACTTAATTTTCTTTTAGCCGCTAAATCTTTCTCACACCGCTTTTTTTCTTTGAACTTAGAAGTAACAATATCTTTAATGTTATTTATGTTTTTCAATGCATCATTCTCGTTGATCTCCCAATAGTTTAACGAGGCCCTTGTGTCTTTATGCCACCCCTGATTGAGCCTTAGGTGGTTTTGGCTGGAATTTAAAGCTAGCTTAGGAAGTTTATGATCGTTTATGTTATTGAGTTTGTGCTTGTACAACAGAAACCTAATCATAGCTAGGCTCTCAATAGGGGAAATACCTGCTTCTATAAGGAGAATAGGATAGGGTGTATTACTTTTAATTTTCAGGTTATAAGTTATAAAACGCTTCTGAATTTGCTCAATCTTTCTCCATGATTCTCTGGAGATGCTGCAACCCCAAACCTCACAACCATATAAGACAACAGGAGTGACTAAAGTTTCAAAGAGGAACTTCTTTTTATCCCACATTACAAGGTTTGCTATTTTACAATTATTTTCAAGACCAAAATAAGCTTTCTACCCCCCATTAATCCTTTTCTCAATGCTATGGTTCCAATTGAGCTTATGATGAATATCAATTCCTAGGTACTTGTAAGAATACACTTCTTCCAAGTTATTATTGTCATACATAAAATTAGCGTAAGTATCCTTCTTGGATTTGATAATCATAACTTTTGTTTTGTCAGTGTTAACAGTCATCCCCATGGTAGAGCAGAAATCCTTAAGAAGTCTGAGTTGCTTATCAAGATCAGATGGGCACCTTGCCAAAAGAACAATATCATCAGCATAGAGAATAAGGATGTCAACTATCCCAGCTAATATCATGCCATCACATCCTGCTTCCTCTAAATAGCCTTCGAGCTTATCGATGCTATGGAAGCCTGTCATTTCTGATGAAATTAATATCTACCCCTGTGCTAGGGGTTTCTTTATAGTAGATTTTGAAAATCCTGAAAGCAGACAATGTATTCTAGATTCCGGCACTTGGTTTTCAAAAAATCAGGCCTATTCATGAAGCCATGGAACCCATCATTCGATCCCTCTACTGCAGTCATAACTTCAGCACTAGTTTGGGTGAGATTGCCAAGCCTACCTTTTCATCTTTGGAATCTCTCGTTGCTAAAAGCCATTGGAGATGCAATTGGGAAATTTTACTGCAGGTGCCCAGAAACAGAGGAATATGCAAGAACCACCTATGCACGCATCTGTGTGGAAATGGATTTCAGCGCCGGATTCCCAGCTGAAATAAACCTAACAAGTAAAGACTATGTATGGAACCAGAAACTCGATTACGAAAGTGTCCTCTTCAGATGTCGATCCTGCTTTGAGACAGGGCATCTAGTCAAAAATTTCCCAAAAGCCTCCGAGAAAAATTATGCTAGAAACAACCACCACAGATCTACATGGTGGGAAGGAGCACAAAAAGAACACTACACTGTCATCAAAGAAGAATACTCTGGAGAAAACTCTGAATCACAAGAAATCGGGCAAGAAAGAAACAACTCTCAAGACAGGGAGGGAGAAAGCCCCGCCCAAGAAATCAGCAATTATGAGGATTCGAGCACACAAAATAAGTCTTCATTTAACAGCAAAGCAGATCTCTTAGACCAAACTTCTTCTCCGACTATCTTCAAAAGGACGAACACAATAGATCGCGAAGCTAAAACACCAATGTCCCAAGAATCAAAACAGATGAAGGGGATGCAAGATAAAGGAAGTTGGAAGACCGTAGAGAAAAAAAAGAAAGCTACAGCACAAATCCGCCAAGAAAGACGAGGAGCCAGATAATTAAAAACTAAGAAAGTTATAGGTCCGATAGACCAATTTGGTCGCAGTAGACGTTAACCACCACAACCACCACCACCACCACCATCATCATCAAATTAATTAATATAATAAATTAATTTATTACTTAATATAATTAATCAATAAATTAATTCACATAGTAAATTAATTTATATAATTGATTAATAGATTAATGTAACAAATTAATTAATTATACTTTATTTGATTAATTAATTAATTAATTAATCGTATTTAATTTTAATTTTATTTATTATTAATTTTTATTGATTAATATAAGTAATTCATAAATTAATTAATATATTAAATTAATAAATAAATAAATTTATTACTTAATATAATCAATAAATTAATTCATATAATAAATTAATCAATTAATAAACCAATTTATATAATTAATTAATAAATTAATATAATTAATTAACAAAATAATTAATTATATTTTGTTTGCTTAATTAATTAATCTTATTTAATTTTAATTGATGATGATGATGAAGATGATGATGGTGGTGGTTAACGTCCGCTAAGACCAAACATTGGTCTATCGGACCTAAAGAAACAAATTATTTATTTTGATTTAAGATTTTATTCCTATGCTCAAAAAGCTTGGAGAGAAGCCTCCCGAGCTCACTATAATTTTGACATTGTAAAAGGCTAGGAAGGTTAGTATTGTAACAAAGATTGTGAAACTGGTATCTAATGTGGTTGTATGCGGGGCACTCTAAGAGGAAGTGGTTTTCATCCTCGATGTTCCTATTCTCACATATATGGCAGATCCTTTCCATCCATGGCCTTTTAGGAACTGCCCAATGACCTATTTCACTATGGAGCTCATGAGAATTCATTCTAATCTTTGCTACATTAATTTTCTTCTTTGAGCTAGTTAAAATACAGAGATACTTTTGATATTCTAGGGTGGGGTTGATGACCTTCTTATAATAACTTAATTTTCTTTTAGCCACTAAATCTTTCTCACACCACATTTTTTCTTTGAACTTAGAAGTAATAATATCTTTAATGTTATTTATGTTTTTCAATGCATCATTTTCGTTGATCTCCCAATAGTTTAACGAGGCCCTTGTGTCTTTATGCCACCCCTGATTGAGCCTTAGGTGGTTTTGGCTGGAATTTAAAGCTAGCTTAGGAAGTATATGATCGTTTAAGTTATTGAGTTTGTGCTTGTACAACAGAAACCTAATCATAGCTAGGCTCTCAATAGGGGAAATACCTGCTTCTATAAGGAGAATAGGATAGGGTGTATTACTTTTAATTTTCAGGTTATAAGTTATAAAACGCTTCTGGATTTGCTCAATCTTTCTCCATGATTCTCTGGAGATGCTGCAACCCCAAACCTCACAACCATATAAGACAACAGGAGTGACTAAAGTTTCAAAGAGGAACTTCTTTTTATCCCACATTACAAGGTTTGCTATTTTACAATTATTTTCAAGACCAAAATAAGCTTTCTACCCCCCATTAATCCTTTTCTCAATGTTATGGTTCCGATTGAGCTTATGATGAATATCAATTCCTAGGTACTTGTAAGAATACACTTCTTCCAAGTTATTATTATCATACATAAAATTAGCGTAAGTATCCTTCTTGGATTTGATAATCATAACTTTTGTTTTGTCAGTGTTAACAGTCATCCCCATGGTAGAGCAGAAATCCTTAAGAAGCCTGAGTTGCTTATCAAGATCAGATGGGCACCTTGCCAAAAGAACAATATCGTCAGCATAGAGAATAAGGATGCCGACTATCCCAGCTAAGATCATGCCATCACATCCTGCTTCCTCTAAATAGCCTTCGAGCTTATCGATGCTATGGAAGCCTGTCATTTCTGATGAAATTAATATCTACCCCTGTGCTACGGGTTTCTTTATAGTAGATTTTGAAAATCCTGAAAGCAGACAATGTATTCTAAATTCCGACCCTTGGTTTTGGGAAAAATCAGGCCTATTCATGAAGCCATGGAACCCATCATTCGATCCCTCTACAACAGTCATAACTTCAGCACTAGTTTGGGTGAGATTGCCAAGCCTACCTTTGCATCTTTGGAATCTCTCGTCGCTAAAAGCCATTGGAGATGCAATTGGGAAATTTTACTACTGGTGCCCAGAAACAGAGGAATATGCAAGAACCACCTATGCACGCATCTGTGTCGAAATGGATTTGAGCGTCGGATTCCCAGCTGAAATAAACCTAACAAATAAAGACTATGTATGGAACCAGAAACTCGATTACGAAAGTGTCCTCTTCAAATGTCGATCCTGCTTTGAGACAGGGCATCTAGTCAAAAATTGCAAAAAAGCCTCCCAGAAAAATTATGCTAGAAACAACCACCACAGATCTACATGGTGGGAAGGAGCACAAAAGGAACACTACACCGTCATCAAAAAAGAATACTCTGGTGAAAACTCTGAATCACAAGAAATCGGGCAGGAAAGAAACAACTCTCAAGACAGGCAGGGAGAAAGACCCGCCCAACAAATCAACAATTATGAGGATTCGACCGCACAAAATAAGTCTTCATTTAATAGCAAAGCAGATCTCCTAGACCAAACTTCTTCTCCGATTATCTTCAAAAGGACGAACATAATAGATCGCGAATCTAAAACGCCAATGTCCCAAGAACCAGAAGAGATGAAGGGGATGCGAGATAAAGGAAGTTGGAAGACCGTAGAGAAAAAAAAGAAAGCTAGAGTACCAATCTCACCAAGAAAGACGAGGAGCCAGATAATTAAAAACTAAGAAAGTTATAGGTCCGATAGACCAATTTGGTCGCAGTGGACGTTAACCACCACCACCACCACCATCATCATCATCAAATTAATTAATATAATAAATTAATTTATTACTTAATATAATTAATCAATAAATTAATTGATATAGTAAATTAATTTATATAATTGATTAATAGATTAATGCAACAAATTAATTAATTATATTTTATTTGATTAATTAATTAATTAATTAATCTTCTTTAATTTTAATTTTATTTATTATTAATTTTAATTGATTAATATAAGTAATTCATAAATTAATTAATATTCATTAATTAATATATTAAATTAATAAATAAATTAATATAATAAATTAATTTATTACTTAATATAATCAATAAATTAATTAATATAATAAATTAATAAACCAATTTATATAATTAATTAATAAATTAATATAATTAATTAACAAAATAATTAATTATATTTTGTTTGCTTAATTAATTAATAAATTAATTAATCTTATTTAATTGATGATGATGATGATGATGATGATGATGATGATGGTGGTGGTGGTGGTGGTGGTGGTTAACGTCCGCTAAGACCAAACATTGGTCTATCGGACCTAAAGAAACAAATTATTTATTTTGATTTAAGATTTTATTCCTATGCTCAAAAAGCTTGGAGAGAAGCCTCTCGAGCTCACTATAATTTTGACATCGTAAAAGGCTAGGAAGGTTAGTATTGTAACAAAGATTGCGAAACTGGGATCTAATGTGGTTGTACGCGGGGCACTCTAAGAGGAAGTGGTTTTCATCCTCGATGTTCCTATTCTCACATATATGGCAGATCCTTTCCATCCATGGCGTTTTAGGAACTGCCCAATGACCTATTTCACTATGGAGCTCATGAGAATTCATTCTAATCTTTGCTACCTTAATTTTCTTCCTTGAGCTAGTTAAAATAGAGAGATACTTTTGATATTCTAGGGTGGGGTTGATGACCTTCTTATAATAACTTAATTTTCTTTTAGCCGCTAAATCTTTATCACACCACATTTTTTCTTTGAACTTAGAAGTAACAATATCTTTAATGTTATTTGTGTTTTGCAATGCATCATTCTCGTTGATCTCCTAATAGTTTAACGAGGCCCTTGTATCTTTATCCCACCCCTGATTGAGCCTTAGGTGGTTTTGGCTGGAATTTAAAGCTAGCTTAGGAAGTCTATGATCGTTTATGTTATTGAGTTTGTGCTTGTACAACAGAAACCTAATCATAGCTAGGCTCTCAATAGGGGAAATACCTGCTTCTATAAGGAGAATAGGATAGGGTGTATTACTTTTAGTTTCCAGGTTATAAGTTATAAAACGCTTCTGGATTTGCTCAATCTTTCTCCATGATTCTCTGGAGATGCTGCAACCCCAAACCTCACAACCATATAAGACAACAGGAGTGACTAAAGTTTCAAAGAGGAACTTCATTTTATCCCACATTACAAGGTTTTCTATTTTACAATTATTTTCAAGACCAAAATAAGCTTTCTACCCCCCATTAATCCTTTTCTCAATGCTATGGTTCGAATTGAGCTTATGATGAATATCAATTCCTAGGTACTTGTAAGAATACACTTCTTCCAAGTTATTATTGTCATACATAAAATTAGCGTAAGTATCCTTCTTGGATTTGATAATCATAACTTTTGTTTTGTCAGTGTTAACAGTCATCCCCATGGTAGAACAGAAATCCTTAAGAAGCCTTAGTTGCTTATCAAGATCAGATGGGCACCTTGCCAAAAGAACAATATCATCAGCATAGAGAATAAGGATGCCGACTATCACAGCTAAGATCATGCCATCACATCCTGCTTCCTCTAAATAGCCTTCGAGCTTATCGATGTTATGGAAGCCTGTCATTTCTGATGAAAGTAATATCTACCCCTGTGCTAGGGGTTTCTTTATAGTAGATTTTGAAAATCCTGAAAGCAGACAATGTATTCTAGATTCCGGCCCTTGGTTTTGGGAAAAATCAGGCCTATTCATGAAGTCATGGAACCCATCATTCGAACCCTCTACAGCAGTCATAACTTCAGCACTAGTTTGGGTGAGATTGCCAAGCCTACCTTTGCATCTTTGGAATCTCTCGTCGCTAAAAGCCATTGGAGATGCAATTGGGAAATTTTATTGCAGTTGTCCAGAAACAGAGGAATATGCAAGAACCACCTATGCACACATCTATGTGGAAATGGATTTCAGCATCGGATTCCCAGCTGAAATAAACCTAAGTAAAGACTATGTATGTTACCAAAAACTCGATTACGAAAGTGTCCTCTTCAGATGTCGATCCTGCTTTGAGACAGGGCATCTAGTCAAAAATTGCCCAAAAGCATCCCAGAAAAATTATGCTAGAAACAACCACCACAGATCTACATGGTGGGAAGGAGCACAAAAAGAACACTACACTGTCATCAAAGAAGAATACTCTGGAGAAAACTCTGAATCACAAGAAATCGGGCAGGAAAGAAACAACTCTCAAGACAGGCAGGGAGAAATCCCCGCCCAACAAATCAACAATTATGAGAATTCGACCGCACAAAATAAGTCTTCATTTAACAGCAAAGCAGATCTCCTAGACCAAACTTCTTCTCCGACTATCATCAAAAGGACGAACACAATAGATCGTGCAGCTAAAACACCAATGTCCCAAGAACCAGAAGAGATGAAAGGGATGCAAGATAAAGGAAGTTGGAAGACCGTAGAGAAAAAAAAGAAAGCTACAGCACCAATCTCGCCAAGAAAGACGAGGAGCCAGATAATTAAAAACTAAGAGAGTTATAGGTCTGATAGACCAATTTGGTCGCAGTGGACGTTAACCACCACCACCACCACCACCACCACCATCATCATCATCATCATCATCATCATCATCAAATTAATTAATATAATAAATTAATTTATTACTTAATATAATTAATCAATAAATTAATTCATATAGTAAATTAATTTATATAATTGATTAATAGATTAATGTAACAAATTAATTAGCTATATTTTATTTGATTGATTAATTAATTAATTAATTAATTAATCTTCTTTAATTTTAATTTTATTTATTATTAATTTTTGTTGAATAATATAAGTAATTCATAAATTAATTAATATTCATTAATTAATATATTAAATTAATAAATTAATTAATATAATAAATTAATTTATTACTTAATATAATCAATAAATTAATTTATATAATAAAATAATAAATTAATTAACCAATTTATATAATTAATTAACAAAATAATTAATTATATTTTGTTTGCTTAATTAATTAATAAATTAATTAATCTTATTTAATTTTAATTGATGATGATGATGATGGTGGTGGTTAACGTTCGCTAAGACCAATCATTGGTCTATCGGACCCAAAGAAACAAATTATCTATTTTTATTTAAGATTTTATTCCTATGCTCAAAAAGCTTGGAGAGAAGCCTCCCGAGCTCACTATAATTTTGACATTGTAAAAGGCTAGGAAGGTTAGTATTGTAACAAAGATTGTGAAACTGGGATCTAATGTGGTTGTACGCGGGGCACCCTAAGAGGAAGTGGTTTTCATCCTCGATGTTCCTATTCTCACATATATGGCAGATCCTTTCCATCCATGGCGTTTTAGGAACTGCCCAATGACCTTTTTCACTATGGAGCTCATGATAATTCACTCTAATCTTTGCTACATTAATTTTCTTCTTTGAGCTAGTTAAAATAGAGAGATACTTTTGATATTCTAGGGTGGGGTTGATGACCTTATTTTAATAACTTAATTTTCTTTTAGCCGCTAAATCTTTCTCACACCACATTTTTTCTTTGAACTTAGAAGTAACAATATCTTTAATGTTATTTATGTTTTGCAATGCAACATTCTCGTTGATCTCCCAATAGTTTAACGAGGCCCTTGTGTCATTATGCCACCCCTGATTGAGCCTTAGGTGGTTTTGGCTGGAATTTAAAGCTAGCTTAGGAAGTCTATGATCGTTTATGTTACTAAGTTTGTGCTTGTACAATAGAAACCTAATCATAGCTAGGCTCTCAATAGGGGAAATACCTGCTTCTATAAGGAGAATAGGATAGGGTGTATTACTTTTAATTTTCAAGTTATAAGTTATAAAACGCTTCTGGATTTGCTCAATATTTCTCCATAATTCTCTGGAGATGCTGCAACCCCAAACCTCACAACCATATAAGACAACAGGAGTGACTAAAGTTTCAAAGAGGAACTTCTTTTTATCCCACATTACAAGGTTTGCTATTTTACAATTATTTTCAAGACCAAAATAAGCTTTCTACCCCCCATTAATCCTTTTCTGAATGCTATGGTTCCAATTGAGCTTATGATGAATATCAATTCCTAGGTGCTTGTAAGAATACACTTCTTCCAAGTTATTATTGTCATACATAAAATTAGCGTAAGTATCCTTCTTGGATTTGATAATCATAACTTTTGTTTTGTCAGTGTTAACAGTCATCCCCATGGTAGAGCAGAAATCCTTAAGAAGCCTGAGTTGCTTATCAAGATCAGATGGGCACCTTGCCAAAAGAACAATATCGTCAGCATAGAGAATAAGGATGTCGATTATCCCAGCTAAGATCATGCCATCACATCCTGCTTCCTCTAAATAGCCTTCGAGCTTATCGATGCTATGGAAGCCTGTCATTTCTGATGAAATTAATATCTACCCCTATGCTAGGGGTTTCTTCATAGTAGATTTTGAAAATCCTGAAATCAGACAGTGTATTCTAGATTCCGGCCCTTGGTTTTGGGAAAAATCATGCCTATTCATGAAGCCATGGAACCCATCATTCGATCCCTCTACAGCGGTCATAACTTCAGCACTAGTTTGGGTGAGATTGCCAAGCCTACCTTTGCATCTTTGGAATCTCTCGTCACTAAAAGCCATTGGAGATGCAATTGGGAAATTTTACTGCAGGTGCCCAGAAACAGAGGAATATGCAAGAACCACCTATGCACGCATCTGTGTGGAAATGGATATCAGCGCCGGATTCTCAGCTGAAATAAACCTAACCAGTAAAGACTATGTATGGAACCAGAAACTCGATTATGAAAGTGTCCTATTCAGATGTCGATATTGCTTTGAGACAGGGCATCTAGTCAAAAATTGCCCAAAAGCATCCCATAAAAATAATGCTAGAAACAACCACCACAGATCTACATGGTGGGAAGGAGCACAAAAAGAACACTACGCTGTCATCAAAGAAGAATACTCTGGAGAAAACTTTGAATCACAAGAAATTGGGCAGGAAAGAAACAACTCTCAAGACAGGTAGGGAGAAAGCCCCGCCCAACAAATCAACAATTATGAGAATTCAACCGCACAAAATAAGTCTTCATTTAATAGCAAAGCAGATCTCCTAGACCAAACTTCTTCTCCGACTATCTTCAAAAGCACGAACACAATAGATCGCGAAGCTAAAACACCAATGTCCCAAGAACCAGAAGAGATGAAAGGGATGCAAGATAAAGGAAGTTGGAAGACCGTAGAGAAAAAAAAGAAAGCTACAGCACCAATCTCGCTAAGAAAGACGAGGAGCCAGATAATTAAAAACTAAGAAAGTTATAGGTCCGATAGACCAATTTGGTCGCAGTGGACGTTAACCACCACCACCACCACCATCATCATCATCATCATCATCATCATCATCATCATCATCATCATCATCATCAAATTAATTAATATAATAAATTAATTTATTACCTAATATAATTAATCAATAAATTAATTCATATAGTAAATTAATTTATATAATTGATTAATAGATTAATGTAACAAATTAATTAATTATATTTTATTTGATTAATTAATTAATTAATTAATCTTATTTAATTTTAATTTTATTTATTATTAATTTTTATTGATTAATATAAGTAATTCATAAATTAATTAATATTCATTAATTAATATATTAAATTAATATAACAAATTAATTTATTACTTAATATAATCAATAAATTAATTCATATAATAAAATAATAAATTAATAAACCAATTTATATAATTAATTAATAAATTAATATAATTAATTAACAAAATAATTAATTATATTTTTTTTGCTTAATTAATTAATAAATTAATTAATCTTATTTAATTTTAATTGATGATGATGATGATGATGGTTAACGTCCGCTAAGACCAATCATTGGTCTATCGGACCCAAAGAAAAAAATTATTTATTTTGATTTAAGATTTTATTCCTATGCTCAAAAAGCTTGGAAAGAAGCCTCCCGAGCTCACTATAATTTTGACATTGTAAAAGGCTAGGAAGGTTAGTATTGTAACAAAGATTGTGAAACTGGGATTTAATGTGGTTGTACGCGGGGCACTCTAAGAGGAAGTGGTTTTCATCCTCGATGTTCCTATTCTCACATATATGGCAGATCCTTTCCATCCATGGCGTTTTAGGAACTGCCCAATGACCTATTTCACTATGGAGCTCATGATAATTCATCCTAATATTTGCTACATTAATTTTCTTCTTTGAGCTAGTTAAAATAGAGAGATACTTTTGATATTCTAGGGTGGGGTTGATGACCTTCTTATAATAACTTAATTTTCTTTTAGCCGCTAAATCTTTCTCACACCACATTTTTTCTTTGAACTTAGAAGTAACAATATCTTTAATGTTATTTATGTTTTGCAATGCATCATTGTCGTTGATCTCCCAATAGTTTAACGAGGCCCTTGTGTCTTTATGCCACCCCTGATTGAGCCTTAGGTGGTTTTGGCTGGAATTTAAAGCTAGCTTAGGAAGTCTATGATCGTTTATGTTATTGAGTTTGTGCTTGTACAACAGAAACCTAATCATAGCTAGGCTCTCAATAGGGGAAATACCTGCTTCTATAAGGAGAATAGGATAGGGTGTATTACTTTTAATTTTCAGGTTATAAGTTATAAAACACTTCTGGATTTGCTCAATCTTTCTCCATGATTCTCTGGAGATGTTGCAACCCCAAACCTCACAACCATATAAGACAACAGGAGTGACTAAAGTTTCAAAGAGGAACTTCTTTTTGTCCCACATTACAAGGTTTGCTATTTTACAATTATTTTCAAGACCAAAATAAGCTTTCTACCCCCCATTAATCCTTTTCTCAATGCTATGGTTCCAATTGAGCTTATGGTGAATATCAATTCCTAGGTACTTGTAAGAATACACTTCTTCCAAGTTATTATTGTCATACATAAAATTAGCATAAGTATCCTTCTTGGATTTGATAATCATAACTTTTGTTTTGTCAGTGTTAACAGTCATCCCCATGGTAGAGCAGAAATCCTTAAGAAGCCTGAGTTGCTTATCAAGATCAGATGGGCACCTTGCCAAAAGAACAATATCGTCACCATAGAGAATAAGGATGCTGACTATCCCAGCTAAGATCATGCCATCACATCCTGCTTCCTCTAAATAGCCTTCGAGCTTATCGATGCTATGGAAGCCTGTCATTTCTGATGAAATTAATATCTACCCCTATGCTAGGGGTTTCTTCATAGTAGATTTTGAAAATCCTGAAAGTAGACAATGTATTCTAGATTCTGACCCTTGGTTTTGGGAAAAATCAGGCCTATTCATGAAGCCATGGAACCCATCATTCGATCCCTCTACAACAGTCATAACTTCAGCACTAGTTTGGGTGAGATTGCCAAGCCTACCTTTGCATCTTTGGAATCTCTCGTCGCTAAAATCCATTGGAGATGCAATTGGCAAATTTTACTGCAGGTGCCCAGAAACATAGGAATATGCAAGAACCACCTATGCACGCCTCTATGTGGAAATGGATTTCAGTGCCAGATTCCCAGCTGAAATAAACCTAACATTAAAGACTGTGTATGGAACCAGAAACTCGATTACGAAAGTGTCCTCTTCAGATGTCGATCATGCTTTGAGACAGGGCATCTAGTCAAAAATTGCCCAAAAGCATCCCAGAAAAATTATGCTAGAAACAACCACCACAGATCTACATGGTGGGAAGGAGCACAAAAAGAACACTACACTGTCATCAAAGAAGAATACTCTGGAGAAAACTCTGAATCACAAGAAATCGGGCAGGAAAGAAACAACTCTCAAGACAGGGAGGGAGAAAGCTGCACCCAACAAATCAACAATTATGAGGATTCGACCGGACAAAATAAGTCTTCATTTAATACCAAAGCAGATCTCCTAGACCAAACTTCTTCTCCGACTATCTTCAAAAGGACGAACACAATAGATCACGAAGCTAAAACATCAATGTCTCAAGAACCAGAAGAGATGAAGGGGATGCAAGATAAAGGAAGTTGGAAGACCGTAGAGAAAAAAAAGAAAGCTACAACACCAATCTCGCCAAGAAAGACGAGGAGCCAGATAACTAAAAACTAAGAAAGTTATAGGTCCGATAGACCAATTTGGTCGTAGTGGACGTTAACCACCACCACCACCACCATCATCATCAACATCATCATCATCATCATCAAATTAATTAATATAATAAATTAATATAATAAAGTAATTTATTACTTAATATAATTAATCAATAAATTAATTCATATCGTAAATTAATTTATATAATTGATTAATAGATTAATGTAACAAATTAATTAATTATATTTTATTTGATTAATTAATTAATTAATTAATCTTATTTAATTTTAATTTTATTTATTATTAATTTTTATTGATTAATATTAGTAATTCATAAATTAATTAATATATTAAATTAATAAATTAATTTATTACTTAATATAATCAATAAATTAATTCATATAATAAAATAATAAATTAGTAAACCAATTTATATAATTAATTAATAAATTAATATAATTAATTAACAAAATAATTAATTATATTTTGTTTGCTTAATTAATTAATCTTATTTAATTTTAATTGATGATGATGATGATGATGGTTAACGTCTGCTAAGACCAAACATTGGTCTATCGGACCTAAAGAAACAAATTATTTATTTTGATTTAAGATTTTATTCCTATGCTCAAAAAGCTTGGAGAGAAGCCTCCCGAGCTCACTATAATTTTGTCATTGTAAAAGGCTAGGAAGGTTAGTATTGTAACAAAGATTGTGAAACTGGGATCTAATGTGGTTGTACGCGGGGAACTCTAAGAGGAAGTGGTTTTCATCCTCGATGTTCCTATTCTCACATATATGGCAGATCCTTTCCATCCATGGCGTTTTAGGAACTGCCCAATGACCTATTTCACTATGGAGCTCATGAGAATTCATTCTAATCTTTGCTACATTAATTTTCTTCTTTGAGCTAGTTAAAATAGAGAGATACTTTTGATATGCTAGGGTGGGGTTGATGACCTTCTTATAATAACTTAATTTTCTTTTAGCCGCTAAATCTTTCTCACACCACATCTTTTTCTTTGAACTTAGAAGTAACAATATCTTTAATGTTATTTATGTTTTGCAATGCATCATTTTCGTTGATCTCCCAATAGTTTAACGAGGCCCTTGTGTCTTTATGCCACCCCTGATTGAGCCTTAGGTGGTTTTGGCCGGAATTTAAAGCTAGCTTAGGAAGTCTATGATCGTTTATGTTATTGAGTTTTTGCTTGTACAACATAATCCTAATCATAGCTAGGCTCTCAATAGGGGAAATACCTGCTTCTATAAGGAGAATAGGATAGGGTGTATTACTTTTAATTTTCAGGTTATAAGTTATAAAACACTTCTGGATTTTCTCAATCTTTCTCCATGATTCTCTGGAGATGCTACAACCCCAAACCTCACAACCACATAAGACAACAAGAGCAACTAAAGTTTCAAAGAGGAACTTCTTTTTATCCCACATAACAAGGTTTGCTATTTTACAATTATTTTCAAGACCAAAATAGGCTTTCTACCCCCCATTAATCCTTTTCTGAATGCTATGGTTCCAATTGAGCTTATGATGAATATCAATTCCTAGGTACTTGTAAGAATACACTTCTTCCAAGTTATTATTGTCATACATAAAATTAGCATAAGTATCCTTCTTGGATTTGATAATCATAACTTTTGTTTTGTCAGTGTTAACAGTCATCTTGTTGGGTCCCTATAATACTAGTGATTACCCCATTACTATTGTAGTTATACCCCTTATTTATATTGTTGTGCCCCTATTACCACCATATTGTTATTTCTGTGCCCCATAGAATCCCTCTATTGTTATTTTTGTGGCTTTATATTATTATTGTTAGGTCGGCTGGATTATATTGTGACTCCTTAGACTCCTATATATAGAAAGGAGGTTTTGTCATTTTAATCATCCAAGAATTGTTCATTTATGTAATGTAAAGGAGGTTGCCCCTCGAAGAGGCTGAATTCTAAGGCGTTGATCTATCTTTTCTATCTTTTCTTGAGCTGGTTTCATAACATTTGGTATCAGAGCTTTGGATTCTAGGGTTTCGCTGCTCCAAACAGGTCATCGTGGCATTTTCGCTATAACTTTTTTTCTGTGACGTTTCAGAAGTCGCAAAAAAAACCCATTTGAGAAGAAATTTTGCTGAACCTTGGGTCCGAATTTCAGAGCTTTTCGCGCGATATTTGCGGAGATATGATCTGAGGAAGTTGGTCTTTTTGCAGACTCCTGAATTACATTCAAAACAGGTGACCTGGGAAAATCGTCATAACTTTCTCTCTGGGGATCGGATTGAAATTTCGTAAGAAGGTACAGAAAGAGGACGGACTGTAGTTTCTTGTATGCTTGTTTCAGATCCAAAGGTTGAAACAGTGACTCGTGGCACGTCGTACAAGTTCGCTCTACTGAACTAGTCTAAAAGCAAGTCACTGTGGGAGATTTCACATAACTCTTCCTTGGAGAATCCAATTTGGGTCAGACTTGTGGCATTGGAAAGAGGACACAGAGGGCTACTACAGGTCACAAATTCAGAACTAGATGATTGGAAAGTACAGAGATACATCAGAGGCAATATCGAGCTCCTACAAAGTGAAAAAAGGTGTGTAGATTTTTTTAAATTTTTGCTTAAGCTTGGTTTGAAAATTTATTTTAAAGAATTCAAAGGGCATAGTAGAGCATTATTATCGGTAACTGATGCCCCGAGGAAAGAAAATGCAAACACCTAGTAAGGAACCTGAAAGCTCTAGCATGACTCATGAAGAAGAGGAAGAAATGCTACATGATATATCAAAATTACAAGAACAAGTGCAACAAATGTCCTTGCACAAAAAGGAACAGAAGCTAAGATGGATGGTTTAAAGAAAGATGTAGAAGCTAAGATGGATGTTTAAAGAAAGGTGTAGAAGCTAAGATAATTGACGTGGAAGCTAAGATGGATGATTTGAAGATAGATTTGAAGACAGACATGGACGAATTGAAGATAAATATGAATAAGTTGCTACAAGAAATGGTCACTAATGGTGAAAGGGTAGTAAAGGAAACTCATGATGAGAACAAAAGAAATGTTAATCATGATTCCATAGACTCTAATGTTGGATCGAAGAATCACCATATTCCAAAAATCGATATGAGGAAGTTTGATGGCAAGGATCCCGCCACATGGATATTACAGATGGAGCAATTCTTCGATCTCAATAATGTGCAAAACACACAAAAGGTACGTATGGCAACTTTATATTTGGAACCAAATCAGTTTGTATGGTATCAATGGCTTTGTTCTCGTAAACAATTTATCACTTGGGCAATTTTTACGGAAGAATTGATAGCACATTATGAGGATACAAAAAGCAACACTTTTTTTAGCCAATTGATAAGTCTCAAACAAAAGGGTTCAATAATGGAGCACATTGAGGAGTTCCAAAAATTGAACATAAGGGTAAAAGATATTCCAGAGGAGCATAGGATTGATGTGTTCATAGGGTCTTTAAAGGATAATATCCAACATGATGTCGCCTTTGGGAACCTGATTCATTAGAGAAGGCATTCAGGTTAGCAAGAAAAATGGAAAGCAAAATTATGGCAACTAGGAAGCATACCACTCACAACTATAAAGACGGAAGTGTTGTTGCCCCTAGTCTTCCACAACCTACAAGGTTGACACCACAACAATTGGAAGAAAAAAGAGCAAAAGGGCTTTGTTACAGTTGTGATAGCAAATACACAAAAGGTCATAAGTGTGCTGAGAAGAAATTATTCTACATAGATTGTGAAGAGGAAGAAGAAAAGGAGCAAGAAAGGTCAAAAGAAGAGGATATACTCCAGGAACAAAGCCTAGATGAAGAACAAATAAATCCGACCATATCTTGTAATGCATTGGCGGGAATTACCACTCCTCAAACCATCAAGATAGAAGGACAAATCAAGAAGAAAAAGGTAATAGTGTTGATTGATTCAGGAAGCACCCACAATTTTATTCATTGTAGGGTAGCAAAAGAATTGAATTGCTTCCTATATCCAGCACCAGAGTGTCAAGTGATGATTGCAAATGGAGGAACAATAAATTGCTCTGGAAAGTGCCATAATATCAAGCTATCCATGGGAGAATATGTATTGACTAGCCCAATGCTTTCCATTCCAATGGGAGGTGCTGATGTTGTACTAGGAGTCCAATGGCTACAATCCTTGGGTACAATAGCTTTTAATTTTCAAGAACTTTTCATCAAATTTTCTACGGAAGGAAAGGAAGTTGAATTAAGGGGTATTGCAGGGAAACCAGGAAAGATAATCAGCTCTAATGGCATGACAAAGCTTCTAAAAAAGGAGCAAAGAGGTGTAATTGCACAATTATGTTCGCTAGATGTTTCCACATTGGAATCATCTATTTCTCCAGATCTCCAAAAAGTCCTGGACAATCATTCCAAGGTATTTGAGACTCCCAAAGGTCTCCCACCTATGCGTGATCATGATCATGCTATTCATCTGATTCCAGGAAGTGTTCCTCCAAACATCAGGCCGTACAGATATCCCTATGTCCAAAAAAGTGAAATTGAACGTATGGTTGCAGAAATGCTAGAGGCTGGTATAATTCAACCGAGTCAAAGTTCTTTCTCAGCTCCAGTAGTATTGGTGCACAAGAAGGATGGATCATGGCGCATGTGTCCAGATTATAGGGAGCTCAACAAGCTCACTATTAAAGATAAGTTCCCCATTCCTGTCATTGATGAATTACTGGATGAATTGCATGGATCAATTTACTTCACCAAGTTGGATCTTCGTTCGGGATATCATCAAATCAGAATGAAGATTGAAGACATTCCGAAAACGGCATTTAGAACTCATGAGGGTCATTATGAATTTTTGGTCATGCCTTTTGGCCTTACCAATGCACCTTCAACATTTCAAGGTTTGATGAATTCAATTTTCAAACCATTCCTTAGAAAATTTGTGTTAGTATTTTTTGATGATATACTAATCTACAGCAAGTCTTGGAAGGATCATGTTGAACATGTTGACAGGGTGCTACAACTATTGGAGGAGAAACAATTATATGCAAAAAGATCCAAATGTTTCTTTGGAGTCCAGGAGGTGGAATATTTGGGTCATATTGTATCTCATGAAGGAGTTAAGGTAGACCCTAGCAAAATTAAAGCCATTAAGGAATGGAAAATCCCCACATCCATAAAGCATCTGCGAGGATTTCTTGGGTTGACAGGGTATTATCGCAAGTTTGTTAAGAATTATGGGAGAATAGCAGCACCTCTAACAACATTATTGAAGAAAGATTCATTTTCATGGACTCCGGAAGCAACAAAGGCCTTTGAACATCTTAAAGAGGCAATGTGCCAAGCACCGGTCTTAGCTACACCGGACTTCACAAAAACCTTTATTGTGGAATGTGATGCTTCAGGAAATGGAATTGGTGTTGTTCTAATGCAAGATGAAAGACCCATTGCTTTTGAAAGTCGTCCAATCAAGGGAAAGTTTTTAAGCAAAGCTATTTATGAGAAGGAAATGTTGGCAATACTCCATGCACTTAAGAAATGGCGACCCTACCTAATGGGAAGACACTTCAAGGTAAAAACGGATCATGATAGCCTTAAATACTTTTTAGAACAAAGATTATCCTCTGAAGAGCAACAAAAGTGGGTCACAAAGATGTTGGGTTATGACTTTGAAATCATCTACAAAAAAGGGAAGCAAAATGTGGTGGCAGATGCACTCTCAAGAAAGGATGAGGATGTGGAAGCATTGTTGTGTGCCATTTCTATTATCCAACCAGATTGGATAAACGAAGCAAGGGAGGAATGGAAGAATGACGAAGAAGTGTGGGCACTTATTCGAAAGCTACAACAAGATTCCAGTACTTCTGATACATTTAGCTGGAAAAATGATTCGTTATGGTACAAAGATCGCTTATACCTCTGTAAGAATTCCCAGCTAAAACAAAAGATTCTTATGGAATTGCACACTTCTCCCTTAGGAGGGCACTCAGGATTTTTAAAAACTTACCACAGGGTTAAGAAGGAATTTTTTTGGGATGGCCTTAAATCAGATATTCAAAAGTTTGTGGCGGAATGTTTGGTTTGCCAACAAAATAAAGTTGAAACAATTAAGACACCGGGTCTATTACAACCTTTATCCATTCCAAGCCAACGTTGGGAGGAGGTTTCAATGGATTTTATCACAGGTTTACCCAAGTCTGAGGGAAAGAGTGTCATCATGGTGGTAGTTGACAGACTTACCAAGTATGCACACTTTTGTGCATTATCACATCCATTTAAAGCCAGTACAGTTTCTACTGCATTTATGGAAACAGTTCAAAAGCTACATGGAAACCCAAAGATTATTGTAAGTGACAGAGATCCCATTTTCACTGGAAATTTTTGGACAGAATTATTTTCTTGTCTTGGTACTCAGTTAGCTCATAGCTCATCTTATCATCCTCAATCTGATGGGCAAACTGAGATAGTAAACAAATGTTTGGAAGGATATCTTCGTTGCTTTGTATCTGATAAACAGACACAATGGGTCAAATGGTTGCCTCTGGCTGAATGGTGGTATAACACTTCCTTCCATACAGCAACAAAAATGACCCCATTTATGGCACTTTATGGGTATCAACCACCATCCATCACATCATATTTAAGAGAAAATTCTAAGGTTCAGGCAGTGGAACATCACATCGAACATCAACAACAAGTCCTCCAACTCTTAAAGGATAACCTCGTGTTGGCACAAAATAGAATGAAACAACAGGCAGATCAACATCGCAGTGAAAGAAGTTTTGATGTAGGTGATTGGGTATTCCTACGGCTACAACCATATAAGCAAATGTCCCTAAAGCAAGCTAAGAAGGATAATAAATTATCACCAAAGTATTATGGTCCGTACAAGGTGTTGCAAAAGATTGGTACTATGGCATACAAATTGGAGCTTCCTGCAGCTTCTCGATTGCACCCAGTTTTCCATGTTTCATGTTTAAAGAAGGTTATAGGTGACAAGCTCCCAATTCAAACAATATTGCCAGAACTTGACGAGGAAGGAAAAATTATATTGGAACCGGAAGCAGTCACAGAAACAAGAACTCGACAGCTACGAAATCGATCAATTTCAGAGTATCTTATCAAGTGGAAGAACTTATCCGCTGAAGATTCCACATGGGAGGATGAGAATTTTATGCAGAAGTATCCAGAACTACTCAAGCGTTGAGGACAACACTTTTTTGAAGGAGAGGGGCATGTTGGGTCCCTATAATACTAGTGATTACCCCATTACTATTGTAGTTATACCCCTTATTTATATTGTTGTGCCCCTATTACCCCATATTGTTATTTCTGTGCCCCATAGAATCCCTCTATTGTTATTTTTGTGGCTTTATATTATTATTGTTAGGTCGGCTGGATTATATTGTGACTCCTTAGACTCCTATATATAGAAAGGAGGTTTTTTCATTTGAATCATCCAAGAATTGTTCATTTATGTAATGTAAAGGAGGTTGCCCCCTCGAAGAGGCTGAATTCTAAGGCGTTGATCTATCTTTTCTATCTTTTCTTGATCTGGTTTCATAACACATCCCCATGGTAGAGCAGAAATCCTTAAGAAGCCTGAGTTGCTTATCAAGATCAGATGGGCACCTTGCCAAAAGAACAATATCGTCAGCATAGAGAATAAGGATGCCGACTATCCCAGCTAAGATCATGCCATCACATCCTGCTTCCTCTAAATAGCCTTCGAGCTTATCGATGCTATGGAAGCCTGTTATTTCTGATGAAATTAATATCTACCCCTGTGCTAAGGGTTTCTTTATAGTAGATTTTGAAAATCCTGAAAGCAGACAATGTATTCTAGATTCCGGCCCTTGGCTTTGGGAAAAATCAGGCCTATTCATGAAGCCATGGAACCCATCATTCGATCCCTCTACAACAGTCATAACTTCAGCACTAGTTTGGGTGAGATTGCCAAGCCTACCTTTGCATCTTTGGAATCTCTCGTCGCTAAAAGCCATTGGAGATGCAATTGGCAAATTTTAATGCAGGTGCCCAGAAATAGAGGAATATGCAAGAACCACCTATGCACGCATCTGTGTGGAAATGGATTTCAGCCCCGGATTCCCAGCTGAAATAAACCTAACAAATAAAGACTATGTATGGAACCAAAAACTCGATTACGAAAGTGTCCTCTTTAGATGTCGATCCTGCTTTGAGACAGGGCATCTAGTCAAAAATTGCCCAAAAGCCTCCCAAAAAAATTATGCTAGAAACAACCACCACAGATCTACATGGTGGGAAGGAGCACAAAAAGAACACTACACTGTCATCAAAGAAGAATACTCTGGAGAAAACTCTGAATCACAAGAAATCGGGCAGGAAAGAAACAACTCTCAAGACAGGCAGGGAGGAAGCCCCACCCAACAAATCAACAATTATGAGGATTCGACCACACAAAATAAGTCTTCATTTAACAGAAAAGCAGATCTCCTAGACCAAACTTCTTCTCCGACTATCTTGAAAAGGACGAACACAATAGATCGCGAAGCTAAAACACCAATGTCCCAAGAACTAAAAGAGATGAAGGGGATGCAAGATAAAGGAAGTTGGAAGACTGTAGAGAAAAAAAAGAAAGCTACAGCACCAATCTCGCCAAGAAAGACGAGGAGCCAAATAATTAAAAACTAAGAAAGTTATAGGTCCGATAGACCAATTTGGTCGCAGTGGACGTTAACCACCACCACCATCATCATCATCATCATCATCATCAAATTAATTAATATAATAAATTAATTTATTACTTAATATAATTAATCAACAAATTAATTCATATAGTAAATTAATTTATATAATTGATTAATAGATTAATGTAACAAATTAATTAATTATATTTTATTTGTTTAATTAATTAATTAATTAATCTTATTTAATTTTAATTTTATTTATTATTAATTTTTATTGATTAATATAAGTAATTCATAAATTAATTAATATTCATTAATTAATATATTAAATTAATAAATTAATTAATATAATAAATTAATTTATTACTTAATATAATCAATAAATTAATTCATATAATAAATTAATAAACCAATTTATATAATTAATTAATAAATTAATATAATTAATTAACAAAATAATTAATTATATTTTGTTGGCTTAATTAATTAATAAATTAATTAATCTTATTTAATTTTAATTGATGATGATGATGGTGGTTAACGTCCGCTAAGACCAAACATTGGTCTATCGGACCTAAAGAAACAAATTATTTATTTTGATTTAAGATTTTATTCCTATGCTCAAAAAGCCTGGAGAAAAGCCTCCTGAGCTCACTATAATTTTGACATTGTAAAAGGCTAGGAAGGTTAGTAGTGTAACAAAGATTGTGAAACTGGGATCTAATGTGGTTGTACGTGGGGCACTCTAAGAGGAAGTGGCTTTCATCCTCGATGTTCCTATTCTCACATATATGGCAGATCCTTTCCATCCATGGCGCTTTAGGAACTGCCCAATGACCTATTTCACTATGGAGCTCATGAGAATTCATTCTAATCTTTGCTACATTAATTTTCTTCTTTGAGCTAGTTAAAATAGAGAGATACTTTTGATATTCTAGGGTGGGGTTGATGACCTTCTTATAATAACTTAATTTTCTTTTAGCCGCTAAATCTTTCTCACACCACATTTTTTCTTTGAACTTAGAAGTAACAATATCTTTAATGTTATTTATGTTTTGCAATGCATCATTCTCGTTGATCTCCCAATAGTTTAACGAGGCCCTTGTGTCTTTATGCCACCCCTGATTGAGCCTTAGGTGGTTTTGGCTGGAATTTAAAGCTAGCTTAGGAAGTCTATGATCGTTTATGTTATTGATTTTGTGCTTGTACAACAGAAACCTAATCAAAGCTAGGCTCTCAATAGGGGAAATACCTGCTTCTATAAGGAGAATAGGATAGGGTGTATTTCTTTTAATTTTAAGGTTATAAGTTATAAAACGCTTCTGTATTTGCTCAATCTTTCTCCATGATTCTCTGGAGATGCTGCAACCCCAAACCTCACAACCATATAAGACAACAGGAGTGACTAAAGTTTCAAAGAGGAACTTCTTTTTATCCCACATTACAAGGTTTGCTATTCTAGCCTTCGAGCTTATCGATGCTATGGAAGCCTGTCATTTCTGATGAAATTAATATCTACCCCTGTGCTAGGGGTTTCTTTATAGTAGATTTTGAAAATCCTGAAAGCAGACAATGTATTCTAGATTCCAGCCCTTGGTTTTGGGAAAAATCAGGCCTATTCATGAAGCCATGGAACCCATCATTCGATCCCTCTACAACAGTCATAACTTCAACACTAGTTTGGGTGAGATTGCCAAGCCCACCTTTGCATCTTTGGAATCTCTCGTCGCTAAAAGCCATTGGAGATGCAATTGGGAAATTTTACTGCAGGTGCCCAGAAACAGAGGAATATGCAAGAATCACCTATGCACGCATCTGTGTGGAGATGGATTTCAGTGCTGGATTCCCTGCTGAAATAAACCTAACAAGTAAAGACTATGTATGGAACCAGAAACTCGATTACAAAAGTGTCCTCCTCAGATGTCGATCCTGCTTTGAGACAGGGCATCTAGTCAAAAATTTCCCAAAAGCCTCCTAGAAAAATTATGCTAGAAACAACCACCACAGATCTACATGGTGGGAAGGAGCACAAAAAGAACACTACACTGTCATCAAAGAAGAATACTCTAGAGAAAACTCTAAATCACAAGAAATCGGGCAGGAAAGAAACAACTCTCAAGACAGGCAGGGAGAAAGCCCCGCCCAACAAATCAACAATTATGAGGATTCTATCGCACAAAATAAGTCTTCATTTAACAGCAAAGCAGATCTCCTAGACCAAACTTCTTCTCCGACTATCTTCAAAAGGACGAACACAATAGATCGTGAAGCTAAAACACCAATGTCCCAAGAACCAGAAGAGATGAAGGGGATGCAAGATAAAGGAAGTTGGAAGACCGTAGAGAAAAAAAGAAAGCTACAACAACAATCTCGCCAAGAAAGACGAGGAGCCAGATAATCAAAAACTAAGAAATTTATAGGTCCGATAGACCAATTTGGTCACAGTGGACGTTAACCACCACCACCACCACCACCACCACCACCACCATCATCATCATCATCATCATCATCATCAAATTAATTAATATAATAAATCAATTTATTACTTAATATAATTAATCAATAAATTAATTCATATAGTAAATTAATTTATATAATTGATTAATAGATTAATGTAACAAATTAATTAATTATATTTTATTTTATTAATTAATTAATTAATTAATCTTATTTAATTTTAATTTTATTTATTATTAATTTTTATTGATTAATATAAGTAATTCATAAATTAATTAATATTCATTAATTAATATGTTAAATTAATAAATTAATTTATTACTTAATATAATCAATAAATCAATTCATATAATAAATTAATAAATTAATAAACCAATTTATATAATTAATTAATAAATTAATATAATTAATTATATTTTGTTTGCTTAATTAATTAATCTTATTTAATTTTGATTGATGATGATAATGATGATGATGATGGTGGTGGTGGTTAACGTCCGCTAAGACCAAACATTGGTTTATCGGACCTAAAGAAACAAATTATTTATTTTGGTTTAAGATTTTATTCCTATGCTCAAAAAGCTTGGAGAGAAGCCTCCCGAGCTCACTATAGTTTTGACATTGTAAAAGGCTAGGAAGGTTAGTATTGTAACAAAGATTGTGAAACTGGGATCTAATGTGGTTGTACGCGGGGCACTCTAAGAGGAAGTGGTTTTCATCCTCGATGTTCCTATTCTCACATATATGGCAGATCCTTTCCATCCATGGCGTTTTAGGAACTGCCCAATGACCTATTTCACTATGGAGCTCATGAGAATTCATTCTAATCTTTGCTACATTAATTTTCTTCTTTGAGCTAGTTAAAATAGAGAGATACTTTTGATATGCTAGGGTGGGGTTGATGACCTTCTTATAATAACTTAATGTTCTTTTAGCCGCTAAATCTTTCTCACACCACATTTTTTCTTTGAACTTAGAAGTAACAATATCTTTAATGTTATTTATGTTTTGCAATGCATCATTCTCATTGATCTCCCAATAGTTTAACGAGGCCCTTGTGTCTTTATGCCACCCCTGATTGAGCCTTAGGTGGTTTTGGCTGGTATTTAAAGCTAGCTTAGGAAGTCTATGATCATTTATGTTACTGAGTTTGTGCTTGTACAACAGAAACCTAATCATAGCTAGTCTCTCAATAGGGGAAATATCTGCTTCTATAAGGAGAATAGGATAGGGTGTATTACTTTTAATTTTCAGGTTATAAGTTATAAAACGCTTCTGGATTTGCTCAATCTTTCTCCATTATTCTCTGGAGATCAACTCCAAACCTCACAACCATATAAGACAACAGGAGTGACTAAAGTTTCAAAGAGGAACTTCTTTTTATCCCACATTACAAGGTTTGCTATTTTACAATTATTTTCAAGACCAAAATAAGCTTTCTACCCCACATTAATCCTTTTCTCAATGCTATGGTTCCAATTGAGCTTATGATGAATATCAATTCCTAGGTACTTGTAAGAATACACTTCTTCCAAGTTATTATTGTCATACATAAAATTAGCGTAAGTATCCTTCTTGGATTTGATAATCATAACTTTTGTTTTGTCAGTGTTAACAGTCATCCCCATGGTAGAGCAGAAATCCTTAAGAAGCCTGAGTTGCTTATCAAGATCAGATGGGCACCTTGCTAAAAGAACAATATCGTCAGCATAGAGAATAAGGATGCCGACTATCCCAGCTAAGATCATGCCATCACATCCTGCTTCCTCTAAATAGCCTTCGAGCTTATCGATGCTATGGAAGCCTGTCATTTCTGATGAAATTAATATCTACCCCTGTGCTAGGGGTTTCTTTATAGTAGATTTTGAAAATCCTGAAAGTAGACAATGTATTCTAGATTCTGGCCCTTAGTTTTGGGAAAAATCAGGCCTATTCATGAAACCATGGAACCCATCATTCGATCCCTCTACAGCAGTCATAACTTTAGCACTAGTTTGGGTGAGATTTCCAAGCCTACCTTTGCATCTTTGGAATCTCTCGTGGCTAAAAGCCATTGGAGATGCAATTGAGAAATTTTACTGCAGGTGCCCAGAAACAGAGGAATATGCAAGAACCACCTATGCACGCATCTGTGTGGAAATGGATTTCAGCGCTGGATTCCCAGCTGAAATAAACCTAACAAGTAAAGACTATGTATGGAACCAGAAACTCGATTACGAAAGTGTCTTCTTTAGATGTCGATCCTGCTTTGAGACAGGGCATCTAGTCAAAAATTGTCCAAAAGCCTCCCAGAAAAATAATGCTAGAAACAACCACCACAGATCTACATGGTGGGAAGGAGCACAAAAAGAACATTACACTGTCATCAAAGAAGAATACTCTGGAGAAAATTCTGAATCACAAGAAATCGGGCAGGAAAGAAACAACTCTCAAGACAGACAGGGAGAAAGCCCCGCCCAACAAATCAACAATTATGAGGATTCGACCGCACAAAATAAGTCTTCATTTAAGAGCAAAGCAGTTCTCCTAGACCAAACTTCTTCTCTGACTATCTTCAAAAGGACGAACACAATAGATCACGAAGCTAAAACACCAATGTCCCAAGAACCAGAAGAGATGAAAGGGATGCAAGATAAAGGAAGTTGGAATACCGTAGGGAAAAAAGGAAAGCTACAGCACCAATCTCGCCAAGAAAGACGAGGAGCCAGATAATTAAAAACTAAGAAAGTTATAGGTCCGATAGACCAATTTGGTCGCAGTGGATGTTAACCACCACCACCACCACCATCATCATCATCATCATCATCATCAAATTAATTAATATAATAAATTAATTTATTACTTAAAATAATTAATCAATAAATTAATTCATATAGTAAATTAATTTATATAATTGATTAATAGATTAATGTAACAAATTAATTAATTATATTTTATTTGATTAATTAATTAATTAATTAATCTTATTTAATTTTAATTTTATTTATTATTAATTTTTATTGATTAATATAAGTAATTCATAAATTAATTAATATTCATTAATTAATATATTAAATTAATAAATCAATTAATATAATAAATTAATTTATTACTTAATATAATCAATAAATTAATTCATATAATAAATTAATAAACCAATTTATATAATTAATTAATAAATTAATATAATTAATTAACAAAATAATTAATTATATTTTGTTTGCTTAATTAATTAATAAATTAACCAATCTTATTTAATTTTAATTGATGATGATGATGATGATGATGATGATGATGGTGGTGGTGGTGGTTAACGTCTACTAAGACCAAACATTGGTCTATTGGACCTAAAGAAACAAATTATTTATTTTGATTTAAGATTTTATTCCTATGCTCAAAAAGCTTGGAGAGAAGCCTCCCGAGCTCACTATAATTTTGACATTGTAAAAGGCTAGGAAGTTTAGTATTGTAACAAAGATTGTGAAACTGGGATCTAATGTGGTTGTATGTGGGGCACTCTATGAGGAAGTGGTTTTCATCCTTGATGTTCCTATTCTCACATATATGGCAGATCCTTTCCATCCATGGCGTTTTAGGAACTTTTCAATGACCTGTTTCACTATGGAGCTCATGAGAATTCATTCTAATCTTTGCTACATTAATTTTCTTCTTTGAGCTAGTTAAAATAGAGAGATACTTTTGATATTCTAGGGTGGGGTTGATGACCTTCTTATAATAACTTAATTTTCTTTTAGCCGCTAAATCTTTCTCACACCGCATTTTTTCTTTGAACTTAGAAGTAACAATATCTTTAATGTTATTTATGTTTTGCAATGCATCATTCTCGTTGATCTCCCAATAGTTTAACGAGGCCCTTGTGTCTTTATGCCACCCCTGATTGAGTCTTAGGTGGTTTTGGCTGGAATTTAAAGCTAGCTTAGGAAGTCTATGATCGTTTATGTTATTGAGTTTGTGCTTGTACAATAGAAACCTAATCATAGCTAGGCTCTCAATAGGGGAAGTACCTGCTTCTATAAGGAGAATATGATAGGGTGTATTACTTTTAATTTTCAGGTTATAACTTATAAAACGCTTCTGGATTTGCTCAATCGTTATCTATGATTCTCTGGAGATGCTGCAACCCCAAACCTCACAACCATATAAGACAACAGGAGTGACTAAAGTTTCAAAGAGGAACTTCTTTTTATCCCACATTACAAGGTTTTCTATTTTACAATTATTTTCAAGACCAAAATAAGCTTTCTACCCCCCATTAATCCTTTTCTCAATGCTATGGTTCCGATTGAGCTTATAATGAATATCAATTCCTAGGTACTTGTAAGAATACACTTCTTCCAAGTTATTATTGTCATACATAAAATTAGCGTAAGTATCCTTCTTGGATTTGATAATCATAACTTTTGTTTTGTCAGTGTTAACAGTCATCCCCATGGTAGAGCAAAAATCCTTAAGAAGCCTGAGTTGCTTATCAAGATCAGATGGGCACCTTGCCAAAAGAACAATATCATCAACATAGAGAATAAGGATGCCGACTATCCCACCTAAGATCATGCCATCACATCTTGCTTCCTCTAAATAGCCTTCGAGCTTATCGATGCTATGGAAACTTGTCATTTCTGATAAATTAATATCTACCCCTGTGCTAGGGGTTTTTTTATAGTAGATTTTGAAAATCTTGATAGGAGGCAATGTATTCTAGATTC
Source organism: Pinus tabuliformis (assembly GCA_031772625.1). Taxonomy (NCBI): domain Eukaryota; kingdom Viridiplantae; phylum Streptophyta; class Pinopsida; order Pinales; family Pinaceae; genus Pinus; species Pinus tabuliformis. Next base: position 1,705,548,731 of record CM062819.1, read on the forward strand.
CAGCGCTTGTTTTTGGGAAAAATCAGGCCTATTCATGAAGCCATGGAACCCATCATTTGATCCCTCTACAGCTGTCATAACCTCAACACCAGTTTGGGTGAGATTGCCAAGCCTACCCTTGCATCTCTGTAATCTCTCCTCTCTCAAAGCCATTGGAAATGCAATTGGGAAATTTTACTGCAGATGCCCAGAAACAGAGAAATATGCCAGAACCACTTATGCACGCATCTGTGTGGAAATGGATTTCAGCACCGGATTCCCAGCTGAAATAAACCTAACAAGTAAAGACTATGTATGGAACCAGAAACTCGATTATGAAAGTGTTCTCTTCAGATGTCGATTCTGCTTTGAGACAGGCCATCTAGCCAAAAATTTCCCAAAAGCCTCCCAGAAAAATTATGTTAGAAAAAACCACCACAGATCTACATGGTGGGAAGGAGCACAAAAATAACACTACACTGTCATTAAAGAAGAATACTCTAGAGAAAATTCTGAATCACAAGAAATCAGGCAAGAAAGAAACAACTCTCAAGACAAGCACGGAGAAAGCCCCGCCCAACAAATCAACAGTTATGAGGATTCGAATACCGCACAAAATAAATCTTCATTTAACAACAAAGCAAATCTCGTAGACCAAACTTTTTCTTCGACTATTTTCAAAAGGACGAACAAAATAGATTGCGAAGCTAAGACATCAATGTCCCAAGAACCAGAAGAGATGAAGGAAATGCAAGATAAAGAATGTTGGAAGACCGTAGAGAAAAAAAAAAGCTACAGCACCAATCTCGCAAAGAAAGACGAGGAGCCAGATAACTAAAGACTAAGAGAATTATAGGTACGTTAACGACCACCACCACCACCACCATCATCAAAACTAGCAGAGACTTATCTAAATTTTAAAGTAGAATCAAATTTCTTAAGATGCAAACAATTACTTGAGTTATAAAAATGTATTTACATTTTAAAAGATTTAATTCCTATAAACAATTAATAAATCTAAAATTATAATAAACCCCATATATATGTGACTTTCAAATACTAAATGCGATCAAAATTATAAAAAAACGGTCAAAATCTAAAATACAATATCAATATATTCCTAAAAACAAATACAAAACGAGAGAGAAGGGAATGAATTTAATTCAGATGTGACATGTTTATATATATATAAAATAAATTCTTCATTTCCAACCCATCAAAATCTAAAATAAAATCTGAATAAATACAAAGCGAGATCATTTTGCACAAAGTTTTCAAAGGGATGAATTTAATTGAAATGTGACAGGTTTATATGTTTGATTTGTTTTTAACAAATTCTCCGTTTCCTTTTCAGACAGTGTATAGTGCACCCTGTTCATGCCTGCGACTTCGAAGATTTCCTTAATTTCAACGCGCTACGAGAAGAAAACTAGTAATTACATGTTGGATATGAATAATTGTGGCAAAAAAATTAGAACGAGTTTAAAGCGTAAAATGTAGGAAATAACATGAAATTGCGCCATGTCACTTGAAGTTTAAATTTGCAGAGCGATATTGGTGCAACAAGTTTATGTATTTGAAAATCCTAAATTTACATGAGGAGGATTAACATTGTCCAATTGGCTTTCTCAACTTTTCCCAGCTTCCAAAAAGAGAATTTTATAGTTATGTGCATGACTTACATAGAAGGAGCGCGACCGTTGTGGAGACTTGGCAGATCGAGAGTCCTGCGAATCCAACTTCAAAATATGGTTTGAAGTTGGAAAGCAAGATGAGCGCAAAACTTTGGCAGATCGAGACTCCTGCAAATCCAACTTCAAAATATGGTTTGAAGTTGGAAAGCAAGATGAGCGCAAAAATTTTGTTCAAATATGTTTTGACAACAGAATGGAGGCCAACCATCTTCTTGAATTCCCAACACCGTTTGTAGAACGGTTGCTCCAAATTGAGAGAGAGTCTCTTAAGGGGGATAAATATTGTATGGTAGAATTTTGTTAAGCATTTTTATCGAACAATATGGTTTTTAATCTTATGTCAGATAATATTTCAACTGTCTAACACCAAAATCAATTGCTCAAAATGATATAGGTGGCATGGGAGGGGAGTTGTTCTCAGTAGTTTTCCACGGGGACGCGTCCCCCAGGGTTGGGTGCGTGCACCCCTCACACCCGACGCACCCGGGACGTCTAGGGGAACGTTTCCCCACGTCCCCTTTTTGAGAGACGCATGGAGATGCAGGGGGGGACGTTTCCCCAGTGTGGGGGACGCAACTCCCCAAAAAGAGGACGCGACGTCTCCCCTCAAAATGGTCTATGTGTCCCCCCTTAAATTTGCTTGTAAACAATGATTTATGACAAGGAAAACCTAGTATTTGACCATATTTCCCTATTAATGCTATGCAATCATGGTAATGTTAAATTCTTAAAGTAAAAGTGACATTCTTCTTTATATTTCATTTTCTTTATACTTAAATTTTTAACATTACTATGAAATGACTCAGGATGTTTGAGAGTGGTTCTGACCTCATTGGATTTCATATGGAGAAAGTAGAATTTTAGATCTCACTCAAAATGCAGCAGACTTAACAGTTTTTCAGGAATTCAGGATTTGATGGATTTCAATGTTTCCATTGCATTTTGTCATGTACAAAGGTATGGAATTAGTCTTTAATTAAGAGCACCAAGCCCTCTATGTACTTTAGAGTGATTTTTAGACTCGTCACTCCATTGTTTTTGAGTTTTAGTTATATCATTTTAATATTTTAGTTTCTAGATTTCAGTATCTATTATAGTGTATTTTTCTTAGTACTAATTAGATTCTAGAATGATAAATGGTGAATTCTAATTTTAAATCAATTTAGAATGTAGAATGATGAATTTAATTTTTAAATCAATGTAGATTCTAGAATGGTGAATAATGAATATGGATCAAAGTATTTCATTATTGAATCTCATGGTTTATGGATGAATCATGTATGTATTAGTAAGAATGATGAGTATGGATCAATGTATTTCATTATTTAATTCAATTATGTATGTATCATTCTATTTATGCTTTCATTATTGAATATGAATTTGAAATATATATATATATATATATATATATATATTAAAAATGAAAAAAAAATTATATACCCCGACGTCCTCCCATCCCCCTTAAATTTCAATAAAATTTGAGGGTACTCCCACACGTCCCCCTTATGCGTCTCCTCGAGATCCGCATCTACCTGTCCCGGAGTCTTGTTGGAACATTGGTTTTCAGAGGGAACGCTTTACAACGTAATATATATATATATATATATATATGAGAAAGCATATATGTACTTTATTCACTACTTAATATGAGGTTGACATAAAATAATATTCTTGAGATTGCATGATATGTATTTCATTCTATCTTCAATTTACATGTAATATTTAAAACAAAAATATATTAATAACAAAAATATTTTACTATCAACCACAAGTAAAATATTGTAATGTCCATTTATGCTCTACTAAAATTTGCATCAAAAATTCCAACCTACATTTGTAAATGCAAAATTAATAGAAGTCAATAAGCAAATCGAATTCTATAGGCTTTGGCAAGAGCTAATAAATTAGCTAATAAATTGAGATGTGAAGTGGATAAATTAATTGTCTGCTAAAGCACAAGGGCATGCATAAAATTTGGTGGGTAGTAACAACCAGTGAATCTACACATTTAAGAAAAACATAAATAATAGTGAAAAGTAACTCTTGATAGGTATATTTATTTACGTCTTATTCCTATCCATTTCTTATGCAAAGACTTGCCTAAATTATCGTGGGAAGTTGATACGTAATTGAAAACTTGATGATTTGAACAAATTGCAAGTAAAATTTATATGTTTTTTGTGCAATGGATCAATTTACTAAACACAGAAACAAGTGATTTTTAACCAAAATTTATAGCTAAACAAAGACAAATAATGATATTTGAAACACATAACACAAAACATGATAAAGGAGTTCACCCCTCCCCTCGGATACATCTCCTGGTCCAGTTTCCAATGCAGGGCATCTTTCATTAAGTGCCCAAAAGTGTGTTTACATGGCTTTACAATGTTTAAACAACAATTTGATGTCTCTAATGGATCAAGAATTGTCAAAACCCCCATCTGGGTTCTTTCTGCACCTCATTTGGCCAAAAATTGAGAAAGTTATGCATGTTACAAATTTTTATCCAATTCCATAGCTAATCATCCTCCAATTCAACCCAAACCTAGCTTGAGCACCCCAAACCCAGAACCAACTTGAAAATATGGCTTAAAATCCTGCTCGACGAGTGAAATTGTAGGATAGTTAAACTACCCATTAACCCCTGGTTCAGAAAAATAGGGTTGTATGGGCATGCATGTGACTGGGTTTAGTGCCAAAGATTCTAGGTCAAGGGCTTAGAAGGCGCGCCCCTTTCTCCCCTACAACATGGTCACATGGGCGCACATGTGGCCCAAGGCTGGCTGCCTTACACCTCCATGCATCTGGTCCTATCGAGGGTCACGTGACTCAGGGCTGGCTCTTAGAGTTGATCCCTTTCCATTTATCTGCCCACTATTCTGGTTATGATCCGGTGCATGGTTTATGGGAGGGTCGTGAACATGGGGCTAGGGCTAAGCCCTAGCCCTTGGTCCCGCCCTTAGTTTTGAGGGTGCAGGGACCATGACTGGGGCTTATCCTCGACCCCAACTTTTGAAATGAATTATGTCGAACTTTAAATATAATTTGCAAGCCCATAATGTTAAGTCACATGTATGAAGCATTGTTGTAGGGCCTGTGGTGTTTGCTTCTAGGTCATGTGTTTGATCCCTCAGAGGTCAGTTGGGACCTAAACAAATTTTTTCATTAACCCTCGGGAGGCTAAGTGGCAACCACCATTGGCCCATGTGTCCTCTTTCCATTCGACCACCTCCATAAGCCATAACCTAATCGAATTTCTCCAACCACGAACCAATCATAATGAGACACTTGTCAAATTGTCATTGAACTATCAACATACAATCACCTTGCTCATTCATATTCCCAGTCAGCGTACGGACTGATGACTAGGTGTACCTGCAACTTCGACTTTTAAAATTTTAGTTGTTTGGAAAATCAATCAAAACATGATATCAGGAGCATACAATATCGGTTTTGAGTGAAACAGGTTGCGTTGGATTCAGATCGTCAAGATCTATCCAATCATATAGGTTTTGAGAATTTTTAGCACTTTTAATTTTGAGCACTAAACTGATCCCTTGGATCACTCCTCCCCATTGGAAGCTTTTGGACCTCCAAAAAACTACTTTCAGTCAAAAAATAGATGAGGGTATAGTTCCCTCACCCTTACAACCTAAATAAATTTAGATTTTCTTGGATTTGTGCCTTTGAGACCAAAAAGAAGGTAGTCCACATTCCCTCATTTTGAAGTTCTTGTCCTTCTATCAAGGATGGTATCCTGTTGCAATTCTTCAAGAAATTCTGGCGAGAAATATTCTATTGAAGGAATATGAACATGCTCTCCTTGATCATCAATCAAAGGAGGCTCATATAGTCTCAAATTCTCAACATTAACAACTACATACATTTGCATATAAGGAGGCAAATCCAAACAGAAGGCATTGTTATCAATCTTTTATAGAATATTAGAAGGTCCATACCTGATTGGTTTCAGCTTTTTACCTTCTCCTTTAAGCCTCTCTTTGCTAATGTAAAACCAAACTTCATCTCCAACTTGGAAACTATGGTCAACACGATGCTTATCATGCCTTGTCTTGTACTTGGCTTGGCTCTTTTCCAACTGTTCTTGAACCATTTGATGCACCAATTGAACTTGTTCAATGAAACGCTTGGCCTTGTCAATGTCACTACAACCATCAATAGAAACATCCTTCCCAAAGATAAAACCTAAAGGAGATTTTGGTAAGTAACCAAAGCATGCCTCAAATGGAGGTGTTCAAGTTGATGAATGATTTTCTCTATTATAAGCATGCTGAATGTAATGTAAGTGTTCATCCCAAAGCTTAGGATGTTTGTTGCAATAACCACGAAGAAGATGTACTACCATTCTATTCACCACTTCTATCTAACCATCAATTTGTGGATGGAATGTTGTGCACTTTTTCAACTTGGTGTCCATGAGTTCCCATAAGCTTGACCAAAAGTTCCCAACAAATCGAGAATTTCGATTAGAAATAATGGATTTGGGCAACCCAAAATGTATCCATACATGTTGAAAGAAAATTTGTGTAGTCTGTTCAGTTGTAACCTACTTCTTACAAGGCATCAAAATACACATCTTGTTGAAACGATCCACCACAAAATAAAGATAATCATGATTTTTTTAGACATAGGCAGTCCTCCTACAAAGTCCATAGAAACACTTTCCCAAGTATGGGAAGGAACTGGAAGTGGAATATATAATCCTAAATTTCTATTGCTAGGCTTACTTGTAGCACATAAAGAACATCCTCTTACATATCGTGATACACTTTCCTTCATTCTAGGCCAACACTAATGCCTTTGTATATGTGCCACTGTCTTTCCTACACTGAAATGGCCAGCTGTTGTACAAGCTCCTCCCAGGGTCCAGCAAGAATCTCCTCTACTTTGACAAGCTTCACTCTCTTCCCAAAGAGATCAAAAGGTACGTAATCTCTCCTCTCAAGCTCAATTAGGAAGTCTAAGTTCCAACAGCATTTACCCTAAAAAATATTTAGCTTTAAACCTCCCTAGCAACCAGCCTAATGCCTCATTTTATAGTGCAGAGGAAGGAAGTTACCAGGTCCACCTTCAAAGGGATAGAGTCCTCCTTCAAAGGGATAAGCTCCTCTCATCAAGGGGTTAGCTCCTTTAGTTATGGGATGCATGAACCACCTAGGAGCGAACTTGCCACCTCAAGATTCCTTCTAGAAGCCTCCAGAATTAACCCAAAGTGAGTTTTTAATAATAAACTTGCGTCTTTTTTACTTTTACAGGGGTTCGCACCCTTTCCTTTAGAGACAGAGCGGGCAGGTCCGCAGGGAACATGACCAAGGGGTGCGGGACCGCAGGTAATGCTAAGAGAAAGTGTGGAACGAGATTTTCAAGGACTTTCTCTCATTTTTAAGGCTTGACATGAAGAGCTGAGGTTTGAGACTTGTAAAGGAGGACAGTATGAGTGGTGATAGACTCACACTGACTGCAAAAAGTCATGGTGACAATATTTTGTGTAACACCAACAATAAGAGAAGTATGCGCTTCCCTTATGATGTTGACTCTTTCACCCTATGGAATGCATAGCTTTCCAAGATGATACAAAATTTTATCATGCACATGGTAATCCAATTCCTCTACTTGGTTTCCTTGACACAAAGTTGCATATACATCTTTAAAGTCATCATCTAAAGCATATTGTTCAACATAGCTCTCATGCATGATAGAATTATGCTTAAGAATAACTGAAGCACTAACAATTGGTCTAGAAAGCATGTCAAAAACCTTGTTATAGATACCTTTCTTATACCTTATCACCAAGTGGAATTTCTGCAAGAAACCCATCCATCTGAAGTGCCTCGCTCGCTGTAGCTTAGTTTATGATTGCAAGTATTCCAATGGTTGATGATTAATGTGAATAATAGTTTCCTTTCCCATCAGATAATGTTTCCACTTTTTCATATTTTGCACCAATGTATACAATTCATTGTCGTAAGTAGGATAGTTAACTACTACACCATTAAAAGTTTCAGAATGGTAACATATGGGCTTACCATGTTGCATCAAGACCACTCCCATGACGTAGCCACTTGCATTTGTTTGTATCTCAAATGGCTATCTTAAATCAGGAAGTGCAAGAACTGGAGCTCTACTGATTCTCTCCTTCAATGCATCAAAATATTTTCGCTGCTTGCCTCCCCATTGAAAACCCTGCTTTATGCTTGTCAAGGCATGTAATGGAGCTACAAAAGTTAGAAATAAACTTTCTCCAATATTGGGATGCTCCCAAACAGATTCTAACCTCAGTTGCATTTTTGGGCTTAGGCCAATCTACAATGACTTTGACCTTTGAGGGATCTATATTCAATTCACTCCCTCCAACCATATGTTCCAAATTAAGTAATGAGGTCTTTCCAAACTCACATTTAGACATCTTTATTTTTTTTTCCTTTCTTCAAGACATCTAAGACTTGTTTCACATGCCTGACATGTTCTTCACGAGATTTGCTGAATATCAATATGTCATCTAGGTAGACAATTACAAAATTATAAAGGAAAGGCCTTAATACATCATTCATAAATCGCATGAATGTTGCAGGAGCATTACAAGGCCAAATGGCATAACCAACCATTCAAACAAACCTTGCTTTGTTTTGAAAGTTGTCTTCCATGTGTCTCCTTCAATAATCCTAATATGATGATAACCACTTCTCAAGTCCAACTTAGTGAAATACACATCATCTTTCAATTGATCAAGAAAATCATCAATTCAAGGAAGAGGGTAACAATTCTTTGTCGTAACATGCACCATGTACCATCTTTCTTTGGTACTAAAAAAATTGGTGACCCACATCGCGATGTGCTTGGTTTGATGACCCCTTTATCAAACAACTCTTAGATTTGTCTTTTGATTTTTGCATTCTCCATGACTAACATCCTATACATGCCAATGTTTAGAAAAGGACAATCTTGCTTCAATTGGATCTCATGTTGGATACCTCTTTTAGGAGGCAATCCTTTGGGCTCTTGAAACATCTCATCATATGTGTTAACAACCTCATATAAATCAGATTTTAACTTTGCATCACATCCTTGGAAAACTTCATTTTCAACATTCTCTTTGGGTTTTATCATCAAGAGTACAAAGTTCTTACTAGCATTAACTAATATTTTCATTTGTCCATCATTCACAAGTGACAAATTCAACTTCTTGTTATGTGCTATAACAATGTACTCAACTCCATTTTTAAACAAGTGATATTTGTTCTCATGGTGATGAAACATGGCTCTCCTATCATATAGATATGGGCTTCCCAAAACAATACCACAAAAATCAAGTGGAATGAAATCAAGCTCTACCTCATCTATAAAGTTTGTAGTGATGGAAATCTTAATTTACATCTTTTTGTCACATGCAAGTTTGCATTGTCACATATCCAACCTAAAGGATATGGTTTAGGATGAGGAGTTGTTTCCAAATTCAATTTCTTGATAGTGTCTTGAGAGATGAGGTTTGCTTGTGAACCACTATCAAACAATATATCTATCTTGGTATGTTTTGAAATAAATCTAATGTGGAAAAGCTCTATTATTTCTTTTTCATGTTGAGTTTCATTGAGGATACTACTTTAAGAACTAGTACTTGCAATAAAGTCGTTACCTTTAAATCCCATGGCTGTGATCTTTATTTCATCCCCAGAGTCAGATCCTAAATTATGTTGTGTAGTTGCAACAATCTTTTGTTTCCCTTTGTTGTTAAACTTTTTGGGTCTCATTTCAGGATCAAGTTTCCAACAATGGTCTTCATCATGGCCTTCTTTTGAACAATGTTTACATGTGAGTTTTTCTTGCTCTTTCTTGACTGAATTGTTCTTCTTTCCTTTTCCTTTGAATTTCCCATTTCCTTTGTCACCATTCTTGAATGGATTTTTTTTGCCCTCTTGAGGAACATTCCTCCCTCTTGCTTCTAAATGAGTTTCCTGTACACAAATTTCATCTAGTTTTGTAGGGTTAAACATGAGAATTGTATGCCTCAAATAACTATGTAATGCTCCAATGTATTTGAGAAAAGTATCTTGAGAAGACAAATCTATGCCCAAAATCAAAGCCCTTTTCCTAAATTCTTGAGTATAGCTTTGAACATTTTTCCCCTTAGCTTGTCTAAAGTTTTTCCAATCCATAATAGATTTCTACATGTATGCTAATGGATAAAATTGCCTTCTTATTGCAAAAACAAAATCATTCCAAGAGGATAAAACCTTACCATGTTTCTTCATGTCCTCTTGAGTTTTGGCTTCCCACCAAATAAGTGTTTCACCTTCCCATCTAAGAGAAGCAAGCTGAATTTTGGTCTCATTATCTTTGATTCTTTGTATTCTACAATACACTTCAATCCGACAAACCTAATTATCCAATTTCTTAGCATTTACCTCCCCATTGTACATAGGCAATTCAAACTTTATATCAAGCTTAAGAAAAGGAGTTTTACCATATCCCTTTGGAGAATTTGGAGGTGTTTGTAAAAGGGTAGAAGAAGTATAAGATGAGGATAAAGATGAGGAGGAGGATGGAGGTGAAGGTGGTGGCTTATCATCATTACCTCCATTCCATTTTGGAGGCTTGTATCCTTTTTCTCGATCTCCTTTTGGAAGCTTTGAGCTCTCTCTATATAATCTTGAATTCATTTCTTCGAAAAAATCTTAACCATTTCACAAATCTCAAAGAATTCTTTTTTGAAAATTTTCTCATCTTCAGACATACCTTCACGACCTTCTTCATATGCCATAACTATTGAAGCTTGAGCTATGTTTTTTCTCCTTGAAACAATTTGAGATCATGGATCCACAAGTTATCCTTCTCCAATTTTAAGCTTCAACCTTATAAGCATCAACAAAAAACTTGCAAACAAATCAAACCTTCACAATAACCTGATGCTCTGATACCAAAATGATCTTGTAATTGAAAACTTGAAGATTTGAACAAATTTTAGGTAAAATTTATATCTATTTTGTTCAATGGATCAATTTACTAAACACATAAACAAGTGTTTTTTAGCCAAATTTTACATCCAAACAAAGACAAATAACCATATCCGAAACACATAACATAAAATACGATAAAGGAGTTCACCCCTCTCCTGGGCTACATCTTCTGGTCTAATTTCCAATGTAGAGCCTCTTTCATTAAGTGCTTAAAATTATGTTTACATGGCTTTACAATGCTCAAAAAATAGAACTAATGTCTCCAATGGATCCATAACTGTCAAAAACCCTTAAACCTCATTTGGATAAAAATTGAGAAAGTTATGCTTGTTACAAGTTTTTACCTAATTCCATAGCTAATCATCCTCCAATTCGACCCAAACTTGGCTGGAGCACCCCAATCTCAGAATCGATGTGCAAATACGGCCTACAATACTGCCCGATGGGAGAAATTTAGGACAATTAAACTTCCCATTAACCCCCCAGTTTCGAAAAGCATGGTCATATGGGCGCGCATGTGACCGGGTTTAGTGTTGAATATTCTGGGTCGAGGGCTTAGAAGGTCCACCCCTGTCTCTGTTGTGACATGGTCTCACGGGCGCACATGTGGCCCAGGTCTGGCCCCCTTACACCTTTGTGCACCTAGTCTTGTCGAGGGTCATATGACATAATGCTGACTCTTAGGGTTGGCCCCTTTTCATTTATCTGCCAACGGTTATGGTTATGCTTTGGTGCATGGTTTATGGGTGTTTTTCAGGTGTGGCAACCGATCCGATGTGCGTACAAAATAAGGACAAAGATAGAAGCTAAGAATTGATTAAAGGATAAGTATTAGTACTTTATTTCAGTTTTAATTATGCATGTGATCTATGATTTTGGTTTATGATGGTTACATGTGATTTATGATGGTTGCGTTTTGAGCTAACTAGAAGTGATATGTTTATACATGTTGATTTTATCAAACAACTAGTTTGACTTGTTCTGATAGGAAGTAAACGAATTTGCAGGTGTACCTTGTTGACAAGATACTTGATTTGAGTTTATTTCAATTTCTTTTGAGTCTAATGGCAGTTATGTGCTTGGTACAGGAAAGCATGGAAATGACCGGACTGGGTGGATGAAATTGACTACAAGAATTAGCAGCGTCAGTGAAAGGAACTGGGACAGGTAGCAGTATGCTAGTAAATCATTTAAGGAGTAGGGCCATTATGTGACATTGGTACCCAATAGTGCCCATTGATTTCCATGAGCATGCTATGACTAGTATGATGGTTTTGAGGTAGGGATATGCCTTGGTTGTTTGACCTTCCGATGCAAGGAAGTCTTACCAAGGGATGGATCACCTAGGATAGGGGATGTAAACGAACATGGGGAATCGATTTTATTTGGTTATTAGCATTGCTAGATCGAATCAGATGCATATTGGGAGTGTGACCTGTAACAATGAGCCGGTAACTGTTCACTGAGAGGACAAGTGGTGCAGGATTGTAGCGATGGACATTGGGTGCAAATTTGACTTTGGTAGTGGATTCTAGACTTCCTAGGAAGGAGGTGAATCATGGTACTACTTTGAGGGTGGAGGTGTGAGCCTCTGGATTCCCTTATTGTGGATGTAGTCATCATATACTTTTATTTGCTAGTTGAGCAAATGTGCATATGTGTATATTATTATAAATATTGTTTCAAGGTATGCTATAAAGCTCCATAGATAGTATGGTTATTTGCTTGTTGAAGCAAATGTGCATGAGTATATGTGGTTGTTATTGTAAATACCATAATGAGCTATGTTATAAAGCTCCAGTACACAATATGTTTGTAATATGTTTGTCATGTTTCAGCAATGGTCATTATAAACACTGCAACGAGCTATGCTATAAAGCTCCATAGACAGTATGTTTGCTTTTCAGTGGTCTTACTAGTTGTAGGTGTCATTGAACATTGAGGATGGTGTTCCCCCGAGGCGGAGGGTTTCGTAACCGCCATGGTCAAAATTTCATGTAAAAGTTAATAAAGGAAAAACTAAGACCAAGGTCATGGGACACGTATTCTAAGATGAATGGTGGGCAAACATCCTATTGGGTGTTCATTTCGGTAATTATGGCTAAAGGAAAATGGAAAAGGAAATGACAAAGGCTTTGGAAAGGCAAAGAGGCATTATTTGGCATTATATTTATGAAAATAAAGGAAATTTGGAGAAAAGGAAGGTGAAAGGTCACAGGTTGCATGTGAGGAAGAAAATGAAGGAAAATAATGTAAAATGAAGAAAATAGAGGCCTTATCAATAAAAAGGATTCTGAGGATCAATGGGTAACCTTTTGTCAATGTAACCTTTTATCAGTTCAGTTTTGGAGCTCTCTCTCTATTCTCTCTCTCACACACTCTTGGACACTTGGAGTTTTCTTGGAGCACTTTAGCATTCGATCAAGAAAAGAAAAAGGCAAAGGAAAGCAAAGATCAAGCAAGGAAGAGCATGATCTAGTAGCTACAACGAGATTATTTGAAGGTCTTAATTTTCATGTGTGATTTCCTTGCTAGTTTAGGCATGCATGGTTATGCATGTGTGTTCTTGGTTCTCTTACTGTCATTAGCATGGGTTTTGCTAGGTGTGATCGTGCTTTTCAGCTTAGCCTTGCCATTTCCGGATAGCCATGGTGTGGTGGGTTCTTTTGTATGTGGTTGAGTTAGATTGTCGGATGGACTCGAAGTTGAGTGGGGTGGTCCCAGGATTATTCACAGGCCTAGGAATCTCAAGATGGGATACACTGTAAAGCCTAAATGTGAACACCTTAATTGAGTGTAGGAATCCCTTGACTAGTGAATGGCGGGATACACAATAAATCTCAATGGTGAGTACCCTTGATTGGGCCTAGGAATCCCGGAATGGGATACATGGTAAAGCCCAGAGGGTGAAGACCTTGTAGGCCTAGGAATTCCTTGACTGGTAATGGTGGGATACACAGTAAATCTAAGAGGTTGGGATGGAAAATTACCTCACGGTGTAGGTGGAGAAATCCAGTGGCATCCATGCTTGTTTTTGGCCTAGTGATTCGGTGAGGATTGTGGTAAAGCTTGATATTGTATATTTATTGTTTATGGCCTAGTGATCCGCTGGGTATTGCGGTAAAGCCTGCTTCTATTGTTGAGGGTGAGCTGGTGTAGCCTTCGGAAGCCCTGATCAATTTTGGAAAGTTCCACATTCATGCTTGGAATATGGCAGGGGGTGATTGGTTGAAAGAAAGGTTTGGTTCAACCAATCTATGGTTGGGTGATACGTGGAAGTTGCGAACCTAGTTGGCCTAATCATTCATTAATAAGAACTATTTCTCCTTGGTATTTTATAAGCAAATGTATTGGTTCATATGAAGCATATATGGCTAATGTATCCTTGTTATTTTTGTTGGTTATATGCTGGTTATGAACATGTTTTATGATAGTGGTGATGTATGGCTCTCATCATGTTTTGATTTGTAAATGAATGTACAATGAATATATGAACTAATAGATGATAATGCAACTAATGTGATAAGACATCAATGCTTCTTAGCAATTCTCAAATAAGTATGAGACCCCTACTTAGATCTGTTGTTATGACCTGCAAAATGCATATTTGTGACATGTTTGACGAAATGCCTGTCATGGATAATAGGGGTCCAACCAAGCCTTTGTTCAATTATTTGCATTTCTATCATTGTTTCGATGTTACTTTTCATTCCTAAAAGTTTCATGTAGTTTCGGGTAGTGGCTTGAGTCCCAACCCTAAAAAGGTGGCACAGAATCTGGGGTTGCAGGCTCAGAACTAGCTGAAAAAGGCCCCATTCGCTTTCACGCCCATGTTGTGAGAGTGACTAGAGGGCCCCAGTCGCATGAATTCCCATATCATGGGAGTGACTAAGGCTCTAGGGAAGTGAAGTGTCAGGTTGCCTTAGGGGTTGATCATATGGAAGGGTTGGTTGGCTCTAGTAGGTTCCGTGACATGTGCAAAAGGTCAAATTTATTATGTTGTGTTGGTTCCACTTCCTTAACTGTACATGGGGAGTTGAATCAGACTGTAGTAACCTCTCATCACATGTTTACCCCAACAAACTGGTTAACTTGGGTAAATGTGGGAGGAGGGTGTTACAATGATGAGCAGGAGGGCAGTATGGGCAATGTTGGACTTAAGAGAATTCGACCTTTTGCATATGACTCTGTTGGAACTTTTTTTGATGTTGTTCCTCTTGAAGTGAGGAAATAAATTCTTTTGTTGGAGTCAAAAGAAACTGGGGAACACCCTTACCATTCTGATCTGAGCTACAAGTGACAGATGCAGATGTGAAAAGGGTTCCAGACCCAGGTAGATTTCGCAAGAGGAGACTCCATTTCTTATACTCTTTGGCTTTGCATCAACAAATGGATACACTGTTATCCCTAATTTTGAAAGAAAAATAAGTTGAAAATTATAATATATTTTTTGGGTTAGAGGACATTAGGTGTATGTTACGAAATCAATGTTTCTGTCTTGACAATGCTAATTCTAGATTGGTTTAGGTGGGAAGATTTATGGTGTCGAATTCTGCCTCTAGTGACCTTATTGACCCTCCTGAAGATCCAATTTGATCCACCAATAGATAGTGTTCAAGACCTCACTATTATCTCATTTGACCATGATTAGAAATTGAGCTCACATCTTTTTTGTTGACATTTTGAAAAATTTTGTTTCAGCGTTGTAGAGTCTTCTTTGTTAGCTTTCACAGCTTGGAATGCGCTGGGTATGTGGTGGTTTTTATGTTATTCCTGGATACGTACATTTTTGGTTTAAGTGAAATGTACACTAATGATGTTACCAGTTGGTTCTTTATAGTACTTGGAGCCTGGTGTATGCACTTGTACTCTGTTTGAAGGTGGCGTTGTTCATGGTTAGTTCATGGTAGGTGTGGTTCTGGTTGGTTTGTGGTTGCGCCCTATATCTTTTGAGAGCTTCGATGTATGCACTTGTACTTTGTTGGAAGGTGGCGTTGTTCGTGGTTAGTTCATGGTACGTGCAGTTCTGGTTGGTTTGTGGTTGCACCCTATATCTTTTGAGAGCTTTAGTGATCGCATGACAGTCCACTGATTGTTGGCAAATCCTTTGTCTGGCATCTTGGATCTTGGTTGTATAACTGTAATGAATTCTTGGAGATGGCTCCAATACACGAACTTTGAAAATCAATGACTTCTTGCCAGTGCAACCACAGAGCTTGGTCTTGAGAGTGTTGAGAAAATTGAACCAATAACCTTTCAATAACAAAGATGTTTTAACGACGAGGACTCGACCACTTGAACTAACCCTTAGTACTAAGATTAAAATTATATTAATGATATATATTTTAAATTTAATTACTTTTAAATATATAATTTTTTTTTTTAAATTCGAAAAAAAAATACTTTTTATAAAAACTATTTTTTTTAATTTTTTATTTTAAGAATATCAACCATGGCAACTTTCTTTGAAAAAATATTTTCCCTATCTATTTCTTTTATTTTAATCTTTGAGAAAGTTGTGAATGCCTCCATTCATATTTTTAGATCTTGGTTTAACCATGAAAATATGTTTCCGACCTCAATTTTTTTTAAAATTCTTATTTCTTTACTTTTCACTTTTAGTTTTCCTCATTATTTTTTTCCAAAGATAAAGATTTCATGAAAATATTTAGTGAAATTAACTTAATGTTAACATTAATTTTAATGAAAAACATAGTGACAAAATGGAGATATATGAGAGGGTTATATCTTAACCTACCAAAAGCTTTACCTAGGAAGAGGCCAAATAAAATGGCCATTTTAAAACTTTGCATAATAAAAAGCCTATCTATGTTAAATATCTCACTAAACTGCATTAAGTTATAACTTAAAATAATTAAATACTAAAAAATATAATAATCACAACCAATATGGATTTGTTTTGAGCCTCCTTTAAAATGCGCCACTTTTGTCACCATCTGAGATGGACGGCGAGTCCATGGAAGCAGTGAGGGTTTACGTGAAACGGCAGCAGCGCTGCAAAATCTGAGACATGCTTTTCAGGGTAATGCCAACCCTAAAAAGCAATGACAACTTCATAGTTTTCAATATTTCGTGTTTTGGGTTCTGTAAGCATATGCTTATGTGGTTCTGTACATATGAGGATAGAACTAGCATTGACAAAGTAAAAATCAGCACAAATGATCATGGAGTTACATCCGGTCGTGACGGTATGATAGATTCCATGGATAGCCCAAGCTCTTATACATACACTCGTCTCTTGCAGGACTGTATTCATAAAAAAAACCTGATAGAGGGCAAGCTGGTTCATGCCCACATGATAAAAAATGGGATTCAGCCAGACATATTCTTGAGAAATAGCCTGATTAACATGTATGCCAAATGTGATGATTTAGTTGGTGCAAAGAATGAATTTGATAATTTGACTGAACGGGACCAGGTTTCATGGAATGCCATAATTGCAGCTTATGCTAGGCAGGGGGAGTTGAAAGCGGCTGTAGAACTGTTCAGGCAAATGGGAAGAGAAAGCAAACAAGCAGATCACTACACCTTTGGAAGTCTTCTCGTGGCCTGTTCCAATTTAAGGGTTCCAAAATTGGGGAAACAGCTACACACCCACAGCATCAAAACTGGTTTTGAGCTTCATGTTTCTGTGGGATGTTCCCTTGTTAACATGTATGCTAAATGTAATAGTTTGGAGGATGCACGCCAACTGTTCGACAAAATGCCTGAACGAAATGTCGTTTCTTGGACTGCCATGATTACAGGATATGCCTTGCAGGAATGTGGAGATGAGGCCATGGAGGTCTTTGAGTTGATGCAATGGACAGATGTTGGTTTGAACAAATTCATCTTTACTAGTGTCCTTAGTGCATTTGCCCACCCACGAGGCTTGGAACAGGGCGAGCAAATTCATGTTCATGCGATAAAAAATGGGTTGGAGATGGATGTATCAGTTGGGAATGCTCTTGTGACCATGTATGCCAACTGTGGGAGCATTGACGATGCACTGCAAGCATTCAGACTTGCGTCGAAACATGATTTAGTGTCATGGAACGCAATGATTACAGGGTATGCCCAGAATGTGCATGGTGAGAAAGCCCTCTGCTTCTTTTGTGAGATGCAATACTCGGGATTAAAGCCAAACCAGTTCACATTTGTTAGTGTTCTCAAAGCTTGTGCCATCGAGGAAGCTTTGGAGCAGGGGAAACAGATCCATAGCTCAATCCTCAAATTGGGATTCGGGGCACAAATTTTTGTTGGAAGCGCCCTTGTTGACATGTATGCCAAATGTGGGAGCATAGAAGAAGCACACCGAGGATTTGGCGAGATGCCTGAGAAGGATATGGTGTCATGGACTGCATTGATTGCTGGGTATATGCGAAATGGGAATGGCGAAGAGGTAATGAGCCTGTTCTGTCAAATGGAACATGCTGGGATAAAGCCGAACCAGTATACACTGACTTGTGTTCTTAGTGCATGTGCCAGCCTAGCGGGATTGGAACAGGGCAAACAGGTTCATGGACACATATATAAAATTGGACTCGACTTGGATGTTTCTGTAGGAAGTGCCCTGACTACCATGTATGCGAAAGGTGGTAGTATTGATGATGCGTGGGCAGTGTTTGACAAAATGCCCACTCGAGATGTTGTCTCGTGGAATTCAATAATTGCGGGATATTCTCAGCACGGCCGTGGCATGGAAGCCCTTCAGCTATTTGGACATATGCAACAGACTGGCACAAAACCAGATGACATCACCTTTATTAATGTTCTGTCTGCATGTAGCCATGGAGGTTTAGTGGATCAAGGATGGCAGTATTTTAATTATATGATTCATGATCACAATATCATTCCAAGAATCGACCACTATGGCTGTATGGTTGACATTTTAGGCCGAGGTGGATATCTTGAAAAAGCCGAAGATTTCATAAAAAATGCTTCATTTGACCATAAAGCTCCATTATGGCGGATCTTGCTGGGTGCCTGCAGAACTCATGGCAAAGTGGAGATAGCCAAGCGTGCAGCAGAATATATTCTTGAGTTGGAAGCTCATGATTCTACAACCTATGTGTTGCTCTCTAACACCTATGCAGCAGCTGGCAGGTGGAGTGATGTTGAAAAGGTGAGAAAGTTGATGAAAGACAAAGGAATGAAAAAGGAGCCAGGGCGTAGTTGGATTCAGGTGGGCAACAGGGTACATGTATTTGTTGTGGGCGACAGATCTCATCCTCAAACTAATGACATATATGCAATATTGGAAAAATTGACTAAAGTTTTGAAGGATGCTGGTTACGTACCGGACACAAAATCTGTACTTCATGATTTGGACCAGGAAAAGAAATGTTATAATCCCATTTCTGGCTGATATTTTGGGAATTGTTAGTATCACAAGCTTTTATACTATGGAAGTGGGCATGGATTTCTCCATTTTTTAGTTAAAGCCAAAGAAAGGCCACTCAGAGGTATCCAAAAATTGTTTCAGCTGGATCGATACTTATCAATTTCGAATTCGAATTTGGATTTGAATTCGATGATGTGATAAAAATTCGGATGGAAATTTTTTAATTTAGAGAAAATTCAACAGTGTACATCTTAAAGACTTAGATATATATACTTCCCTTCCTGTAACAGCAATGCCTTCTGCTCATTTTCTTTCCCATTCATCTTGGAATTTAAATAATTTCTAGTAGCTCTGGTTAATTTAACAGCTTTAGAAATACAATTCACCAGAGAAAACCACACTTCCCACTTCCCTCTTTGAAAATGTTGATTTTTCTCCAGGAAAATTTGATCTTCTAATTTGATAATTATTTTCCAATTATTTCCTTTGAAAATGTTGATTTTTCTCCAGGAAAATTTGATCTTCTAATTTTATAATTATTTTCCAATCATTTCTTAATCAAGTTAACTTATGTTACATATAACATTAAGCAATTATACATAGAAAATCTCAACAATAGTGCAATAATGATAGTAAGATCATAAAGAGACAGCAAACACAAAAGAGACACAAATTTACCTTGGAAAAACCCAATCTCTGAAAAAACTCAGCAACCTTTCTTAGGAGAAATTGTTCAGTTCAAGAAAAATACAACCTGATATTCACATCAGCCTAGGTCAACCTAGACAAAATCATAGTGCTGGTCAAAACAAACCTCATAACTTTTCAATCCAGGCTGCGTATCTGGTCTAGGTCCCTTCTGATTACAAGGCTGAGGCTCTTGGCCTCCTCTAGGGCTTTGTCCCTCCAAAGAAAACAAGATCTCTGTCCCTCTAGGGCTTCAGCCCTTCCACAGAAACAAGGTATGCAGACCTGAGGCCTTTGGCCTCCTACAAGCAGAATCTAGGCCCTCTCAAACTCTGCCCAAAAGTCTTCCTCTTCGCACGCGTGAACAAAAGAATGTAGATGTGATGATGATCCGAAATTATGTCCAAAATGATGGAGATCGATTGTCCTTTGATAGTGATCTT
The DNA here is from genome assembly GCA_031772625.1 of Pinus tabuliformis. NCBI lineage: Eukaryota > Viridiplantae > Streptophyta > Pinopsida > Pinales > Pinaceae > Pinus > Pinus tabuliformis. The sequence goes on from CM062819.1 coordinate 1,705,568,856, forward strand.
GTGGTGCCCAAGGGGCATTTTTAAGATTGATACAAAAAGGGTGTGGTTGGTGTTAAAAAGGGATTCTACATTTGGATGAGTTTCTCTAAGTCAGTAAATGGTTACTTGGCAAGATGCTCTGGTATTTTGGGAGGGGCGATAAAATTTTGTTTGAATGGGATTCTATATTGGGTGTTGGTTCTTTACATCACTCCAATCTTGATCTTATTAATTCTCTACATTCGAGAGGCATTTTATTTCTGGATCAAGCTATTGAGAAGTGGTAGCCAGATCTTTCGTATTCGGTGTGAAAGAGCGCGAAGGACCTCAGTTTATCAAATAGCCTTGTGACATCTTGGCATAGCCTCATTCAGAAGTTTTGCTTGGCGGGTTTCATGAAGAAGAATTTTGGTGATTCTTTGGTGTGGGATGACATTCTGACATAGGGCTCGGTGGTGGTTTCAGACATTTATCAGTTTATTTCTAATTCTCGGTGGTGGTTTCAGGCATTTATCAGTTTATTTCTAATTATGTCGGCCTTAGTGTTAACCAGTGTTGGTACAAGAATGTTTGGAGGTAGCAAGTCTCTTTAAAGTTGACCATCTTCTGTTGGTTGGCTTGGAAAAATAAGATCTTAACATGGGATAACATCTGCAAAAGGGAATTTCTTGGGTCAGGTTGGTGTGTTTTTTGTCATTTGGATTTGGAAAGTGTGGCACATCTTTTTATCCATTGTCCCATTCTTGGTGGAAGTCTGGGGAGTATATTGAAGCAAGTCCAGATTTGGTGGAAGTCTGGGGGAGTATATTGAAGCAAGTCCAGATTTCTCCGGTGGATTCCTTCGATTTCAGTAGAAGAGGGAGGTATAAAACACTTCCTCTATACACAATATGGGATATTGGCGAATATGGGATATTGGCGAGCAAGAGATCTGGTTATATTTGAAGATAGACCTCCCAATGTCCCTAGAATTTGCACAAAAATCTTGGCTTGGTTTTCGGTGGGGAGGAATGCAATTCAGGATGATAATACTTCCAGGACATGCTGTCCCCCTCTACAGGTGGTCTTTCCCGTAGGTTTTTTTTGATGGTGCGACACATGATGACAGGCGTGGATGCGATGGCTGAGGATTAACGCTCACATTCATTTTCTCCTTTACTGATATGGAGTTTTGGGTTCGAATTCAAATGTTGAATTATTGGCACTGTGGGGTTTGTTGGTTTTTGCTAAATGTCTACAACTGAAGATTTCAGTGCATGGGGGTTCTAGATACACTATTGAATCCATGGCTAGGAAGTCGTCCTCCTCGCCCCCTCCCTAGTTGGATGGATGGATCACATTAAGACGGTTATTGGTTTATTTGATCATATTTCCCTTTCACATGTCTACATGGAGCGTAACTTGGTGGTGGATGGTCTCTCAAAACAAGGATCAAAGCAAGGATTGGGTACTGCAGCAGGTTTACGCTTATTGGTTTATTTGATATATTTCCCTTTCACATGTCTACATGGAGCGTAACTTGGTGGTGGATGGTCTCTCAGAACAAGGATCAAAGCAAGGATTGGGTACTGCAGCAGGTTTAATACATTTCAGGTTTTTAGTTGATGTAAAGGTGATGAAGGAGGGAAACCTTGAGATGCCTTAAATTTTGATTCTGGAGTCCACGGTTAGCTATTTTGTTTGCAATAGTATGATGCACTTTTTGATTCTTCGTCTAGTTAAATGCCCGACTCTTGTTCATGGTAGATTATGGAGAGTGGAATGTGTTATTTCTACCATGGAGAGTGGAATGTGTTATTTTGATATAACTATGTGACCTTGTGCTTCTTTAAAACCTGGGTAGCAGTAAAAGGACTTATGTTGATGATCTTGTCTTTCTTCTTTTTTTTTGGGATAATTATATGATTATATATGTACTGGAATTGCTTTTTATTTAATAGAAAGTGCCAACATTTGAGTCTACTTTGTGAATATAGATGTTGTTTCAAAAAAATGTATTGAGTCTACTTTGTGAATATAGATGTTGTTTCAAATATATTGGTGATATATGTTCCTTCCCTCTTTGAGAATGATTATCTTCATTACAGTTTATTTTGAAATATTATTTGGATCACAGAGTCAAGTATATTGACTTGGGAATCGAGTTGATTGAAATGAATTTGAATCAAGGATATAGCACCACCCCACCTTTCCACCCCACCTTTCCTGACATCAAGATGGTGATCTTCAAATATCTCATCTTTAAGATGTGAGAATTCTCTTTGTTTTTTAGAACGGTTTGTTACTTCAAGGGTGTAATGATCTATTTCAGCTTATAGCAAATGGGGTATTACCTGTATATCATGTATGCATATGATAGCTATATATGCATACATCGCATGCCTTACATTAATATACTTATTAAATAATTATTAAATACCTAAATGATTTAAGAAGAGAACTATTACCTACAATTTGACATTCTCAAAAGATACATATTAAATATTTTGTAATTATAAAGTTATTAAATAAAAATACATTTTCAATGCCCTTAATGTACAAATATTCATTTTTAAATGTTTATTTTTTATATATCAAACACTTTACACATCTATATGGATAATTATTCATTTATTCTAATATTATAAATTAAAGTTATGTATTAATATTCATTTTGTTTAAATATTGTAATTTAAAAAAATAATTAAAAGTAAAACTCACCGACCACTTTATATTAGCGTACAACACGTAACATAGATGACTAATGCATAAAATTGGATGATCCATAAAATTGGATGATGGTGGTGGAAGAGGGCGATGACCACCTAAGAACAAGTATTTATCCAAACACACAGAGACCGGGTGGGAGGGAAATGATAGAGTGGAAGAAATACAAAGAAGGAAATTCCATGCTACTGATAGAAGGAAGTCTGAGCTCAATTGTTTTTGAAATTCTGGGCACAAGGACTAGAGTATCTCGAATTTGGAGCTAGGCACTGAAGTTGTGCTTTGTTTGGCTGGAAGGTTTTGGTCTTTTAGTAACGGGAAAAATTGAGAAACACCAAACAAGAAACATCTTCAAACCAATTTCATTCCTCCACATTTTATTTTCAAATTCACTGTCTGGTTAATGATAAATTTAGGGAAAAATTCAATGTTCCACAGAGTTTCTGGGATGGGGTATGTGAGAGTGGGGATACACACAAGGGGGACGTATATAAGCATCCCCAAATTTTAGGGATTTTTCGGGAAACAGCCCCAAATTTTAGGGATTTTTCGGAGGTCGTAGTCATAAAAATTAAAAAATTATAAATTATTAAAAATTTAATATATAAAAATAAAAAAATTAAAAAAAATCCCAAAAATATGTTAATAATTAAATAGAAAATCTTAATAATTATGAAATGTACATTTAAAAACTAAATATGATCATTATTACATATTAGACTATTATCACTTGACATTTCTGCATTGTAAATCCAAACGTAAATCACTAAATTGAATCCATCATTTGACAATTGAAATTATGCAATGCACATCAAATCCAAACTTAAATCACTAAATTGAATCCATCATTTGACAATTGAAATTATGCAATGCACATCAAATTTTCAAAAACGATAAAAAGTAAATTCATCATATGACAATGACATTATGTTGAAGTCTAAAATAACCATAAAATACTAAATTAAAAGTAAACATAGAAAACACTGAAGAATGAAATACTAATAAATATTTTAAAAATACTAAATAATATTAATAAATATTAAGTCTTAAGTTTTAATATACTTTAAGTTTTTTATTTTTGTTATTGTTTTTATTTTATTTTTTAAGTTTTAAATTTTAATATAATTTTATTTATTTAGTTATTTAAAGATAAATAAATTAAGTTTTAACCCAAAAAAATTTATTTTACCCTAGACTGATATTATTAATATTAATTGGTAATTAATATCATATTGCCTTGGAGTTAATCTTATAATATTACTATAGGTTATCACAATAATATTACTATTAATAACAATATTTTAATAATTTGATGTATATATATATATATATATATATCTATATATATATAAAGTTATTATAATAATTTTATTATGATTTAATATTTTACGGTTTAATATTCTATTATTCATTTTATAATCATTCCCTCTTATTAATTTAAAATGATTTGATTTTATATTGTTTTATGTTTTTATAATTTGAAATTTAATGATGGTTGTGGTGATTTTAATGCTTTTCAAATTAAATTTAAAAAAATATTAATAATAAGTTATAATTTAAAATTTAATTTAGAATTGGAGTCAAATAAGATTATTATATTAGATATCATTTTTGGGATTCAACTGCGTTAAGTAAGTCATTCAAAAGTATGACCATTTCCATGAGAGGTTAAGTAAGTCATTCAAACGTATGACCATTTCCATGAGAGGTAGTCGTAAGTGACTAATTTCTCATGATTTTTGAATAGTTCACTTAGCACTCATTGCATCGGGTGATGCTCACAGGGGTGAAGAAGTGGGATTGAAACTAGTGAAATGTGGAGAACGAATCACATAGCATCAATCATCACTTCCGGGGCTTGCACCCGGTAACCAGGACTTCCCAGGAGGTCACCCATCCCAGAACTCCTCTGGCTCAAGCGCGCTTAACTGTGGAGTTTTCCCCACAATCAAGCCCACTTAGCTTGCTACCCCATTTGCAAAACCTTAGCAAGTATTGTGCCTCATGAACCATTCAAGTAGAGATCCCTTGACTCTTTTTGAATTTAAGTATGGGGGATTTACGCAGTGCATTATATCTGTAATTGTGATTATTGATAATAATATTCATATTATTAACAATATTAATTTAAAATTAATAGAGTAATATTAGCTTGAAGTTAATATAATAATATTACTAATAGTTAATACAATAATATTACTGTAAATAAATAGATAAATAAATAATTAAATAATAATAATTATTATAATATATATATATATATATATATATATAGAGAGAGAGAGAGAGAGAGAATAACCATTAAGGGTATTTTTAACCGTTGCACGTTCATATAGCGTGCGTTCCTCAACTTGTCGTGACGATGAACCACACTACAAATGATTCTCTATGTGATTTTGCTGAAATCATTCTCAATCAAGTATGGATCACAGAAGTCTAAACTCTTTAATAAGTTTTAAGCTCTGTATTCTGTGATCCATAATGAATTAAGCATACCGAAAGACTTTGCTTAAATTTTACGTTTTAATATAGTTTCATTTTTTTATTTTAATTTTTCATATATTTAAATTTGTATTTTTTTATTTTAATGTTTTATAAAATTTATTAGACAAAAAAATGAGAGAGACATATCCCCGTTGTCCCCATGGGTCCCTCTGCAAAGGAGTCGCGTTTCACCGCTAGAAAAATGTCCCTGGAGATTCTATATCTTCTAATTTAAGGTACTGCACATTGGTATCAGAGCTTAGTTTTCAAACTCTAGGGATCTTAGGACCTCTCTTGAATTATCTTTGTGATTTTCAAACTCGTATTACTTTTTCTCTGTTGCAGTGACTTTAGCACTGTATATTATTTTCTGTTTCACAACCCAAGGCTCCGACTGTGACCAACTGCACAACTGCAGAATTAAAGTGCTTTACTAATTGAAATACTAACTTTGAAATTTAATTTCAATATATATCAATTTTAATATTTTTTTTCAGACGAAAAATCAAAATGTATTATATTTAGGAAATATAATGATCTGTTACATATCAAAACCAGAGATAAACAGCTAAAAAAAAACCAACATGACTGGCAGTTGCGGCAGCATATAATCCCCTGTATCCAATCATGATAAAACCAGCCAAAAATGACAAAACACCCATCGCCAAATTGAGTGAAACTAAAACGCCTGAAGACCATCATCAACTTAACAGAGCGCTTCATAAGGGGAAGCAGACATATTACGCATCCAGGGGATGGATCAAGAACTGTATTGGAAACTATTGAATCACTTAGACAGAACAACATGCCAAAAACCTATAGAAACACCCGCATTGTGCGAAAGAGGACCAAAATGACGAAGTATAGAAAACAAATTAGACCATGGTTTAATCAGAGGTGGGCATATGGCCCGTGATTGAGATGATGATGGAATTGAGGGGCCTCCTGATGTTCTGAAAAATGCATGTATTGCGCCACAGGGTCAGCAGGTCGTTTGGGGGTGGGGTTCACGTCATTAGCAGTTTGTTGTTTGATTTGGGGTGAATCCACTTTAAATTCTAGGGTGTTTAGAATTTCTTCATGTCGAATTTAATTAAATTCGAGTGGGCTTGGAGTCTTTCATAGGGACTGCCCATATTGAACAAAAGTTGGACATTCGTTCTCATTGGCAGCGTAGATTCCACGAAGGACGGATTAAGAACGGAGACTGCGTTGAATGGTCTGTCCAAGTATAATAAGTATAGAAACTATGTCCAAAACTTTATCCTCTTCAATATTAAGTACATAGAGTATCTCTCATATAAGGCGCAAACAAAATGAACAAGCAGATGTTCTGTCAAAGAAAAGAATGCATTGGCCTTTTGGTAAGTGGCACCTGTTTATCACTTTTGACCCCTGTACATATGACATTCACGGCATATAAAGTCATCTATAACAGGTATGCTATAGCAACCAATTTTCTGGAAATATCTCAGATCTGCTGGCATTCTACATATACTGGATAGTTAAAAAAAATTGCTATGATGATATGATAACAAGTTCCCCAAAAATATTGTAATATATAAATGAAAGATATCTGCTGAAATACGCTAGAAATGAGGCCTATTCCGGGACAAATGCCCACAATTTTTGTAATATTCAAAACTTTTATTGAACATAATATAATACAATACTGCTTTTTCTTCTGAAAAAAAAAAGTACAAAGAGTATGTTCAAATGTTATCTTTTATATACATATTTTTATATGGTAAAAATAATAAAATATATTATAATGTAATTGTTAATGACAATGAAGATAATTATTATTAATTGCTATTTATAAATATCAATTAATTTATTATTATAATTATTATGTTATTAAAAATTATGTAATATTTTTTTAGTTAATTTTGTTCGAAAGTTAGTAAATAGTATGTGTTTTGATTTATGATTTCAATAGTGGTTACGGCTTATTTAAAAATAAAAATATACCTATAGAATATTGATATGTCATAATATTTAATGAAATTACATGAATATAATTATATAAGTGACTCTCGGATGCTCTAGAAACAATGAAATTATTTTGAGCCTATCCTCGACTTAGAATTTTGAGTGGTCGTGTTAGCATATTATAAAAGTACAATTTACATTAGAATTGAGACAATAACCATGTCTGATTAAGTATCATGTCTTATTTGCTAACCTGTTGAATTAACATATATCTTGATTTCATTTTGGTTTTGTCCAATTTTCTCTAATCTCAAAATTTAAGGTTTCATAAATTACGATTAATATTATTAAAATTTGTCAATTTCTAAATTTGGGATTCCACAATCTCGTATCTGATTAAAATTAGTGATATCTAAATAAGAATACATTTAGGGAGTATATTTTTAAAGGAATATTAAATATATCGTATGGTTGTTTAACTATATAGTTAGAAAATTTATAATTTTTATTAATAAAGGTTTGAAAAATAATTTTATTATTTAATATATATCAATCTAAGAAGACCCATGTATTTTGATAAGTATTATTATACATCAGGGTAAAACACCATGCATTAGGACAAGGAGGTAGCAATACCACTCTCCTTGACCTTAATACCAGTGAGACCTGCTTGCAGGTAATAATAGGAAAAAAAAGCTATACCCGTATGTGAGCTTGAATTTACGAGAATTATATTTATTAAATCTAAATTGTATCTCATATTTTCATAAATCTTATTATGTATCTAGGAAAGATGGTAAAGACATATCAATGATGACGATGCGGTTATGTAGCATCACCATCACTGATGCCACCACCGTCGTCATTACCATTGCCACTATGAAGACCATCATCAACACCAACCGCTTCAGTAACTGAGTTAACCGTTATAATGTGTTCATTTGGAAGCCATATTGGAAACATTAAAAGGGTCGCCAATAGCTAATACCAAAGAAGAGCAACCTCAACTTGAAGAAAGAAACCCATAGGAGCCCAATAATTCTAACTATAGACAACCGAAGGGAGATATTTCTAGGGAGCTGCAGAAAATTAAACTCCCACAATTTTCCGGAGGTCGAGCTGGAGAACGTGCTGAAGCATGGCTAGAAGGAATGAATAGATGTTTTGCGCTAAGAGAGTAATCCTCTACCTTCAAGACGAAGATTGTCATATTTTAGTTAAGGAAAAGTGCCTTGATTTGGTGGGGAAATATGGAAAAACAATTAAACCTCAAGACAGATAATGTTCCTTGGGAGTTGTTCGAGGAAAAGTTCCGCACTAAATACTTATCACCTTACTTTCAAGAGCAGCAAGCCAAAGCTTTCCATATGTTAGTCCAAGATAATAAAACAATGGAATAATATGAAATAATATTTATGGAGCTTGTGAAATATGTTCCTTATCTTGATACTGATGAATGTCAAGTTGAGCGATTTGTGTATGGACTAAATCCTTGAATCAAGGCCATGGTCAGAATGCAGAAGCCACTATCAATAATAGAGGCAGATGAATGCACCTGATATGCAGAGGAACATTTAGGAATCAAAAGATATGTTGGATCAATAGGACCCCCACAACCACAATTTCCAGGGAAGACTCCCCGAAACTTCTTCAGGGGAAGTAGCTCAAGACCACCTCTTTACGGTAATATATTTACTCCAAGAGGAGTAGGAGAAAGAGCTCCCATGATAGTTAATACTATAACTGTTGAATCATCAAACACAAATTAGTGGAAATCTCTAGGAACTAATAATAGAGGGAGAAGTGCGAGAGGAAGTAGCACAAGAGTGCGAAGCTCCTTTTCTAGAAACTCACAACCTAACTCAAGGCAATCATCCCAAGTTAATTATTGGGGATGTGGAGGACAACATCTGCAATGTGATTGTCTGGGAGCCTCATCAAGTATAATGCATGTAGCAGGAAAAGAGCCATCATCAAATACCCAAGGCAATCATAAAATCCATGTTGTAGTAAACAACAACTATGGAGAACATAAATCCAATGTAGTAGAATCCTCAGGTTCTATTAATGGGATAAAAATCAAAATCTTGTTTAATAATGGTGCTACTGATAGTTTCATTTTGTCATATGCATTAAATAAATGTGGGTTAGCAACTTGAAAGAAAAATGATTTTAGATAGGTAGAAATGGATTTAGGAGAAATTCAATCCGTAGACTTAAGTGTTGAGAAATGCAAAGTTGATCTAGGGGTCTATTCGACTAAGTTAAAATTATATGTCACAGCCATAGGAACTTACGACCTCGTTATAGAGATGGATTGGTTAGAAGCTCATCAAGCATGGGTAGACTGTTACAGGAAAACAATTCTCTGTATAAATAATGAAGGAGAGACGATACAAATCCAAGGTATTAAGAGAAAAGTATCTTTACGCTTCATTTCAACAATGCAAATAAAGCGTTACTTAAGAAAATGTTGTTAAGTATATGCAGTCCAAGAAGTAAACAAAGAGAAATGACTGTTGAGCTAATTTGTTTACCAAAATTAACACAATTATTTCTTATCAATCCGGGTTGTTTATGCTTTGAGGCAAGTTCACTATATGTGAAGATCAGATGTAATCAAACCTTGAAAGATAAGTTGTTCAAAAGCTTAGAGTAATACATCCTACAACTCTAATTCAATTAGTTTATAAAGAGGAAAAATATTGAAATGGTTCTTGACTCAAGAAGTCCACTTTTGTCTCAATTACCACTTAATGAATCAGAGGTTAAAACCGAAAACTTAAAATGGATAAATTATTAATGAAAGAAACTCTTAACTTAAGAGACACATAAGTTATTTCATCATAATTCATTCATCTCAATACCAAAATCTCAATAAGAAACTACTTGCATGCAAACAAAGGAAACTAGTTTTAATTCATCATTTTAGTAGAAGGGATGCTCAACTTGAACACTTGTTTTTCCAACTTAATAAAGTGATGAATAAGCTAAGAACTAATGAAATCAATCACCATGCATGAACCATAAAACAATCTGAAATAAAGCTTTGAAAAACCAGTTCTACAATAACCAGATTACAAGAAATAAAACTAGTTAACAAGGAAGTGTACTTAGCTTGGAATGGGGGCCCTCCACCCTTGCCTTACACACTTGAGAAGTGATATCGGAAGCTCAAATTCAGTCACACATCCATAGCATTGAACAACAAAATAATAATAGCACAAGTCTTCAAATTAACTCTTCAATCCAAAAGTGTCACAACATAAAAGTATAATAAGTCAATACATAAGCCATCAAAGTTTTGGCTCTTAAATAAGAAGTCTAATGAAACAAACTTATCTATATTCACTCAAACAAACCCATCTACTCTCATCCACCTATCTAAGTCGAATTCATTACTCCCATCCCAAGAAATATGACCAATTCCATAGAATCTCAAAACTGTCATATTTCTATGGGATTTTTGAATGACTAGTCATGATTGACTAGCACCAAATGGGCCTAATAAAGCTTGTTCTGTTCGAACTAAGCATAGCTGGCTTAGTCCTAGTTCCCAAGCTGTCCATCCATGCATTCAATTCGTGCCCAAGTGTCCTGCAACCACATCAACCATAGAGCTATTACGGGAATTTCTGAATCTGCCAATTTTGCACTAAAAACCAAACTTTCATAAAAAATTTAGAAATTGAAAAATTAAAATTAAATACTTGAATGGATATCAAATATACATCAAAATGAGATGAATGAAGGGAAAATGGATGGCAAATAGATGGATTAATAAGTTTCTTAGAGCAAAAATAAGACCAAAACTAAGGCCCAACATCTCTCCCTTGCTTATCATCAAGCATGTCCCCATGCTTGCTTACTCATCTTTGATCTTCTTCTCTCTGTAGTAGATGTTGTACCTGTAGATGCTTCTTGTTGTGCTGCCCTGACCAAACAATCCAAACCTGAGTGATGTCTTTCCTTGAACAAAGCTGCTTTTACCTTCTGTTTTTCATACTTTGCCTGCCACATATTCTTTTCCTTTAGTCATTTAAATGCTTGCTTAGAAAGTATATCATTTTTCCGTTTCAGTCTCCCTAACTCTTCATTTAACTTTTCATTTTCCTTGACCAACTTAGCATTATCCTTCTTATTTTCCTTGTTTTCCTCTTTTAATTGTTTTTCCAGAATTTTGCTAATTTCCAATTGGTCAGTTAAGTCCCTGATTCTTCCCAAATTGATTTGTTTTTCAAAATCTTGTGTTGTTTTCATTAATGATGTTGCTGCTGCATCATCATATGAAAAATCCCTCTCAAATACTTCTTGTGCAATGTCATTTTCTTCTTGTTTTCTTGGAGAATATGTTTCTACTTCCTTGTCTAAGTCAATGGGACTTTTATTCCTAAATCTTCTAGGAATAGACATAACAGATGTTTCATTTTCCTGCATAGCCATGTTATTTTGCTGTTTAGCTCTTGTTCTGGGATACAAGGGTGAATTCATCAATCCTCTGTTTTCCTGCTCTATTTTATCCTGTATTTCATTAATCTGTTCAATGAACTGATTTTTAGACATGAACTCTCTCCATACTATGCCTTGTGACCTCACCTGATACTCAACTAGGATTTTGATCAATCCTTGGTGGTAAATTTGTCCTGCTTTAGGCCTGTGTTCATGTCTCACTGTTTCAATCATTCTCAAGAGGCTCCTATATAGGAAATATGGAAAGTTAATCATATCCTCTTCCTTAATATGTTGTAGAAGCCTAACATGATACAAGTGGGCAACATTATATCCTCTATCACAAATCAAAAACTTCTGGATGACCAAAACCAACTCACCCCATGGTTCATTGAACCATTCCCTTGGTATCCCCTTTGTTCTATCAAAAGTCTCTTTCCAATTTTTCTCAAGAAAGAAAGTCCACGCTTTCTCCTTGAAGTGCAGGCCTTTGTAATATTTCTCACCTATCATTAGTAGATCTAAAGCTTGGGAAAGATATTCCTGAGTCACAGGAATAATAACATCTCCTACCCGTGTCTGGTCCTGACTGAAATTGTTTATAAAGTCCCTAGTTATCTCTTCAGAGTGGCCATCAAATTTTTGTAAAAAGCCTATCATCCCCGCTTGGTAAAGTTTTTCTATAGTTTCCTTCCCCCAGCTCTCTATCTGAAATTTTGGCTCTACTCTAGCTGACATTGTTTCTGAAAACCAGTGAATGTATGCTTCTGCTGTTACTAATTTTATCTTGACAATAAAAATTTTATGACTATTGTTCTTTTCAAAATGAAATTCTGAAAGCAGAGAAGCTTACCTTCCTCTTCACAACAATTTAACTTTGATTTCTTCAGCCTCTGTTTACCCTTTCTCTGCAGCAACACTGTTTTAAATCCCTGTTCAAGTAATCAAACACCTGTATATCCCTGTCAATATGCTAAACTCTGTTTTGGTAAACAAAATACATATGAAAACAACTTTTTTTCTCATACTATTCCATGTATGCCCATCACCCTACACTGTGTATACTGTCAAGCCATATGTTTACTGTGTATATACAGTCATTAAAAACAAACATTGTTCTTACTGTTGTACATACAAACTCTTAAAACTAGCAGTGCATTCAAATGGCTCTCGGCCTCAACATAGAAATTTGAAAATCGACAAAATGCTCTCGGCCTGCTTATCTAAAAGCTTGAAAAACAGCGCTTCAGCCTCAAAACAAATTGAAAAAAAACAAATAGCGCATTTAAAATGAATTTTAAATGGCTCGGCCTTTACTCTCTTTGGCAATCAGCGCTCGGTCTTAAACATTACACATCTCTTCTTTTAAACATGACACAGCTCTTTCGGCCCACACAGACTTCAACCCATTGTTTTAGTCAAAACAAAGATGCACAGTGGCAAAAAGGTCCATAACGGAGACACATCCATTATGTTTGTTTACCATACGGGCCGTTTCCATACACAGGCATGTGATATATCAACTATATAAATAATGACAGCGCGCAACAAAACAAAGGATGTGTATCAATGCGCAATCAACCAACAGTGCGCAATCAACCAACATGCCATAAAAATCACATTTCGGCGCTATGAGCTAGACTCTGCCTCCTCTGTTTATAGACTTTGTTGTGATTTACAACACTGCACTCCATTTTGGTTCACAAAACTTCACATGCGATCCCCATACCCTAACATGTTATCCATGCAACAAGTTTAAACTTAAATTATGCGCTATTTACTAGTGTTCTATGCCATGATTTACGCAGTGAATCTTATCGCCATATTTATTAACTGCTGTCAACCGACTTATTGCTGGAGTTAATGCGTGGTTTCGGCGTTACCTGGTTGTCAACGAGCACTGAGGAGTGTTAAACGGCGCTCCAAATCCCTGTTCCTTCGTTCAACTGACTGGTGGCAAGGGCAGAATCATTAACCATTAATTACAGGCAGTTTACAACTATATTCCACAGTTGCCGAGCTTAAACAAACTACTCCGTTACCTGAATGGATCCTGAAAATCAATGATCACTCGGCATTAATTTCGAGGTAATTTTCCTTCTTAAATCCTCTCAAACCCACTTGAATTTCCTTTTCACTAGCTTGCATCTCCAAACACCATCGTTCTGAGCTATTCGGCAATGAAGAATGAGTTTAAACAGTGCAAGAACTGTCGGTCAGTTCATGACCATTTCATGGGTGTATTGTGCACTCTGTTTAATGGTGCTATAGTGTATGGTTGGTATGGGTGTCCTATTGACCAGTCGCCCGACTGTGTCATGAGGATGGTCGAATCATAGTTTTAATTTGAACGTATGCACATAACTCCTACACAGCGCACAGTCCAATAAAAAATAGTCGCCATGCCACGGTGTTTACCCCGTACCTGTGTGCTGGCCGATATTGACTTGGATTGTCATTTTGTTGATATCGTTTGGTTTGGTTGCTCACCCTTGGCTGCATACAATATGATTTCCACTGTCGTGTGTTTATAACCGTGCTCCTCACTCATTCTCATATGCAATGATTTTAAACAATGCGTTCGTATTGCAATGAGTTTGAGCGATGTGCAATTATCATTTAAGCCATATACAATACCCCGCTGCCACATATGCAATCTCAGTTTTGTCTTTGTACGCGGTCGTGCCATATGGTTTGCACGCGGCCTTCCCTTTATACACCTTACCTTATATCATATGCGCCCTTCCTTATATCATATACATGCCTTTAGTTTATATCATATATATGCGCTTTAGTTTATATCATATACATATAATCTTACTCCACCATTTTAACTATAGCGCATGCATATTATAACCATTTGGACTATAGCACATATATTTGCATATGGCATATATGGATTTTCATATAGCGCATAACTTCTTTGATTATATGCACATCTTTATAATTTTAAAATGACCATCTTGGGTCATATTTAAAATTATCACCATTACTAATTCTTGAGTTGTATGTGCAGGTTGAAAAGTTGTCCCAGTTTGGTCTTTTTATGCTTCTAAAGAAAAATACTTAGGGGTTAATGATCATGAAAGAGATATCGGATATATATGGATATGAAATCGAATATGATGTAGAAGGGTTATAGGGTATGTATAGAGAATATAGGATATGAAGTGATAATGAATATCCTCGGGTACTAATTTCAACTTAACAAAGACTAAAAATTTCTAAGAAAAATTTGAATTTTCAAGCACAAAATGACTATACATATACTCCCCTGGATGATGTCTGTACAAGTGGGATGAAATCAGTTGATCAAATGTTGTAGATGGATTGAAAAGTAAACTTTATTGCCGCTCCTTGTTCTTCATGCTCTGGTTCTTGAATTGTTGTTCAGGTCCCTCTGTAATGATTTCTTGACTCAGGTCCCTCTGCAATGCTTATGGAATATGTACTTGTTGTTTTGACATTGACAGGTCTTTTAGGTCCCTCTGCAATAATTTCTTGTTTCAAGTCCCTCTGTTGACAATACAAGTTCCATCTATACTTCAGCTTTCCAGCTAAAGGTCTTATGCAATTCTCCCCCTTGCTTAAGATTTGACTTGTCCTCAAGTCAGTTGTCTGTGGAGAGTTTCTTGCATTGAAATTATGTGAGAACAATAGAACAAGAATATAAAATTCATAGAGTCCAAGTAGCGCTGGTTTTCCCCTATGAATTCGTGTTTGCTTGGTGCCACTTTCCTGGTTTTCACTAGCAAACAAATTATTTATTTTTTATATGTTTTTTTTATTATGTTTGATATTTTTTTTATTTTGTTTTTTTTTTATTTTTTATTCAACTACAAGGCTGGAAGATGGCTGAGCCTGGTGTGACATGATTTCTAGTTCTGTATCCTCTATCAGTTGTTTCATAAATGATTCTTTACTGATAGACCTATTATAAACTTTGAGCCTATGTCCATTCACTACAAATGAGGTGGAGTCCTGGTTGATTGTCCTGATCTTTACTGCTCCATTGTCAAAGATTTCATCAATTTCATATGGGCCTAGCCAGTGTGTTGTGAACTTTGCTTTGAAGTCTTTGAATTTGGAGTCAAAAAGTAATGCCCAGTCTCCCTTGTGAAATGTCTTAGTTTTGATATATCTGTCGTGCCACTTCATTCTTTGTTGTTGCACCAATGTGGTATGTTCTATGGCTTGCTGACGATGCTCATCTAATTGATTCAGTTCCATGATCCGCTATTGTTGTGTTTCAGTCATGTCTAGTCCTAGTTCAGCTGCTAGTTTGTATGTTTATATCTGAAACTCTATAGGCAATAAGGCCTCTTTTCCATATACCAACTGGTATGGACTAAAACCAGTTGTATTCTTCCATGTGATTCTGTAGGCCCATAGTGCATCTTTTAATTTTTTAGACCAATCTCTTCTGTTCAGCTGTACTGTTTTAGTCATGATATTTTCTAGGACTTTATTTGTTGATTCAACCTGCCCATTTGCTTGAGGGTGATATGGTGTAGACTTCCTGTGTTTGATCTTGTATTTATCTGTTAGATCTCGTACCAGCTTTGATGTAAACTGTGCCCCTTGATCTGTTACAATTTGTATAGGTATTTCGTATCTTACAAAGATTTCTTCAAAGAGAAAGGTGACCACTGTATCTTCTGTTGCTCTGTTCACTGCTTTGGCCTCCGCCCATTTGGTTACATAATCTGTACATACTAGGATGTACCTCTTTCCATTTGATGGTGGATTAATAGGCCCAACAAAGTCAAGTGCCCATTGCTCAAATGGTCCTATGACGACCTGTGGCTTGAGCGGCATCTCATCTGATGTGATTGGTCTCCCTGTTCTTTGGCAACTGTCACATTGCTTGACATATGCCTTAGAGTCTCTGAAGATGGATGGCCAGTAATAGCCCAATTGCAGCACCTTATATGCTATTCGTTTGTCTGGAAAATGACCACCACATGGTTCATCATGACATGCTTTCAGAATGTCTAATATTTCATCTTCTCACACACATTTTCTAATCATCAGATCTGAACCAGTATAAAATAAATCACCATTTACCCAACTATACCTAGAACTTTCTCTAACAATTTTTCGTTTTTGCTTTTTAGAGAATTGAGTTGGAAACTTTCCAGAAGATAAATAATTTGCAATGTCTGCAAACCATGGTGTTTTTACTGTTATGGCAAACAGGTGTTCATCTGGAAAGTTGTCTACAACCGGATTTGGATCGTTGGGTGAATGTATGCGGGACAAAAAGTAAGCCACTTGATTTTCCTTGCCTGGCTGGTCTTGTATTGTGATATTAAATTCTTGCAATAACAGTAACCATCTTGTTATTCTTCCATTGGTGATGGGTTTATTCATCAAGTATTTGATTGCTGAATGATCTGTATGAATGAAAACTTGATATCCTGTTATATAGTGCCTGAATTTGTTTACTGCATGTATAACGACTAACATTTCTTTCTCTGTGACTGTGTAGTTCAATTCTGCAGGTGTTAGATTCTTGCTTATAAAGTATATTGCATAATTGAACAAATTCTCCTTCTGCCCAAGAGAGGCACCTATCGCGGTATCAGATGCATCAGTTGAAATATGAAATGGCAAAGACCAGTTTGGCCCACAGAGAATGGGTGCAACTGATCATTTTTCTTTCAGAATTTGAAATGCATTTTGACAGTCATTTGTCCAGTGAAATTCAATATCTTTTGCTAATAGTTTGAACAGAGGCTGGGCTATTTTACTGAAGTTTTCAATGAATCTTCTATAATAGCCTGCATAGCTTAAGAAATTTCTTACCTCTTTTTGTGTTGTAGGAGGCATTAAGTTAACTAGGACTTGGATTTTTGCTAGATTCACCTTAATTCCTGAAGCGGAAATATGGTGTCCCAGAACTATTCCTTCTGTCAACGTCATATAGCATTTCTCATTTCTCAATGACAAATTTGTTTTAATGCATCGTTTGAAGACTTTCTCAAGGTTATTTAGGCAATCATTATATGTGTTTCCATAAACTGTGAAGTCATCCATATAAACCTCTACACATTCGTGAATTAAATCAGCAAATATTGCAAGCACTGCTCGTTGAAAAGTCGCAGGTGCATTGCATAAACCAAATGGAAAAACATTATATGCATAGGTTCCCCATGGGCAAGTGAATGTTGTCTTGTCTTGGTCTTCTGTTGCTATTCTAATCTGGTTGTATCCGCTAAACCCATCCAAGAAAGAGAAAAATTTCTTTCCAGCTGATGAGTCTAACACCTGGTCAATGAATGGTAGAGGAAAATGATCTTTTAGTGTAGCTTTGTTTAGTTCCCGATAGTCCACACATACCCTCCACTTTCCATTTTTCTTTGGTACTATAACCAATGGAGAAACCCATTGACTATCTGAAATAGGATAGATGAATCCAACATTTAAAAATTTTTGCAGTTCCTCTTTCACTATTTCTTTCATCACGGGGTTCATTCGTCTTTGAGGTTGCCTTACAGGTTTGAGTTGATCATCTGTATAGATGTGGTGGATACATGTGCTGGGATGGATTCCTTGCATGTCAGTATAATCCCAGGCAAAAGCTTTTGAATATTTCTGTAATAATGCAATTACCTCTTGCTCTTGTGCTGATTGCAACTGGTTTCCAATGTTTAAATGTTTCCCAGGATATACCTCAATTGTTTTTATTGTTGGATTAGAGATTTTGTTTACAGGAAAGATGTCTATAAAAGAATTTCGCAAAGTTTGAACAATACAAGTTTCTTGAAAGCATTGATTCAAAAGGTTACTTGCAGCTTCATATTGGACTTCTCTAAGCTGTTCTGAAATACTTGGTTCTGAAATGAAAAGATCCATTAAGTCTTCATTCTCTTCTTCTTCTCTAAAGTCAAAGAATTGATTTATACTTAAAACTGATTTAGTTTGCTGTTTTTCTTGAGTTTCAAGTACTGATTATAAAAAAGTTGATTGTGTAGGTGAATAAAGAGCAATGTGTTTCCTTTCATCTCCATGTGAAATAATCATGCTTTCTGATCTGCATCCTATGAAGGCATCAGCGGTAGCTAACCATGGTCTACCTAAGATTAGAGGATATCCTCCCTTGTTTTTGGTTGCAAGATAAGGAAGTCAACAGGATACTCCCATGAATCCAAAGAGACTATGATATCTTCTAATATTCCTTCTGGAACAACTTTAGATCTGTCTGCTAGTTCTGAAATTGTATAAGTTTATCTAATGTTGTTTAAATGCAGAGTTTTCATTATCTCCATTGTCATTACATTTATAGCTGCTCCCAAGTCTATTAATGTGTTTGGTACTGAGAAATTATTTATTGATATAGTAACCATAGGGATACCAGGATCAATATATTTCTCTACAATGGTTTGTGTAGCCATGAGGCTTGCTAGTTTACCAATGACTTGGATTGTAGTAGGATATTTCTTCTTTTTCCCTGATTTCTTAATCCAAAATTCCTTTATTGTTTTAGCATATATTGGTATTTCTTTCATTGCTTTCAACAAAGGAATTTTTACATAAGCATTTTTTAACTCATCTAAAATATCAAATTCATGAAGGGTTATTTCCTTTTGTTGTTCCACTAACCTTTCAGGATAAGGTGGTGTTTGAGTTATAATGGTTTTTCCTTTCTGAATATGTATCTTAGTTTGTGATGTTTCAGGTGATTTTCCTTGTTTAGTTGGTTCTTCTATGATTGGAGGAGAATCCTTTTTAAGTACTTTTCCAGACCTTAGATGGACATCATTAAGAGGAAGAATCGAATATGTGGGAAAACATGTTGCTTCCTCTACAGTATATGCAGATTTGTCCACCTTATTATTCGAATTTGCCATTGGTTGGGCTGGTAATTGAGTTGGTCTGGTTTGATTTGTGAGTAGCTGTAACTGTTGTGGTTGGGTCAACAACGGTGGTGGATTCTGCGGTGGAAATGGCATGGATTGTGGATATGCAGAATGTTGTTGTTGAAATGGTATGGACTGTGAATATTGTGGATATGCAAATGGCTATTGGTATTGTTGCTGGTATTTTTGTTGATACTGTTGAGGTGGCTGGTTTCCATAACCATATCTTCTCCAACCTTGTGCAAGTTGTTGTGGAGGCCAAGCTTGCCATGGCATTGGAGGGGTCCAAGGATTTTGAGATGGATAGAGGTAATTTTGTTGAGGGAATTTTTGTTGATTTTGTTGAGGCATCCTAGGTTGCCATGGTCTTCGTGGTGATACATAATAAAAACCTTCTATTCCTGGCACTTCTTCCATTGAGTTCATTTGTAATTCTTTCAATCTTAGACAATTTTCTGTGGAATGATTTTCTGTACAAAGACCACAAATCTGAATACTATCCAAAGGACATTCTCTCAATGGATGTTTCTTTCTACATTTGGAACAAAAGATTGCTAGAGCTTGTTCTTGTTCTTCTTTCTCCTTGTTTGCCTTTAGAGCATCTACTTGTGTTCCTAATGTACTTAAGAGGTTTGTTTTGAAGTTTTCCAATAAGCTTCCTATTTCAGCTCTTGTTATCCCTCCTGCAGCTGACTTTGCTGCTTTTTGAACTTGCTTCTCTCTTTCCTGTTTTTGATCTTCCTCTAGAATATTTTTGACATAACTCAACAATTTCTTCAAATTGTAGGTTTGAAATGTCTCATTTACCCATCACATTCAAAATGTCAAGGTATTCATCCCTTACACCCTTGAGAAAGATTATTCGAATGGTTTCTTGATTTAGAGAGTGTTGTTTGGATTTTTGTAGATTATATGCAAATCTTTCCAAATATTTTTCTAAACTTTCATCTTCTTGTTGTGTCATTCTGAAAACATCTTCCTTTGAATCTCTAGATCTACAATAAGCTTGATATTTTTTAAGGAAGACCGATCTCATATCATCCCAAGAAGCTATTTTTTTTCTCCTAAACCCATGAACCATTTTAAAGTGTTTTAATGTTGCAGGGAAAAGACGAAGTTTATGAATGTCATCAGTGTATCCATATGTTCTACATAGAATATCAAATTCAAACATAAATGCATCAGGAACTTCCGTGGACATTCCATAAAAATTTGGCAATACAGAAGGTGGAATATTTTTCATCTTCACTTCTTCTCCTAATATTGCATTTATGTCTACTGTTGGAAAGCCAAAGGTAGCTTCTTGATCATTACCATCTTCTTGTCTTTTCCGATCATTTTCTATCTTCCTATCATTTTCTTGTTTTGCCTCCTCCTCTCTCTTTCTTCTCCATTCTCTTTGTTGTCTTTCATACTCAGCTCGTTGTTCAGGAGTGAAAATAACAGATCCATGTCCCTCTTCTGCCATTGGTTGATTTGTTTCGATTTTGAGTGGAGATTCAGGTTGTTGAAAGATAGGTGGATTTATGGATGGAAAGACAGGTTGTTTTCCTTTGATAATTTCTTTTTGTTTTCCAGAAATTGAAGATTGTTTCTGTTTTGCTTCCCAAGCTAACAAAGTTTGCCTTTCAATCAAAGTTAATCTTTGTCCAGTTCTTTGTTTCTCTGCCAATTCCTCAATTATTGGATTACCAGTAACTAGGGTGTTTGATGATCCTATCTCTATTTGTGGGGGGGTTTTAATAAATCTACCTTGAGGATCTCTATATCTAGGCATAAAGAAACATAGCTAAAAATGGATGTAACTAATGTTTTTGTTTGTTTTGAAATTTATCCTTCTATTGACTATGCCGATATTTGCCTCCCCGGCAACGACGCCAAAATGTTGAGCTAATTTGTTTACCAAAATTAACACAATTATTTCTTATCAATTCGGGTTATTTATGCTTTGAGGCAAGTTCACTATATGTGAAGATCAGATGTAATGAAACCTTGAAAGATAAGTTATTCAAAAGCTTAAAGTAATACATCCTACAACTCCAATTCAATTAGTTTAAAAAGAGAAAAAATATTGAAATGGTTCTTGACTCAAGAAGTCCACTTTTGCCTCAATTACCACTTAATGAATCAGAAGTTAAAACCAAGAACTTAAGATGGATAAATTATTAATGAAAGAAACTCTTAACTTAAGAGACACATAAGGTATTTCATCATAATTCATTCATCTCAATACCAAAATCATAATAAGAAACTACTTGCATGCAAACAAAGGAAACTAGTTTTAATTCATCATTTTAGTAGAATGGATGCTCAACTTGAACACTTGTTTTTCCAACTTAATAAAGTGATGAATAAGCTAAGAACTAATGAAATCAATCACCATGCATGAACCATAAATCAATCTGAAATAAAGTTTTGAAAAACCAGTTCTACAATAACCAGATTACAAGAAATAAAACTAGTTAACAAGGAAGTGTACTTAGCTTGGAATAGGGGCCCTCCACCCTTCCCTTGCACACTTGAGAAGTGATATCAGAAGCTCAAATTCAATCACACATCCATAGCATTGAACAACAAAATAATAATAGTACAAGTCTTCAAATTAACTCTTCAATCCAAAAGTGTCACAACATTAAAGTATAATAAGTCAATACATAAGCCATCAAAGTTTTGGCTCTTAAATAAGAAGTCTCATGAAACAAACTGATCTATATTCACTCAAACAAACCCATCTACTCTCATCCACCTATCTAAGTCGAATTCATTACTCCCATCCCAAGAAATATGACCAATCCCATAGAATCTCAAAACTGCCCTATTTCTATGGGATTTCTGAATGACCAGTCATGATTGACTAGCACCAAATGGGCCTAATAAAGCTTGTTTTGTTCTAACTAAGCATAGCTGGCTTAGTCCTAGTTCCCAAGCTGTCTATCCATGCATTCAATTCGTGCCCAAGTGTCCTGCAACCACATCAATCATAGAGCTATTACGAGAATTTCTGAATCTGCCAATTTTGCACTAAAAACCAAACTTTCATAAAAACGTTAGAAATTGAAAAATTAAAATTAAATACCTGAATGGATATCAAATATACATCAAAATGGGATGAATGAAGGGAAAATGGATGGAAAATAGATGGATTAATAAGTTTCTTAGAGCAAAAATAAGACCAAAACTAAGGCCCAACAAGGACCTTTCTTAAAACAATATCCAATGTTATCTGAATTTCCGGATGTTTTTCTGAAGGTGCTATCGAGATTACCTCCTGAAAGAGAGCTTGATCTCACAATAGAATTGAAAATTGGTACAAAACCAATCTCTAAAACACCTTACATAATGACAACTCCAAAACTTCAAGAATTACAAATTCAGTTGAAGGAACTATTGGATATAGGATACATTCGACCTAGTATTTCACCTTGGGTGCTCCTGTAATTTTTGTCAAGAAAAAATATGGTTCCTTGCGGTTATGCATAGACTACCAAGACTTAAATCGAGCTATAATAAAGAATCAGTATTTAATGCCTAAAATTGACGATCTCTTCAACCAAATGAAATGAGCTTCTATCTTTTCAAAAATTGATCTACGGTTAGGCTATCATCAATTAAAAATCACGGAAAGAGATATCTCTAAGACTGCACTCCGAACACGTTTTGGGCATTATGAGTTCACTGTGGTAGCATTTGGTTTGACCAATGCACCAAAAATATTTATGAACCTTATGAACAACGTTTTCCACAAATATCTTGATCGATTTGTTTAAGTCTTCTTAAATGATATTATCATCTACTCCAAAAATGAGGAGGAGCATGAAGAAAATTTGCAAATAGTATTATCTTGCCTCAGAGAACACCAATTATACGGAAATTTATCCAAGTGTTCTTTCTTCAGAAGAAAATTCATTACTTGGGTCATATAATATCTGGTGAAGCAATTTCAATAGATCCTGAGAAGGTAAAGGCAATCATGGAATGGCTGATACCGAAAAATTTACATGAAGTGCGAAGCTTTATAGATTTAACTGGCTACTATCGAATATTTGTAGAAGGATTCTCCAAAATTGCGAAGCCTATCCGAACCCTCCAGTATAAAGGTGTTAGGTATGAATGGACCGAGGAATGTCATAGAGCATTCTCTGAACTTAAAATATTGTTGACAAGTGCGCCAATCTTGCGAGTACCTGATATGGACAAATATTTTACTGTATGTACTGATGCATCCAAGCAAGGATTAGGTGCAGTGTTAATGCAGGACAAAGGATTAATAACATATGCCTCAAGGAAGATGAATCCTCATGAAGAACTCTATGCCACGCATGATTTAGAGTTAGCCGCTATAGTTCTAGTTTTAAAGATATGGAGACACTATCTAATAGGGAGAAACTTTATGCTCAAAAGCAACCATCAAAGTCTACAATATTTTTTTACTCAAAGAGACTTGAATTCTAAGCAAAGACAATGGAGTGAATTCCTAAGTGAGTTTGACTATGGAATTTCATACATTAAAGGAAAATATAATGTAGTGGCAGATGCTCTAAGTAGAAGACGTCGGATATTTTCCCTTATACCTATCAAGGTAGACTTGAGGAAACAAGTACTAGAGCATCCCTTGAGAGATAGTTGGTATCTAAAAGTAAGATCCAGGCTCGATAGTAAAAATCCAAAGGAACCTAAGTTTGAGGGATATGAACTAGAAGATGATGGAATTTTGTGATTCCATGGGAGGATGTACATTCCTGATAATGGGGATCTCAGAGACACCATCTTTAGGAAGCCCACAAAGCATTATATTGTGCACATCCTGGTGTAAAGAAAATGTATTCTGATACAAAAAGACTCTTCTTTTGGGGAGACATGAAATGCGATATTGTCCAATTCGTTGCAAAATGTCTCGAATGTGAGCAGGTGAAGGCTGACCATTGTCATCCAGTAGGTCTCCTACAACCTCACAACATTCCTATGACCAAATGGGAGATAATTTCCATGGATTTTATTGTCGGGCTACCTCTTACTCCACAATGACATAATGCCATTCTAGTTGTGGTGGATAAATTAATGAAAATCTGCCATTTCATCCCCGTAAGAGATACTTATGAAGTTGTTCACGTAGCTCGGGTATTTATAAGTGAAATTATTAGATCTCATGGAGTACCTAAGAAGATCATATTAGATATATATCCATGATTTAGTTCAATATTTTGGGCTTGTATGCAGTCAGCCTTAGGAGTTCAACTAAATTTAAGTACAGCTTATCATTCTGAGACCGATGGAAAAAAAGAAAGGGTGAAACAAGTACTAGAATATATGATGAGGACGTATGCTATGGACTTCGAGTAGACATACTGGGAAAAGTACTTACCCTTAGTTTAATTTTCATACAATAACAATTACCACAATTCAATCAGGACGCCTCCATTTGAAGCATTGTACGACAGACCTTGTAGAAAACTGTTAAGTTGGGACAGGTTAGAAGATCGGGTAATAGTGAGACTAGAATTAATTCAAGAGATAGAAGAATAGGTGAAACAAATTAGGCAAATATTGAAAGAGGCAAAAGATATACAAAAGAGTTATGATGATGCACATAAGATAGATAGGACTTATGAAGTAGGAGATCAGATTTTTGTCTGCATTAGACCAATTAAAAGCACTATCTGATTCAGAAAATGGACAAAGTTGTCAACCCGATTTATTGGACCATTCAAAGTCTCAGAAAAAGTTGGAACTCTCGTCTATCGCCTTGCACTGCTGCCCCACTTGCATAAAATTCATAATGCTTTTCATGTATCCATGTTGGGTGCGAGATCCCCCAAGGGTAGTTTTGGGGCTTGGAGCCCAGATTTTGGTCCAATTTTGTAATTCCAATGTAAAGACTTCGCATTTTTTTGGGTGCAGAGTGCGTAGTTGTTAAAGAGTAATAGGATTGTCTGTCCTTATTTTGATAATTTAATGTCGGTTGTAGAAGGTCTACCCATGGTCTGCGGACCATGGGATGGTATAAATAGAGCTAATATCTAAGTAGTTAGAAGAATAACCAACAATGTCTAAGCAATGAAGATGTATGCGAGATAGCTTTGAAGTGTAAGTCTAAGTTTTGGGTCGTAGCGTAGGTATACGCTCTGCCACTGAGTGCGCGGACCCTTGCAGCTGAGTGTGCAGGGCAAGTCGAGTCTGTAACCATCGGGAATCATTAATAAAGAAAAGCTTTCTATCATTCTGCGTATCTATTTCTTATTCATACATCTGTTATATTGGGTATGAATTTCACTTTTGATGCTTATACGATGCGCAAATGCGTATAAATATATTGGTTAAGTGAACGCAAGTAAGAACATTTGTTTACGTGAAGCTAACTAAGATCTGCTAATAAGATAAGTAAGATACTTAACCTAGTTTGAGAGACAACACAGATTGCTGCTCTAGCAGCGTGAAAGGACTGCAACCCCTAGTTAGGGCTGCGCGAAAGCCGATTGTAACACTTCACAAAGGTACTAAAGGATAGAGCAGAGAGCGAAGCCACCTGTATGAAGGCACGTATAGTTGGAATAAACTGACATCACAACCATCTCAAGGGTGCGGAAACTTGGTTCCAACATCCCCCCATATTGCTTCGGGTGAGACTTCAATTTGCGCTCCACAGGCTGATGCCGAAAGGGCCAGTAGTGTAGGGATTTGTTTGGCTAACTAACGCTGAACCTAGGTCAGACCCCCACAAGCCAACAAATGGTTCCATTGCCAGGATCGAAATATGCATAAGAGATGTGTGATGTCTTATCATTGGAATCCAACTAAGAAAGAAATCGAAACCTAGTTGGATAGAAGAATTCACGAGTTCGCGGCATAGGAAAACAGAAACTCGCGACTGTCAAAAGAACAATGGTTAGAGAGCTACTTGTATACATATATCCATGAAATCTTTTTCGCGTCCTTCCCCACTGAGTTATACAAGTGGATCACAAAGAAGCAGATAGCCAAGGAAGGTGGTGTAGAAATTCCCACTGTAGATCAACAGATTATGCAATATACTAAAACACAATACAAGATCTACTTCTACAACACTTTGTGGAAGCTTAATCGACTTGAGTAAGATCAATTGAACACATATAACTGATAAGGAGAAATCAGTCACACATAAAACATAATAAATATCACGGGGAAAGCCTCAGCCTCAAACCCCAATCTCTGTATTATCATACAAGTGGAAATATAGTCTGAATTACAAAAAGAATCAGCTCACAAGCTATCCTGCTCTCTCTGCAATCCCTCTGTTGTTCATAGACAGTCAAAGGCCTCTATCAAAGCTTCTCCTCTACCCTCCAAGCCTCCTATTTCTTTGCGCAATTTTCCTTGGGGTCCAGTGCAACCACTTGTGTGAATTTGCCTCTTCACACGCTCACTAACCTCTGATCCAACTACGCAATCCTGAAGGAGATAAATCCTTCTCCATGGATGAGCTTCCTTTATAGGAAAAATCCATCCAACTGATAGTACACTGTCCCTCCTCTGATCTCAACTGGGTCTCTGTCTAAACTGACATGCATGAGTTATTCATGAAAGAATATTCAGTTATCTGAAGTGTCGCAGTTATATGCAAGCATGCATTAACTAACTGAACTCACAATTAATTTAAACAAACTGTTTAAATAAATCTAACTAGACTTGACTCAGTTCACTGAGCCAACTAATTACAACTCAAATTAGAACTCATCCTTATCTCTTTAACTGATGGATAAATTCCTCAATTAATGGAGAAACTGTTGCATGTCCTCACACAGACTTCATGTTTGATTTTTCACAACTAATTAACTCATGGTGAATTAATTAATTTATTTTCAAACAACTGTTAAGTTCAAATTCGAATATTACTTCTCAATTTTAGTCCAGGGACTGACTAAAATTGGAATCTATCCCGAACTGCTAAAAATAGAAATGCTATTTTTAGCACTTCCATTTTTCATTCCCTGTTGCTCAATCCAACACTGGTACCTGAATTGCTATTTATGGCAGTTCTATTTTTAGCACTTCTAATTTTAGCATTTCTTGTTGCCATTTTCAACAGGTGGAAACTTGATAGTCCTATTGTGTGGACCTCGAAGCTAGTATGAAGGTTGGAAGAATCAAAGGATAAGATCACGTGCACCGTCGATCATTGGATCGATCACATTATAGGAGGATTTGTTACTGAGTTCGCAGTTGACACATCAGTTAGCTACAGTGAGGCAGAGCAACGCTTTCTCCAAGGACCGCGAGGTAAGCACATAAAGTCTTTGAATACTTGGATTAAAATGTTGTTGTGCGAAAAGCAGGTTATGCAGTTACCTTGATGTTTTGGGGCTACGCGAAGTAGAAAGGTTTACAGGAACGAAGGAAGTAAGGGTCAAGAAAATAGCCCATTGTTTTCACCTCCGCGAGGGGGCGAGGGAGAGCTCGCGAAGGTCTCTCTACGAAGTGTTATTCATCTGATAAGGCAAGGATTTCCGTGAATACCACCTCTACCCACACCACCACCGATTTCACCTCCATCACCTCCAACTTCACCTGTACCACTACCGCGATTCAGTATTTCGAACACATTGAAGTTTCGTTTGTTCAAAGGCTTGGGAGATGAGGATTCAGACCAATTCTGGTTCATAGTGAAGGTTGTATGGGAAGCTCAAGGTGTTACATATGGCCATATAAAGAAAGAAACAATTGTTAGTGCCCTGCAGGATCGCGCGCTGACTTGGTATATTAACTACTCCAGCGATAACCCGAATGAGAGAGTAGCGGACATCGAAGCAACACTAAATAAGGAATTTAGCAGGCCTAAATCTGAAGTGCAGTTGATTGTTGGATTCAAAGAAATTACGATGCTACCAGGTGAGACGCCCTTGGAACTAGATCAAAGTTTGAAATGTACGATTCGCGAAGCAAACATGAATCTGACGGATGGACAGCATCGCGAGTGGTTTGTAGCTTCGCTACTACCACACTTGAGGAGTGCATTGTCGTAGCAGAAGATAACAACTCAGGAAGAGGCCCTAGAGATTTCCATGAGACTACATGAGACCCCGATGTAAGATCCTAATCTGGGAGTTCAGTAGATTCACACGTAGCTAAAGAATCTGTGCCTTGAGATGCAAAGCTTGAAGTAGGATAGGATGGTTCGACCAGAAGTGCACGAAGAAGTATGGTGCATGAAATGCAAGAGTCAGGGTCATGACAAAGACCACTGCCCAGTATTTACAAATTACCTTGCAGGAGGAGGACCGATGCCTCTAAGGCCGGAAGCTCAAGCAAGACCTAGCGCGACGCCTGTTTTGTGGTGTGCTATCTATTAAGTAGCCGGAAAGCATGCCACGGATAACTGCCACTTATTGTAGAAGTATACGCAAACTCTGCAACAATTGTTCTGTAACTTTTGTTGGTCGGTGGGACATGATGAGAGTACTTGCAGGAGCTATGAATTGATGATGGATAGAAAACCCGCCTATAGAGTTCAGGCTGAAACGCGGCGCCTTGACCAGAATGTAGGAATGGCGCGGACAGGATTTTAGGGGTACAGAAGAGGCTGAGGCGGAGGAAGACCTGGTAGAGGTCACGAACAGTTGATTTGCTACAATTGTGGAGGGCCAGGACACTATGCCTATGATTTCACTAATCCAACGTGCCCATCGTGCAAGTATTGCACACTATTTGATCATGAGACATAAGATTGTCCTACGCTAATAGCTAGGATCCATGACAAAGGAGTGCTACCACCTCCCCCGACTCAAAACCTGTAGATGATGAGGTCTGAGCCGCGTGAGGAAGATCCAAACATAAATATGGTGCTCTGAAGTGGAATCACGATGGGAGATGACAAGGGAAAACAGCTGGAAGAAAAAACCTGGGTTCAAAAAGCCCTAATGAAAGAAGATGAGTTTGATTTGGAGCGCACTCGGGAAACCTTCATGGAAGCTAAGAATAGTTTCGCTGAGGCCTCCACTTTAGGAAGCAAAAATCAGCCTAAGTCAGAAATGGATCCCTCCATGCTCACAACTTTCCTAGAAACCTGTATGAAGTTACTGTGCGACACTAAGGCTATGAAAGGATTATAAGAACTCATCAACAACTGTGTTAGGACCGCGCCAGGAGAACCGCGTGTAGTCTGGAAGATCGGAAAACATAAAACAAGGATGGGTGTGAAATGAGGCTCACAGCACAGATTGGAGAATATGAGATGGATCAAGTCATTATGGATTTGGGATCAGATGTGAATGTTCTACTGAAGCATACATGGGAGTGAATGGGGAGACCCACACTGCAATGGTCTTCGATTCACCTGAGAATGGTGAACTAGCAGAAAATCATACCCATGGGGTGATAGCAGGGAATAACCGTGGATATTGAGGGAGCGAGCGCGCTGGCAAATTTTGACGTGATAGAGATTTTTGAAGACAACAATCCCTACCCCGCGCTCCTAGGAATTTATTGGGCTATTGATATGAAATGGGTAATTAATCTAAAGAAGTGGAAGATGATCTTTGAGAAGAAGTCATTGCGTGTAATAGTGCCCCTAGATCCTGCTGAAGGATCGCGCTATACAGAACCAATCCGCAACTATGAGAGTGATGATGATCTGGACTGCATCTCCAAGATAATAGCGCAAGAACAAGACTAAGTGAATCCCACCACGAATGGACGAATTACATGGGAGCGTGAGAGTTCCTGCACTTCAGATTCTGATGAAGAAGTAGAACGATGGCAGAATCGATGATACAAAGTAACTATGTTGAATTGCAATATGATGACCCAGTCGTTGCGCTGCATGTCGATAGAAGTAAGAGATCTTCCTACTTATGATGGTCTAAATGATGTAGATACCTTCTTAGATGAATTCGAAAGGGAGGTGTCGAAAAAGCAACGCTTCCAGGCCTTGGACTGGGTATTGCGCGCTATGCTCGCAAGATGGTGGGGTACGCACAAAGGAAGCTTTGGTGATTGGCGCGAATGTAGGAGAATGATGCGAGCATGATTTGGGAAGCCTAAGATGCAAATGAAAGACAAATATGATGGGCAAAATGATCTGTGCACATGGATGCAGGTCTATGAAGAAAAGCCCCAACCTAAGTAGGTGCACCTGTACTCCGCGCTAAAGTACCTGGTCAATAAGCCTGTGTTGGGGGGGCGAATTTGCAGATGGATTTTATTGTTCCAAGAGTATGACTTTGAAGTTGTTGTGAAGCCTAGACGATTGAACGCGGGACCAGACCACCTGTTGTGCATCAAGAAAGGGGAGGAACCTACTAGTTTGGAGGATAGATTACCTGACGCCTAGCTCTTTGCTGTGCGCATAGTGGATGGACATTTTGAAGATATAATACACTTTCTAACAACTCGAACTGCACCGGAAGGATACTTTATCCAACAGAAGAAGGAATTAGTGGTATGCACAACAGATTCTTGTCATTGCTGGGAATCTATATAAGATGGGGAATGATGAAATACTACGAAGGTATGTACCTAAGTTTGAATGAAGCAACGTCCATGGTGGCGCTGCGGGAGGACATTATGCAGGAAGAGTGACCGCGCAGAAGATTCTACGCACTGGGTTGTGTTGGCCAACCCTTCATCAAGATTCAAAAGCATATTGCAAGGAATGTGATGTATGCCAGTGGACAGGAAGGCCATTACGGGGGATGAAATTCCTTTGAATCCACAAATGACGTTGCAACCTTTCAAAAAGTGGGCAATAGATTTTGTAGGACCTATTAAACTTTAAGGAAAGACAGGCGCGAGGTATATTATCACTATGACGGAGTATTTTATTCGTTGGGTAGAAGCACAACTGGTGAAGGATTGCACGGGCGCAACTGCGGCGAAGTTTCTATTTGAACACATATTGACGCGATTTGGGTGTTGGAAGATTTTGATGAGCCATCATGGTACGCACTTCCCAAATGAGACGATCAGCGCACTAACGGAGGAATTTCAGGCGTATCATCAAAAGAGTACACCTTATCATCCACAAGCTAACATGACAGTGGAGGCGTTCAATAAAGTTCTTGAAAACGCATTGACCAAGGTATGCAACACTTAATGAAGTGATTGGGACCTATGCATACCTGCAGTGTTATGGGATTATCGAACGACATGCAAGAAACTAACGGGACATACACCTTTTAGGCTTGTCTATGGAGTGGAAGTCGTAATGCCAATGGAATACATTGTGCCTAGTCTATGCATAATATTGCTCATAGGTATGATGGATCACGGAGCCTTAGAGAAGAGGCTCCCGTAGTTGGATGAGCTTGAAGAAGAATGATTTTTTGGTTGGATTTCACTAGTAGGTCCAAAAATAGTATGAAAAGGCATGGCACGACCAACACATCAAGCTGCGCACATTGAAGGTAAAAGATCTAGTTCTGTTGTATGATAGTAAGTTTGATAAATTCCCTATAAAGTTTAGGATGCATTGGTTAGGGCCGTAAGTTATTAAGGAGATTACCGACGGAGGCACAGTACAGCTGGTTAAGTTGAATGGAGATCCCTTCCCAGGAAAAGTAAATGACAATTGGTTGAATCCATACACAGGTGGCCCGACCATCTGACTAGCCAACATAAGCACAATCTTAGCGCCCCAGGTAGCTGAAAGGAGGTGCGGGACTATAAACTACATTGCCCAGGAGCTGCACGATATTAGGACTGCGGGCACTAGCAAAATGTCACAGGGTCCGCGACAACGCAAAGACAACTGCGTTGGCGCACAGGTTTGCCAGAAAGTGACCGTTAAAGTCACTATTCACGATTTGATGGTTGGTTTGAGGCCAAATGGAGTGGCCAGCAGGCATTTAAGGCGAACTTTATGGGTTAGATTCTTGGAAATCTGCTGCCAATCTAGCATTAACAGACCGAATGTTGGGGGAACGGTTGAATTCAAATTCAAAAGGCGCTATAAATTACAAGTGATTGTCCAACAAACAACACTTGGCAATTTGAGAACTGAGTTGTTGCGCGCTTAAGTATTCATGAACCGAGACTTATTTGAGACTCTAAAAGCGAATTCATTGTTTGAGCAACTACCAGAGACACTGAAAGAACTATGGAGTAGCGCTATGTTAGCACCCGAAGAAGCCATGGACACAGGAGTAGTGAAAGCCGAGGAAGCTGCATAGGAAATTGCAGAAGTGGAAACACCAGAATAATCGTTGAGGTACCTAAATCACCGTGAACATAGAGACCTAAGAAGGATAAGCAAGCCATGATCCTGGTGCGCGTCTTGCTAAAAAATCCACTAAAGAACAAGCTCACATTACAAGAAAAGGGGAAGCCATTAATTTGGAGGTCGATGAGGAGGAATCTAAAGGAATCTTGGTGGAGGAGGAGGATGAAGAGATGGAAGTTGAAACTTAGGGTGTGGACCCTATTACCTGGTTACCTGAATATGTTCCTCCGTGAAAGGGTAAAGCCAAGGTGCCGAAGGATATAGATGAGAGCAAGATATCTCTTTAAACTCCGCTGCTCCCAAACGATATTATCTTTGAGGGACCGCACTTGGGGTGGGTTCCTGTGTTGAAATTTGAATATTGGGACCTCGCAGACCACGAGAAGTTCCTGCATTTAGCAAATGAGAAGCTAATAAGCCAAAAGATCTATGCGACAGCTGGAATGATTGAATTGGAGCCGCACAAATGGCTTAGAGGTGTAGAGAAGGCCGAGTTGCTAAACCTGCTCTGGGTGCCGCATTACCACCGTGCCCCAATGACCGTCTTCATTATCAGGTAGCTACTCTGCTTGGTGCATGATGGGTGCTTGTGGCTGGAGGAGCCCATCCCCATCACAGACCATCTGATTCACTGGATTACATGGCTACCTTGCTCAGGAGAGGACCCAGAAAACATTTCAGAGGGAAAAGGTGGTGAGTTGGCCCTTGCGGAGGCAATGAAAAAGAAGTTTAAGTTGGAGAAGAAGAAGCAAGGGTATGCCATCTCCAGCATTAACAACCTTGCAGTTAAGGTCGCGACACAAATATTGGTAGGAAAGGTGATGTGGAAGTGTCACGCGGATGAGGTGCCCACGCTAGTGGTTGCACTAGTGATGCAATGTGCAGAAGGGGTCCAGTTCAACTGGGTGAAATATCTATGTGGCGAGTTCCTTGCGAACTGCCACGAGGCACAAGAGCAAAGAAAAAAATTTCATTATGCATGGCTCCTATTGTTGATCATACTGGTGGCATGGGAGCTATCCGAAGATAACTAGTTCCCTTTGGTCACGCCAAATCTTCCAGAGGCAGCGAAGTACGCTTCGCTGTGGGTGGCCAGGGACGTGCAAAGAATAAAGGAGAGCAAGATATTTTGGATATTCATGGAGATGAATATCTGGATGGGGATCAATCACAAGCTGCGGTTATCACCCATAGTATATAACAGTTTACAGAGCTTTGCAAAGTTCAAAGCAGACTTCCACCATGTCTTCATCAAGGCGCAGAAGGACCCTACAAAGACGTGGCATGATTTACCGTACTTGGTGATTGATGATCTAATATTTGTAGTCCTTGAGTCTTGGACGCCGAAGTGGTGCACTCCAATTGGCTTCGCAGTGGAAACAGAAAAGTCTTCCACGCAGTGCAAGAAGGAGGAGACAAAGCTTCGAATGGCGTAGCTGGTGGAAAAGCACAGGAAATAAGAAGTAGCAACTAAGGCCCAGGCAACACTGGACATTGAGAAGTTGGCGGAAAAACAACAAAAAACAAGACAAGAAGGGAGGGAAGGATAGAAGTCACCTTTGCCCTAACCAGAGACAGACACAGAACAAGGTGACGCGGAACTGGAGACAATGTCCACCCAACTCAAGCATCCGTGACCACGCGAGTAGACAGTGCTGCGAAAGAAGACCAAGGCATCCATAGTGTCCTTCGACCCAATCACCCTCACTGAGGGGGATTTGCATGATATTGACGAAATGGTGAGGGATGTCATTGCGGAGGCCCTCCAGCAGTTTTTGGAACAACAAAAGTTGGTATTGGGGGTTCTACGGATAGAGTTGCAGGAGTTGCAGGTTCGCACTCCATAGGCTGGCGTAGTGCCCACCAGCTTCGCAGTCAGCACTTCAGCTGCCGAGGAAATGTTGCGCACTAGGGTGACCAACACGATAATGCTACCAGATGAGGCACTTACTATAGAGAAAGAGGTCGACAGACCCATGGTGAGCAATTTGAAAGGGGTAGGGTTGAACATGGCTATGCTCCCTTGGGAGACACTCTACCTCTTATAGGATGGAGTCACCACAGAACTTCGGGTCAGGGAGAGTCGTGCTCTATAGTTCATGAGCAATCAATGCATCAACATTGAGCAGTTGGGCCTACAGCACAATGAGGAAGTGGAGTGGAAGAAACAGATAATGCATGTAGTAGAGGAAGCCTACCAGATGGTCCGAGAGTTGGCCATTCAAGTAAAGGAAACGGTGGAGGTTGGCCACAAGGGTGTGCGATGCTAGAGCATAGATGGATAGGGTTCAGCTGGAGCTGAACCTGTAGATCACAGAACTATAGTTGAAGGCTCAACCTTCAACCCCGCCAGAGATTAAGGAACAACGTACCACTACGGTTACAACAACGATCGCGTTGGTTAATAGTGCAGTGACAGACTGCATGAAGCTGTTCAAACAATCATTTGAGGTCCTAACCACCCTACAGGAGGACCCGAATGTGGAGCGCCTAGAGATAGAGGTGAATGAGATGTAATAGAAATATGATGAGGTAAAAGGGACCACACAGATGGTTTCTCTTACACAAATGCTTGCACGGATGTAACAGAGAAAGGTGCTCAAGGAATAGGTGGATGTCGCTCAGCACAAAGAAGCGGTTTTAAAAGTGTGCCTACAACCATGGATCAACGAGGCATATACAATTATAGCCTCCATTGAAGCAAAGCTCATGCAACTGCAAGAAACTCAGGAGAGGATTCAGGGCAGCAGTTCAGCAACAACGGTCACCGAACAACACGTGGAGGAAGTCCAGCAGGCAGCTGCTCAGTGCGTTGCCGAAGTTGCAGCGATCCAAACAGAGTTGGGAGGTCTTCGCGCTAAGATCTTCACACCTGCAGAGTGACTCGAGGGCAAGTCATGATGTTTGTGTTGGGAGCCTGTTGGGCGCGGGATCCCTTAAGGGAATTTTTGGGGCTTAGAGCCCAGATTTTGGTCCAATTTTGTAATTCCAATGTAAAGACTCTGCATTTTGTGGGCGCAGAGTGCGTAGTTGTTAAAGAGTCATAGGGTTGTTCGCCCTTATTTTTATAATGTAATGCCGGCTATAGATCTACCCATCGTCCGCGGACCATGGGATTGTATAAATAGAGCTAAGCTCTAAGGAGTTAGAAGAATAACCAACAATGTCTAAGCAATGAAGATGTATGCGAGATAGCTCTAAAGTGTAAGTCTAAGTTTTGGGTCGTAGCGTAGGTAGAGGCTCTATAGTTGAGTGCATAAAGGCCTAGTAGTCTGCAGCTGAGTGTGTGGACCCCTGTAGCTGAGTGCGCAGGGCAAGTCGAGTCTATATCCATTGGGAATCATTAATAAAGAGAAGTTTTCTATCATTCTGCATATTTATTTCCTGTTCATACATCTGTTATATTGGGTATGATTTTCACTTCTAATTCTTATATGATGCGCGAATGTGTATAATTATGTTGGTTAAGTGAATGCAAGTAAGAACATCTATTTACGCAAAGCTAACTAAAATCTGCAAATAAAATAAGTAAGATACTTCACGTAGTTTGAGAGACAATGTAGATCATTGCTCTAGCAGCACGAAAGGACTGCAACCCTTGGTTAGGGCTGCACGAAAGTCGATTGTAACACTTCACGAAGGTTCTGAAGGATAGAGTAGAGAGTGAAGCCACCTGCACGAAGGCAGGTATAGTTGGAATAAATTGACATCACAACCATCTAAAGGGTGCAAAAATTTGGTTCCAGCATCCCCCCATACTGCTTTGGGTGAGACTTCAGTCCGCGCTCCTTGGGCTGATTCCAAAAGGGCCAGTAGTCTAAGGATTTGTTTGGCTAACTAATGTTGAACCTGGGTCAGGCCCCCACAAGCCAACAATCCATATTACGACATTACATAGCTAACAAATATCATAACTTTAAATGGAAGGAACTGCAGTTATCAGACGAGGGAACCGTTTCAGTGGAACCATTACGTATACTGGAACATAGGGTTCAAGAGCTCAAGAACTACCTGGTAAACCAAGTTAAGGTCCAATGGGACAAGTATAGCCCTAGGTTGGCTACATGGGAATATATAGAAATCATATGTCATAAATATCCCAACTTTTGTTAATTTTGAAGAACTTAAAGCTATATTTTGTACATATTTACTCTACTTTAAACCAAATACTTAAAACTATTTTGGGATGATCACATGTAAAAATGAATTTTATGTTACTGGAACAAGATATATGTTAT
Organism: Pinus tabuliformis; assembly: GCA_031772625.1. Taxonomy (NCBI): domain Eukaryota; kingdom Viridiplantae; phylum Streptophyta; class Pinopsida; order Pinales; family Pinaceae; genus Pinus; species Pinus tabuliformis. The sequence goes on from CM062819.1 coordinate 1,705,605,695, forward strand.
TTGCTTAATTCTACTGGTACGTGGATACCAATATGAAATATGTTAATTAAATTAGCATTGCTGAATTATGGATATCAATATGAAGTTTAGCATTTGATTAACTTTACTATGAAATCTAAATTATGAATTATGTTATGGATGAGAAAGTTATAATTTCATTTCATTTCTGCATATCGACATGATTGATCAGATGGAAATAAAAGAATGAATACATGTTAATATGAAAGCTAACTTACGAATATATGGACTGAATATGGATAATTATGTTATGTGAACGTAAAGATCAATATTATGGATAGAAACATATGTGAAATACACTGAAAATGCTATTTAAATACAATTTATTTTAAATATATTTATACATATGTTATAATATGTGGACAAGTGTTTACATTGTAGATAACAACATTACCAAAATGACCATGTGATGATAAAATTTCAAGAACAATTAAGACTCAATGATATTCCATGATAGAGTGTTGACCCTAGTCCCACTAGGAGTGGTGGATGTATTACCCATCATTTATCCTCCAAAACCTAGAGTCATGGGAGGATTGTGCAAGTCAAACTCCCCTAGACGTGTGATGATGACTGCAAGATGTCTATTGGAAAATCAGGTTGATGTAGTCAACACTATCACCCTTTAGGTTTATGAATGGATAGATCAATATAATTGACGCCATGGCATGTTCCAGTAGATGATGGATATGATGGGAGAGGAAGAGATTAAGAAGGATAGGGTGATTCTAGAATAGTTTGGGACCCTGGCAAGGGTCAGGCTTAACTATTAAAATTATAAACCTATCAATAAGTATTCAAAATATAAATTTTAAAGTGCCCTCACAATTATAAATGAAAACTCAATCACAAAACACAATCCTTACATAATCACACTAGTCACTAAAGCAATTATTGATACATTATATAAAATCTAACTTCAGGACAGAGTTTTCTAAAGGAAGGGAGTATGTAATGACCCATTTAGGTTTATAGGCAAAAGGGTATTAGCATGTATACGATGTATGCATATGGTAGCTACATATGCATACATCACGTGCCTTGCACTAGTATAATTATTAAATAATTATTCAAATACCTAAATTATTTAAGAAGGGAAGTATTACCTAAAATTCGACACTCCCAAAAGATACATATTAAATGTTTTTTAATTATAAGGTTATTAAATAAAATTAACACTTTCAATCCCATTAATGTAAATATGTACAAATATTCGTTTTTTATATATCGAAAACTTGACACATTTAAATGGATAACTATTCATTTATTCTAATATTATAAATTAAAGTTATGTATTAATATTCATTTTGTTTAAATATTATAATTTTATAAAATGAATTAAAGGTTAAACTCACCAACCACTTTATATTAATGTACCTCACCTTGAGGCAATATGTAACACAGATGACTAATGCATAAAATTGGATGAGGGCGGTGGAAGAGGGCGGCGACTGCCAGAGAACAAGTATTTATCCAAACACGCAGATACTGAGTGGGGAGGGGGGGGGGGAATGACAGAGAAGAAGAATTACAGAGAAGGGACATTATAGAAAGGAGGATATTCCATGCCATTGATAGAAGGAAGTCTGAGCTTAGTTGTTCTTGAAATTTTGGGCACGGGGGCGAGAGTACCTCGAATTTGAAGTACTTTGGAGCTAGGTACTGAAGTTGTGGAGTTTGGCTTGGAGGTTTTGGCCTTTTGGTAAGGGGAGAAAATTGGTAAAAATAAAACAAGAAACATATTCAAACTAATTTCCACGTATTCCTCTGCATTTTATTTCAAATTCACTGTCTGGTTAATGATAAATTTAGGGAAAATTATGGATTCTGGTATATCTGTTAAGATAAGTTTCATATTCTGGGAACATTAATTGTCTGATTAATTATAAATTTTGGATATATCTCTTGTAGTTTAGGGTCTTACAAAGGGAACCGACCTTTTCTGTCAACTAGACATTAGGGGAATTTTGAGGTCTAAAATGGGCCTCCTAAGAAAAATGTACAACAAGAATAAACTTTATAAGAACCAATAGGATTGAAGATGATGATGTCAACCATGGGGGGTGATTCACCACTTTTACTCAAGTTTTGAGCGGGAGTAGTTGTTGGGTGCAAAATTTATCTTTTCATCTAAGGAGTATGCATGTTGCATAGTTTCGATGGACTCTACTACAAGAATAATGAGAAATACATGAAAAAACGTGATTGCAATAACGTTTTTCATGTATTTATCATTTTTCATGTAGAAGAGTCCATCGAAAGTATGCAACATGGGTACTCCTTGGATGAGGAATCAAATTCTGCATCCAATAAGTGTCGCCGCTTGAAATTTGAATAAACCCATAGGGAGATAAGTTGAAAATACGAGTTGAAAAAATAGTTTTTTTTAAATAGTTTTTTTAGTTTTTAGTTTTTTTGTTTTTGTTTTTTTTTTTTTTTTTATCTAAAATTTAATGATGTAATCTAATCTTATTTTATTATTTCCACTATTATTTTATAATTTCCTTAGGAGGCCCATTTTAGACCTCAAAATTCCCCTGATGTACAGTCTTCTCAAACTATTCCTTGTATTTCCTCTTAAACTTGCAATATAGTGTAACAAACTCCTCCCACATCTATCCAGGTTACTAGCCAACCAGGGTAAACATGAGAAGATAGGTCACTATGATTGGATTTGACATCCTATGTGACCTTAAGGAAGTGGAACCAACGGGAACATCACAAGCAATCATCCAAAATCATCTTTAGAATCCTCAAGAGACATGTCAGCGACTCGACAAAATGTCCCCGGGTCCCGCTAATGTCCTGAACATCTTAGGCCTCAGTCGCTCTCATGATATAGGCAAGGGAACGACCAAAAACCAGAATTCACTCTCACAGGCTTGCCTACTAGTGACCAGAGACCAAAATTTCCAGTTCTATGCCAGCGACCCCCATATTTAAGCCAATTTTTCAAGCCTAGAGCCCAGGTCACTGTCAAGAATGGAGTGATAGCTTAAAATCAATAAAAGTACAAGGAAACAATGATACAAAAGAAACAAGTTGAACAAGACATTAACCAGAACCCAACTAGCCATGACATGCATTTCATCAAACACATCATCAACATGTAACCTACAAGTGTAAACAACAAAATCTAGTGTAGGGATCTCATACTTATCTAAGAATTGCTATGAGCCATTGTTCCCTCATGTCATTTGTTGCATTATCATCTATTAGGTCACAGACACATTATCCATTCATATACAAGTAAAAACATGTTGATATATATACGTGGCTGTTGTCATAAAACATACATATAACCTGAATAGTAATAACATAAATACCATGATTATATTAGCCATAAAATCCACATATAAATCAGTTAATTTTCACATGAAAACCAAGAGAATGAATGTCTCATTAATAAATGCAATAAACCAACTGGAGATGGGACTACCACATTCCACTCGTCCATAGAATAGCTAAGCCAAGTCTCTCTTCAGCCAATCACCCCCATTTCATATTCCAAGCATGAATGTGGGAATCGTAGAGCACATCAAAAACACCAATCAACATGGATGCCACCAGATTTCTTCATCTACATTGTGAGCAATTTGAGTGCCTCCTAGTCTCTCAAGATTTACCACAATCCACAGTCTGATCCAGGAATCACTAGGCCCTACATTGAGACAAACTCTCCAGGCTTTATCGTACATCCCATCCCGGGACTACTAGGCCTAATGGAGATAAAATCCACCTCTTGGCTTTACCATATATCTCGCCACTTATCAACAAGGATTCTTAGGCTCACCAAGGTGCACAATCTGGATTTACTACAACCCATAGTCTAGTTCAGAGGTTACTAGGCTAGTGGATTTACCATGATCCACAGTCTCGTTCAGGGACGACTAGGCCATGTGTTTTCCAATTCGGAGATCCACCCTACTCAGCTTCAAATCCAACCCGACCATCCCACATTAACCGAATGTGAGAACCCATCTCATCAAAGTTATTAGGAAATGGCAAGGCTAGGTTGAAGAACACTATCAAACTTGGAAAAACCCATGCCATGATGGAAAAGAACCTCACACAATCCCATGCATGCCAAATCTAGCAAGGAAAATACACATGCAAGTTGATGCTTGCAATGAAGCTAGTTGTAGCTACTTGATCCTACCTTTCCCTCCCTGATATTTCCTTCCTCTTGCCTTCTTTGCCTTTCTTTCTCCAATGCCAAAGTAATCCAAGAAAACTCTAATTGTCCAAGAGTATGAGAGAGAGAGAGAGAGAGAATAATGAGAACTTATCAAGCTTTCCAACTGATCCTAAAAAGCCTTTTTATCAATGAGGCCTCTATTTTATTCATTTTCCATCATTTTCCTTCAATTTCCTCCTCACATGCAACCTGTGACCTTTCAATTTCATTTTCTCCTAATTTCTATTATTTTCATAAATAAATGTGTCAAAAATTCCATTTTACCTTTCCAAAGCCTTAGCCATTTCCTTTGCCAATTTCCTTAGCCATAAAGAACCAAATAAGCACCCACACTAGGATGTCTTGCCCAAAATTCATCTTGGAATAAGTGTCCCATCAACCATGGTTATTATTTTTGCCTTTATTAGCTTTTATTACATGGAATTTTCACCAGGGATGTTACAAAACCCTCCCCCTTGGGAGAACACCATCCTCGTTGTTCAATGACACCCACAACCAACAAGACTGCTAAAAACAAAACATACTGCCCATGGAGCTTTATAACATATGTCGTTGTAGTATTTACAATGATCATCTGCTAAAACATGACAAACAAACCATTTACTGGAGCTTTATAGCACAATTCATTACAATATTTACAATAACCACATATACACATATGCACATCTGCTAAACCAACAAATAAGATAATACGTTTCCCGTATCAATCAACAAGGGAATCCAAAGGATCACACCTACACCCTAAAATTAATAACATGATTCAACTCCTTCCCATGAATTCCAGAATCCACTGCAAAGTCAAATATGCATCCAGTGTCCAACGTTATAATCATGCGCCACTTGTCCCCTTAGTGAACAATTACCGACTCATTGTTCCAGGGCACTCCCAATGTGCATCTGATTCTATCTGGAAATGCTAATGACAAAAATAAATTCATCCCCAACTTACCTTCTCTGCTAGACACTCCCTTGGGCAATTTGGTCAATCCCTTCCGTGTAGTCACTCACCTTCCAAGTTCTGTTGGCACCCCCATCCCAGGCAATCCATCCGTTGGCAAGGATTCCTCACATCGGAAGATACAAAAACCAAGGCATATTCCTACCTCAAAACCATCATACTGGTCATATCATTCTCATGGAAATCAGTGGACACTATTGGGTACCAGTGTCCCATAATGGCGCTACTCTTGAAGTGCTTTACCAACATACTACTACATTTTCCAATTCCTTTTGTTGCTGCTACTGATTCTTGCAGTCGATTTCAACCACTCAACTGGGAATGTCCATGCATTCCTGTTCGAAGCACATAATTTCCATTAGATTTAAAATAAATTGAAATAACCTCAAATCATACCTCATTGGTAGCTCATCAACAAGGTACAATTGCAATTTTGTTCGCTTTCTGTCACAACAAGTCAAACTAGCATCTTTGACCAAATCATCATGTATAAACATATCACATCAAGTTAGCTCAAAACATAACCATCATAGATCAAAATCGTAAATTGCATGTAACCATCATAAACCAGAATCATATATCACATAAAATCATCATATACCACAATCATAAATCACATGCACAATAAAATCAAAATAAAATGTTGACACTTATCGTTTCATCAATTCTTAGCTTCTACCTTTGCCTTTATTCTGTACACACTTCGGATCGGTTGCCACACCAGACCAACACCCAGTGCCTTCTCCTAAACCATGTATATGTACACATAGTGTGCATCACACACATACAATCACACAATCCATACAACACCATGCAATACATGCACGCACACTTGACATAAAACACATACACCTACATCTGGTGTACAACACAACACAAATACGTATATAGAGTGCAACACGGTGAATGCATATGTCATGATACCATGACTACATAATGCACATACATAGTACCGCATGCCCGTAACACAACATGTACAACATGCACTCAATCCCACGTGTACACCAGTACCACATATACAAAGCACTACCTACACAACGTGTGCTCATCATCACATGTACACGACACCACCTACACACGTCTACATAATGCCACATGTACACTTCACCACTGTACAACGTTTACATAATACCGCATGTACACAGTACCATGCACAGGACAGGTGTGCAACAACACATGTACACAACACCACATGCACGTCATGCACACAACACCATCTGCACACAATGCCACCTGTACAACATGTAGACAACACCACTTGTACAATCATGCACACAACTCCACATGTACATAGCGCCATATGTACAACATGCACGCAACACCACTTGTACATAGCACTGCATATCCAACATGTACATAGCATTATCTGTACATAACACTACATATCCAATCATGCACACAACACCATATGCAATATTCGCACAACATTATTTGTACCATCCTGTACATAACATTGCATAAACAACATGTACACACACTATATATACACAACACCATGTGTACAAATCATAAATGTAACATGTACAATATATACAGCATATGCACAATAGTAGTACCACACATCCAAAACCACACTGTCCTTACCAAGAAACCTTGCTTCAAGTGTCTTACCCATGCTTATCCTAGCATGTCGTAGATCACATTGCTTTCATTTTGCTGAGGTATCCCTCGGTATAACCTATCCATAGCACAAGCATAGGAATAATACAAACATACAATATAAATTCATATTCACATGATACCGACCTCATATATTTGTCATGACTACTCTTCCCCCTTGATTCCTCATAGCCAGGAACTTCTTCATGCCATTCGCCTGCATAAGCAATCATTCCTCCACAAGAATGGTCCCTAACAACCTTGTCAAATAGTGACGCAGATACATACATACATGCATATATAATCATTATCATAAAACAATCATCATCTTGTTAGACAACGACATACATACACACATACATGTATACATATATAAACATCAGCATAATCATGATCATAACATAATTACCAGATATCAAGGTCAAGGTTTAAGAGAACTTCCTTTATTGCAACACATGCGCAACATTAAGAATAGTCATTCCCAACATAGCCAAGGAATATGATGCCTCAAATCCATTTACTTTACCTTTTTGGTTACATTTATCATGAATTTACCTCCAGCGCTCCTTTACCACAATGGACCCATCCAGTCCAACCGACCGTCATAGTCTTACCTTCCGCTGTGCATACTCATGCACAGAGCTTCATTCAAGTCTTACATTACTTGTTGGGTACCACATGACTCTCCTCGAGCTCCATTAATTTCCTCTTTTCGCAACCAATCCCCAAGGCTCTCAAAACAATAAAGGAAATACCGAGAAGCAAACAAGAAGAAAACCATGGAAAATCAACAACAATACGACACAACAAACAAAGTGGCATGATCATGCACTAGACATAACAAAACTGCAAATCAAGTGCAAGAAAATCACAAAATACCAAAAGCACAAGACTAACAACAGACACCATGAATCAATCCCCATGGTTCCCAGTGATTCCAAAGGAAATCTCCACTTGAGCCTTCTTTAAGATTTCATGGAAGTCTCTTTCCCATGCAATCCCCAACAACATACTACCATAAACACATAACTGTTAGCGCATAAATAAACATAACAATAAACCAGATACATTATCTTATTGTCCCAAGAACATTTCCTTGTAGCTGAAAATGTCCATGCCATCTCTCAAGGGACTCCAATCCCATTGACAAATCCACCTGTAACTAGAGACTAGCTAATATACTTGATGAATACATGTCCATGAATATAGCACATATCCACATAATTTCAGACAAATCAAGGTTAAGAATACTTCCTGTATGCAAAACACTCATTCGTTTGGAATTAAGGTTTCCAAACATAACCCAAGGAATTCTTGCCCAATTCCTTTCTTTTACGTTTTTACCTTGTTGCAATCGAGGCTTACTATGCACTGTCATATCACCCAATTGTTATGTAATAGATTATTCGCATATAAATTCAAAATTGGATTTGGTTGTAATGGCTCTTACTGTTTAATTGTTGTCTCACCACTATTAGTAATAAACTTATTAATTAGTACTCATTTGCACATTTTTTTCACTTAATAAGATTTTTTATTTCATTAAACAAGCACATAATCAACAATTTAATTACATAATTAAAGAGTTAATTACATAAGTCATGTATGTGGCCTAACGGTAAAGTCATTACTTGTACAACTTGTAGGTCACAATTTCAAAACCCAATATGTTAATTTTTCCCAACTAAAATTATATTAATGAAGGGACCAATCAACTCTCTTTCATCGTATCTAATTGTTGTATAATAAAGTCTTATCTGTTCCAAACTAATAATGCATATTATACAATTGATTACGGTTTTCACAATCAAGCAACAATTAAAGAAGTGTTAAGTATACAATATGCTTTCTTTTGTTTGCTTATTCATTTATGCATCTAATATTTGATATAATAGGAGGCTATTGTCTATTTAATTGTTTACACATAAAGGGTGCCATGGTCAATTTCATTTCTTTAATTTATAAGTTACATGCAACCTATGCCCTACAATTATCTAAGGTCCAAACCTCAGAGAATTGACTGGTTTGTTGCTCCATATATAACCTTGTGTTTAGGATTAGGGTTAGCTTAGTGACTTGTTCTTTTATTTTACAAATGATATAATCACTCCAAGATTCTTCCTTGTGAGTGACAACTCTCTTCTTAGTGGCAACAAGTCTGAGTTGTGTTAGTATTAGCATTGACCCTACCTTGATCGTGCGACATAAAGCAATAGGGTGACTGCTCCTATTACCTCTCGCAAGTCGCCAAGAGGTTCAAAGTGTTGGTGTCCAGAGAATTTCATTATGAAATGTCAACACCAAAAAAATAGGTTGACTTTAGGAAGTACATCTTTATTCTAGATTCTCCTCCATAGTCGATCTAGAGGAGGATGAGGGAATTTTTGTATCAACAATTCATAACCCTCTTGAATTGTGTATATGTTCTTCTTACCTCCCATCCATGTTTTCCTATCCAAACTGGAGGTGATAATTGGGGAAAAATAATTTAAGGCTTTAAGCAAGGAGATCTAGTGTAATTGAAGGTGTGAGGGAACATCAGGACAACTCCATTAGGTCCACTAACCATTATGATCCCACTGTGAAATATCAACTATCTTTGTATATCCCTTTTCTACCATCCATTAGGCCAACTCCTTAATTCATGCATTTTCATTTGCAATCTTTGTCGTTGGCATTCGATCTTTCCAAAGATGAATACACACTCTATTTCTTGTTTTCCATTCTAGCTTGTCAATAACAATTGGGGCTACTACTCTGCATAATTTCCATATCTTGGATCCCTGCTCCGACCATACTTTTTTTCCTAGCCTCAAAAGTCAATTCTTAGGAAAATATTTACGTATGAAGGTCATCTTCCACCATTCCTTGGAATGTGAAAGAAGTCATACTATTTTGGCTCCCAAAGCTAAGTTCATTAGCTCAAGGTCCTTGATAGATAGTCCTCCAAAAAAATTGGCAAATGAACAATATTCCAATTTACAAGATGAAATCTATTTTCATTATCCTTACCTCCTTGATAAAGGAACTTCCTCAACAGACCACCTATTTGCTGAATTATTCCCTTAGGCGCCAACAATCATGAACCCATATACACTAGTAGAGAGGAGAGAATTGATTTTATTAATACTACCTTACCTGCACATTCAACCATTGCGCGCCCCAGAATTTAATTATTTTCCTCAATTTTTGCAGAACTTCCTCCTAATCATCTGCATTGGATGCTCCCAAGGAGAGGAATCCCTAGATATTTAAAATATTTCCACACCAAAACAACATGAAATTCAAGGATTCTAGATATCTCAATCAACATAGATTTAGTACAATTCCACCCATATACTTGGCACTTCTTTTTATTAACCTTTCCCTTGCATAAATTTATATAGGTGTTTAGAATATTTTTAAAGTGAGCCACAATAATTTTGGATTATCCCCCCAGGAGAGGAGTTTCATTTGCGAATTAAGATTGATTAACCCCCTTGATATTCCGAGCTATACTCAACCCTACCAACTTGCCTTCCTGTCTAGCATTTTCTAGGTTTTTGCTCAGAATTTCAGCCATTATAAAGTAGATAAGAGGAGACAGGGGACACCCATATCACAAACCTCTAGAAGCAACAAAGAAGGGAGTAGGATGACCATTAACCAGTAGAGTTATCCAGGGAGATCCACTACATTCTTTGATCCATCTTATAAAGTCATTACGGAATCCTAGTTTCTCGAGCATTAAGAAAAAAAAGGGGCACCTTACCCGATCAAAAGCGTTTTCCATATCTAATTTAATCACCATTTCAAGCTCTCCAACTTCCTTGAATGAATTGCTTCCTGAAAAAGGATTATATTCTCCAATATTTGTTATTGTTGCATAAAACCACCCTTGTTATCTAAAATGAGCTCCAGACGCATCTTTTTCAATTTGGAAGCAATGATCTTTCTTAAAATTGTATAGGACAAGTCGTAGAGAGATATTGGATGGAATCAAGAGAAATTCACTGGGTTCTACTCTTTGGGAATGAGAGAAATAAAGGAGAAGTAGGTATTGCTTCCTATCTTCTCTTTTCATCTCAGACTGTTTAACATCAACATCAACTCCTTCATCATCACCTAGAAGGCCCTATAAAAACTAATGGAAAAACCATATGGGTCTAGGGCCTTATCTGGATCCAATTCCCATTACATCAAGAACTCATGTCTCCTCGATTTCTTTCACACGGATCTGATTTATAGTGTCCGAAGTGATAGGAAGAATGCATTGTAGAAATTCTTGGGCTTGGGGCATGTCAACCTCACCATCCTCATGATATAGCTCCTGAAAATGACAAAAACCTTCCTATTTGATGTCCTCAAAAGTGGAAATATTCGGCCTTCCTTCAAGGTCTTTCTCTTTAACTATGTTCATTATTTCATGAGCTTTTGCTTGCTCTTAGAAGTAGGCAGTGTTCTAATCTCCCACTTGAAGCCACAAGCTTTGGGACTTTAATCGCCATATTTCTTCCCCTTGCATGTATGATGCAAAAATTTTCTTTGTAAGATCCCTTTCCTTTTCGTAGTGCCACGGTCTTACATTGCTTTCCTCAATCATGCTTTGATGATGCTCTAATTATTTAATCAACTCCTTTCGCTTTTGACCTGAGGATTGAGAAATTTCCTTGAACCATTTCTTTAGAACTTGCTTGACGAATTTAAGTTTAGACTCCCACCCATATGCAAACGACCGTGTCACATGAGTATTCCATGCTTGCCTGGTCAACTTTGTGATGCCTTCTTCATTTGTCCAAGAAAAAATGTATCTAAAAGGGATTGAGCCTAAATCCTCCATACTATCCAACAATAAGAAAATTGGCCTATTATATGATTATCCCTGAGCTTTAATTGATGAGGAACATTCTAAACCTTTTAGCAACCAATTTTTATGGATAAGAAACCTATCCAAATAAGTTGCGTTATGATTTTATCCACTTCTACCATTCGACCATGTGTATTTACCAACTTTAGTGGGAGCTTCAACCAAATCCCAATCACTTACTAAAAATGACCAGACATTAAAATTGTGTCAAAATCGCCCCCCATTATACAATTGATATGTCGGCCTTCACATATTTGAAGAGTCCTTGAACTCCATTTTATCACCATATTACACAGTAGCGTATACGTTAATGACAAGAATTCACTCACTTGAATCACGTAGTTCTATGAGAGTCGCTATCCAAAATTGAGACTTCATGATATCAATTAATTTAAAATGAGATTCAAACCAATACATACCTAAACCGCCTAAAGCACCTCTTCAGTATTGCGCTTTTCCATTACTGTCTCTCCAAAATGACTTAGCTTCCTCATTGACCTCTTTCTCCTCAAGTTTGGTCTACTGTAGAAGGAGTATCCATGGGTTCTCTTGCTTTATCATATCCTTTACCACTCGGGATTTTAAGGGGGTTCCCATACCCATTATGTTCCAGAAAATACTTTCATCATTTCATAGGAGGGTTTTGAAGAGAACTTCCTACTTCTTTAGGTATGTTAGCTTCTTAAGGGGCTTTTAATTTCAAAATTCCAAAATCACTGCGGATTTCCTAATTTATTATTTTTTTCAACTTCTTTTTCATAGACTATTTTCTTAGGTGGCCTTCCTTGCCTCTTCTTGCTAATTTCAGTTTCACGGTTGCTTCCTTCGTCTTCCCAAACAAGAGAATGTGCCATGTTTCGAGTGATCACCCTTGAACTAAGAGGACCTCCTTCAACATTGTCAAATCTTGGAGGATGAGATTCGATAACAAGAGGAGTGTCAATTCAAGACTTTGTAGGAATTGAATTCAGTTGAGGAGGCTTGACGCTTCCTTTATTAATAGGACCCTCCTCTAAACCATTTATTTACCCATCTTCCAGATTCAATGTTGGAGATTTTTCACTCGAGATTCCCATGTGTTGATTAGGGTTTGGGTCCTCCTCGCCATTTCCCACTTGAATCTGAAATACATCAAATGGGTTTGTAGAAGTCAAAGCCCCATTTTTATTTTGAGCAGTGTGATTCTTATCTCCTGAAGATTTGTTTCCATTTCCACCCTGATTTTGTGTCTGCCATTGTTCACCTTCATTTGTAGGGGGATCTCGCCCCTTGCTAGCAAGGGATTTTTTGCAATCCCTCGAAAAATGGTTGTATTCATGACAAAATCGACACTTGAAAGGGATTTGCTTGTAATCTAGGGTTTGACAATGATTCCATCCTCCCAAAGTGAGATTTATTTCAGAGGGCAAGCCATTTTCCAAATCGACTTCCACACAGATCATAGCACAAACAAACTGAGATCCCTTGGGTTCGACCCTATCCAAATACTTGCTAACACCATTTCCAATTGCCCTCAGACAATCATCACTCCAACAAGAAAGCGATAACTGAGGAAGCTTAACCCAGATAGGAATTGCATTCGGGATATCTTTGTCCGGATTAAAATCTAGGGACCATTTGTTTAGGTACATCCCTCTAGATCTAAAAAAATAGAAACCGTTTCTGAAAACTACATCCCTATCTTATTTCAATTCAAATAAAAAATCAAAGAACCCATTTGCACAGGCATAAAGCTTGATGATACCTTTCATTATCTTCCAGTTTTTGTTGATCCATGTTAATTTTTGGTATGTTCTATGCTTAGAGCAATTTATTTCATTTTTCACAGTTAGCTCAATATCTTTTCTAGATTAGCAATCACATCAGCACTAAAGTAAAATGCAGATAGAACATAAACATAAATCGCAGAAGACAAGCCAAGACAAGAGGACACAAGATGTGGCGCTAGCCAAGGACAAACCCCAATTTGGGGAAACCCTTGATCAATTCTTCTTATATGTTCTTCAATAGTTTAGCAGAGAGAGAGAGAGAGATAGTACGTTTACAACAGAAGTCAACACTTTGACTTATCTAGATAAGAGCATAAATATTCTTTAAGAAGATGATACATGAGATCAGTTGAAGACATGTTTCTTCAACGGATTCTCCAAGGTGATTCCTTCACCTATCGTTGTGCTGCATTTCGTCATCATGCTGCACCTCACCGTGTTGCACCGTGCTGCACCCATCATCACTATGCTGCATCTCATCATGCTTCATTAATCATCACTGTACCCATCACTGTACTGCATTATGCGTATTTGTTGCACTATGTTGCCGTACTGACCTATGTGTTGGCTACATCCTTCTTGCTTGTTGTCCCTAGCTTGCTTGTTGTCCACAACATGCTTGTTGTCGTTTGCATGCTTGTTGTTGCATGCTAGTTGTCCCTTGCATGCTAGCTGTAACATTGCATGCTTCGTGTATTTACTGCTAAGTACCATACAACTATCCCAATGTTAGTTAGTTGTCCCTTACATGCTGCTCTCCTTCGGAGACAGATGCTCGGGTTGTTCCGACAGTTCTCGACAGTTTTGGCTTTTGCCCTCTACGTCAGCTTTCCTGGTTGTTCCAGCAGTTCCGGCTATTCCTGACAGTTCCGACAGTTCTGACAGTTTCGATAGTTCCGGCAATTCCGGCTATTCCCGGCAGTTCTAGCAGTTCCCGGCAGTTCCGGTAATTCTAGCGATTCGCGGCAGTTTCGGCAGTTATGGCTTTTCCTAGCAGTTCTGGCAGTTCCAGCAATTCCGGCTATTCTTGGTAGTTCCGGCAATTCCGGTAATTCTGACAGTTCCAACAATTTCGACAGTTCCAACAATTCCAGCTATTCCCAGCAGTTCCCAGTAGTTCTGACAGTTTCGGCTTTTCCTAGTAGTTTCAGCTTTTCCCAGTAGTTCCCGGCAGTTTCGGCAATTACGGCGGTTTTAGCAATTCCGGCAATTCCTGCAATTCCAGCAATTCTAGCTATTCCCGACAGTTCCGGCTATTCCCGGCAGTTCTGACTATTCCTGACAGTTTCGGCTTCTGCCCTCTGGATTATGGAAGCGTTATCCCTTAGGATCTCTCCTCCTACTAAAACCCAAAGACAAGTAGAGAGGAAGAGATCCCAAGTGTGTTGAAATGACTTGAAGGCCACCTCTATTTATACTAAAATGTTGAGCACAAGTGGGGTTTATTTGGTTGCTGGCTGACCTTGACGAATTGTCCCATAACACATATAAATTCATATCTCCATGAATACTTATCAAAATCGAATGATCTTTAGATCAATCCTACACCTCTCGATGAGAGGGATCCAAGAAAAATATCAGCTTCCATTAATAAGATGACCCACATGGAGTTTGGCCCTAGTTGCCAATGTTAACACTCCCTCTCAACTAGGGAGAACTCCATCCACTGATCCATATGTCCGACTGTACTATCTCTGCCATCGGTGCCTTGCACTGCTCTACTCTGTTGAGCTCTACTTTGCTTTTCTCTGCTAACCATGAAGAAGAAGAATTGATTGAGAGTGTCTCATACCATTCTCTATTGTCCCGAAGTCAGTTTCATCTAAAGAGAGTGTGTCACATCACTCTTACTGACTCGAAGTCAATTTTATTGATCTTAGATCAATATCACAAGAGAGTGTCTCAAACCACTCATACTGATCCCAGATCAGTTTCATTTATCCCAGATCAATGGAGGTTATCCTAGCATAGGGAGTACGGTAGATACATCGATGCATCCATCGATAGTACTACTATGGTCCCTAACCCCATTTCCCTTCTCATTGATTAGATGAGAGGTACTTCCCATGAGTCCCAGACTGCATGGGTAGGATGCCTCGATAGGAGAACTAATCATCCTGTCCACAGGAGAACGAATCATCCTGCCCCACAGTCGCGACGGGAGAACTAATCATCCCGGCCCACATGAGAACTAATCATCATGTTTCACAGTTGCCACCAGAGAACTAATCATCCTGACCCACAGGAGAACTAATCATCTTGTTCCATAGTCGCCACGGGAGAACTAATCATCATGTTCAACAGTTGCCACGGGAGAACTAATCATCCCAGCCCACAGGAGAACTAATCATCCTGTTCCATAGTTGCCAAGGGAGAACTAATCATCCAAGCCCATAGGAGAACTAATCATCTTGTTCCATAGTTGCCATGGGAGAACTAATCATCACGCCCCACAGGAGAACTAATCATCGTGTTCCACAGTCGCCACAGGGTATCACAAGGGGAGGTTGAACCTGTCATCTTGTACATAGCGCACCACCAGGGGAGGGCGAGTCGCCCTGTGGTCGTATGTTGCTCCAATAAGTACCCCAAGCCCCCCAGAGCTCCCAGAGCTCAATGCATGCAACATGCAGGACCCTTATGAGAAGGTCTCTCAACAACTCCAAGTCGTTCGGGAAAGTCACAAATTTGACCTTTCCCCGGGGCTTTGACAAAATATATGTGACCTGTACATCAGTCTCAATGCGATGGAGCCTCCTCGCTCATCGACTTACCATATCCCAGATAAGACAGTATCTGATGTCTATCTGTTGGAGCAATCATCGTATACAGGATTCCTCAATAATCGAATCCCCCCTCTGGTTGTCACAGAGAATCACAGTGGTATTCATCATGTGTACAAACAGCTGACTTAAGAGCTTTTGCAACCATGTAGCTTCACATGAGATCATACTCGTAGCTATGTATTCGGTCTCAGTGGTGCTTATAGCAACCGAATTCTGCTTCCTGCTCATCCATGATATCAAAGCAGAATCTAAAGAGAACCAACACTGAGAAGTGCTCTAGTGATCCTCCACACTGCCTGCCCAGTCAGCATTTGAATAATCATGCAGTTTCATATTTCTGGTAGTGTATCTCAACCCATGAGAGATTGTGCCCCAAAGATATCTGAGAAGATTCTTGGCACCAATCCAGTGAGGCTCAACCAAATATGAGCTCACCATGCTAACTGCAAAACATATGTCCGGACAGAAGTTCACCAAGAACATCAACGCGAATGAGTTTATGAAACTCAGAGGAATTTCCCAAATCTGGTCCGACATCACTACCATATAACTTCTGAAAGTTAAGATCCTCGAGGTAGTCACAGGCTTGCAGTTTACCATTCCACATCCGGAATCCAACTCCCTCTTACTTCTGCAAGTGAGAGGGTCTGCACCTATTTGAAATAGGTCATCCTCAGAAGGTGCTAGTATGAGAGGTCTATCATCCACAACCTTCAAACAATGGTTTGGATCAACTTCACTCTTAGTGAATCTCAGCTTTATCTGACAACTATCAATCCTCTCATACTACACCCAAGGAATTTTGCTTCAATCCATAGAGGGCTTGCTTCCACCTGTATACATTAGATTCCCGATCATGAATCTCAAACTCCTCAGGTTGTTCCAAACCTATGGACCTGTTGCATGAGGGGAATGGTCCCCTTATAATATTTTCCTTCGGTACATCTCAGACATGTACCTTCATGCTCTTCTTGAATTCAGGCATCCCTGTCACCATCTGGCTCACAAACCTCCGGTGCTATGTGTCAATGGACATGGTCCCCAGTGGACTTCCTACAACTTGATACAACCCTGAACTCAAAAACATCTTTGAAAATTCTATTTTCAAACACGTACCTTTTCATCGATGAGTGCCACCCTATAACCTTTGACCTCCATTGCCGAAATGGACACCAGGTTCTTCTTGCGATCAGGTACATAAAAGAGATTTTGTAAATGATCAAGTTACCCTCATTCAATTGAGGGGTAACATTCCCTACACCCTTTCCGAGATAGGTGGCATTGGCTCCAAGTATAATCCCATGATTGTTTCCATCTCTACCAAATTAGAGAGTACACCCTTCTATCCGATGAAGTGCCTTGAAGCACTACGATCAATAAGCCAGATTCACAAAGAATCTGAAGGAGAGGGCCAATACAAGATAACACTTCTTTATCTTATCAGAAACAACATTTGATTCTTCATACTTAGGGTTCCTTTCTTTCTTTGAAGAGTCGGCCATTTCCTTGATGACCTGCATTAACTGTCATTCCTTTGATCATTGAAGATGCCCTTGGAATTATTGTTATCTTCATCAAGAGATGTGTCTCTGCCATTCGGACACTCCTTCGCATAATGGCCGAACTTATTGCAACCAAGGCATATGCCTTTCCTTCCACCCTTAGATCCGGACTTCCCAATGAAGTGATCTTTAGGTAGGCCATCAGAAACTTCCGCTACGCCATTATGAAAATATTCTCTGCTTCGACTTCACCCTTGGTGAATTTGAAGAGGGATGAGGAATCTACTGATCCTTTTGTCCTTTCCCAACTGTCTTCGGTGATTGCTATTTCACTCTTGCTTGGGTATTGTCTTCACCTCACCTCTGATACCATGTTAATTTTAGGTATGTTCTATTCTTAGAGCAATTTATTTCAATTTTAACAGTTAGCCCAATATCTTTTCCATATTAGCAATCACATCAACACTAAAGTAAAATGCAGATAGAACATAGACATAAATCGCAAAAGACAAGCCAAGAAAAGAGGACACAAGATGTGGCACTAGCCAGGGACAAACCCCAATGTGGGGAAACCCTTAATCAATTCTTCTTATATGTTCTTCAATAGTTCAGCAGAGAGAGAGAGAGAGAGAGAGAGATAGTACATTTACAACAGAAGTCAACACTTTGACTTATCTAGATAAGAGCATAAATCATCTCTAAGAAGATGATACATGAGATCAGTTGAAGACATGCTGCTTCAACTGATTCTCCAAGGTGACTCCTTCACCTATCGTTCTGTTGCATTTCATCATCATGCTGCACCTCACCATGCTGCACCCATCATCATTATGCTGCATCTCATCATGCTTCATTAATCATGATTGTACCCATCATTGTACTGCATTATGTGCCATTGCTACACTATGTTACCATACTGACCTATGTGTTGGCTGCATCTTGCTTGCTTGTTGTCCCTAGCTTGCTTGTTGTCCTTTGCATGCCTGTTGTTGCATGCTAGCTGTCCCTTGCATGCTAGCTGTAACATTGCATGCTTGGTGTATTTGTTGCTAAGTACCATACAACTGTCCCAATGTTAGTTAGTTGTCCCTTGCATGTTGCTCTCCTTCGAAGATAGATGCTCGAGCTATTCTGGCAGTTCCTGACAGTTCCGGCTTCTGCCCTCTGCGTCAACTTTCCCGGCTGTTCCAGCCGTTCCGGCTATTCCCAACAGTTCTGGCTATTCCCGGCAGTTCCGACAATTCCGACTATTCCCAGCAATCCCGGCAGTTCCGACAGTTCTGACAATTCCAACAATTCTGGCTATTCCGACTATTCCCGACAATTCCGGCAATTCCGGCAGTTCCAACAATTCGGCTATTCCCAGTAGTTCTGGCAATTTTGGCTTTTCCCGGTAGTTCCGACTTTTTCCGACAGTTCCCAGCAGTTTCCGGCAATTCCAACAATTTTGGCAGTTCCAGCAATTCTGGCTATTCCCAACAATTCCGGCTATTCCCAACAATTCCGGCTTCTGCCCTCTGGATTAGGGAAGCATTATCCCTTAGAATCTCTCTTCCTACTAAAGCCCAAAGAGATCCCAAGTGTGTTGAAATGACTTGAAGGCCACCTCTACTTATACTAAAACGTTGAGCACAAGTGGAGTTTATTTGGTTGTTGACCGACCTTGACGAATTGTCCCATAACAAAAATAAATTCATATCTCCATGAATACTTATCAGAATCGGATGATCCTTAGATCAATCCTACACCTCTCGATGAGAGGGGTCCAAGAAAATAATCAACTTCCATTAATAATATGACCCACATGGAGTTTGGCCCTAGTTTCCAATTTTAACAATCCATCTGTCCATCAAATGAGGAGATGACCACATCCTTGTGAATTTTGCAATAAAGGCTCATTTAGAAAATGCCAACATTGTTCTTCTTACCCCCACTGGAAGGGCCATCGAAAGGATGGAATAGATTTCTTGATGAATTTCGATTGCACTTCTTTGCTTCCAGGGCTATTCGAAAGTGCTACCACTAACTCCTAAAAGACAACTTCATTGAGTGGAGGAAGGGGAGGAACGCCCTCCAAGGATGCCATCACGTGGCAAACAACGCAAATTGGCATGTCAGCAACAAGAAATCTATTTCTTTATTGAGAGGCATGAGATACCTTTACTTTTACTAATTCATCACCTGACTGATTCTCTCTCTAAAGAGGCGGAAATGTTATAAACATAAAAAATATTAATTAATTAATTAGTGAATGGGCATGTCTTTTTGTAAAGACATCCATTAGTGAAATGTACCCTGCCTAGGTATTTATAATGGGGACCCTATTTTAATATTCATCATTCAACTATTCAATTCAATATATATATATATATATAGACACATTGTTACATAACAGTCACTTGTTAGACATGGCCCAGAGAGAGTTGCATAGGGATTTTCAAAGGAACCCATAAGTTGTCTTTGACAAAAATTAATTGAAGAGTAATATACATGAGTAGTTGTCAACAATTTGTTACAAACATGGAATTTCGATGCTAGCACTTTGTTGCAAATATGGAATTTGGCTACCAGTGGTAAGGGTTTAATTATCAATTTATCTACCTTATTCTCAACTCTTTACACTACCACCTCCGAAACCTCCTAAGGAGAAGCCTAGAAAGCAAAAAGAATACCAAGGAACTTGAAATACTAATTAGGTTGGTTCCAAGTTTATTTTTAGGAGGTTAGTGACTCTAAAATTGGCCTTTGGTCATGTGTAGCATTGACTCTTGGACTATTTAATACCAGACCTTGAAGCAACGTAAAAAATGTTGAGACAATTTATGGTATGGCTTTGGGATTGTTGTTTCTTTGAGATAATAAAAAAATAATCATTTGCAAATTAAAGTGTATGTTGATTAACTACACTTCCTAAAGGTCAAGAAGAGGAATCACTTGAACGTTTACTTGATTGGTTACATAATTAAGCAAGTAGCCAAGTGCCTCAATTGTCATGACACAGAGGGATGCACCCACGGGGCAACATTTTCTAATGCACTGAAACAATCCAATTCCATACAATTGACATTAGTAATAAACATATAGGCAAAGAGGGTTTCAATGCATGAAGAAAAATAGGTTGAAACCCTTGGGCTTTGAGCATGGATAAGATGAAGGGCCACTCTATTTTATCATTAAAATCAATTTTATAAACAAGCTATGAGGTTCGAACTCATTCCCCTTCCTCCCAAGCTACGATAACATTATCAAGAATGTAACACCCCAAATAAAGTCAATGTTCTTAAGCTAAAATTGTGAAAAGTATATGCTTTAGCCATAAAGCCAAAGCTTTGACTAAACTCTTGTAGGAGGTGTTGAACAAAGTACTAGGAAATCAACTCATGATAACCTTTGGGTCCCTTGCCTTGTGTATGAACTAAATGAGTCTTTGATTAATCCCCATGTCTAGAGACCAATTGTGCAAAGCTTCATTGTAAGCCTAAAGGAGATTTGGTCTAACAAAGGCCCATGTGATCTTGTAAACTCAAAGTGGAAGGCATGGAGGTTAGGGACCTTATCATTTGCCATTTCATGGATCATTGTAGCTAGGTCACCAAGGATAAGGTTAGATTGTATGCTCTCTTCTGCACTTTTGAGATTTTATATGGAACGATATCAAGGCATTTTTGTCTAACTTTCTCTCTATATAGAGACACCCCTTGTGATTAAGACACCATTATGTAGTGATCCACAATTTCATGCTCAATCTCATCTTGTGTGGTCATATGGACCATGGCTATCTTCAAAGGAATGATGGATTTCATGGCCTCCTTTGTGGCTACAACTTCGAAGAAAGCTTTGATCAACTTTATTCTCATCTTTAACTAGTGTAGTTGAGCTCATAATTGAGCATTTCACACTCAATGAACATCATCCACCCAAGGTAAGTGGCATAGCTTCACAAACTAAAGTATGTTATTCATCTAGATTAAGTTGTCAACATCCAAAAAGTTAATGTCTTTCATTGTCCCTATGCAAGGAAGGTTATGAAAATCACAGAAAGACAAAAAGTGAAGGAATCTTGGAAACAAGGTTTTCTTTAGGAAGAATGAAAGAAAAGATGAGAATTCCATAATTTTGATATATCTTGACAATAAATTTCCCCTAAAAATGTCTTCACTATAATACTAAATATTCAATGTCTTAGTTTTGAATTTGAACTGCAATTAAGTTGCAGCACTTAAAATAAAATGGATATATCATAACTTCATTATCAAAAGAATATCCAATGCATGCATAAATATCTTGCATTAAAACTTTAATACCCAAACAACAAACTTTGAAATTTAAATTACCTCGTAGGGTAATCCATTTTTTCCTTTCCTACCAATAAGTTGCAAATCATGAATATCAAACATCAGTTTCAATAATTGGTTAATGGGTAAGATGGAATCATGCATAATGGAAAAAGAGTTGCCAAAAAAAACCCAACTAGAAAATGTTCATGCGTCTATTAAAAAAAACATTGACCCTTAATGTTAATTTTAATAATCCATAGATTCCAATTTTTAGAAATCAAATGTCATATGACATGAAAAAAATGACATTTATTTAAGGCTTCATTTCCATTTAATATTAGATAACATGATAAAAATGGCATTTGTTTGATGCATCATTTCTTTCCACATTGTTAAAGTAGTTATTGCTTTGAAAGAATGCATTAGCTTTCTCAATAGAAAGATTCTTTATAACCATGGATGAAGTTATCCTCAATTATTCTTTCATTTTATCTCAACACATGCTTCGCCTTGTATGAGAATATAAATTGTCCAATTGACCAAAGCTAATGTTCAAAAGGTATATATTAGTCTAACTAATGAAGACAATACTAATTGATGTTTCTCCAACTCTGGCCTACCATATTGCTAATATGAGAGATGTTGGTTTTAATTGGTTGGCAACAAAATGTATGATTATGCTAGGGTTTATGGTTTGCATACCATTTTAGAATATCCATTTTAGCATTTTATTATACATTTAATTCATATGCTTTTAAGTTTCAACATTGTTATGTATGTGGAGTTGTTTGTCCTAGTTACATTGGAAGATAACCTTGCACAAAAGCTTTTAAATGCAATAAAACCAAAAACTCTATAACAATATTTGCAATTGCAAAAGCCTCCATTTTATCATATGAATAACACATGTTTGTTTATTTCACTTCTCGTACTCATTAATTATAATTATATTATATGAATAATACAAATTTGTTTATATCACTTCATACATTCATGAATTATAATTATTTAACAATTGCAAATTAAATTATAGATGTTCTAGAATGGCAATGACCATGATATTGACTGCAGTAAAATATTAAGTAAAGTTGTAAACCTATGATAATGATATTGCATATAATTAAGAAACAAAAATGCCATTATGAAACTCTAAAAGTTGAAATCCTAACAATCTTTATGCTTGTATATTGCCAAGTCATTTTACTAATAAAAGGTTCCGGTTTTGTACATTCTTATATAATATTTTATTACTTCTGTTAATTGGATTTATATCGGATGGTTGGAAGGAATGATTGTTACCCTCTCCACCCAAGTTCAATTCCCAGAAGTGATATGTTGAACTCATAATGAGTATATTTTTGTAATGGCTTCCTTAATATTATAAAAAAATAAAATAATTAAAAACAATGAATGATGCTAACCATAATCGTAGAATAGAATCATGACAATACCTTTAAGGTATGGTAAATGCCTTTTGTGTTATATGTGTGAAAGAAGACACACTTGAGCATGTTTTTTTGGGAATGCAAAGTGGTTCATTGTTTAGAGCTCTGGACTTCAAAAGAATTTTCAACTCTAGATGAATGTCTTTCGGATTAATCACATCATTAGGATTTGGTCGACGTTTCGAACCATAATGTGGTTCATCCTCAGGACAAGGTGAAAAAATCATACAATTTTCAACTCTCTTCGTTGGCGTGCTTTAATGGAAGGATGCACTTTTAAAAGAGATGGTTGGCATCTCAAATGACAAAAAAGATAATGTTGAAGGACCACTGGCCTCACAGCCCCTCCTTTCTTGTTGAAAGGCTGGTGTTCGACCTTCTTGAAGGACATAACCTCATAACTTTCAGTGTTAGGGTTGGTCACTAAGATTAATGCTTGACAAGTTTAAGAAAGATGAAGCTCTTTAGAACTTGGGGCTAAGGGTGATATGGTGGCCGTTAATGCCTCTATTGAGCAAGGGACGTTAGCCTCATTTCCTAGGTAGCGCTAAATATATCTTTAATAAGAATGTAATACAAAATGCATTTTCTTTCGAGGTAGTAACAAACATAACCAGTAAACATTATCTTACCAGAATAATCGGCTTATCATTCACTGTTACCGAAGACATGTCATGTATGCACTATAAAAACATTCAAAATGTCAGGTTTACTCAGAAGATTTTTTACAACTAGAACCACACCTACAATTGTAGAAAGGAGTTCACTGCATTCCTGGGGAGTCTCCCCATACATCGGAAGTGCAGTATATCCCCCCTAACTAAAGGTTCCATCTGGTCAAAGAAGGGCACCGCAATAAATTTATAAAAAGAGTTGATACACTAATAAATAATACCATGTGAATATTCCTGAAAATAACGCAATACAAAAAGCACGGACTGCCATGTGATTTACACTGGTTGGCAGACAAAATTGATTGTGGTTTACTTTACAAGACTTGTATATGTTTGTTAATAGGGAACACTGCCCAATCTTGTGATATCAATAAAAATAATAATAATCTGCAAACTAGAGGCCATAAGTCTATTGAATACAATGGAATATACAGTGGCATATGCTATAACGAAAAATGATTAAAACATGAATAAAAAAATCAGCCCTGAATTTGGATAATTATACACGGCATCCTCGTTCCACCCGTAAGAAAATAAGCCCCCGAGATATCCTCTGCATGGACCAAACAAAGTGATAGATGATGAATTAGGATAGCACAGAAAAACGGTCATGAACAGCTCTGACTTGATAATTATGGCGCAGTCGATTCCTCATCAACCAACTAAGGAGATGAAAAAATTGCGTATCTAGGCTGGAAGGGAGTATTAAAATACCCTAATATATGCCTATCCTTTTTGTACATATTAGTTCATTAATATAAAATGAGATAATTGGGAAGATCACAAACATTTACCTCACGAGTATCAGTTAACCGCAGAAGTTCTAGTCTCTCGGAAGGCCTCATATGTAAAAGGTTTACAAACTACAGTCAAACCATTAAATTTTAACTATGAGATAAACAGGTGAACCACAGAATACTAGCATTACCACATTGATCTTTGAGACCTTAACTCATCATACATACCCAAAAACTAAAAGCTTCTGGATCACGTGGGCTGGGCATTCCTTCAACCAGACTCAAAAGTTCAGCATCATGCCTCGATTGCCGATCTGGGACAGCCAATGGAAGCAGCATTGAGAAAAGGGGGATAAACAAAAGCTGAACAGCTAAACACCGGTTTGAAAATGGCATACTCGCGACTCAATTATAAAAGGGTAAACAGTGGTTGAAAATAATGATTAAAATGATAACATAATTCACTTTGGGATTAGTAAGAAAATGTCATGTTAGTGTTCAACATAATCTTCAGCATTTGGACAATTAATGCTGGCCACAACTTACAAGACCACATAACATCTGTACATTATGAAAATCTATACTAACTATTATTTGTATTAATTTAGAAAACTGGAAACATTGAAAAAATTTCTCATTTCCCACTGCGGTTTTCAGTTTCACCTTATTTCTCCAAAATAGTTAAATGTCATTTCCCATATCCATACATTCAACAACTGAAAAATAAATTTTGCTGAAAATACAAATTCTGGAAATTTTACAGAACGCTGGAAAATGTAGAAATAAAAAAATCAGCAGGTACAAACAGCCATTTAACACATTTAAACACAATAATTTTTTGTCAAAGTGATCCTGGAAAAACCCCCTACAACTCTTGGGAAAAACCAGTTCGAGAGCTCCTTATTTCCAAAAAAATGCTTTTTACAGTGAGAAATATTCAACAAAAATCAACAAGTAAACTTTTACAACTTATTTCGTTTTCCGTGCCTCACAGCGAATTGGAAAAACTTTGCAAACAGCAAAATCTGAACAGCAATAAATACTGTACGTCGTCCTCGAATTCTGTGCCAATTTTCAGCCTTAAATTTTGTTATACGGCTTGCCTAGAAAATCGTGCAAGCTGCCAAAAATTTTGCGGTACGATTTCCTCGATTTCTGTGCCGAAAATTGCTATACGGCCTCCTTGAAAACCATGCCAGCAAACTCAGATTTCTGCTCCTTGATTTCTGTGCAAACTGCTGTACGACCTCCTTGAAAATCGTGCCCAAAAATTTGTCTTTCACTGTATGCTAACTCAGCTGTACGGACTTGCTGGAATGCTGCCTTGGAATATGTGCCAAGCCGTTGCCTCCTTCTCCTCCCTGTCCAAAAATCTCCCTTGCTCTTTTTCTCCCAATCTGCTCATGAAAGAATGAAAGACCTTTTCCTCATTTTCCTTCTTTAATCTAACCCTTAGTGACTTTTGGGTGATCCCTAAATCCAATGGATGAAATAGATTGAGATCTAAGGCTGAGATTAAATGCTCATTTAAATCTCACTTTCTATTTTTTAATTCACCCCACTTTAATAAAGACCCACTTAGTCATTTATTTCCAAAGTCACTTTTCCTTTCTAATTTTTTATTGACTTTAATAAAGTCACTTTAAAATTAGACTTTAGTAACTTTATCACCTAAAGTCACTTTTAAATTAGATTTGATTTTATAAAAATTATAAAGTCACTTTAGGAAAAAAATTAAATTTTTTTAAACAGTTTTCCCTAGGCCAAAGATCAAAGCCTTAGGGAACCACCTGTCCTCCGGTACTAAATTTCAACACTCCCCCTTACCGAAGAAGGTGTTTCTCACCACACCCATCTTGTCTCTGAAGTAGTCATGCTTGCCCCGTGGTAAGGCTTTGGTAAAAATATCTGCAACCTGCTCATCAGTGGGAATATACTTAAGCTTCACAGCACCCTTCTGAACACAGTCTCTGATGAAATGATATTTGAACCAAATATGCTTTGACCTGTCATGAAATACTAGATTCTCCGTGAGTTTAATGCAACTCTGATTATCACAGTAAATCACTGAAGGTCTCAATGGCTGACCAAATAAGCCAAACAACATCTTGCGAAGCCAGATGGCTTCACAACTAGCTAGACTGGCTGCCATATACTCTGCTTCCGCTGAACTCAATGCTACTGACTGCTGCTTTCGGCTGAACCATGACACTACTGCTAAACCCAACCCAAAACAACACCCTGAAGTGCTCTTCCTATCAAAAGCACAACCTGCCCAATCAAAATCAGTATAACCTACCAATCTCACTCCATCCCCCTGCCTGTAGTCTAGACCATAATCCACTGTCCTCTGCAAGTACCGCAAAATGTGTTTTGCAGCGACCCAGTGAACCTTCCTAGGCTCACACATAAACTGACTCATCGTGTTGACTGCAAAACAAATATCTGGTCTAGTGTTGACCAAATACATCAAGGAACCAATCAGCTGCCTGTACAATGTGGGATCCACCAACTCGGAATCCGAAGCATGAAGCTTCTTCCAGTTGGTGATCATCGGTGTCGACATGGGTCTACAATCCTCCATGTGGAATCTGCTAAGGATGTCCACAATATACTTCCCCTACCCCAGGAAGAAATGCCCCTCCTCCTGCCACACCTCCAAACCCAAAAAGTAATGCATCAAGCCGATGTCCTTCATCTCAAACTCCACTGCAAGATCTCTCGCAGTGCTCTATGAGTCTCTCTGCACCTGTAATGACCAAGTTATCCACATACAGCACCAGAATGAGAGGCTCCTCACCTATCACAATATAGTAAAGGTTCAGATCTGCGTCACTCTTTGTGAAACCCATCCCCTGCAAGTATGTATCTATCCTGTAGTACCAAGCTCTGGGAGCTTGCCTCAAGCCATAAAGGGCCTTCTTCAGTCTGCACACATGGGACTCCTTCCCATGCACCTCAAAGCCCTGTGGCTGCTTAATGTACACCTCCTCCTGTATGAAGCCATTGAGAAATGCAGTCTTCACATCCATCTGGTAGATCTTCCAACCCATCTCTGCTGCTATCGATATAATGGAGCGGATCAAAGTATATCGAGCCACGAGACCGAAGGTCTCCTCATAATCAACTCCCTCTACCTGGGAGAACCCTCTAGCCACAAACCTTGCTTTGAATTTCTCAATGTTGCCATCTACAGCGTGCTTTACCTTGTAAAGCCATCTGGAAGTAACCACGGATTTGCCCTCAGGCCTCGACACCACCTCCCAAACATCATTCTTCATGATAGAAGAATACTCCTCCTGCATGGCCTCTCTCCAGACCTGCTGGCTAGCTGCCTCCTCATAGCTAGAAGGCTCAGAGTCAAGGATGTTGGTAACCATTGCCATATAGCTACAAAACCTCTCAGGTGGTCTACTCTCTTTGACTAGCCTCTTAGGCTCAGCAACAGATGTGGCATCTCTCAAGTTGTCCTGAAGCCACTTGGGCTTCCTCTTCCCTGAGTGCACGTCTCCCATAGGAGAATGAAACTCCTCCCCATCATCATCAGGAGCCTGAACTCCTCACTGTCTGTTTGTTGTCCTCCTGCCTACACCTGAACCTGTAGAAGCTGAGGTACCGTGTGAACTGTCCATCAGTGGACTCCCTAGTGAACTGCTCTGCATGCAGCCCGGAGCACCACCCCTCTGGCTCGGCGAGCCACTGCTCACTGACGGACCTGACATCTTCATAGATGTACCTCCGGATCCTCTTGATCCCTGTCCACTGGATCCCTGCGACTGACTCAACTGCTGCTGAGGGTCTGGCTGATCCAGATACTTTAACTCCCGTGACCTCCTAAAGGTCCTGTCCTCTTCGAACTTCACATCCCGTCTGACAACAACTTTCCTCTGTGCAGGAATGTAAATCTGAAAGGCCTTTGAGGTCTCACTGTAGCCCACAAAGATACCCTTCTCTGCGGTGGGCTCTAGTTTGGTCCTCTTCTCCTTGGGTATGTAGGAGTATGTGATGCACCCAAAGATACGAAGATGACAAATATCAGGCTTCTTCCCAGAAAAAGCCTCCTCCGGAGTCATGTGCCCCAAGGCGCGATGCAGACTCCTGTTCTGCAAATAAACAACTATGTTGAAGGGCCTCTGCCCACAAGAACAATGACAACCCCTGATTATGTAACATGGCTTTGGCAGCCCCTACGATGGATCTATTCTTCCTCTCCACAACCCCATTCTGTTGGGGGTTGTAAGGAACAGTGAACTCCCTCCTAATGCCTGCCTCCGCACAATAATCAACAAATTCTCCAAGGGTGTACTCT